>CM062805.1:237840276-238440276 GCA_031772625.1 Pinus tabuliformis
AAGGCCATGGCTTCCAAGAGGTTCTCATGAAATGGGATAATAATGCTCTAGAAGGGATATATATCAAAGGATGCAAGGGAAAGATCCGGAGCCAGTGCTCCCAGTACATGATGCACTGCATCACTTAATAAGTCATCAGTAAACATGGGCATGCAACAGGTTGTCACATAATTAATCTATAGCGAGGGAGATACCACTTGCATATAAGGACCATTTAGGGAAGTTGGTTGATTGGGAGTCAAATTAGGACCAACAAATGAAAGTTGGTCAATGGTCACAATTCTTCCTTCATGTGGGAAACACATCACACGAAAGAGTGAAGAGACAAGAGCTCCCATGTCATAAACATAGTCACACCCAAGGAGTAAATTAAAATCCAAAGGGCCTTGGACTACCATCACATCAATATAGACATTCTTTCCTCCCAAAGTAATAGGAAACTGAAGAAGGATCCCTAACGGTTTCCTGGCTCCCCTGTTAAAGGCCAACAAATTCTAAGTAACAGGCACAAGATGTAGAGAACCAAAATCATACCAAACAGTTGAGGAAAAAATACTAACATACGTGCCTTCATCTATGATTATACCATGTACGACCATATTATAAGATTGTTCTAGGATCTGGAAGGGAACGTAAAGAGGAAGATGATATCCTGCCAGTCGACTCCAATCAAGACCATACTACTTAGAGGGGGTGTCATGGGAATGGGATAACTTCCCCCTTGTGTTATGGGAACGAGAGAAATTCTCCCCTATGATGTGGGAATGGGAGGATTCCCCCCTGTGTCGTGGGAATGATAGGATTGTCCTCCTGCGCCATTGAACGGGAAGATTTCCCCCCAATTCATTGAAACCTTAAGAAACGAGAAGAACCTGAGTGATATGAGACTTCACTCTCTATGAGAAAGGTATGATTAACTGAAGGTGGAATAGAGTCAACCATTTTATCAACTGATGGTTGGTTCTAGAATAGACTCATGGATTCACGTTCAGAGAGAGTGGTATTGACTGGAGACAGATTCTGATCAATTTCTTCATAAAATAGTGGAGGATTAGAGGAAAGATTATAGTAGCCAACCAAAAATTGCGGTTGAGAAATAGTAAGGTTCCAACATTTTGGAGGCTTCATTCATATAAGGACACATGAATAGGATGATACCCTTCACGTAACCTACAGGGAAAATTCACTTTACCCTTTCCCAATTGACCTTACTATCATTAGTAGATGGTTTGTCACTAGCATGATCTCCAGAAGTTGACAGCAGAGGCTGATGTGAGCCTTTTGACCACACTTCTAATACTTTGGGAATACTAGGACAATCTCCAAGAAGGTGGTCACCCTTAAATAACTTGCAAGGGAATTTAACTTTGCATGGATGATTGGAAGGTTTCTCCATACTAGTTGCATTGGTAGCAATGGTTGCTTGGTTGCCCCCTTCTTATTTTGCTTCTTATTCTCCATCATTTTCTTCTTCTTTGTAGCTTCCTGGTTTCTAAAATCAATACTTTCACTAGGCGAGGAGGAAGAAAGGAATGAAGAAACAATAGGAGAATAAATCAAAGGGCCAACTTTAGGATCAGCTCGAGGGTGATGTTGTTTAGTTGTAGGAGAACATGTTTGAGAAGCAGTTTGGAAATTCAGAACCAAGGAGGTCGAAAACAACCAAACTAGCAAACCAATGGTAAATTCGGGAAGGGACAACATTGCCATATAAGGAGCACCAATATTTCCAAAAGAAGGAAAAGGACTAGGATTCTTGTCATATGGGTTTCCTTGACCAATGACCTCAAGAACTGTTGCCATTAGTCTCAACATAAGATCCACTAAGGAGTTGTTCCATGGTGACGATGTTGTTCCGCGGTCAATTAATTGATTTTAGAAATTAAAGACAAAATAAAATGAAGGGGTAACTAGGCTGATAAGGATTACCAAGTCGTTGTGAACTGTGTATACCACCTTGGTAAACCAAGGATTTACATACATGCAGGAAATCTCCCCAAATGTTGTGTTCATTGTATCACGAGTGACAAGGCAACCGACTCAGTTACCTAAGGTTGGATTGCATCCTATGTTGGAGTTCCACAATTATCCAGAGGAATGTGGAAGCATGGTCCATATAAGTGTTGTCTAATGCATTACCATTTGATGAGAGTGTTTCGATATACTTATATTACATGGAGTGTCGTCTGATATACCTGAAGGTATGTGGAGAACAATCTCATATACCTAACATATGTGGAACAAGATATCACCCCTGCAATGTAACGCTAACAAGTCACGACAGCTCCAATATTTAAAGACGTCGAAACATGTCTCTAGCCTAGACCTCTATGTGTGTCATTAAGTTTCAAATGCTCCTTAGGTTAATTGAGTGAAATTTAGAGCTTTTCTTGAATTATGTTTCGATTTCAAGGCTCAAAAATCGATCTCACCTTAACACACCTATGATGCAACTAATAGGATAGAAACAACTCTTTTCATTTTCCTTTTAACAGTGAAAGGCCTAACTAAGTAGGGGAAGAAGAAATCAATCAACAATTCAATAAATAAGTGATGCAACAATTGATCTCCTCAACTTCACTATTCCAATCAAAATCAAAGCCCTATATGAAATGCAAATAATTGTTTTTATTTTCTTTTCTTTTAATGTTTCAAATGAAAAGAAACATATGAATGCAACTTGATCGCTAACGAAAAGAAACCACATAGACTTTAACTGTAATGTAAAAGTTACTTTTCAAATTAAACAATCAATCTATGCATACAAACCCTAATTGATAAGAACAAAGAAAGAATGAAACAAAATTGTATCAAAAAGGTGATGACACTCAGAGGTGATTAACAATCAAACACAATTCACCCCCCCCCCCCCCCCACCCCCACCCCCATCGACGATTGAGGGGGAATTCTTTTTACAAAAATGAAAGCAAAAACATTCAAAAATTGTAAAGAAACTGAAGCAAAATTATGAGATATACCAAAGGAAAATTCACTCAATTTCACACAAAATCAAGTGTTGTATTGGCTTCAAAGAGACACTAGTATGTTCATCAAGTTAAAGGAGGGACTAAAAACCAAGTAAAAAGTCAAAACAAAGCAAGAATGTAGTGATTAGCATTCAAATAGGGATCAATGCAAGCTATGAGAGAGAGATAGAGTGCTAGGGTGCAGTCTGTCAAGGAAACAAAAGCGCTGATAGCGTAGGTTGCTAATGGAGAAATTGCTTTGGGGCACAAACTATCAGATATAGGCAATGAATGTTGGCATTATGAGACAAGTGTTGTCCTTGATGGTAAATCACACAGATGACAGATCATATTGCGGCAGATTAGTAGCAAAGATTTGATGATCAGACTACAAAGAATGAAGAAAGAAGAGTATATATGCAAGTTCAGAGTATATACGCAGGTTCACTATATACCAAGTAGGGTATACACACAGGTTATACGCAGGTTCACTATGTACCAAGTCGCGTATATACGCAGGTTCGCTATATACCAAGTAGGGTATACACGCAGGTTATACATGCAGGTTCTCTATATACAAAGACACGTATACACGCGGGATTGTTGATCAAAAGTCACGTATGCGTATGCACGCACTTTCATGCACAGAAAGCGCGTACATGTGGGAAAGCTTATTTTTGGGTCCGTGGTATTTAGACCTATGGTTTTGGTCCTTGGTATTGCATCCGAAGTATTGAACCCAGGTATTAGGACCCTAGTATTGGTTCTCAATGGTTTTGGACCATGGTATTGAGTAAGGCCTAAGACTATAAAAGGAGAAGAAGATCATTAGGCAAGTGCATTCAGAAAGTCTTGAATATCTTATGAAGGATGAGATTCAGTATGCAGGTTATGGGTTCATGATGCATTGCTTGATCTGAGCTAAGGAGGAATCTCACCAGTTGATGGAGAACAAGATCTAAGGATCGATCGGGATCAAATGGTTTGAAATGAACTATCTCTATATGGTTGATTATGCTAGATCTGTATACTGACACTTGTAATGTTCTGACCTAGGTATAACTTAAGTTTGAAATAGCTGCAAGTCATGATTGAATATTTATAGATCTTTACGCGGGTTGGCTTTGGTGAAAGCATGTATGTACGCGGGTTTGGTTCATCGTAGTAGCGTATACATTATGAAGTATGATATTTGAAGTTGCAGTTGGGTCTGATTGTTATTGCAGAGTTCTATTGTCTACTCTGTGTTCTGGTGACTGTGTTGTTGACAGGGTTTCAGTGATTCAGAGATTGATGATGCTAGTATTGATTTATTTTGTGCTTCAATGATATTGATGGGTCCAGTATGAAAATTGGATGAAACATGGCCTTCAGATTATTGAGTTGTGCTTTAGGAGTATCCATTATGAAAATGTATGAAATGTGGTCCCTGGAGGATGAAAGGAGATTGTAGGCCAACGCCTACGTATTAGTACATTAGCGAGTACAAGAGCAAAGGGGGTGGTAGCTTCCTTCCAGTAGTAGCTGGAGAACGAATGAAGATTGGAGCATTCAGTAGGCAGGCACCTACGTACTAGTAAATGGATCGGCTAGTACAAGAGCTAAGGGGTTGTAGCTCCCATCCAGGAGAGTCTGGAAAATGAGAGAGGGTTGTAGCCCTCTGCAAGTAGAAGCCTGCATACTAGTAGAAGACTGCACCAGTACAAAACTATTGTAAAATGAAGTTTCTTATTAAAAGAAGATAGAGACGACTTGCAGCAGGTGGTTTTCACCCACATTGGGTTTCCACCTTATATCATGGTGTTCATGTGTGCTTCTTGTGTGTGATGATCTGTTCTGTTTTACTGCACTTGCTTACTGTTCATATGGATAATGAAGTTCTGATGCACTAACTAAAGATCAACATTTAATGGATTAACTGAATCATAAGTATTCTGGATATACGCTAGTTGCATTAGACACAGTTGCGTATACACGCGGGTTCCATTAACTGAAGTAGCGTATATGTATCTAAGTATGGAAATGAAATTTTTTTATTGATTTAATAATACTGATTCACCCCCCCTCTCAGTATTATTTCCAACAATTGGTATCAGAGCAGGCCCTTTGGTAGAAGCTTGATCGCTTGAAGGAGATCCGTAGATCAATGGGAAAGAAGCTTAAGTAAAAAGCACCTAAGAAGAAGAATACATCTCAGAAGAACTATGACAGTGGGAGCATCGATTAGGGATTATGTAGAAGAAGCACTTCAGATTCAGAATCGCTTCAGAATGAAGATGAACAAGATCTATCAGGTATGAATTTGTTATCCTCTGGTGATACATTTATCCATCCATGTGAAGATGATGAAAGCGATAGCGAAACAACTGAATTTTCTCTTATGGGTGAGCAAGAAAGATATCAAATAGAGGCAGAATTTAAAAGGCTAACAGACAAAATTAGAGATCAACAAGATCTATTGAACAAAAGGGAATGTGCCTTCAAAGAAGTAGCTACCAAACTAAAAGCTCAACTAGAGAACGGTAACAAGGTAAGGAAGCTATTCAAGGAAAAATATCAAAAGTTGTAGGATGAAGTGACATCATTAAGAAATGAAGTAAATGAAAGAAGCACAACAATCAAAGATAGATCTTGTTACTATGAAAGGCTTGAAGCTACGATCCTCTCGCTAAAGGAAGATCTTGAAGAATCAAAGAAGCAGAATAAAGAACTACTCCAAGCTCATGAAAAACAAGAAAAAGAAGTTCTTGATCTAAGACATCAGTTGGAAGAAGGAAGAAATGTTGAAGAAAACATGAAGAAGCAGTATCTTAAAAAGGAAGAGCAACATCAGGTTGAGGTAAATATTCTAAAAGATAAATTAGAAGAAAAAGATAAGCTCTTACGATTTCAAGATAGTACTAAGATCTTGGATGATATTCTTAGTAGTCAAAGGTCTCCTGCTATCAAAGCTGGTCTTGGTTTTCATGAATATTTTGAAGAAGAATCTAGTAATAAAAGGGAATCTAATGCAAAATCTGAAATGCTCAACAAGGAAATGAGAGGTCAACCCCATCAATAGCCAAGGAAAGAAATTCTTCAAAGAAAATCTTTTACTCCTCCAATGAATAAGGTTGAATGTTATGTATGTCATAATCTTGGACATGTTGCAGCCAGATGCAGAAGAAGAGTGGTTCAAGACCGTCATGCAGAAAGATCATCACATTCCAGGTACTTTAATGGATATTGCTTTTCTTGCAATATGTTTGGTCACTGTTGATTGCTACAGGAGGAATATGAAACGGGTAAGATGTTATGCATGTAACAAGCTTGGACATATAGCAAAGGAATGCAGGAACAAAGTACAGGCACCATACCAAAAGGAGAAAACATCATCACGCTTAAAGATATGGAAGAAGAAGGAAGTATAGTCAGAAAGATGTGGCACAACACAATGTACTCAGACACAGCACAACACAGACATAACAGACTCAGGGGGAGCTGAAAGTGTACAACTTCAGTGTCCTAAATCTCATATACAAGTTTCATAAATGGAAGTCGCGTATATACGCGAGTTAGACACTGCACAGTCGCGTATATGTCAGTCTGAGGAAAAGCAGAAGGGATAGGCTCAGAAAAAGGGTCTGATATGATTCAATCCATTATTTGCTCTGTTTGATAATGGTTACAATCTACTAATGATGTGTGGAAATGTCTTGATACTCATAAGATGTTTAGAAGTGTTTTGATCCTAACTTGATGATGATGATGTCGTGATACTTCTTGTTGATATATGCATGATCAGATCTGACAGTAAACAGATGGCACAGGTTCAGGGGGAGTTTATGTTTTGAATAATGCATTGTTGGCATTATGGTTAGTAGTCCTTGGTGATGATGATTATATAAATGATATATCATGCTGAGTTATCCAAGACAAATCTCATATGATTCTTTGGGTTACATAGTTGATGTTCAGATCAGATTTATGGTTGATTCTTTGATGATGCATATATGGTGTTTACATGGTGATCTTCATAAGGATAAGGAGAATTTTCCTATAATTCTTGGCACTCATGTGGATGAGGATTGTTGTTGTTGATGATATCAAGAAGTCTTGTCTTGAGCTCTAGATACATAGTGCTATATTCTGGATACATGGAGATGCATTGTTGGAGATATGATGATGATGAGTTCTTACCTATATGATGATAGGTTGATACTCACATATGTTGATTGATGATTGTCAGATAAGGGATATTCCCGTGTAATGTTACATGGATGGTATCACTCATATCTTGATGATGATGAGATGACTATGGTGTTTTTCACATATGATATAATGTGAATATTTTATGATGATGATCAAAAGGATGAGTTAATATCTATATGCAAACATACCTTGTTACAGGACATTTACAGGTTGTTGATCTGGAAGTGGTTGTACGCGTGTTGGGTCCCTATAATACTAGTGATTACCCCATTACTATTGTAGTTATACCCCTTATTTATATTGTTGTGCCCCTATTACCCCCATATTGTTATTTCTGTGCCCCATAGAATCCCTCTATTGTTATTTTTGTGGCTTTATATTATTATTGTTAGGTCGGCTGGATTATATTGTGACTCCTTAGACTCCTATATATAGAAAGGAGGTTTTTTCATTTGTATCATCCAAGAATTGTTCATTTATGTAATGTAAAGGAGGTTGCCCCCTCGAAGAGGCTGAATTCTAAGGCGTTGATCTTTCTTTTCTATCTTTTCTTGAGCTGGTTTCATAACATTCGGTATCAGAGCTTTGGATTCTAGGGTTTCGCTGCTCCAAACAGGTCATCGTGGCATTTTCGCTATAACTTTTTTTCTGTGACGTTTCAGAAGTCGCAACAAAAACCCATTTGAGAAGAATTGGCGCTGAACCTTGGGTCGGAATTTCAGAGCTTTTTGCGTGATATTTTCGGAGATATGATTTGAGGAAGTTGGTCATTTTGCAGACTCCTGAATTACATTCAAAACAGGTGACCTGGGGAAAATCGTCATAACTTTCTCTCTGAGGATCGGATTGAAATTGGTACAGAAAGAGGATGGACTGTAGTTTCTTGTATGTGTGTTTCAAATCCAAAGGTCGAAACAGTGACTCGTGGCACGTCATACAAGTTCGCTCTACTGAACTAGTCTATAAGCAAGTCACTGTGGGAGATTTCACATAACTCTTCCTTGGAGAATCCAATTTGGGTCAGACTTGTGGCATTGGAAAGAGGACACAGAGGCTACTACAGCTCACAAATTCAAAACTATATGATTGGAAAGTACAGAGATACATCAGAGGCAATATCGAGCTCCTACAAAGTGAAAAAAGGTGTGTAGATTTTTTTAAATTTTTGCTTAAGCTTGGTTTGAAAATTTATTTTGAAGGAATTCAAAGGGCATAGTAGAGCATTATTATCGGTAACTGATGCCCCGAGGAAAGAAAATGCAAACACCTAGTAAGGAACCTGAAAGCTCTAGCATGACTCATGAAGAAGAGGAAGAAATGCTACATGATATATCAAAATTACAAGACAAGTGCAACAAATGTCCCTTGCACAAAAAGAACAGAATCTAAGATGGATGGTTTAAAGAAAGATGTAGAAGCTAAGATGGATGGTTTAAAGAAAGGTGTAGAAGCTAAGATGGACTGTTTAAACAAAGGCGTAGAAGCTAAGATGATTGACGTGGAAGCTAAGATGGATGATTTGAAGATAGATTTGAAGACAGACATGGATGAATTGAAGATAAATATGAATAAGTTGCTACAAGAAATGGTCACTAATGGTGAAAGGTAGTAAAGGAAACTCATGATGAGAACAAAAGAAATGTTAATCATGATTCCATAGACTCTAATGTTGGATCGAAGACTCACCATGTTCCAAAAATCGATATGAGGAAGTTTGATGGCAAGGATCCCGCCACATGGATATTACAGATGGAGCAATTCTTCGATCTCAATAATGTGCAAAACACACAAAAGGTACGTATGGCAACTTTATATTTGGAACCAAATCAGTTTGTATGGTATCAATGGCTTTGTTCTCGTAAACAATTTATCACTTGGGCAATTTTTACGGAAGAATTGATAGCACATTATGAGGATACAAAAAGCAACACTTTTTTTAGCCAATTGATAAGTCTCAAACAAAAGGGTTCAATAATGGAGCACATTGAGGAGTTCCAAAAATTGAACATAAGGGTAAAAGATATTCCAGAGGAGCATAGGATTGATGTGTTCATAGGGTCTTTAAAGGATAATATCCAACATGATGTGCGCCTTTGGGAACCTGATTCATTAGAGAAGGCATTCAGGTTAGCAAGAAAAATGGAAAGCAAAATTATGGCAACTAGGAAGCATACCATTCACAACTATAAAGACGGAAGTGTTGTTGCCCATAGTCTTCCACAACCTACAAGGTTGACACCACAACAATTGGAAGAAAAAAGAGCAAAAGGGCTTTGTTACAATTGTGATAGCAAATACACAAAAGGTCATAAGTGTGCTGAGAAGAAATTATTCTACATAGATTGTGAAGAGGAAGAAGAAAAGGAGCAAGAAAGGTCAAAAGAAGAGGATATATTCAGGAACAAAGCCTAGATGAAGAACAAATAAATCCGACCATATCTTGTAATGCATTGGCAGGAATTACCACTCCTCAAACCATCAAGATAGAAGGACAAATCAAGAAGAAAAAGGTAATAGTGTTGATTGATTCAGGAAGCACCCACAATTTTATTCATTGTAGGGTAGCAAAAGAATTGAATTGCTTCCTATATCCAGCACCAGAGTGTCAAGTGATGATTGCAAATGGAGGAACAATAAATTGTTCTGGAAAGTGCCATAATATCAAGCTATCCATGGGAGAATATGTATTGACTAGCCCAATGCTTTCCATTCCAATGGGAGGTGCTGATGTTGTACTAGGAGTCCAATGGCTACAATCCTTGGGTACAATAGCTTTTAATTTTCAAGAACTTTTCATGAAATTTTCTATGGAAGGAAAGGAAGTTGAATTAAGGGGTATTGCAGGGAAACCAGGAAAGATAATCAGCTCTAATGGCATGACAAAGCTTCTAAAAAAGGAGCAAAGAGGTGTAATTGCACAATTATGTTCGCTAGATGTTTCCACATTGGAATCATCTATTTCTCCAGATCTCCAAAAAGTCCTGGACAATCATTCCAAGGTATTTGAGACTCCCAAAGGTCTCCCACCTATGCGTGATCATGATCATGCTATTCATCTGATTCCAGGAAGTGTTCCTCCAAACATCAGGCCGTACAGATATCCCTATGTCCAAAAAAGTGAAATTGAACGTATGGTTGCAGAAATGCTAGAGGCTGGTATAATTCAACCGAGTCAAAGTTCTTTCTCAGCTCCAGTAGTATTGGTGCACAAGAAGGATGGATCATGGCGCATGTGTCCAGATTATAGGGAGCTCAACAAGCTCACTATTAAAGATAAGTTCCCCATTCCTGTCATTGATGAATTACTGGATGAATTGCATGGATCAATTTACTTCACCAAGTTGGATCTTCGTTCGGGATATCATCAAATCAGAATGAAGATTGAAGACATTCCGAAAACGGCATTTAGAACTCATGAGGGTCATTATGAATTTTTGGTCATGCCTTTTGGCCTTACCAATGCACCTTCAACATTTCAAGGTTTGATGAATTCAATTTTCAAACCATTCCTTAGAAAATTTGTGTTAGTATTTTTTGATGATATACTAATCTACAGCAAGTCTTGGAAGGATCATGTTGAACATGTTGACAGGTGCTACAACTATTGGAGGAGAAACAATTATATGCAAAAAGATCCAAATGTTTCTTTGGAGTCCAGGAGGTGGAATATTTGGGTCATATTGTATCTCATGAAGGAGTTAAGGTAGACCCTAGCAAAATTAAAGCCATTAAGGAATGGAAAATCCCCACATCCATAAAGCATCTGCGAGGATTTCTTGGGTTGACAGGGTATTATCGCAAGTTTGTTAAGAATTATGGGAGAATAGCAGCACCTCTAACAACATTATTGAAGAAAGATTCATTTTCATGGACTCCGGAAGCAACAAAGGCCTTTGAACATCTTAAAGAGGCAATGTGCCAAGCACCGGTCTTAGCTACACCGGACTTCACAAAAACCTTTATTGTGGAATGTGATGCTTCAGGAAATGGAATTGGTGTTGTTCTAATGCAAGATGAAAGACCCATTGCTTTTGAAAGTCGTCCAATCAAGGGAAAGTTTTTAAGCAAAGCTATTTATGAGAAGGAAATGTTGGCAATACTCCATGCACTTAAGAAATGGCGACCCTACCTAATGGGAAGACACTTCAAGGTAAAAACGGATCATGATAGCCTTAAATACTTTTTAGAACAAAGATTATCCTCTGAAGAGCAACAAAAGTGGGTCACAAAGATGTTGGGTTATGACTTTGAAATCATCTACAAAAAAGGGAAGCAAAATGTGGTGGCAGATGCACTCTCAAGAAAGGATGAGGATGTGGAAGCATTGTTGTGTGCCATTTCTATTATCCAACCAGATTGGATAAACGAAGCAAAGGAGGAATGGAAGAATGACGAAGAAGTGTGGGCACTTATTCGAAAGCTACAACAAGATTCCAGTACTTCTGATACATTTAGCTGGCAAAATGATTCGTTATGGTACAAAGATCGCTTATACCTCTGTAAGAATTCCCAGCTAAAACAAAAGATTCTTATGGAATTGCACACTTCTCCCTTAGGAGGGCACTCAGGATTTTTAAAAACTTACCACAGGGTTAAGAAGGAATTTTTTTGGGATGGCCTTAAATCAGATATTCAAAAGTTTGTGGCGGAATGTTTGGTTTGCCAACAAAATAAAGTTGAAACAATTAAGACACCGGGTCTATTACAACCTTTATCCATTCCAAGCCAACGTTGGGAGGAGGTTTCAATGGATTTTATCACAGGTTTACCCAAGTCTGAGGGAAAGAGTGTCATCATGGTGGTAGTTGACAGACTTACCAAGTATGCACACTTTTGTGCATTATCACATCCATTTAAAGCCAGTACAGTTTCTACTGCATTTATGGAAACAGTTCAAAAGCTACATGGAAACCCAAAGATTATTGTAAGTGACAGAGATCCCATTTTCACTGGAAATTTTTGGACAGAATTATTTTCTTGTCTTGGTACTCAGTTAGCTCATAGCTCATCTTATCATCCTCAATCTGATGGGAAAACTGAGATAGTAAACAAATGTTTGGAAGGATATCTTCGTTGCTTTGTATCTGATAAACAGACACAATGGGTCAAATGGTTGCCTCTGGCTGAATGGTGGTATAACACTTCCTTCCATACAACAACAAAAATGACCCCATTTATGGCACTTTATGGGTATCAACCACCATCCATCACATCATATTTAAGAGAAAATTCTAAGGTTCAGGCAGTGGAACATCACATCGAACATCAACAACAAGTCCTCCAACTCTTAAAGGATAACCTCGTGTTGGCACAAAATAGAATGAAACAACAGGCAGATCAACATCGCAGTGAAAGAAGTTTTGATGTAGGTGATTGGGTATTCCTACGGCTACAACCATATAAGCAAATGTCCCTAAAGCAAGCTAAGAAGGATAATAAATTATCACCAAAGTATTATGGTCCGTACAAGGTGTTGGAAAAGATTGGTACTATGGCATACAAATTGGAGCTTCCTGCAGCTTCTCGATTGCACCCAGTTTTCCATGTTTCATGTTTAAAGAAGGTTATAGGCGACAAGCTCCCAGTTCAAACAATATTGCCAGAACTTGACGAGGAAGGAAAAATTATATTGGAACCGGAAGCAGTCACAGAAACAAGAACTCGACAGCTACGAAATCGATCAATTTCAGAGTATCTTATCAAGTGGAAGAACTTATCCGCTGAAGATTCCACATGGGAGGATGAGAATTTTATGCAGAAGTATCCAGAACTGCTCAAGCGTTGAGGACAACACTTTTTTGAAGGAGAGGGGCATGTTGGGTCCCTATAATACTAGTGATTACCCCATTACTATTGTAGTTATACCCCTTATTTATATTGTTGTGCCCCTATTACCCCCATATTGTTATTTCTGTGCCCCATAGAATCCCTCTATTGTTATTTTTGTGGCTTTATATTATTATTGTTAGGTCGGCTGGATTATATTGTGACTCCTTAGACTCCTATATATAGAAAGGAGGTTTTGTCATTTGTATCATCCAAGAATTGTTCATTTATGTAATGTAAAGGAGGTTGCCCCCTCAAAGAGGCTGAATTCTAAGGCGTTGATCTTTCTTTTCTATCTTTTCTTGAGCTGGTTTCATAACAACGCGAGTTTTATGAAGAACATCCACGTATATACACATGTTTCTATGGATACAGTCACGTATATTTTGGAAATCAGTGGGCCAGAAAAGTCTGTTATGGGTCTGGCAGAGACCATCTGGAACAAGTGCAGAGGGAGAACATGATTGTTGGTCTAGATGTTGTTGACAGATGCTTATGGAGCAGATCATACATTGTGTATGATAGTTGTTGATGACTTTCATGGTCTTATTTAGATGTTTTGTCTCATTTAAAGGTCATATCAAGACTCATGATGTAATAGTGTGTCTCTATCTATTGTATTCATTTGATGAAATATCTTCTGGTCATATGATGTAATTTGTATCCCCGCTATGCATAAGAAGGATGATGAAATATTTCAATCATGTATTTCTTTTATCAAGGTCATGTAACGGCCTATGTTGGTTTCCCCACTATGCCTGGGATGAATAATGTTATACTCTTGTGTTATCATGTGTAAACCTTTGATCTATCCCCACTGGTTGGGTGGATGAGTCAAGTTTGGTATATCCCCACTTTGATGGGAGATGGATGTATGTATGAGTCTTTGGTGATAGGAAGGTCATTTATGATGTATAGAGTCATGTTCTTCTTGTAGAACATCTTTTTGCAGACCTTGCTTACAGTCACGGGGAGCTCTTTAG
The DNA here is from genome assembly GCA_031772625.1 of Pinus tabuliformis. NCBI lineage: Eukaryota > Viridiplantae > Streptophyta > Pinopsida > Pinales > Pinaceae > Pinus > Pinus tabuliformis. The sequence goes on from CM062805.1 coordinate 237,854,243, forward strand.
CTAAACAGAGTTTTCAACATATACTCGGAAAGAGCATGGACAGATTGTACATCTTGGCATATACAAAGGGGGAGCTCATTCAGAGATTTCAGCAGGTACTCAGGGGGAGTATGGACAGCGGAATGTTTATCAAGGAAAGAGAATATCTTGGTCCGCCCTTTTCCCTTGATGTCAAAGGGGGAGAGTGATTTGGTGTTGTTGCCATCAAGTCCAAAGGGGGAGATTGTTGGCATTATGATGCATGTGTTGTACTTGATGGCAACCCACTCGTAGAAGAAAAACTCACTTATATACATATAGATGAATCTACAAAAGAAATATTAGATGTGACTGAATGCATGGGATGCAGGACAGCTCAAAGGAATCAGATGACAGTTCTCAGTATGACAAGTTAGCTTTGCCATCAAGTCCAAAGGGGGAGATTGTTGGCATTATGAGACAAGTGTTGTCCTTGATGGCAAATCACATAGATGACAGATCATATTGCAGCAGATCAGTAGCAAAGATTTGATGATCAGACTACAAAGAATGAAGAAAGAAGAGTATATATGCAGGTTCAGAGTATATACGCAAGTTCACTATATACCAAGTAGGGTATACATACAGGTTATATGCAGGTTCACTATGTACCAAGTCGCGTATATACGCAGGTTCACTATATACAAAGTAGGGTATACACGCAGGTTATACATACAGGTTCTCTATATAAAAAGGCACGTATACACGTGGGATTGCTAATAAAAAGTCGCGTATGTGTATGCACGCACTTTCATGCACAGAAAAGCGCGTACATGTGGGAAAGATTATTTTTGGGTCCGTGGTATTTAGACCTATGGTTTTGGTCCTTGGTATTGCATTCGAAGTATTGAACCCAGGTATTAGGACCCTAGTATTGGTTCTCAATGGTTTTGGACCATGGTATTGAGTAAGGCCTAAGACTATAAAAGGAGAAGAAGATCATTAGGCAAGTGCATTCAGAAAGTCTTGAATATCTGATGAAGGATGAGATTCAGTATGCAGGTTATGGGTTCATGATGCATTGCTTGATCTGAGCTAAGGAGGAATCTCACCGGTTGATGGAGAACAAGATCTAAGGATAGATCGGGATCAAATGGTTTGAAATGAACTATCTCTATATGGTTGATTATGCTAGATCTGTATACTGACACTTGTAATGTTCTGACCTAGGTATAACTTAAGTTTGAAATAGCTGCAAGTCATGATTGAATATTTATAGATCTGTACGTGGGTTGGCTTTGGTGAAAGCGCGTATGTACGTGGGTTTGGTTCATCGTAGTAGCGTATACATTATGAAGTATGATATTTGAAGTTGCAGTTGGGTCTGATTGTTATTGCAGAGTTCTGTTGTCTGCTTTGTGTTCTGGTGACTGTGTTGTTGACAGGGTTTCAATGTTTCAGTGATTCAGAGATTGATGATGCTAGTATTGATTTATTTTGTGCTTCAATGATATTGATGGGTCCAGTATGAAAATTGGATGAAACATGGCCTTCATATTATTGTGTTGTGCTTCAGGAGTATCCAGTCTGAAAATGTATGAAATGTGGTCCCTGGAGGATTAAAGGAGATTGTAGGCCGGCGCCTACGTATTAGTACATCAGCTAGTACAAGAGCAAAGGGGGTGGTAGCTTCCTTCTAGTAGCAGCTAGAGAACGAATGAAGATTGGATCATTCAGTAGGTAGGCACCTACGTATTAGTAAATGGATCGACTAGTATAAGAGCTAAGGGGGTTGTAGCTCTCATCCAAGAGAGTCTGGAAAACGAGAGAGGGTTGTAGCCCTCTGCAGGTAGAAGCCTGCATACTGGTAGAAGACTGCACCAGTACAAAACTATTGTAAAATGAAGTTTCTTATTAAAAGAAGATAGAGACGACTTGCAGCAGGTGGTTTTCACCCACATTGGGTTTCCACCTTATATCATGGTGTTCATGTGTGCTTCTTGTGTGTGATGATCTGTTCTGTTTTACTGCACTTGCTTACTGTTCATATGGATAATGAAGTTCTGATGCACTAACTAAAGATCAACATTTAATGGATTAATTGAATCATAAGTATTCTGGATATACGCTAGTTGCATTAGACACAGTTGCGTATACACGCGGGTTCCATTAACTGAAGTAGCATATATGTATCTAAGTATGGAAATGAAAAAGTTTTATTGATTTAATAATACTGATTCACCCCCCCTCTCAGTATTATTTCCAACAGTGAACTAGGCCTGAAGCAGATGAAAACACAACCAAGAGACCCTACCAAGCTTTGACACAGATATATCAGTGACTGATTACTGTCTGAACAATACTAATAAGCAAATAATTGTAGTGAAAACAAGCAAAACAAAGGAAACCACTAACATATTTTACATTCCCTAGTGGAGTCACCAAGTTGTTATATGGAAAATTCTCTTATGTGGATAAAAGAAAACACCCTAAACCTAGTGGCTATCATTGTAACAACAAGGGGGAAAATCACACTTGTATTCCTTTAGAGAAATTAACATGAAGAAGAAAGAGGACTTACTTGGATTTCGAAGTCTTTTTCTCCTCGCTTGACATATTTTCTCCCATTCCAAGTGCTTCAATCTACACCTACAACACAAGAAAGACAAGAAAACACTACAAAAGCAAGTATATCTATGTAATTCCTCCATTTAATAAATCATAAACATTAAAATACAATTGTAATAGTATATGGTACAAGTGTATAAGGAAACAAGAGAACTTTGCATTAAATGGATTAGGATAAGTTACAACCTAGTCATCAATGACTTGTATATGTCTCCCCAAGCTAACTTACTCCTTCCTTTTTGTTAAGGCAACCTCCAATCCTCCACCCAAAGAGAATAATTGGTATGTATTTAAGCTCAACCCAACAACATAAGGATGCAAGTAAGGTCCTCCAAAGCCAATTATGAGCTCTTTGAAGAGAGTAAATTTATAGGATGAAATGGTAGTTTTGGGTTTTACCAATCTAGGCTTGAGATCCATGAAAGGTGGGAAATCATCTTAAGAGATGAAGGTAATCCCATGATCATAGGAGTTCGAGGTCATTTTTTATAGTAAATGGTTGAAATTACTTCAAAATATTCTAGAAGTGGAATCTTCGAGATAAAATATCTCATTTCCTGAAAATCCATAACCATCACACTTGTAGTAACTGGAAGACTATGCTAGTAATGTTATTTCTGAGTTCTACAACTACTCTGGGGCACAAGAGTAGAGTGATGATACCTACGTTGGCCCTATAATCAATTATTTTGACCTCAGTTTCCAGTTTGTCTTGTACTACCAGAAATATAATGATTAAATATTTGTGTGGGATGACTGCAAGTTGATAAAGGATGATTATTAACTTGGTTTATAGGCCATTAGGTCCAACATAAAATTATAACTCAAGTATGCCAAGTAACCCAAGTGTGACAGAATAGTGAAAGTTTGACAATTAAGTGCAACAAGTGTGACACATGTGACAAGTGTGAAAGAATGGTGTATAACACAATATAAACAACTTTGAGTTGAAATTATCAGCAGCGACTCTCCAGTATTTTCCTGTGCTCTTGTGCTCCTCTTCCCACAAAGATCTCCAACTTTTTTCATTTTTTCTTGTGTTGCTTCTTTTATTTTCTCTAGGCTTTCTTGTCCTCCTTTCATGTTGTGGGGTGAATATGAAGGATGTGGGCATCTCCCTTGCCCGATCATTTCATTGTAATTGTTTGGTGGTGGTGCATTCTATCATGCTAGCCCAGCCACTCACATCTCTCCCTTAGATCATGGATATGTCAGTCTTGTTAGTGTCAATATTTGAAGCCTTCCACCAGTGATCAAACAAACTCTTACAAAGTGATTTTAAGGTGTCAAGGTCAAATTTTGTTATCTCAGTGAGTCTTCAAGCAAAATTTGGTCACTAAGTATTAGGTCTAGGGTTTGCTTTACTCCTTTCAAAGTTGTCCAAATGTTGGTCCATGCCACCATTCAGCTGAGTGTACCATCATTCAGAGGGTTTTCATCATCATGTCAGGTTCCAATGGGTCATTTTACACCTTGTTCATGCTTCAGTTGTGCCGAGGTAAGGTTCATTTCCCTCTCCTAGGGTTTTGAAGGCAATTTCTCTTGGATGGTCAAATCATCAACAAAACTTGTATCTTGATGTTCATACACCTTCCCCTATCCTTAATGTACCTTATTAAACACTTCCCATCACGGATATCCCTCAAATTCCTCATTTTCGCACAAACCCTAGTTTCTTGCTACAATTAGACAAATTTCTAGGCTAGGCCAGTGTTTTTCCTTTTTGGACCCCTTCCCATCACTCAATATTTGAAATTCCATTTTCCCCTACTTCCTAACATCCCTCCCTACCTCTCAAAATTTTCTCAAGAATTTAGAAGCCCCTTATCCCCTTCATTTCACTTCATTTCGACAAATCCCCTATTCCACACATCAGGATAGGTTTTACTCCAATGATGTTTCTGAGCAAGAAAATATGAATTTGGGAAAAATGAGAGACTTTTTTTCCACAATAGGCCAAGGAAGAAAAACCTCCTTCAATTTTTACACAGGTGTCATGGTTTTAGAGAAATGTCAAAAATACAGTTGCCTTAGGATAATTGATGCACCTTTAAAGTGGCCTTGGGAAAATCAATATTTATCCTATCTTGGTTGGCCAAATGACTTGCTTGATGAGTAAAATGATAACTAGACACAAATATTTTTACAATGAGATATCATGAGCTCAATTTGGGGTTGAGGAAGACCTTCAAAAGTTGACTACAAGAGCACTATGCCTTGAGGCAGCCTCATTTTGCACATTTTGACCAGTCTTGGGAAATTTGAATTTTGACAGGGCAAATGAACTCTAAATTGAAAAATTCAAGCTGGGTTGGAAAGTAGACTCAATAATATTTCCAACGAGCTATCCTACGCCCAATTTGGACACCGGTAAGCCCTCCAAAAGTCTTATGCAAAAAGGCGCTATGCATTGAGCCAACGCAGCGCATTGGGTAGTGATTTAGAGTGTAATTTTATAACTGGTGCTACGCATTGGGGCAGCGTCGGAGCATAGGTATAAAAATCATGAAATCCATTCAAATATTCCTCCAAAGCTCCAAAATTTGAAATTATTCATTCCACAAGTAAGTTAACACCTCCATATTTCCAATGTATGAGTTTCCATCAGTGTTTATGGTGTTTCAATAGGTTAAAAACAAACCCCTCGTTCCTTGCAAAGTTGTGTTGAGAAAATTTCCTAGGGTTTGAAAAATTGCCATTTTTTGTTGTCTTATTCCCCTCTACCACTTTCACATCCCCTTCACTACATTTCACTAATTTCATGTCCCATTGCCCCTCTCATTTTCACTCATCCAACTCCCCTATCCCCAAAACCCTAAAACCCTAGCTTCTAGGGTGAAACCATAGTTTTCTTCATTGCACTAATGGTTGTATACCCTATCCCCTTAATCCCACTCCCCTCATACATTTTCCCCTTAATCCCATTCTCCACATATAATTTCCCAAACTCTACACTCCCCAAACCCTATTCATATCCCTAAAACCTACTCACATCCCTAAACTCTTACTCCCATCCCTAAACTCTGTCACACATACATTTTTACACTCTCTTCCATACACTCTAACCATTTCATTCCTTCGCCATATTTTCACATTGTTATCCACAAAACCATCCATATACAACCACATTTTTCAAAACCAAAGGAAAACAATGGAAAGAGACAGTGATCATGGGTATGAGCAAGAGATTGAACATGACCAGGAATCTTGGCTTGAGAGGGAAAATGTCCACTTGGAAAAGATGCTAGAGAAGGCCAACAAAGAGAAAACTATGTTGAGGCACATGGCCCATCATTACTTGGCAAGAAACAAGGTGTGCAAAGCAAGAATCGGGATTTTGAAGGCCAAATTGAAGAAGGCATTGAGGAAGCGAAAAGAGCAAGATAGACTTCAGATCTTGATTGAGGCTTCCTTGGCCCAACACAGCACTTGATGAAAGACACTCAACCCAAATTTCAAGAAATTTGGGACACTTTGTGCAATTTTGAAATTTTTGGCTTAAAAAACAGGTTTTTTTGCCTGATGCGCCGCACCACCTGGCGTGCGCTTTTGCTAGGGACCTCCTTTTGAGGAAAAATCAGCATTTTTTTATTTTTCATGGAAAAATATGAATGCCCACAAATGGCCAAGAAATTTTGACAGGTTTTGAGCTTCCAAAAGGGTCAAAAACACCTCAAAAATGACCTTTCTACCCCTTTTTGGACACACAGGAAGCAGTGTTGGGAGAACTCAGTTTTGGAGGGGCAAATGGAGGTCAAATTCAAAAATTCCACTTGTTCTGGAAAGTAGACAGGTAGACCTTTCCAACAAGCCCACTTGGAGAAAATTTGGACATCGGGAAGGCCTCCAAAATCAGCTGCAAAAAGGTGCTATGCATAGGGAAATCAACGCGGCGCATTGGAGGAATTTTGCTCATTTTGGCCAAAAAACTCTTTTTTTTGCCTAGTTTCTTCATAGTTTGACTTTTCTCCTTCTAATTGTCAAAATCATGATGTAATTTAATGTGACATGATGTATTTTTATGTAATTATGCTAAATTTTCACTCATAGAGGTAGATTCATCCATGAAAAGGTAGTTTGCAACTGAATGAATCAGTTCCCTAGTTTTTAGAGGCAAGCTGTTCCACTGTCTACTTTTTAGTTCTTAGTTTAGATCTTGTTGAAACAGCTCCTAAACTCATGAGCTCAACCCCTAAATCCTAGCATGATTCGTTTGATGCCTATATCTAGTAATTTTTCAGTCATTGAGAAAGGTTGGACTTTTGGGAAAGCTTGAAGCTTCATTGTATACTCATTTCAGCAGTTTGGCAAAGGAATAAACTAGGCTTTGCAGCACTTTCTGGGATTCTTGTGGCATATTACTTTGGTATTGTGTTTTCTTATGTAATTTTAAGTTTACATGTGATTTTGTATGTCATCATCTCTCTTTGCTTCATCTTAACTAAATCAAGCAAGGATAAAGGTAGAATACATTGAAATTGCAGTGCTCTACCTAGGGTTTGTTTAGTTATCTATGCTTTCAGCTGTTTGAAGAGGATCTTTGAGTCTTTCATGCCCTCTCCAACTCCTCACCTGTCTAAAAGCTCTCCATCTCACTCAATTTGAAGTAGCAAACCATTTGTTTACCTTGCCCCATAGAGATCTCTGCAAAACTGAGCCTCATTCCCCGGACCCAAATCTACCTTTCACATTTGAACCAACAAAACATCATCAAATTCAATCAAACACCTCTGTACACATACCTAGCGTAAAATCAGTCATTACATCAGTCATCTCAAGCTTCGTTTGGCCATCTTTTCTGAGATTGACAAGGAGAGAGCCCTCTCCCGACTTGGTAGGGCTAGCTACCAGGTTAAGCGTAGTTTGATGTTACCCTAGATCCTACCTTTCTCAGCCTGAGGTAGATTTAGGCCCTAACATAGTGGTGACTCCACTGGGGAAGAAAAGTTGGATTGTTCGTTATTTTTGTTTACTTTATAAACTACAGACAGAGCCTGAAGTTAGCCAGGTAGCCTTTGAAACGCTCTTGCTTTGCATTAGCGAAAGTAGATGAATGCTGCTTCAGTCAATCTCTGGTTTAGTTTATGAACTGAACATCTAGTTTCCTCAACAAAATATAATCAAGTTCAGATTTGATTGTTGATGGTGGAAAATGATCAAACACCGCAAGGCTGAAATCATTCACCTGGCGACTCTAAATCAGTTTCAAGATCAGATCCAAGGACTCCACTGGAGGATGAACCCGACCAGCAGAAACATGAAAGGGCAATATGGAAATATCAAGTATTCAAATTGGAATTTCATCCAAGACATTTTGTTCTTTGTCATAAATTATTTCTTCTCTTTTCCCAAGAATGTCAAGAAGGCTCTGCAAAGTATATTGTATTTGAGAAAAGATCCTCAGCCTGCATTTGATTCCTTCCCTTTGAAGATTGTGAATACCAAATATTTGCATGCCTTTGAGCTTGAACAAGACCCTTTTTCTGAATCTTGTGATGACCGTCTTCAAACTGATGAGCCTCAAGCGACGAAGACTGATTCTACACTTTCTGTAAATACACTTTCTGTAAATACCCCTATACCTTGTAAAATTCCAGATCGATACAAGCCTCTGATTTTACCTCCTATATTCCATGATTTCCCTAAAAATCATGACCTATATCTACCAAGATTTGATAGTGAACGTGACAACATCACTGCTGAGAGGCATGTACTGATCTTTGAGTCCTTTCTTGACCTTTTTGAAGTTGAAGAAGAAGATGTCAGTATTAGGCTTTTTGCTCTTTCTTTGCAAGGAAAAGTCAAGAGTTGGTTCAAAACCCTGCTTGATGCGAGCATCTCAGATTTCCAGCAGTTCGTCAAAGTTTTCCTCGACAGGTGGGTGGTAAGACAAAACCCTTTCTTGATTATAGAAGAGTATAACCAGCTGAAAAGACTGCCAAGGGAGATAGTACAACAATTTTTTGCTAGATTTAACCAAGTTTATTATTTGATGCCAGTTAATATAAGACCTCCTCTTGGATCCGCTCTCTTGCACTACCCGGGTGCCTTTGATCTAGAAATGGAGTTTCAGCTAAGAGAAAGGAATCTTGCAACACTTGAAGAGATGCAGAACAATGCAGTAGATGTAGAGGCTCATTTGCTGATCCGAAGGGCAAAGTTGAAGGAAGAAGAGATGAAAAACATAGATCCGAAGGAATCGACATCTCTAGAGGTAAAGCTTGACATTTTGGTAAGTGTAGTGGAAGAGATGATGCAAAGGATCACCACAAGAAATGAGTATTATGTTCAAGACCATCACTCGCTGATTGAAGAGGAACAAGTTGCTGATCCAAAACATTTTCTTTCTTATCGCAGTTGTCATAGATCTGATAATGATTGTTTTGTAGATCATCTTGGAGAAGAGAGATCTGTTGATATGACATGTATGCTTGATGATGTGTTTTATACTGATGATTTGCCTCAGTTTGATCAGTATGACGATGATTATGTTCTCCAAACATAAGCTAATCTTGCAGAGAAATCAGCAGCTAGTTTTTGGAAGGAGGAAGTACATTTACAGCAGCTCGAATACAATGTTCAATCATCACATATCAGCTATGGAAATGACGAGGAAAGTGCAAATTGTTTTGAAGTGAAGGATCTTTGCCTTTTTGTTTTGCTTCATTTAAGTTCATCAAAGACAACATTCATGTAATCAGAAATCAACTGTCGACAAGTCTTGATCTGAACCTTTTTTAGGACAATGAAAACCTTGTTCAATACTTCTCATATCCAGATTTGCAGCCCCCGAATGCCATTGACTGTCAAGTTGCAGATGAAGACTTGGAAGCTGGCACATATGATCAAATGATACAAGATGAATCCGTACCATTTTGTTTTGAATCATTTCAGTTTTTGAAGGGTAAATTGCATAGTATATCTTCAAATGAGCAGCCTGTAGGAAATCATGTAATCTCATTGGAATAGAAAGTGGGTTGCAGCAGTCTTTTCAAGTTTTTCATGATCCAATAGTGATGTGTTGGATGATGTCTGCAGTCAAAATTCTTCTCCATTGACTACATGTGAGCTTGAAATGTGTACTGATACAAACTTGATCCGGTAGCCGGTTTCTTTGTCATTTTCAGCAGGAGTCTCGTCATAAAGCTCAGATGAAAGTTTGCATTCATGGTATGAAGAGAAGAGAAGTAATCCATTGGATGAGCTAAGTCCCAGTGTGCATGAACTTCAAGATCCTTATGTAGTGTTTTTGGAGGCGGATAGAGAATCCATATCATTCAACGGATCTGTTTCCAAGTTTTCATGGGAGTTGCCTTTCAGTAGTTCTCTCTTGTTGTTCATAAGCAAGCACTTGTGGAGAATGCAAACAACAACCAGAATGCTTACTTGGTTGCATTGGTTGTTTCATTTCACTTGATCAGGTGATGAATGAAACTGTTAGAGTAGGTTTTGATGAATAAGCTCTACTTTGAGCATATTTTCCAGTTTTTTGGTTTTGTTTAAGTATCAAGTCAATTTTTAGTTGAGTGAGAGTCAATTTGTGTCGTCAAGTCATCAGTTTTCAGTCATGCATTTTAGCTTGAGTTATTGACTCCATTGCCCAATGAATGAAGGCACTGTCTGCTTTCCAAAGATCTGTAGTTCTTGGCACCTCCAAGGAGCTACCATCCCCATTGGAGCCAATGTTAGTGTCAATCTTTGAAGCCTTCCACCAGTGATCAAACATACTCTTACAAAGTGATTTTAAGGTGTCAAGGTCAAATTTTGTTATCTCAGTGAGTCTTCAATCAAAATTTGGTCACTAGGTATTAGGTCTAGGGTTTGCTTTTACTCGTTTCAAAGTTGTCCAAATATCAGTCCATGTCACCATTCAGCTGAGTGTACCATCATTTAGAGGGTTGTCATCATCATGTCAGGTTCCAATGGGTCATTTTACACCTTGTTCATCCTTCAGTTGTGCTTAGGTAAGGTTCATTTCCCTCTCCTAGGGTTTTGAAGGCAATTTCTCTTGGATGGTCAAATCATCAGCAAAACTTGTATCCTGATGTTTATACACCTTCCCCTATCCTTAATTTACCTTATTAAACACTTCCCATCACTGGTATCCCTCAAATTCCTCATTTTCGCACAAACCCTAGTTTCTTGCTAAAATTTGACAATTTTCTAGGCTAGGCTTGTGTTTTTCCCTTTTGTGTTGAAAATGCAACAAGATGATGGAGCTTAGTGGAAAGGAGTCGCCTTCACTAAGTGGGCCCGCATGCTATTTTTGGCGCAAAGTCTATTTTTAGACTATGTCTATTTTTAGACATATGGATCATGGTCTATGAGTTGCAGGATGCTATTTGTGGATGATTGGTCATGTTGGTAAAAATAGATGGACTTCTATTTTTAGACATATGGGCGGAGTCTATTTTTAGACTGCCAGGCTAAAAATAGAACAGTCGAATATTATTAGCTCTTAATAATATTTGGACTATAAACATTATCTTATCCTCTTGGAGCACTTCAGTTTGAGCTACAGATGTGGCACATGCAGCTGTCATAAGGAAATACGCTTTTCTTGTGGGTCAGTTGAGCTATTGCATGGTGGACTTCAATTAGAACTCAAGTGGTTGAGTTTTGGTGGAGTTGATTGAGGAGTTGATGGAGTTGTGTTCAGTTTGACTTGGTTAAACTAGTTGTATTTAGTCTAACTGCAGAATACACTAGTGATGAGTGATGTGAATTAATTGTTAATTAATTCACTAATTATTAACTCATAAAGCAACTAAAGAATACATCAGTTAACTCAGTGCATGGACAGTTCAGTGGAGACAGGTGTTAGAGGTTGAGATTGCTATCAGTTATGACTATAGTTGTGCATGAGATCTTGCACAATCAATGGATTGAGTAATGCCAATGAGGATTGCGTGATTCAGCCAAGGAAATACGAGTTTGCTTCAGCCATTCATCATTATTCTCATGCAGGATTGCGCAGTGGAGGCAGGCAAAGCAGTGGAAGAGATTTGAACCTGTGATTGATTCATATCTGAGCTAGTTTTGTGTGTAATAGGTGGAGATAGTACTGAGTACTTGTGAGGAGTATTGTACTATGTATTGTTACATGTTCTCAATCATTATAATATACAGATAGTGTGGGGCTTTCAGCTGTATTCTTTCCCCGAGTTACATATTGTGTTAATGTGCGCATGCGATTGATGTTTCATTGTTTTTAATGCTGCTAAATTGATGATCAACGTAGAGGAGGTTATGTATTATGCATGTATTCCGCAATAGTGTATAATCGGGATAATATCTATGAATAAGTGTCATATTATTCAAAATGTATAGATGGTATCAGAGCCAGGTTGATCATCAGATCTATTATTCAAAAAGTGTTTACATTTTATTTCTTCAGACAGAGTCTGTAATCGGGCCAGGTAGCCTCTGCATTCATCCTTCCTTTGGAAGGTGAGATATCCGGTAAAATCCCATACAGTCAATCTCTGTACGAGAAATACTTTGTTATCACAAATTTTAGATCAGAAGCGGTTGAGTTTTGAGCTAGTGGAATTCAAATTTGCAGCAGTGTTTTCTTGGTGTCAAAGTTGAAATGTCTTTCAACGGATTGCGATTGGAGTATGCTCTTGAAGGCAGATCGAACTATATTGCATGGAAAGACAGGATGGAGGCGGTGTTAGATGACAATTGGTTGAAGGAGTTCATAGAGGCTGAGGTCCCAAAGCCTACTGATGCTACTCACGTTGATGCTTGGAAAAAGAAGACAACAAAGTGTCGAAGGATTCCGTTGGAGGGCATGAAGGATCACATTGTATCCAGCCTGCATGGAAAGGCTTCTCCATATTTGATGTGGAAAGCATTGATAAATCTATTCCAAAGCAAGAGCGACCAGAGGAAGTTGGCGCTCAAGGATAAACTCAGAAACTTTAAGTGTGAGAATGGAGACAGTATGCCCAAGTATCTCACGAAGTTCACCCAATGCCGGGATGAGCTAAGAAGTGTGGGGGTGACTGTCGATGATGAGAACTTGGTGAGCTTGGCTCTCCTTGGTCTTCCAAAGAGTTAGCATTCCTATTAGGACTCTGTCAATGGTCGGGAGAATTGCCAGGATGGGAGAGACTTTGGTCGGATCTTGTGCAAGAGGAGATCAGACGGAGCACCAGAGACAGTTCTTCATCCATGCATGATGAGGAGAACTGTGCCTTAGCGAGTAAGGTGAAGAAGGGGAAGGTGAAGGGTTCTCTTTCTGAATCCAGTTCTTCCATTGATGGGAAGAAGGTTGACAAGTCGAAGGTGAGATGCTTTCATTGTCATGAGTTGGGCCATTATGATACTAATTGCCCAAAGAAGAAGTCCAAGAAGGGATCTTGGGAAGGATCTGAAGGTGAGGCACTTGCTTCACAGTTTGAGTTGGATTTCACACTCTTCACATGCATGGTTTCATACATGGTGGGAAGTGGTTGGTTTCTTGACAGTGGAGCTTCTTTCCACATGATCGGTGACAAGATTCTGTTCAGTACTTTGGAGGAGAAAGATCTCCAGATACTCATAGCGATAGGTAATGATGAGAAGTATAGTGTCTCAGGTGTAGGCACGGTTATTTTTCAAAGGGAGCATGGAGCTCACCTTACCTTGACTAATGTCAAGTATGTACCAGGACTGAAGAGAAACTTGGTGTCGATCGTGATGCTGGAAGACAGAGGCTGTGATGTAGTCTTCAGTAAGGGAAAGGTTTTCGTTAGACGCATCATCACTAGACAGGTGAAGCAGATTGGTTCACGGGTCAAGAACCTGTATGCTCTTGAGGTTCAAGATGCATGCAAATCCTTGAGCAACGAGGCAACTAATGGAGACTTGGTGGTTGAGAGGGAGCGTATATTACCTCTCAACATGTAGAGCCATAAGAAGTCTCAGACGATTGTGGAGGAGCCACGATTGATGTAGCAGCTTTAGGAGGTTGTGGAGCAACCATAACAAGGGAAGCTGAGAGGAGATCGAGTAGAGACATCTACTCATGCAGATACCTCTAGTAGGGGGAAACTTCGAGCTAGCTGGGCTAAGGGATCGCATGCAGCCATACCTCCAGGTAGGAGGGGAAGGATCCTTGAGGTACCCAACCTCTTGGATGAGACCTTGCTACGGGAGCCTTGATGTGGAGTAGCAAGAACTGACTGATTGGGTAGAGACAGTTGCGGATGGAGTAGCAGAGAGAGTGACAGTGTAGGTAATCCCAGGACAGCGCATAGCTAGCAGGTTGCAGCAATGCGAGAGGCACAAGTGTTTTGCACAGTGCTAGGTGGCACAGAGAAGTGTGCAATGGTGCGAGATGCATGGAGATGTTGCAGTATCACAGATGTCAAAGAGGGAGCACTTGTCAGCAGCAGGTAGAGCTTCAGCATCAGAGTATGTTCCTAGTCCAATAGAGTGGTTAGTTGGGAGTGTTTTTGTTCCAAGTGTTGTTGGAGCAAGTGGACAGGGCAAATGTGTTGCATGCAGTACATTCCAGAGTTGCAGGATAGGGGTTGCAGATAATCCATACCTTGTTGAGAGGGAGTGTTGAAAATGCAACAAGATGTGGAGCTTAGTGGAAAGGAGTCGCCTTCACTAAGTGGGCCCGCAGGCTGTTTTTGGCGCAAAGTCTATTTTTAGACTATGTCTATTTTCAGACATATGGATCATGGTCTATGAGTTGTAGGATGTTATTTGTGGATGATTGGTCATGTTGGTAAAAATAGATGGACTTCTATTTTCAGACATATAGGCGGAGTCTATTTTTAGACTGCCAGGCTAAAAATAGAACAGTCGAATATTATTAGCTCTTAATAATATTTGGACTATAAACATTATCTTATCCTCTTGGAGCACTTCAGTTTGAGCTACAAATGTGGCACATGCAGCTGTCAGAAGGAAATACACTTTTCTTGTGGGTCAGTTGAGCTATTGCATGGTGGACTTCAGTTAGAACTCAAGTGGTTGAGTTTTGGTGGAGTTGATTGAGGAGTTGATGGAGTTGTGTTCAGTTTGACTTGGTTAAACTAGTTGTATTTAGTCTAACTGCAGAATACACTAGTGATGAGTGATGTGAATTAATTGTTAATTAATTCACTAATTATTAACTCATAAAGCAACTAAAAAATACATCAGTTAACTCAGTGCATGGACAGTTCAGTGGAGACAGGTGTTAGAGGTTGAGATTGCTATCAGTTGTGACTATAGTTGTGCATGAGATCTTGCACAATCAATGGATTGAGTAATGCCAATGAGGATTGTGTGATTCAGCCAAGGAAATACGAGTTTGCTTCAGCCATTCATCATTATTCTCATGCAGGATTGCACAATGGAGGTAGGCAAAGTAGTGGAAGAGATTTGAACCTGTGATTGATTCAGATCTGAGCTAGTTTTGTGTGTAACAGGTGGAGATAGTACTGAGTACTTGTGAGGTGTATTGTACTATGTATTGTTACATGTTCTCAATCATTATAATATACAGATAGTTTGGGGTTTTCAGCTGTATGCTTTCCCTGGGTTACATATTGTGTTAATGTGTGCATGCGATTGATGTTTCATTGTTTTTAATGCTACTAAAATGATGATCAACGTAGAGGAGGTTATGTATTATGCATGTATTCCGCAATAGTGTATAATCGGGATAATCTCTGTGAATAAGTGTCATATTATTCAAAATTTCTACATTTTGGACCCCTTCCCCTCACTCAATCTTTGAAATTCCACTTTCCCTTGCATCCTAACATCCCTCCCTACTTCTCAAAATTTTCTCAAGAATTTAGAAGGCCCTTATCCCCTTGATTTCACTTCATTTTGTCAAATCCCTTGTTCCACACATCGGGATAGGTTTTACTCCAATGATTTTTCTGAGCAAGAAAAAATGAATTTTGGAAAAATGAGAGAGGTTTTTTTCCACAATAGGCAAAGGAAGAAAAACCTCCTTCAATTTTTACACAGGTGTCATGGTTTTATAGAAATGTCAAAAATACAATTGCCTCAGGAGAATTAATGCACCTCTGAAGTGACCTTGGGAAAATCAATATTTCTCCTATCTTGGTTGGCCAAATGACTTTCTTGATGAGTCAAATTATAACTAGACACAAATATATTTCTAATGAGCTATCATGAGCTCAATTTGGGGTTGAGGAAGACTTCAAAAGTTGACTGCAAGAACACTCTTCCTTGAGGCAGCCTCATTTTGCACATTTTGACCAGTCTTGGGAGATTTAACTTTTGATAGGGCTAATGAACTCCAAATTGAAAACTTCAAGCTTAATTGGCAATTATACTCAATAATCTTTCCAACGAGCTATCCTGCACCCAATTTGGACACTGGGAAGTCCTCCAAAAGTCTCCTGCAAAAAGGCACTATGCATTGAGCCAGCGCGGCGCATTGGCAGTGATTTACAGTGTAATTTTATAACTGGCGCTACGCATTGGGGCAGCGTAGCACATAGGTCTAGAAAGCTTGAAATCCATTCAAATATTCCTCCAAAGCTCCAAAATTTGAAATTATTTATTCCACAAATAAGTTAACACCTCCATATTGCCAATGTATGAGTTTCCATTAGTGTTTATGGTGTTTCAATATGTTAAAAACAAAACCGTAGTTCCTTACAAAGTTGTGTTGAGAAAATTTCCTAGGGTTTGTAAAATTGCCATTTTTTGTTGTCTTATTCCCCTCTACCACTTTCACATCCCCTTCACTACATTTCACTAATTTCATTTCCCATTCCCCCTCTCATTTCCACTCATCCTACTCCCCTATCCCCAAAACCCTAAAACCCTAGCTTCTAGGGTGAAACCATAGTTTTCTTCATTGCACTAATGGTTGTATACCCTATCCCCTTAATCCCACTCCCCTCATACATTTTCCCCTTAATCCCATTCTCCACATATAATTTCCCAAACTCTACACTCCCTAAACCCTATCCATATCCCTAAACCCTACTCACATCCCTAAACTCTTACTCCCATCCCTAAACTCTGTTCACACATAAATTTTTACACTCTCTTCCATACACTCTACCCATTTCATTCCTCCGCCATATTTTCACACTATTATCCACAAAACCATCCATATACAACCACATTTTTCAAAACCAAAGGAAAATAATGGAAAGAGACAGTGATCATGGGTATGAGCAAGAGATTGAACATGACTGGGAATCTTGGCTTGAGAGAGAAAATGTCCACTTCGAAAAGATGCTAGAGAAGGCCAACAGAGAGAAAACTATGTCGAGGCACATGGCCCATCATTACTTGGCAAGAAACAAGGTGTGAAAAGCAAGAATCGAGATTTTGAAGGCCAAGTTGAAGAAGGCATTGAGGAAGCGAAAAGAGCAAGATAGACTTCAGATCTTGGTTGAGGCTTCCTTGGCCCAACACAGCACTTGATGAAAGACACTTAGACGCTTTTTGGAATTTTGAAATTTTTGGCTTAAAAAAAAGGTTTTTCTCCCTGATGTGTCGCGCCACCTGGTGCGCGCTTTTGCTAGGGATATCCTTTTGAGGAAAACTCAGCATTTTTGGATTTTTCATGGAAAAATATGAATGCCCATAAATGGCTAAGAAATTTTGACAAGTTTTGAGCTTCCAAAAAGGTCAAAAACACCTCAAAAATGACCTTTCTGCCCCTTTTTGGACACACAGGAAGAAGTGTTGGGAGAACTCAGTTTTGGAGGGGAAAATGGAGGCCAAATTCAAATATTCCACTTGTTCGGGAAGGAAAATAGGTAGACCTTTCCAACAAGCCCACTTGGAGAAAATTTGGACATCGGGAAGGCCTCCAAAATCAGCGGCAAAAAGACATTACGCATAGGGAAATCAGTGCGACGCATTGGAGGAATTTTGCTCATTTTGGCCTCAAAACTCTGTTTTTCGCCTAGTTTCTTCATAGTTTGACTTTTCTCCTTCTAATTGTCAAACTCATGATGTAATTTAATGTGGCATGATGGATTTTGATGTAATTATGCTAAATTTTCACTCATAGAAGTAGATTCATCCATGAAAAGGTAGTTTGCAACTGAATGAATCAGTTCCCTAGTTTTTAGAGGCAAGCTGTTCCACTGCCTACTTTTTAGTTCTTAGTTTAGATCTTGTTGAAACAGCTCCTAAACTCATGAGCTCAACCCCTAAAGCCTAGCATGAGTTGTTTGATGCCTATATCTAGTAGTTTTTCAGTCATTGAGAAAGGTTGGACTTTTGGGAAAGCTTGGAGATTCATTGTATACTCATTTCAGCAGTTTGGCAAAGGAATAGACCAGGCTTTGCAGCACTTTATGGGATTCTTGTGGCATATTGATTTGGTATTATGTTTTCTTCTATAATTGCAAGTTTACATGTGATTTGGGTGTCCATTATCTCTCTTTGCTTCATCTTAACTAAATCAAACAAGGATAAAGGTAGAATACATTGAAATTGCAGTGCTCTACCTAGGGTTTGTTTAGTTATCTATGTTTTCAGCTGTTTGAAGAGGATCCCTGAGTCTTTCATGCCCTCTCCAACTCCTCACCTGTCTAAAAGCTCTCCATCTCACTCAATTTGAAGTACCAAACCATTTGCCTACCTTGCCCCATAGAGATCTCTGCAAAACTGAGCCTCATTCCCCAGACCCAAATCTGCCTTTCACATTTGAGCCAACAAAACATCATCAAATTCAATCAAACACCTCTGTACACATACCTAGCCTAAAATCAGTCATTACATCAGTCATCTCAAGCTTCATTTGTCCATCTTTTCTGAGATTGATAAGGAGAGAGCCCTCTCCCGACCTGGTAGGGCTAGCTACCAGGTTAAGTGTGGTTTAATGTTACCCTAGATCCTACCTTTCTCAGCCTGAGGTAGATTTAGGCCCTAACAAGTCCAACTCCTCGATCCAACTAATTAAAATTTATTTTATTTTATAATATAATTACGTAATGTCTCATTAAACCATGATCCTCCATGTGGAATTGCACATTCATCATTTATCTTCACAAAAACAGGGGTCAACATAAGGGGTATTGCAAGCCACGTCCCCTTAAAGGAACCTCATCCTCATATTTCTATACACAAAACACAAAATTCCAACAAGGAGCTTTTGAAAACAACTCCTTTACATTTACTTATATAGTAAACAAAAATGGTTGAGACACCCTCATCTGATCAATTATTTCCCAAGTGGATTCATCTGGTCCAACATGTTGTTAGAAATCGGGACAATATTGAGGGGGGTGAATCAATATTGTGGGAACTCTAAAAAATTATTTCACTAGTAGAGAATACTATGACACCAATCAAATGCTTCAACAACAATTTATATGAGCATCACAAGAATTAGCACAAGAAGCACAAATAGGAAACATAAATTCTCCAAACTTCTCTTCAATTATTTCCACAAAGGCAAGCTTCTAGTTGTTGTTACAAAGTTCTATGGCTACAACCAAAAAGAAGCAACCACTCCTTAATTTATCAACTACTAATGAAATGAGCAAGTACCCCTAGTTTATCAACTACCATTGAAAGGAGATACAACCCTTGATTGTTTACCAGCCACTACTAGAAGTAGTTACAACCCATGATCTATCAACTACTACTGAAAGGAACTTCGACCCCTACTTTTTTACCAACCACTACTAGAAGGAGATATAACCCTTGATTTACAAGCTGCCACTTGCTTGACCTCCTTGATTAATCTTTCATATAATTTTCAAACTCAAATCATGAAGGCCACTTCCTTTCATAAAACAAATAAATTCTCACCTCAATCACTCACCCCAAACACCATAAAATCACCTTCAACTATTTATAATCACTGATCAATCCACTATACACATCAGTAGCAACAACAACATTAACCTTTGAACACGCCTTCAACACACTATCTTGCAAATTCAATTATGCTTATATAGAAATTGAGCTAATATTTTTAGTTTTTGAACTTTGAGTTAAGTTCAACTCTTTTGCTTGCATGAATTCATATTTTTTCTCATCTAACACTTCTATCAAGTATTCATATTGTGGTATTGAAGTCTTAAAACTCTAGTCTCCTGTATCTGTAAGAAAATCTGATTTAAACTGTCCAAATTTGCAATTATGGAATTTTATAGGTTTTAGCAAGGCTTTTATCTGCAATTCCAAATTTAGCTAAGTGATCATTTTTGCTAAACTACCAAATATGCTTCTAAATCTATCCAAGTTTCCATCCATGATTCCAACTCATTCATGTCTAGTTTACTAATTCTTGTGCTCTACTGATTTTGGTGAATTTCACCAAATATGGCACAATAGTGCCAAACTCATAGCTTCCTACCCGTTTGTGCATTATGCTCTTAGTTTAGTCCCGCGGGGGCTTAAATCATGATTGTGGAATGATTATAAGCTTGAGCACTAACACTATGAAATTGCCACATATAGCCACCATGGGGTCCCACTGCACTATAGCCCCGAGAGATTAACTAACACATCAAACCTTTTGCTCCCTCGGTCTTAATGCACAAACAAAACCTACTCTTAGTGCTTTACGTTAGACCTTAGATCTTTATCCCCGAGAATAAAAAATGATGTGATCACATTTTCTTTGGAGGTCGATCCTCTGGGGTTACGTGTCCCATGAGGACCCACTATGCCACTTGCGCCCTTATCACTGGTCTTCCACACCAACTATGTATGCTACCTATGATCCATCGTGTCTCAGAGCCTAATCAACCTGGTGAAAACTCCATGTTGCACTATTTGAAGCCTTGAGGGTTCTTGGCCTTTTAGGGTCCAATATTACATGTCCCTATGGGACCTATTCTACACACCTGCACCATTCACATAAAATTCGATTTGATTGGTCTTACAACTGTGTCTCAGATCATTCTCCCTGAACTTTTAAGCTTTTGCGCCTTTGAAATTTTCCGAGGTTATGCCTGCGGGGGGACGTGCATGTTAGTTGTTTTCCACCTGTGCAAGGTTGCCACCTGTCACTCATTTTCGGCCCACTTTGGTACCTAAAAATTTTGAATATACATGTCACGTGTCACACCCTCATTAGTTCCACATCATCATGCCAATGTGTCTACATCGTGGCTCCATGACACTCCTATCAACCAATGAAATCATGCCATGTGTCTCCTTTTAATTTATCCACATTTTTTACTCGTATAGAGGAAGAGGGGTCTCAGGCCTTGTTTTTTCAATGAATTTATTTAATAAAATTTTAAGGGTCCCAGGCCAAATCACCTTGCTACATCCTCTACCACGTCCTCCTGACACCATGTCATATTGGCTCCCTCATCCCCGTATGTTTTGCCTTGTGCATGCCCTTGAATATTCTGAGGAATAACTTCTGATGTGATTTGTCTAGTGGGGTCCCCTGCATTGCAAACTTCCACCAATCAACGTGTGTTATGTCTGCTAACATCCTCTTCCACATTCACCTAGTGCCCTATCACCCCAAAGCTTCAAACCTTTGCTCCTGTTGGATCTTTCAGGGTCAAACCGCCAGGGTGATGTGGTTGTGGGGACCTCCTTGCATTACAAACTTCCCCTAATCACCATTCTCTCCACTGCTAAGTTATGTTGTGTCATCACCTGGCCACGTACTCCTGGTACTTTGTCATCCCGACAGTTTCACCTTGAGGCTATCTTTGTAACTTCTTAGGAACATCTGCCTGGGTGAGTTATCCCTCTTGAGATTTTATTGGTCCACATGGTCCACGCGTGCTTACATGGCTGCCACTTGTAGGTTGATTGTGATGAGGGGCCATTGACCTTGACCAAATTTGACTTTTTCCTTCATAACTTTGATCGTCAATAATTTTTTATCTAGGAGGTCTTTTTCAGGATTCCATATACCACTGGAAATCTCTTTCTGAGCTCTATCCATCCGAGTAGTTTCCAAGTGCACTTGAGATGATTTCTTGTACTGGAAATGGTTCCAAATTTTGTGCTTCTTGATCAACTTTTTGACAACCATAAATACATTTTCCATAAATGAAAATGTATATCTAACATTCTCCCCCTTTTGGCATTGATAAAAACAACACATACACAAGCATAGAAGAAAAGTGTACTTTTACTTCTCATACTTCTCCCGCTTTGGGTACTACTCCTTTTAATACCACTCTTGCTTTAGTTCAATTCTTCCCCTTTGACATCAATGACAAAGAAAACAACATTCCCCCCTACAACTTAGCTCCTCTTGTTTGTATGATGATATGTTAAGGGATTTATAACTACCTTTCTTCCTCTTAAGGAAGATTTAGTGTGGTGAAGTAAAATTATGAGTGCGAACACAAACAATTCCTCTAGCCCGATAATGGGTCTAGCCACAACTGATACATTCTATGGAAGATTTCCTTAGGTTAGAACCAATTAAGAGGGCCTACCTCTTAGTACACTTATCCCATTTGATGGTGACCTAGCTTGCTCGCTCTAGCTATCTCTCGTTTCCTTCTTCGAACACCTGAAATAAGTAAACAACAGTGAACAACAATCGTGATAATAGACAAATTGTAATTCAATCTACTTAACAAGCCAAGAAGTATTAAGCCATAAACATGTAAGATGACACATTATGTAGGAAATCAATCGATAGTTGTATATATATTGAATCAAGAAGATATTGCAACCATTGTCTTGAAGTTGAGTTTCTCCTCCGACAAAACTAGGTTCCCACACACTTCTGTTAGCATTCCATGATGGCCTCAACAATGATAGTTTTAAGGCTCTTCCCTTTAGGCTTCACACTAAACAAAATTCACACTTCTCCCTCTCACAACTAGAGAGATACAACTATGAATAGCTTGTTGCTTACTGCAAACTTAATTAGCACTAACACACCAACATTAACACTAGGTTGTGCTTGGGAAAAATGGAGGTTTATATAGCATGAATGGATGGGAGATGGTTCCTCTTCTCATGGGAGAAGGTATTATCTCTTGAGGTAGTTCCATCTGTTGGGCCGTTAATATGTGATTATTATTATCAAATTTTAACACCTATTTCATCCATCTATACTCTTCTTTATCATGTCATTTATCATGATTTATCATATAATTCCACCTTATAATGATTTATGCTCTTATGGATAAATATTATTTATTCTCCTTTATTTTTAATAAATTGATTATTATACATGTTTTTACCTATGATGGTTTATTAATAAATTGGTTGTAACATCACTTACCATTTTAGCCTCCAAGATATTTTCCAGATTGAAGATTTGATCTCCAGCTCATCATTAAATGTGCCAACTTAGAAATTAGCTGGAATAAGAAGTGACAATTTTGCATTGAATGGTTCGGGTAAATGGAGAAGTTCAGAACGGACCAAATTAGTTTTTTAATGAGAAGTTTTCCCAAATTCGGCCCGTATTAAGAGAGAAGGAAGGTTCTCTGAAGACGTTTTTCTCAGATTCACTGTTGTGGCTATTTTCCAAATTATCCTAGTTGCAATGCCAAATTCGACCTATTCTTGTTGAATGCTGATGGACAGATATCTCAAAGATGATCTTGCTGATCAATTTGTTGTAAACAATCCAATTTTGTAATGAGAATCATTTTGTAATCATCACGGTTGTAACTTCTCTTTTTTCTCTGTGTATTTAAATCAGAACAGAGATCAGAGAAGAAGAATGATGGATTCATGATTCATGAAGGATGATTAGAAAGAGAATTAGATGGATTGTTAGATTAGAGATAGATAGGGTAGGATAGGAGGAATGAGAGAATTACTATTGAGAGATTGTAACTGTTATTGTTGACTCTCGTTTCTGAAGCAGAGAACGAAACTATTGTAATGTTTATGTAATGATTAACATATAAAAACAGTTGCAGTTCCTTCGCATCTTCTGAAGTAATCCGGCGGTGCTTCACTAGCGGCTAAGGGCCCGACCCTGGTGGATTCACCTGCTTCTTGTATCACTATTTTCCAATTACATTGTTGTGTGGTTTGATTTCCTTTGCATTTCCTTAATTCGATTTATTCGGTAGTCTTTTTTTTATGAACATTTCGCTGAATTTCCCTGTTACATCAAAATCATGATTGGATTGCGTTGATAGCAAGATTATTATTTATAACTTAAAATTTCATGCTGTTAATTCTAATGTAATACTTCGTTGTCCATTTCAGATTTTGTTGTTCATTTATAACTATAGTCGATGTTTATTTATAACTACGATTGCTATTCATTTATAACTGTGATTGTTGTTCATTCTGCTAGATTAAGATTGTTGATTCAGTTACATTTGTAGTTGCTGTGTATTTATATTTAATTAGCTCTGTTGTTCAATTATATTTAAGATTTTTGTTCAATTCTAGTAATTTAGCATTACTATTCCTTTCCATTAATAAATCATTTCTGTTAGATGAAGCTTTGTTGTTCAGTTTTCCAATAGACTTAGTTGTTCCTTTTCTGCAAGGATTTGATTTCGCTTTTTAAATGTTATTGCAGTGAGTGTGTTTTAGTAAGCATTTCCAATTGAATTTCCATTTCTAGTTATTTGCTTTAGTGTGGATTGAAAGATCAACCACTGTAAAGAACATTAACTATAGCTGTCTAAGTTCTCAGATTGGAGATCCTGTTTATGATTGATTTCATTAGCATCAGTTGACAAGGGAAAGAGTTATCACTATTGTATCCTCGACTAATGATTGTTGTAGTTCCTTGAGTAAATGATTTAGTTCAGAACATTTCAGTTTCTTGTTGTTCCAATTAGATTTTGTTTCCAGCATTAATTTATTTTTTCATTTTAAAGCACTATACTACAAAACATTACTCTTGAGCAAGTGACCGCCTCAGACTGAGTACACTCTTGAGATAAAAAATCGTCCCTGGATTGACAATTAATGTGAAGATAATTAAGAGTTAAAAAGACACCTTTTATAGCTCAACATTTTGGCATCGTTGCCAGGGAAAGTGTAGCCATTTTTAAAGAATAGTGTGCATTTGATGAGTGCTTGTTAGGAGAGAATTGGGTATTAAAAACGGAAGGTAAGAACATGCGTACGAAGCATGTAAAATCCCTGCTCCCCCGCCTGCTTTCCAACAGAATTGTTAAAAAAAATTCTTAGAGTAGAAATAAATGTTTGAATTTCTGTGTGAATGACTAAAAAAAATAGAAATTTTGAAAAACAAATCTCATGATTTCACTTAAGTGGTGATGTAAGCACCACCCATTTCACTAACCGATTGACAGAAACATTTGAAGAAGGAGCCTCGAAGAAACACATGAAGAACATCTTCTATTATGGTAAGAAATGGCTCACATTTCTCCTTTTGAATTTCCTATAAAAGATCTAGGAGCAGTGACACAAATGCACATAATTCCCCCATCTTCTCTACCAAATGTTCATGGCTTGACAAATGAAGATCCAGATACATTCTTATTTGAGTTCGAAATACTTTGTAGAGGATATGATTATTGTACTAATGATCAAAGGTTGAAAGTGTTTTCTCTTACTCTAAAAGGAGCAGCTCTCCGATGTTTCATGAGTCTAGGTGGGAACTGCATCCAAACATGGGAGGACATGAAGAACATATTCTTGAAAAAATACCTAGACTATTGTAAGGCCGATGAAGATATTTTCAACATGATACAAGGGGGATATGAATGCTTGGAGGACTATGTGGAGCGATTTCATTACAACCTTCAAAAATCAAAGCATAAGTATTTGAAAAAACAGATCTTAAAAACACTCCTACTCAAAGGAATCAAAGATGAATTTTTAGAACTCTTAAATCTAATAGGAAAAGGTGATTTTTTTCAGTTATTATATGATGATGTTTGTGAATTGTGCATAAGGTATTCAAGAGGAATCTCCAAGGATGGTAAGAATTCTAGAGACGTTTGTTCTTTCTTTTCCAAATCTGCTACAAGAATAGGAGACATAAGAGCTGAAATCAATATTTTATTTGAAAATTTTAAAGTTGATTTTATTAGCTCTTTAAATTCAAAATTGAATGTTTTGCAGGTTCAGAAAAATCAAGAAATTGAAGAAGTGTTTTTCCCTCATTGCCAAAAGGAGCATCTCATAGATACTCACTCTTCCTTATCTAGGATGGAAGTAGCATATCAAAGAGATGAGGAAGCTGCAACAAGGTCAAAACCATGGAAATCATGGCCTATAGGTATGGTTCAAAACACTTCTTCTCCATTCTCTTACTTGCATAATCCATTATGGAATACTAATGTGTTAGGGCAGCCATGTCAATCTCAATATAACCACCACCAATCTTGTCTACAAGTTTGGCATGGTTCACCTTCTGATTGCTTGACTACTCTCCCTCATCTTGTAGCACAAACACATCCTCCATATTCTTCACCAGTTCTTCCACCCAATCATCTACATCATCAAAATGCTCCATTCCGTACACAATTTCCTGCTCAACTCATTCCACACCCTCACCATAATAAACCAATACAACATGCTTACAGTGTTGAACTGCAAAATTTACCCACCTTTCCCACCCATTTTATCTCACGTACGCCATTGGGGAAAACTTACAATGAGATTCAGAATGTTTCAAATTCAAAAATTGTAGAAGTTATGGAAAAAACGAGGTTTCTTTTAGTCTGCATCAAGAATCCATTTTAAAAGCTCAAGAACTCCGTGATATGATGGATATGGGAAATCAAGAAAGTAAAGGATATATTGAAGATTGGGTTCACTCCATCATTTGTTTGCAGCATCACTCCATACTTGAACAATTTTTGATACCATCTTTTCAAGGGAAGTTGGCTTCTGATACCCTAATATTCATTAACATGCATTTTTCAAATTTGGATATGTGCATACTTGAAGCCTTATTTCGAAAATGGTTCCACTGGAAGTACTATTATACGTAGTCATATTCATTTTTTAAATCAAAATAGGTTAGTGTAAAAAAATGAAATAAATAAGGAAATAAAATAAACACATTTTTTTAATGTAAAAATAGTGTTTTTGTTGCAACACGCTGTGAAAATCAACATTGGTGATAAATGTTTTAATCCATTTGTGTATGTAGATAAATTATAATGGAAATAACAGTTCTACAAACACTCATATTCATTTTTATCACCAATTTGGAAAAAATTCTTGAATATCATATTTTTTGGCTTATGGGCTTGATGGAATTTCTGAAAACACAGTCGAGACAGTCATGTTTTGAGGGACCAAAAGGGAATATTTTTAAAACTTGTTTCTATCCTAATTATCCCTTGCTTTCTACTTTCCAACCCAATTTGAATCACTCAATTTGGATTTGAAACGAAAAAGTTAGAACCAAAACATTGACAAGGTGACTAGTAGGCAGCTCAGGAACACAGATGGGACAGTCAGTTTTTGAAGGCCTAAATGACAATATTTTTAAAACCTGTTTCTATCCTAAGTATCCCTTGATTTCTACTTTCCAACCCAATTTGAATTACTCAATTTGGATTTGAAATGAAAAAGTTGGAACCAAAACATTGACAAAGTTTCTAGCGGGCAGCTCAGGAACAAAGTTGGGACAGTCCGTTTTTTAAGGCCTAAATGACTGCCTTTTTAAAACCTGTTTCTATGGTAGATTCCCCTATGAGTCTAGTTTATAAGGCAATTGGAATCACTCATTTCTGTTATCGTATGAGGAAGTTATGATAAAAATACTGACTGTCTATCGTTAATAAGCACTCTTAAAACTCTGTCTTTCCGGTTGTTCCTTAGAGTATTTGACCTATCAATTTTTCTTTTTCTCAAAATCTGTTTCTATTGGAGATAAAAAAATAAATCTACTTTCATTTCCAATTTGAATCATTCGAATCCGACATCAAACGAAGAACCTATGCTTAAAATATCCACTGTTGTTCTAAGTGGGGTAATCGGAAATCACTGTTATGCAGGTTGTTCTAAGTAAAATTGACTTATCATATCATTGAATTTTTAAAACCTATTTCTATTGGAGATATGCCTTTGAATTAGCTCTCATCTGGCTTTGGAATCACTCAATTTGGACGAAAAATAAAGAAGTTGTGATTAAAACACTGCTGGTTAGTATGGTCGACCACTGCTCTCCCGCAAGTAACAAATAAATTTTACTTTGTTATTTTCTCCGTAGATTTGTTATACAGAGTAACTACTTGTTATTTTTTTGCATAATTCTTGGATTATGGGAGCCCGATCACCTCTCTTTCTCCATGATTTAATGTTTTATTGCAGGTAGACACTTGTTTTTTTGCAGGTCCTAGGAGAATAAAGAAGGTCAATTTATAGACGAGCGGTTCTTGAAAGAAATTTTAATAAAACAAGGGAATTTCATCCAACTCATTACCCAATGGATTCATAACAAAAGAAATGAAGAATTGATTTCCATTTGAAGATTCATGTCATGTCTCTGCCACCAAAACATTTTTCAAAGAGATCATTTTTTTAATAACATCATAGTTGTTGTAACTTAATTTATTTATTTACATACTGTTTTTAAATAAAATGTTGTTTCTTTTCTGATTTCTCTTATATTTTGTGTTTCAGGTGTTGCTTCCTTCAAATTGTGGCCCATCCTCAGCATCAATGCAGTGAACAACTAATTCGTTTTTTGTGTGACTGCATTTTATAATTGTGCATTTTTGTTGTTCCTTTCCGAAGGAACAACACTTTCGCATTTTTGTTGTTCCTTTCTGAAGGAACAACACTTCTACATTTTTGTTGTTCCTTTCCGAAGGAACAACACTTCTACATTTTTGTTGTTCCTTTCCAAAGGAACAACACTTCTGCACTTCTACATTTTTGTTGTTCCTTTCCGAAAGAACAGCACTTCTGCACTTTCGCATTTTTGTTGTTCCTTTCCGAAGGAACAACACTTCTGCACTCCTTCATTTTTGCTGCACTACTACACTTCTGCATTTTTGTTGTTCTTTTCCGAAGCAACAACACTTCTGCACTTTCGCATTTTTGCACTTCTGCATTTTTTTCTTCCTTTCCGAAAGAACAACACTTCTGCATTTATGCATTTTTTTGTTCATTTTCGAAGGAACAGCACTCCTGCACTTTTGCATTTTTGCTGTTCCTTTCCAAAGGAACAACACTTCTGAATTTTTGTTGTTCCTTTTTGAAGGAACAACACTTCTGCACTTCTGCATTTTTGATGTTCCTCTTCGAATGAACAACACTTCTTCATTTTTGATGTTCTTTTCTAAAGGAACAACATTTTCGCATTTTTGTTGTTCCTTTCAAAAGAACAACATTTTCGCATTTTTGTTGTCCCTTTCAAAGGAACATCACTTTCACATTTCTGTTGTTCCTTTAAAATGAACAACATTTTTGCATTTTTTGTTGTTCCTTAAGAGGAACAACACTTTTTTGCATGCATTTTTTTTGTTGTTGTTGTTCCTTTTAAGGAAAAAAACTTTTTCACATACATTTTTTTTGTTGTTTCCTACAGGGAACAATACCTTTTCGTGTGTATTTTTGCTTTTTGGTGTGCATTTCCTTTGTTGTTCCCTACACGGAACAACACTTTTTTGAATGTTTTTGTTGTTCCTTCAAAGGAACAACACTTTGGGAGTATTTTCGAGAACAACCCTTCCTTCCTCTTGTGGGATTATTCCTAGTTCATCTTAACCACATTTTATTGATTCCCCGTCATAGCATGAAGTACACTACTTTTATGAGGACAAGAATTATGGATTCTATTGAAGCAAGTTAATATCATTCACATTATGATCTTTAACAAGACAACTCATTGATGATAGATTATTTTCAAAAGGGACACAATTATTTATATACTACTTTACTGCATCATTTTCTGCTGTATATGATACTGATTGATCATCTTAATACCATGTTGGTTCCACCCTTCCTGATTATAATCTTCTCTGTCTGTAATAAATGAGATTATGGATATATTTTTTATATTGACATGTTCAACTTCTTCCACCATCCCAGCTCTTAAGGAGCACTGAGCCTCCCTCTGTTTATCTAAAAAATGTGTAATAACAACAAAATTGTGTTCGCAGATGGAGGATAGGGGGTCTCATTACGAGCCAGCCTACCATGTTCATAAGGCTGTAACAAAGTGACATTCTCATTATGGCCACCACACCAGGGTTATGCTCCATTGCATAACCCAAATATCCTTGGAACAGGAGGTCTCATCACGAGCCGGCCTGATCACTTTTGCTACATCCTAGTGAATGGCAGTGTGGTTATCTGGTTACCATGCCAGCACACTGATCTCTTCTATAGAACAACACTAGAAATTTTCATTTGTAAATTGAGGATCCTGGCTCATACGGGTTAAAAAGCAACCCTGTCGAGGCTCTGCTTATGGTATTGAAGTTATATCTTATCGTCAAATATTACTATAATACCTTTTTCTTATTCTTTCTTTTTACCAGAGAAGTTATTTCCTTAAATTTTTCCCTGTTTGAACCTTTACGCATGAGAAATTGTTTTTCAATCAATCGCATCATTTACAGCTAGAATACTGTCAATAAAGCATCTTTTTGGCATATTGTTGTCCATTTTATTTTTTGCATAACTTATCATCAATCCAAAGCGTTCTATCTCTTATTCATAACTATGTTTACACACTCTGCTCTCATTATAACCATATCTCTTACCGTTCTATCATTGATATGTGTACTCTGTTTCATTCACTGCTGTATTGTTCACTCTCTTACCTTGTCGTTAGCGTAACACCTTTCATAGGCTTTATGGTCATGGAATCCCTTTTCCAATTGGAGGGGGAATGTATGCATTATGGGATTGCATGCGATATGATTATTGCACTCTGCCATAACTTATTGATTTGACAAAATATTAGTATTGCATGTATCCAAAAGTTTTTCTGATTGAAATTTTTGTATGTATCTTATCTGTTGTTATTCAAAACTAACACTGTGAATTCAAGAACATTGTATGCAAAATAGTGATTTGTTTATAGAAGAAGAACAAGTATGGGAGGAAACTCTATTCGCAGTATGACCACACTATTGCAACTAACAGAAGAGGCTCGAGCAACTTGCGAACGTGAACAATTCTTAAGACATGATGTGCTTGCCTAGATTCCACCTTTTGCATCACTTTCAGCAGCAACTCTTCCTACATCAACTTCAACAAATGCCAGTCCATATATGTCATTCCACATTTTTCTTTTTCGAGATAAAACTTGAGGTAAAATAGCATAATTTTTTTATTTGTTACGAATTTAGGAGAATTTCATGAAAATCCATTAAGCATTATTTATCATCATTTATTCCACATCTTTACCACTTCCCATTTTTCAGCGGCATATCATCTTTCAGTTTGGGGGAGTGTTGCTTTCATTCATTTCTTTCTTATGACCATGTCATTAATATTCTTTATCATCCATTGCTATTCTTATTCATTCTCAACACCTCCCTTATTCCATGTTGTTTTACACCAAGCATAGAATTCAACAAATGGTAGCGACCACCTCAATTTGTTTTCTAGCATTGCATGAGGACATGATAATTCTTCAGTTTGGGGGAGGAATTGCTACACATGATGGATGTTTTCTATTTTCTTTCTCATTTAAGGCATACAATTTCATTTTTATACAGTGCAGAAATTGATTTCCATATATTTTTAAAACTATGAACTCAATTCTTGTGATTTCTGGAAAACACAGACGTATTATTAAAATACACAAACCCAGATAATTTCAAGTTAAATTATAAAATTTCGGAAATCATGCACTATCACCTATAGCCATTTTGTTTATATCTAATGATCCGTGTATCAAAACGATCTGATTTTTGGATCATAGAGGCATTCATATATTATAAATTTACTTGCAACATTTCAGCAAAATCTGGTTTGTAGTTTTTGAGAAAATGGTTAATGAAGTTTGTTGTTACTTATATCATATTTTGCTGCAACTTCATATACATATAATTGAACGTCAATGTAAAAATTATTACACTTTCATCAACATTGCTAAAATTGAATATTCATTATTCGAGAAAAACTTCAATTGTTCCATCCATTTCATGCGCTAGGATGAACATTTTTTGTATTATTGCTTGGTTAACACATGGGTTTTGTCTTTGGGTTGCATGAGGACATGCAATATATTCAGTTTGGGGGTGTGTTGGGTCGTTAATATGTCATTATTATTATCAATTTTTAACACCTGTTTCATCCATTTCTACTCTTATTTATCATATCATTTATCATGATTTATAATATAATTTCATCTTATAATGATTTATGCTTTTATGGATAAATATTATTTATTCTCCTTTATTTTTAATAAATTGATTATTATGCATCTTTTTACCAATGATGGTTTATCAATAAATTGGTTGTAACATCACTTACTATTTTAGCCTCCAAGATATTTTCCAAATTGAAGATTTGATCTCCAGCTCATCATTAAATGTGCCAACTCAGAAATTCGCTGGAATAAGAAGTGACGATTTTGCATTGAATGGTTTGGGCAAATGGAGAAGAATCTGGAAAATCTGAAACATGGGTTTTGTTTAGAACGGACCAAATTAGTTTTGTAATGAGAAATTTTCTCAAATTCGGCCCATATTAAGAGAAACGGAAGGTTCTTTGAAGACGTTTTTCTCGTATTCGCTGTTGTGGTCGTTTTCCAAATTATCTCAGTTACAATGCCAAATTCGACCTATTCTTGTTGAACGCTGATGGACAGGTATCTCAAAGATGATTTTGGTGATCAATTTGTTGTAAGCAATCAAATTTTGTAATGAGAATCATTTTGTAATCATCATGGTTGTAACTTCTCTTTTCTCTTTGTGTATTTAAATCAGAACAGAGATCAAAGAAGAGGAATGATGGATTCATGATTCATGATGGATGATTAGAAAGAGAATTAGATGGATTGTTAGATTAGAGATAAATAGGGTAGGATAGGAGGAATGAGAGAAATAATATTGAGAAATTGTAACTGTTATTGTTGACTCTCATTGCTGAAGCAGAGAACGAAACTACTGTAATGTTTATGTAAAGATTAACATATAAAAATAGTTGTAGTTCCTTCGCATCTTCTGAAGTAATCCAGCAGTGCTTCACTAGAGGCTAAGGGCCTGGCCCTCGTGGATTCACCTGCTTCTTGTATCACTATTTTCCAATTACAGTCTTGTGTGGTTTGATTTCCTTTGCATTTCCTTAATTCGCTTTATTCGGTTGTCTTTTGTTTATGAACATTTCGATGAATCGCCCTGTTACATCAAAATCGTGATTGGATTGCGTTGATAGCAAGATTATTATTTATAACTTAAAATTTCATGTTGTTAATTCTGATATAATACTTCGCTATCTATTTCAAATTATATTGTTCATTTATAACTACAGTCGATGTTCATTTATAACTACGATCGCTATTCATTTATAACTGTGATTGTTGTTCATTCTGCTAGATTAAGATTGTTGATTCAGTTACATTTGCAGTTGTTGTGTATTTATATTTAATTAGCTCTGTTGTTCAGTTATATTTAAGATTGTTGTTCAATTCTAGTAATTTAGCATTACTATTCCTTTCCATCAATAAATCATTTATGTTAGATGAAGCTTTGTTGTTCAGTTTTCCAATAGACTTAGTTGTTGTTCCTTTTCTGCAAGGATTTGATTTCGCCTTTTAAATGTTATTGCAGCAAGTGTGTTTTAGTAAGCATTTCCAGCTGAATTTCCATTTCTAGTTATCTGCTTTAGTGTGGATTGAAAGATTAACAACTGTAAAGAACATTGACTATAGTTGTCTAAGTTCTCAGATTGGAGATTCTGTTTATGATTGATTTCATTGGCATCAGTTGACAAGGGAAAGAGTTATCACTATTGTATCCTTGACTGATGATTGTTATAGTTATTTGAGTAAATGATTTAGTTAAGAACATTTCAGTTTCTTGTTGTTCCAATTAGATTTTGTTTCCAGCATTCATTTATCTTTTCATTTTAAAGTACTATACTTCAAAACATTACTCTTGAGCAAGTGGCCGGCTCAGACTGAGTACACTCTTGAGATAAAAAAACGTCCCTGGGTTGACAATTAATGTGAAGATAATTAGGAGTTAAAAAGACATATTTTATCGCTCAACACCATCCTTATAGGGGAAAGGAGCC
This sequence comes from Pinus tabuliformis, assembly GCA_031772625.1. Taxonomy (NCBI): domain Eukaryota; kingdom Viridiplantae; phylum Streptophyta; class Pinopsida; order Pinales; family Pinaceae; genus Pinus; species Pinus tabuliformis. The sequence continues at coordinate 237,887,870 of CM062805.1, forward strand.
CAAACTAACATCCTCGACTCCATCTGACCAAACCATTTACCAGACTTTTGTTACGAAAATTCTAGAGCTGGATGCTTCGGCTCCTTATTTAAAAAAAAAAAAATCATAAGAGGATCGGCGCGACTGAAGCAAATCTCATTTGCTTCAGTCGACACTAGGAATAATGTTAATCCCTGCATATCGATGCGAGGAGGACAAGGGTCATTAGCGTCTGTCTTGTAAACGAAGGAAAACATAATATTTTGGGGAAATGGTACAAAAGGGAATTGTTTTGCTGATAAAGAGGGACACAATGGGAGTTTCTTGATGAAGGGAAATCATGTAGGGTTAACTATAGAGGTCATCCAGGATCAAGGAATGGAGAGTACAGGGACAGTGACAAAATTTTGTGTAACAGATGCCCCCTAAAGCGTGAAGGCCGAACTAGAGTGAGGGATGAAATGCTTTATGAATCAGTGTGGGGCACCAGAATCTGTCATCAGAAAACCTAAAAGAAAGTACATATACATATACATAACTGAAAAACTTTGCCAAATGACACATGAATCGTGGCATGGACGCAGTCATCCAGAGAATGATCATGTAAACGGATCCAGGTATGGGCGCAACCATCCTATGAAGAGGATCATAATGAAACCAAGGTATGGTCGCAGCGATCCAATAATGAGAATGATCACATATGATAACCCATGGTATGGCCACATCCATCCATATAAAAGAGACATGTATATCAACATAATCATGTCACACCACTTTGAAACCTGGACTTTTGTAATCTGAGCCCAGGGTCTTGTGCTCCAACATGACCCAATCAAACTACAAATTCTAACATGTGAATAGATGTGTTGACGTCGAACATGCTAGAAAATCCCTTGATTACCAGTCAATGATGTAAACTGTTAACAAGCACGAGAGAAACCATCAATAATGACAATGGTCCTCAAGGTACTATCAGCATAATCCACAGAATGTGAATAGAGGAACTGAAGTTGAACACCCGTGAAATCACTCGATAGAAATCCAATGATGTGAACTTGTCGTCAAGTGCGAAGAACTTGCCATTAGGGCATGCAAGATCTAAGGTACTGGAAAGGAGTCTCTTGGTCAACTTCCTGGATAATGAGTTGAAGTCGACAGGAAGCGACCGTATCGAAGGAGGGCCATAATGTATCCCACATCATCGACACGAGACAAAGGGATGCAAAATGATTTTGGATGATACAGAGAATTAGAGGTAAATGTAACTGTAGCAGGACAACTCTTGAACATATCAGCGACATGACTAGAAGCTTGGTAGCTTTTGGATCCATAGGATCGGTGGTCATGATGACATGGTAGAGATCAAATGGAAGGCAAAAATAAACGGCACAGCCCAGTGAGGTCAACGAGACAAAGGAGGGTATCCCAACCCAACATGAAGCGGAAAGTGTTATGTTCAAGAGTGAGTTGCCAACACAACTAATTAGATTTCCAAATTTTCCCCCACCATTTCTATGAGGTACCCCAATTATTTTTTAATCAAAATCTTTAAGAAGATAACATATGCTTGCACTGTAAGTTCATCCTTTGGATGATACGACCTAGTAAGTTTAACAAGGCCTAGGAAGGAGAAGCTCATGTTCGTCATGGTGACGAATCCGATGTCATTTAATATTTTAACGAGTTCGAAAAAGGTGTAACTTGGTATATTTTTCATGTTTAGAGAGTTTGAAAAAGATAAAGAAAATAAAAATCCACATGATCCCTTTTCGTACATTTGTGTCTCTCAAGCCCGAAAAGGTAGAAAACAATACTTGAGGGAACTACTTGACCATTTCATTCAAGGAGTATCTTTTTCGTAATAGTGCATCCCAGCCCAAAAAAGGGGTAAACTTATATTTGGCGCATGACATTTCCAATCCGTTAACGAGTTCGAAACGATAAGGGCTCGGCTATCTTTTCGTTTTTAAATGATCAGAAAAGAGCTTGAAAGTAGACCCCCCATTTTATTCTCTTTTACGAGTCAAAAGGGAAAAATACTCGGCAATCTTTTCATATGAGTTTTACGAGTTGAGAAAAGAGTTGAAACGTGACTCGACATCATCGTCGAACATCCATCACCTGTCGTTGTGCAAAAAGGTAAAGTGTATTATCCAATTCTTGAGGCAAAATAGGTCAAAACATTTACAAAACCTAATATTTCATGAAAAACTAAATAAAAGGGAGGAAAAGTAAATATTTTTTACCATTTACTATTTTACCTTGTTGTGAAAGACTTTTCACCCACTTTTGCCCTAATTGTTCCGGAGCAGATTGTGGGAGATCTGGGAGGTCATTTGCCGAGCTGCCAGTTACAGGTAAGATCCAAAGCCCTAAGCTCCATTTTCATACCATTTATTCCTATTTTCATCCATTTTTTGGATTTTTGAGGGAGGTTTTGTCAAAAAAAATTCGCCCTCAGTTGGCGCGACTTCCAGGCACGGAATTGCGCCAGCTGAGGGTGATTAAAATGACCTATCATGTCGTCGACGCAAATATTTTTAAAACAGGTGTGTCGGCATCGTGAATAGGGAAAAATCAGTTTCCCTTCAAAACCACCGTTGGAATCCGAATTTTATTGGCCAAAAATGATTATTGACTTAAATATATGGTTTTTGCAGGAAAGAATCATCGAAAATGGTAGACTGGAAAGAACGTGAGCACGAAGATGTGGACACTCAGGCACTGAATGATCCAAATTTTCGGAACGCTTTAAGGAACTATGGGCTCCTCAAGTTCTTTCTCACACTAGGGATGTGAGCCCAAATTGAGCTACTTCAATACCTGATTAGTCTCTGGTACATAAATCACCAAATATTCATCATTGGTGACCATGAGCTAGAGTTAGAAACTTCAGACATATATTTCATCATAGGACTGTCCCGGAGAGGGGAACCAATCAACCTATATGGGTCACAACCGATTGGGGCAAGCATATCCATGTTGCTTTCCGCACATTGCCCTGAAGCCCTCAAATCCTAGAGCGGAAAGATTGAGATTTCCACCCTGTGAGATCTGACACTAAGAGTGCTACTGTTGACAATCAACAGAGTGGCAGGGTCCCAAGCAGTGCATGAGACTAACAAGTCAAAATTCCTATATGACATTGACTGCACAACACCGACGATCTTCAATTGGGTGGAAGCCATGAAGATCAACATAAAACGCCAGCTCACAAAAGCTAAGATGGGGAATCTGAAGCAATTTTTCTTTGGATCCATGCTAGTGACCTTTTTCTTAGAACGGGTGCCACTGTTCCAATACCAACTGACTGAGGTAGATCCTCTGACACCACGCGACCCGCGAATGGCCCGCTGGAGTCATTTGATGCCTAGGATCACTGGGGGCCAGCATATGTCTTACAAACCCGCCTTCTTTTCATGGCTACGATGACAGCTGATCGTCGTGGAGGACTGGCCATACAGTGGCACCAACTTATGTGGAGGTACGGACAGGCCGCTGCTAGATGGAGAGGATTTTGACGATGAAGGTAAAAAATCAATTTTTTAATTTTGTGATTTTTTTAGTTGTTTTTTATATATGTGTGTTCATAACATTTCATTTTGTCAATGCAGATGTTGGACCAGAGCATCCTGCTAGGATGTCCCCAATAGCCAGGCGCATCACCCGCTAGTTTGATGTCATCACTCCTTATCAGGAGGGGAGTGACAATGAGGAGGAGATCACGAGGAACCTTGAGGGGTTGACTCGTGGTATTCTAGAGTATGCTCGAGTGGGAGACATTCCTCACCAGTACCAGAGACACGCGGTGGGATTATCGGATCGGATCCACCGATTGCTAACTCATGTTGCACAAGCCGTGTTATGCTACCATGATCACCATGCTGAGTAGTTCCTAGGTCCAGCATTTTTACATTTTTGAGGCTTGTGTACCACGGATATATGAGGCCTGTGAGTCGCCGATGTTATTTTGAACACACATATTATTTTTTGGGGCTTTGATGTATCAAATATTATCACCATATATATCTATATATATATATATATATATATATATATATCTATATATATATATATATATATATCTATATATATATATATATATCTATATATATATATATCTATATATATATATATATATATATATATATATATATATATATCTATATATATATATAATATATATACACATATGTTGTATTTTCTTGCTTACTATGGTACAAATGATTTGTTTTGGTTTTTCACATGTTTCGCAAATGTCTATCCAACACATAATTAGCTAATGCATCTGTCAATGTATTCATGCGTCTAGGAATATGATGATATGTAATGTAATCAAAATTCCTTTCCAGTAGATGAATATAGAGATACATTCTCAATATCTGAGGGTTTCTAACAGAATATTTCCCGTTGAATTGAAGGACAACAAGCTATGAAACTAGGTTGACAACTAACTCTCGAATGTCAAGAGCAATGGCTTCTGAAAATAGTTCGATGACTTCACTGTATTCAGCAATGTTGTTAGTTGTGCGACCTAAACAAATACCTTGAATATCAATCAACTCACCATGAGGGTCATAAATAGCCCATGCTGCGGATGATAGGTTCTGGGTACTACGGAAAGTACTATCAATGAAACCGATATGAGGAGTCACAGAAATCTGCAAAGCAGGGAAAACATAGTAAATAGGAAAGTTGTTTGAAAATGAACACTCCAAACCACACTGCAAAAAAAATGAATGACACACTAATGTACACAAGTAACCATGCAAGATGACCTAAGCATAGTACTTCTTGAGATAAAGTCTGTTTCAGGGCTTGTCCAAAGTATTGCCTTCATAATCAATAAGCTCATAGGCCCCTTTTTGCAAAACGTGTTTTACAATATAGGGTCCATGCCACATGGGCTCGAACTTGCCTGCCCCCAGTTTATCATTAGCTTGGTCGTATAGTAAAACCAAATCACCCTCAAAGAATGAGCGGGGGAAGACCGACCGATCGAAATGGGACTTGACTCACTTCTTTTGTGCTTCGATAACCAAAGTAGCTAGACAACGAGTCTCATCCAGCCATTTTAAATATAAGAGGCACTCTTCCTAAGGTGATGTTTCGGGGAGAATTTTGACAGTTAGCTTGAGTGAAGGAATCTCACATTCAATCGGTAACGTTGCTTCCAGACCGTAGACAAGCTAGAATGGAGTGAAACCAGTTGCGTCTTTGGTCGAGGTTCGGTAAGCCCACAGAGCTTAAAAGAGCATGAGATGCCAATTTGACTTGTGCATCTCAATAGTATGTTGAAGCATTGTAACCAAAACCTTGTTCACGGCTTCAACTTGGCTGTTGGCCTGAGGGTAATATGGGTTTGAGCCATCGTGGCGCACACCCAACGTAGAGGTCAACTCAGCCATTATGTAATCTTGGAAATGAGAGCCATGGTCAGTGACAATGGCTTGAGGTATGTTGAACCTGGAAATAACGTGATTGAAAAGAAATTGAGCCGTTCTTTTACCGTCTGTAGAGGATGTAGGCATCGCTTCAGCTCATTTGGTGAAATAATCCACAGCAACGATAATATAGCCATGCCCCCCGATCGAACAAGGGTTACATGTCATATAGTCGATGCCCCATTTGGCAAAAGGACCAACGGTAATGACGGGGTGTAGGTGAGCAAGTGGGGCGCGCACATCTTGCGTTAGTAAATTTGGCATTCATGGCACTTGCGAACAGCAAGGATGAATTCCTTAAAAATGGACAACCATAAATAACCACCGTGAAGGATTTTTTGAGCAGTAGCATATCTAGACATATGACTGCCACATGCCCCAGAATGGAATTCATTGAGAAATCTCTAAGCCTCCTCGAGAGTAAGGCATCGATGAAGAACTGAATCGACACCGACACAGTATAAAGTATCGCCAATAATATGGTAGGGTTGGGAGTGATGCTGAATCTGTCAGTGATCATCCTTAGTCAACACGGACTGAAACGTGGACGTCTGGAGATACACAATGATATCACCGTACCACGAGTCAAGGTTGCTGATTAGTAAAAGAGTCTCGTCCGGAAGCTATTCATCTGCGCCAGTGGGGAGAGACATAGAAGGAAGGGAACAAATCAACTCGGAAAAAACTAGTGACTTCTTAGATTTGGCAGTAGTAAACACCAAATCAAATTCTTGCAGGATGAAAATCCATTTAGAATACTTGCCCCCCAGCAATTGACGAGTTAGGATGTAGGTCATGGGATTACATTAAAAATCACAGTAGTAGTGTGTAAGAGGATTTAGTGTCGAAAGCACTGAAAAGCCTATACGGTAGCCAAAGCCAGCTTCTCGACATGGGAATAATGCATTTCAGTGTCGAGGAGATTACAGCTAAAGTACTAGATAACATGTTCGTTTGAAATTACCGGAGAATCCACAGTAAAAACCATTTTTCCATCAACGTTTCAAATCCCAACATGTTCGTTGCCTTCATCATCGTCTTGGACCAAGACCATAGCAATAGTGCTAGGGGTTGCAGCTAGGTAAAGGAAGTAATCTTGATGATAATCTGGGGGATGCAGAGCATTTACGAGGATAGCCTTGAGGTCATTGAAAGACTTTTGGGCAACCTCATCCCAGGAAAAGGGCATTCCTTGTTTGAGCAACCGGGTAAATCTTGTGGCTAGCCCAGCGTAATTGGCTATGAAACGACGGAGGAAATTTTCCTTTCCTTACAGGCTCTGGAGTTGGTGCAATAAAGATGGAGGGGGTAAATTTACAATGGCCCTGACTTTAAGCGGATGAAAGCGAGTATCGTCCATGGAAATGATAAAGCTGAGGAGTCGTCAAGATTCTACGTAGAAAACACATTTATGCGGGTTTAACTGAATGTTGTAGTGTCTACAGTGAAGAAAAATCTGGCGAAGATGGTCGGGGTGATCTTGGCACCTACGAGAATGAGTGGGAAGGTCATCCAAGTAAGGATGAACGATGTTGCAAATATTGTGAAATGCATAGGACATCATCCTCTGAAATGTAGCCCCGACATTTTTTAGGCCGAAAGGGAGATTTTTGTATGCGAATGTACCCCATGGACAGATAAAATCTGTCTTTTCTTGATCAGCCGGTGCAATGTTAATTTGGTTGTAACCAGAAAAACCGTCCATAAAGGAAAAAAAAATTCTCCCAACACATTCATCAATGATTTGATCAATGAAGGGAGTAGTGCAGTTATCCTTAGGACAAGCACGGTTGAGATCATGGTAATCAACACAAACGCATATCATGCCTTGTTTCTTTGTCACCAAGACAATATTTGACACCCAATCTATAAGAGGGATTGGATAAATGAATCCAGATTTGAGAAGTTTTTCAACTTCACCCTTGATAGTGGCGACTTTCCTAGGGTGCATTGGGCGGAGCCGTTGGCGAACAGGCTTTATGTGAGGATAAGTTGGTATTTCGTGCACAATAATGTTCGGATCAATGCTAGGCATTTCTTTGTATGACCATGCAAACACATCACAGAATTCTTGAAACAGACAAGTATAGATCTTGGTCTCATCCAGAGAACAAGTTACCCCGATATGGACATGTTCAACGATACCAGGCTTGATAGAAAAATCAATTAGCGTCGTTTGGGTAATATTACCCAAATTTCCTTCCAACCATACTTCATGAGTCAGGATCAGTGTCAGAAGCGAGAGGGAAGGAAACTGATAAGAAAACTCTTCGAGACCGGTAGACATGACCATCGGGCGAGGCAGGAACAAGGAATGATCATGAGTATCGTTCCAAGGTGGTTCCTCGAGAGACATTACTTCCATGATGCTTTCGTTAGCAAGAAAAGCTCGGGTAAGGGATTAGGAGATTTTGAAGCACCAAGCCATGGGGATTCAGAATACGTATCAAGAGAAGTCCTTGAAACAGGAAAATTAGGTATGGACCTTGAGGCCGAAACAATCTCTACATAATTGATTTCGGCAGGACTAAGTGGCATAACCTCGCCCCAGGTATCAACAAGATCTAGTGAAGGTATGATCCAAGGATCAGATTTGATCGAGATCATGTTGGCAGAGGCAACATGAGGAGGTGGGAGCAGAAAAATTCCCATCAAGGCAGAATCTTTGAAAAGAACTACCCCCACACTCTAATAGGGAGAACCAGTGTGCTTGACATACAGAACATTGTCATCCGAGGAGGAAGAGGCAAAGAAGGATAGTTGGTCGAAATTGATGATCTTCCCTTGATGGGGAAAATGAATCATGTGGAATAGGGAGGAGGCCACAACATGCATAGCATGGGTCCAGCTCGGGCAGAGTAGAAGATTATAATTGAGATTAGTGTCAACAATCTCTGCCTCAACTTGTACTGTATTTCCCTCAAAAGTAATGGAAAGGTTAGGTAAGACACTGAAGGGTCGCGAATCACGCCCGTTGAAAGCTTCCAAAGTGTTCAGGGATTGGTTCAAAGTAGGGGAACCAATGGCCTTCCAACGTGCGATTGACATAATGCAGGTAGAAGCACCTTCATCGATGACAGTACTGTGGATGGTCTTTTCATTTATGATTACCTAAATGAGAAAGGAAATCTGATGATGCAGGCGCGGAACGTGGTTCTCTAGATCAAAACATATCAAATTTCAATCGGTGGGATCAAGACCCCCAATAGCTGACAGCAAAGATTTCCGTTGAGATGGACAACTTTGGAGCACCTTGAGAGTCGACATAGCTGACATCACCTGAGCCAAATCTTCAACTATATTGTAGTGTTGAGTGGCTTGAGCGTTAGGATTGTACGAGGATTTCCTTAGCACACCTCAAGAGGGTGTCCATATACTGGAATCAGGGTTAGGGGGCTCGATATGAAGAGGGCCAGAACTCGGGGTAGAAGAAGAAGGGGTGGCATCTTTCTCTTTCCCGATTGTCAGAGCAGGAGTTTGGTAATATCTTGATATAGTAGCTACATTAATAGGTGTGCTCATCATGAACACTTGAGATCCTGAGGAATCAGATGATTGAGGGTGGTCTACCATTTGAGTCTACTGAGACGGAAATGGCTCTTTTAGGACAGTTGGGGTCCCTTTGAGCAAACGACTAACTTTGGATTGTTGAGGACAATCCTTGGTATAGTGCTCTTCCTCGCAAATGAGGCACGGATACTTAGGCTTCCATTCTAAAGAATCACCAATAGATGACTTAGAAGGACCCTATTTTGGGGAATCAACTTTACCTTTTCCTTTGCCTTTCTTCTTACCTTTAGAGGATTTGTCCGCTGTGGTAGACTGGATAGTGTGGACGTCTAAGGTTTTACTAGGGCTAGGTCGATTGTGGGAGGAACTATTGGAAGCAGTGTTTGAGATTAACTTTTGTTTAGAAGAATATTAATAGCAGGGGTCTGGGACACTGAACTAATTACTCCATCAATAGGATGTGTAGCCTGCGACTTTGATGTCGTGGGATCGGATGATGGCCGCGGAGCATTGGGTAATAACTCCTATAAATTGCCAGAATGAGAATAAACAAGATCTAAGTACTGGGAATGAGAAATGGCTTGTTCTTCAGTAACGCATCCACCCATAGCTATATTGCAAGAAATTGGAGCTACGAATGACTTAGTGAACCATTTGGTGAGCAACTGATCAGCAATATCGAATTTGATCAGGCGACGTCTATGTCTCCATTCATGGATGTGATCGAAGATGTGTGTCACAGTATATTGCTTAAGTGACGTGAGTAAATAGTTGCTAGTTTCATAGTGAACCGGCAACTGGAAATGCATGAGGAAAGCCATGGCTAAAGAGTTAAATTCGTGGTAAGTACTTTGAGGAAGCTCGATGTACCACTTGGTCACAGCTCTTATGAGGGTTTATTGGAAAAATCGAAGACGAATAGAATCGTCAACATAAGAATTCGAAGAGCACCAGAGGTGATATGTCATCACATGGGCTTGAGGATCTTCTTTTGCTTTCCCATTGAACTTAGGACAATCGCTTAGGATCTTGGACAGAACCAGAGGCCAGTATGGACAAATGAAGAATTGGATCATTCGTAAGGCGAGACATAGCTGGAAACTCTAGTGTGGCCCAGAATGACAATTGAGTATTAAAAGGCATTGGAGGTCAATAAGTGGGTCCAACTGGAGTATCCCATCCCTGTTGGTAAGGATTTTGGCCCCATAGTGGGGGATTTTGGCCATATGGCATTTGATTATGTCCCCATTGTGGGTTACCTTGGCCATAGGGAGGATTTTGACCTTGAACACCTTGGAACTATCTGGCCATAGGTTGTTGAGAAGCAACATACAGGTTAAGAGGTTGTTGAACCTGTTGACCTTGGACATATGGATATTGTACCTATTGTCCCTGAGCACACGGGTTAAGAACCTATTTCCCTGAACAAGAGGATTTTAGACCTGCTATCCTTGGACATAAAAATTGTACACTTATTGCCCTTGGACATAGGGATTCTGTAGCTGCTGCCCTTGAGCAAAAGGATCTTGTACCTGCTAACCTAGGACATTAGGATTTTAGGTCTGTTGCTGCAGGACTTGTCCCTAGCTTTGTCCTTGCAAGGGTTGACCCTGTTGATATGTATATAAGGGTTGTTGCTGCCCGGGTTGGTTTTGATGTTGCACGGGTTGACCTTGCGGCTGCAAAAGTTGTCCCTGGGGTTGTAGAGGTTGGCCCTATGAAGACATGGGCTAGGAGGTTTGCGGAGCATACGGCATCTGTTTCTGCATGGTTTTCTGTAACTATTGCGAGGTTTGCCCCTACTGTTGTTACAGTTGACCTTGTTGCAGTATCATCTGCCCTTGTTTTTGCGTGGACAGCCCTTGCTACAGAAAAGGTTTCCCTTGTTGCTACAGAGGTTTTCCTTGTTGTTGCAAGAGTACTTGAATAGTGCCCAAAAAATTTCCAAATTGTATCTGGCCATAGCCACCCTGAAAATTGAATGAGCTAGGCTGAACGTACTGTCCAAACTGAAGGACGTAAGGCAGGTTGACCATTCCTTGAGAACCATATGAAACGTAAGGAGTTTGGTACTGAACCTAAGCCTCATAAGGCTGCTGATACTGGAAATTGCTTGACCCAGACAGACCAATGGGATTTTGAACTTGTTGGTACTAGATATTAGTTGATCTAGTAGGATCAACAGGGTTTTGAATAACTCTAGAAGAAGGTTGGTTCATACCAACCATGTGATCCTATGAGCTACCCACATTGGTGGTGCCTTACAGCATAGAAACACTCATATTCTGCCCCCTAGGTGGTGGCACAACTTGGCCACTTACGGGAGGGATTGAAGAATTTACAATAACATTCTTCGAGACCGTCGTTGAACCGGACAGGTGACTCGGACGGACGATACAAGAGGGTTTGCAATGGTGGGTTGCACCGGGACTGAGGTAACGACCCGTTGGGAGGTTGAGTTCGCAATGAACGGACCTATAGTAGACATGGTGCCAGACGCCAAAACAGGGTTATGGTAAAGTGATGAGGCACTAGGTGTACCTAAAACCAATGTGCTAAAGACATAGAATTAGGCGGAAATTCTCGATACACACTGATGGGAATGCTCCCTGTATAAGGGAAACCTTTAGGAGGAAATGGATGTTCTTCCTCCTCGACAGTGTGTGGAGTAGAAACTTTTCACTCATCCGGAGAGGCGACTAGAGCATTGCCTTCGGGTTCCATAGCTGGGAACAAACGACAGTGAACAACCGAAGAGGTACGGGGGGATAATTCCAAAGGAACACTCGGTTGATCGTACGGACTGTACAGACGCTACAGTGATATCACAACAGGTTCGAACAAAGGATTCGAAGGATAGATAACCAGTCCAAGCTGATCGTCAATAGTCGGTGAACTCTTAGGAGTTTGGACGGGATTGTCTGGAGATTCTGGGCCAAAATCAGCAGGTGACCCAGTATCTGAAGTAGGCGAAGGACGAGATGACAAAGGTTGAATGCTCAGAACGATTCCAATTTCAGCACCTTGGTCCTTGAGTGATTATGGTAATTCAGGAAAAGGGTCCTCAGATAATCTTTCAGACGAAGGAGAGGAAGAGGAACTAGGTGAATCAAATGGTTCGGCCATGATGACCTTGTCTTAGTTAATAGGAAAAAGAGAGATAAACTTCATGGCTTTAAAACATTCTTTAGGGAAAACTCACGATTTGGTCTAGAAAAGACTAACAGAATGTTATAAGATCGTTGGCAATCAATTTTTTAAGATGCATAAATAGACTGGTGTTCTTTCATGTTTTAAGAGTCAAGAAAGAAACAAAGATGACTCTATTACTTTCGATTGGAAACGAATTCGAAAGGACAAGCGCTCAAATGATCTTTTAAGTTTAATGAGTCAAAAAGATCAAATGACTACTCTGGATGATCTAGGTAAAAAGGATTACCAGGCAACCGTGCACTGCAGAATACCTCCCGGTGAATCGATAAGTAGGAGAAAGAAATATCCTCGAATGATGTGTTCGGTGTATCACATTTGCAAGGCAGCCGACTTGACTTCCTATGGATAAAGGATTGCAGCCTAGAGGGGTCTCACGTTATATACTCAATGGTACAGGGAGCACAAATCCGTACTAGCGTTGTCTAGTGCCAAAGCTAACGACAGCTGCTAGGTTTAAAGATGCCGAAACACATCTCTAGCCTAGACCTTCTAGATGTGATCGTTAGATTTCAAATGTGCCTTAGGTTAATTGAGTTCATTTTAAAGTTTATCTTGAGTTACATCTCAGTTTTCAGGCCTTAGCGATGTGACTCGAAAAACCCTAAATGCAACTAAATGAGACAAGACCCTTTCAATTCGATCAATTGTCTACACTAGAGAGGGTAGAAAAACACAATCAAATGAAAACAACCAAGAAACCGAAATCAAAATGATTTTTCACTACTTCACTTTTTGAGAAAATAAACTAATGAAAAATACATTCCAATTCCTAATTTCCTGACAAGTACATTCCTAACAGTCCTTTCAAAAGCAAAGAGAGTTCTTTTTCTTTTCAAATGCCAATGCAATCCTAGTCTTCAATGATGCTAACTACTGTACCATAATTAGAATTTTACACTTTTCATGAAATGACGAAATGAATTTTCTCATGAAACACTTCAATGGAAAAAAATTCGAGACAATTAGCTCTTCAAGAAAATGAAAAACTTGAAAAGAGAATCTCTTTCAAACTAATGAAACAACGACTTTACCAAAAACAAGACAAGCAATGTGATCCATGCCAGAAAATAAACACTTAGACAAGAAAAAGAAAACTTTTCAAACTTGTGTAATGGAGGTCAAAGCCATAGAAGGACCGTAAACGAAATGCAAGGAGTAAATGCACCAACAACTCGACTCACTAAGTTCACAATCAGCTGAATGGATGCCCTAGTGCCACTAACCATCCAATGACCCAAGAAATCAAGCAGAAAGATGACAAATCAACAATCAAACAAACCAAATGAAAAGCAGCTTTCTAGTTAGGGATAAGATGGTCTAAAAGGCTTACAGGGTCGAAATCATGAGAGCAAAACACACTGGCCAAGATTTGGGGCAAACCCTAATCTTCACTTACAGGCATCGGCGTAACTGCCTAACTGACAACCAGTGCCAGAAGGGGGTCAATGCGATTGTTTCTTAGCATATCACGTTGATCGGCGTGAATGTTAGTGAATTAAGCGCGTTGAGTGAGGAAGCTAAGAAAAAAAATAAAAACATTTAAAAGTTGGGACCAGACTTGCTACTATGAATTTCAAACTCAGACCGATAAGCAAAGGAAAACTAACAGAACCAAAGGGAAATGGCGAAACTAGAAAAGTTCACACAAAACCATGAAATTCCAAGCAAACAAACAGAAGATGGTGTCCCCAGCGAAGTCGCCAATTTGTGGTGAAGTAAAATTATGAGTGCAGACACAAACAATTCCTCTAGCCCGATAATGGGTCTAGCCACAACCGATACATTCTATGGAAGATTTCCTTAGGTTAAAACCAATTAAGAGGGTATACCTCTTAGTATGCTTATCCCGTTTGATGATGACCTCACTTGCTCGATCTAGCTATCTCTTGTTTCCTTCTTTGAACACCTGAAACAAGTAAACAATAGCAAACAACAACCGTGATAATATAGAAATTGTAATTCAACCTACTTAACAAGTCAAGAAGCATTAAGCCATAAACATGTAATATGACACATTATGTAGGAAATCAATCGATAGTTGCATATATATTGAATCAAGAAGAGATTACAACCATTGTCTTGATGTTGTTGTTCTCCTCCAACAAAACCAGGTTCCCACACACTTCCGTTAGCATTCCATGATGGCCTCAACAATGATAGTTTTAAGGCTCTTCCCTTTAGGCTTCACACTAAACCAAATTCACACTTCTCCCTCACACAACTAGAGAGCTACAACTATGAATAGCTTGTTGTTTACTCCAAACTTAATTAGCACTAGCACACCAACATTAACACTAACTTGTGCTTGGGAAAAATGGAGGTTTATATAGCATGAATGGATGGGAGATGGTTCCTCTTCTCATGGGAGAAGGTGTTATCTCTTAAGGTAGTTCCATCCTTATAGGGGAAAGGAGCCCAAACTGACATCATTGACTTCATCCGACCAAACCATGTTGGGTTGTGTTATATTCTTTCCACGACTAGCCTACTTAGTTAACCAGGGGTTAGAGGGGGAGGGTCACATGGGGTTTGAGGTGTACCCGTAACCCCATTTTATGGGGTCTGGGGCAGCGCCCCAGAAAATTTTGGTTTTGGACCCTATGTTAGGTTGGGTGGACCCACCTATGGTTTTGTGCATGATTTTCGCACATGTTTTTGGACGCAATGGTTTTCGGTCCATGGTATTGGACATGATGGTTTTCGATCCATGGTATTGGATGCTTCGGCATCTATAAATATGTATTATAACATTGAAAGGAATATAATGAAAAATCAAGCTGGTAGTCCTGGTTTTGGGATCCAGGGGAAAATCTTTGTGTATACGTGTTTTATGTGTTCTGCTCTTGCACTGTTTATTTTTTGTGTTTTAGAATTCATATGCAGGTAATTTTTGTACAGGGTTAAAACCTACATTTGGTATCGGAGTAGTTATGGCTTCAAGGGGACACCTTTGTTGCTGAGGGGTTTCGCTCGGGCCTGTGGTAGACCCTATTCAGTGGGAGATCTGCGAGATCGATTCTGGTGGCAAAAGAAGATGGCGAGCAGTGGAAAGATAGAGATCGAGAAATTTAATGGTCAGAGTTTTGAGTTGTGGAAACTCAAGATGGAGGATCTGTTGGTGGATAAATATCAGTGGATCGCAGTAGATCCGAGTACTAAACCAATGGGAGTGTCCGATGAAGAATGTAAGAAGTTGGATTGGAAGGCAAAGAGCACAATACGATTGTGCGTCTCAGATTCAGTATTGCTGAATGTATCAGGGGAAGCTATGGCGAAGGCTTTGTGGGACAAGTTAGAGACTTTGTACCAATCTAAGTCTCTAGTGAATAAACTATTCCTACGGAAAAAGCTGTATAACCTTAGGATGAAAGATGGAGACTTGGTCACAGAGCATCTGAACGCATTTAATATTGTGGTAAGTCAGTTAGCATCTGTTGATATTAAAATTTCAGATGAAGATAAGTGCATCAGTTTGTTGTGTTCTCTACCAGATTCGTGGGATAGTCTAGTCATTGCAATAGGTAGCAATGCAACTACCTTGCATTTTGATGAAATAGTCTCATCCTTGCTGACGAAGGAGATGAGACGGAAAAACATGGAGAGCTAAAATGGTGATGCCTTGTCTCTACAAGGACGGTCCCAAAACATAAAAAAAAATAAGTCATCGAGTGGGAGATCTAAATCTAGAG
Organism: Pinus tabuliformis; assembly: GCA_031772625.1. NCBI lineage: Eukaryota > Viridiplantae > Streptophyta > Pinopsida > Pinales > Pinaceae > Pinus > Pinus tabuliformis. The sequence goes on from CM062805.1 coordinate 237,903,705, forward strand.
GGAGATCGAAATATCCAGGAAAACCTGTAAAGGCGGTGTACTAGAAATGCGGAAAGGAAGGGCACTTCAAAAGGGACTGTAAATCTAAAGCTCCTGACAAAGGAAAGGGATCTGATGATGCTCCTTTTGCAGAGGCAAAAACCACTTCAGATGAAGGTGGGGATGTGTACTTGGCTTATTCAAGTACACATGTAGATCATGAGGCATGGTTGATTGACTTAGGTGCATCCATTCACTTCACTCCCCATAGAGAGTGATTCTGCGAGTATGAGAAATACGATGGTGGTGATGTCTTCTTAGGGGATGATAGGAAGGCTAGAATCGTTGGTCACGGAAAAGTAAAGTTGAAGTTGCAAGGTGGAAGGGTTAGAACTCTTCCAGGTGTTCTACATATTCCTGCATTAGCCAGAAATCTGATTTCTGTAAGCAAGCTGGATGATGCAGGTGTAAAAACAGTGTTCGAGAAGGATACCTGCAAAATGGTTTAGGGAGCACTGGTATTGATGCAGGGAGTTCGAATTGGAACTCTGTACAAGCTGCAAGGTAGCACTGTTATTGATGGGTGCAACAATTCTGTGGTTCCTGAAAGTGGAGCAGAAAATCTAGTGGTCTCTGGAGAGAAGACCATGTTGTGGCATCAAAGGCTTGGACATATTGGAGAGAAGGGCCTTCGAATACTTCATGGTAAAGGTATGGTAGAAGGTATGGATTTTGATTTCTATGAAAATTATGTATATGGGAAGCAGAATTGGGTGAGTTTCCCCTCTGCTAGTAAGAGGGCGAAATAGATATTAGAACTTGTGCACAGTGATGTGTTTGGACCTGTGAAGGTTCCATCATTGGGTAAGTCTGTGTACTATGTATCATTTATAGATGACTTCTCAAGGAATACATGGATATATTTCCTTAAGAAGAAATTTGAAGCCTTTGACAGATTTAAAGAATTTAAGGCTCTTGTGGAAAATCAGACAAAGAAGAAGATAAAGGTTCTGAGGATAGATAATGGTGGAGAGTTTTGCAGCAAGGAATTTGAAGAATTCTGTAAGAAGTGTGGTATAGCACGACAGAAGACTACTCCATATACACCTCAGCAAAATGGACTTGCATAAAGAATGAATAAGACGTTGATGAAAAGGGCAAGAATCATGCTCAGTGGTGCTGGGTTAGGACAGGAATTCTGGGCAGAGGCAGTGGATACTGCATGTTACCTGGTCAACAGGTCACCTTCATTAGCATTGGAGCATAAGACTCCTCAAGAGGTATGGACTAGTAAGAAACCCTCTCTTTCACATCTAAGGGTATTTGGATGTGATGCATATGTACATGTTCCAAAGGAGAAGTGAACCAAGTTGGATAGTAAATCTGAAAAGTGCATCTTTATTGGGTATAAGGATGGTTTAAAAGGTTATAAGCTTTGCAACCCAGTAACAAGGAAGGTTGTGTACAACCAAGATGTGGTGTTCAGAGAGGTGAAAGATGTTATTAAACATGAAGTCCAACCAAAGGAACCTGAGAAGATAGAGTTTGAGCTAAAGGAGGAAGAATCAGACTCTACAGCAGAGGAAGAATCAGAAGATGAAGAGCCACAAACTCCCGCTGTGAGAAGATCAGTTCGAGAAAGAAGGCAACCAGGAAGGTATAGTCCATCTGCTTTCTGTTCAAATTTTGCTTTGTCTGTTACTGATGATGATCCCAGAACTGTGAAGGAAGCAGTGGATTCAGAGGATGGAAAACTCGGGAAAGAGCCCATGGTTGATGACATAGCATCTTTGCACAAAAATGAGGTTTGGGATCTAGTGGAGTTGTCGGCTAGAAGGAAACCCATTAGCAGCAAATGGGTGTTCAAAAAGAAGACAAATGCAGAAGGAAAGGTGGAGAAATACAAAGCTCGGTTGGTAGCAAAAGGTTATTCCCAGGTGCCATGAATTGATTTTGGTGATATTTTTTCTCCTATTGCCAAGTTAACTTCTATTAGATTAATTTTATCTATTGCTGCTGCTTTTGATTTTGAGGTAGAACAGATGGATGTGAAGACAACATTTCTTCACGGGGATCTAGAAGAGGAAATCTACATGAAGCAACCTGAAGGCTTTGCAGTGAAGGGTAAGAAAGAACTGGTATGCAAGTTAAAGAAGTCTCTGTATGGGTTAAAACAGTGACCAACGATGCGGTATCAGAAATTTGATACATTTATACGGGGACTTGGCTTCACCAGAAGCAAAGCAGATCACTGTGTGTATTTTAAATTAATTGGTGACCGTGTTATTTATCTGGTCTTGTATGTGGATGATATCTTGCTGGTTGGAAATGACAAAGAAATTATCCAGGATTTGAAGACCCAATTGTCTTCCAAATTCAACATGAAAGATCTTGGTGCTGCAAACTATATTTTGGGCATGGAAATTAAAAGATATCGGGCAAAGAGGAAGCTCTGGTTAAACTAGAGGAAGTATGTCGAGACAATACTGCAGAGGTTTAATCTGCAGGATAGTAAATCGGTGAAGGTTCCTATTCCTGTAGGTGTGAGGTTATCTGCTGAACAGTGTCCCAAGACACAAGAAGAGGAAGAGGACATGTCCCATGTTCCATATGCAAGTGCAGTCGGTAGCCTGATGTATGCAATGGTGTGTACTAAACCAGACATTGCACATGCAGTGGGAGTATTGATCAGGTTTATGTCAAAACCAGGAAAGGAGCATTGGACAGCAGTGAAGCGGGTTTTCAAGTATTTGCGTGGCACTAGTGATTATGGTTTGTGCTACCAAGGAAGACTAGGATTGGACAGAATGTTGGATATTCGTGGCTTTGTTGATGTAGACTGGGCAGGAGATCTGGATCAGAGAAGATCTACAAGTGGGTATGTTTTTAACCTATTTGGAGATGTAGTCAGTTGGATGAGTAAGAAACAATCTGTAGTGGCACTATCAACTAAAGAGGCAGAATACATGGCATCCACTCATGCAAGCAAGGAAGCAGTTTGGTTATAGAGATTGTGTTCAAGTATGGGGTTAGTACGGGAAGCTATAAGGATAGATTGTGACAGCCAAAGTGCAATTTTCTTGGCAAAGAACCCTGCATATCATTCAAAGACAAAGCATATTGATGTTTAGTATCATTTTGTGAGGGATATGATAGAAGACAAAAAGGCGTTGTTGGTAAAGGTGGACACCTTGAAGAATACTGTAGATGCATTGACAAAATCTGTTAGCTCTGAGAATTTCTCATGGTGTAGAGAGACAATGGGCGTTTTAGGGCTGGAAAAATGACTAAGCTCTCTTGTGGCCCCCTGTAGAAAGAAAATAACAAGTGGGAGAATGTTGATTTGTGTTATATTCTTTCCACGACTAGCCTACTTAGTTAACCAGGGGTTAGAGAGGGAGGGTCACATGGGGTTTGAGGTGTACCCGTAACCCCACTTTATGGGGTCTGGGGCAGCACCCCGGAAAATTTTGGTTTTGGACCCTATGTTAGGTTGGGTGGACCCACCTATGGTTTTGTGCATGATTTTCGCACATGTTTTTGGATGCGATGGTTTTCAGTCCATGGTATTGGACGCGATGGTTTTCGGTCCATGGTATTGGACGCTTCAGCATGTATAAATATGTATTATAACATTGAAAGGAATATAATGAAAAATCAAGCTGGTAGTCCTGGTTTTGGCATCCAGGGGAAAATCTCTGTGTATATGTGTTTTATGTGTTCTACTCTCGCACAGTTTATTTTCTATGTTTTAGAATTCATATGCGGGTAATTTCTGTATGGGGTTAAAACCTACAAACCATTTTCCATACTTCTATTACGAAGCTTCTAGAGCTAGAAACTTCGGCTCCTTATTTAAAAAACTTTCCATAAGAGGATCGATGCGACTAAAACAAAGCTCAGTCGCTCCGGTCGGTGCTAGGGACAGTGTCAATCCCTGCATATAGGCACAAGGAAGACAAGGATCATTAGCTCTGGTCTTGTAAACTGGGAAAAACAAAAGATTTTGGGGAAATGGTGCAAAAGGGAATTGTTCTGCTCATGAAGAGGGACACAATGGGAGTTTGTTCATGAAGGGAAAGCATATAGGTTTCACTGTAGAGGTCCTCTAGGATCAAGGAACGGGGAGTACAAGGATAGTGACAAAATGTTGTGTAACATTTAGTGGAGGGATTTAAGAGGAACTACTCCCTATCTTTTCCTTAAGTACTCAAATTGACCCCTTAGGAGAGGATTGGTGAATATATCAACTACCTGCTCTTTTGTAGGTACATACTCCAACTTGACAATCTGATTTGCAACTTTCTCTCTTAGGAAATGGTACTTGATTGTAATATGCTTTGTCTTTGAATGGAAAATAGGGTTCTTAGACATGTTGATTGAACTTGTATTATCATAGATTATTGGGATAGGTTGATCATATAACAGTTGTACATCTTATAAAGTTTGCTTCATCCATAAGAGTTCAATGCAACAAGAAGTTGTTGTAATGTATTTTTCTTCAACAGTAGAGAGAGAAACTAAGTCTTTCTTCTTGCTTAACCATGAAACAATACATTCACCAAGAAAGAAATCACCACCACTAGTGCTCTTTCTTCAACAGTAGAGAGAGAAACTAAGTATTTCTTCTTGCTTAACCATGAAACAATACATTAACCAAGAAAGAAATCACCACCACTAGTGCTCTTTCTATCATCCACATCACCTGCCCAATCAGCATCAAAAAAAGAAAAAAAAAACTGTTAGTGAAAAATAAAATATTTACCTTGCGGGTACCATAGTCCATAGTCCATTATGGCTCTTAGATATCTAAGAATCCTCTTTGTTGCTAGGAGATGACTTTATCTGGAGGATGATTGAAATCTTCCAATAATACCAACTACTTGCATGATGTCTAGTCTTGAGGCTATCAAATATAAGAGGCTACCAATAACAGATCTATATAAATTCTGATCCACCTCTGATGATTCATCGGTCTTGTTGAGCTTGCATACTATAACCATTGGATTTCTTACCAAAGAACATTCCTCCATGCCAAATTTATTCAAAAATTCCTTGAGATACTTTCTTTGTGAGATAAAAATTCCTTTTGAAGGTTGTGTAATCTACAAACCAAGGAAATAAGAAAGTTCTCCAAGCATTAACATCTCAAACTCAACCTTCATATCAACTGCAAACTAGCAAGTTAGAGAATCTGAATCATTGGAAAAAATAATATCATCAACATAGACAACCACCAATAACAATTTTCCATCATTATATTTCACATATAAATTATTATCAGTTGCACCTCTTTTAAAACCACACTTGAGAAAATAACTATCCAAATTGGAACCAAGCCCTTGGGGATTGCTTAAGACCATACAAGGCCTTTTTCAACTTGCAAACATAATCAGGATCATTTTAAAAATAAAAACCATCAAGTTTCTCAATGTAGACTTATTCCCTCAAATCTCCATTTAAAAAGGAAGATTTGACATCCATCTAATATATCTTGAATTTCTTGAAACTAGAAAAATCCAAGAACATGTGAATTGCTTCTAATCGAGCAACAGGAGAAAAGGTTTCATCAAAGTCCAAACCTTCAATTTGTGCATAGCCTTTGCAAACTAACCTTGCTTTGTTTCTTACCACTTCACCATGTTCATTCAATTTTTTCTTGAAGACCCACTTTGTGCCTATAACATTCTTGTTTGTTGGTCTAGGAACAAGCTCCCATGTCTGATTTTTCTCAATTTGATCAAGCTCTTCATGCATGGCCTTTAACCAATTATCATCTTGGCTTCCATAAGAAAAATCATTTGGTTCCATCATAGATAATAGAGCTACATGCACTTGAGTAGGGGGATTTAACAATATTCTTCTTCTTTTTTGAATTCAAGCTTCTGTGGTCCATATTCATTTAAGAGCAAAGTTTTTCGGTAGAAATTACATAGGAGATTTTTTTTTTCGTTGACGCATTTCGAACCATCTAGTGTTGTTCATCGTCAGGACAAGATGAAGACGTAGATCATGGCAATAACTTGAAGAGGGATCAATGTAGAGACACTTAGTTGATATAACGGCTATAATAAACAACTAGTTTGCTAATAATATTATTTAATTTATAACACTAATTAATAGTAACCAATTATATTAATTAAATCAAGAAATAGGCTAAGGAACGAAATATTTAAAGAATAAAAATAATCAAACATACAAAGTCAAACCCCAAACAAAGTGTGAAGTCAAAAAATAAATCAACCAAAATAAACGACTAACTAAGAAAAATATTATTTAATCAATAACATTAAATACCGGAATCCAACTATAATAAATAAGATCGAGAAATATATTAAGTTTCAAAATAAATATAGAATAAAAAGAATAATCAAAGTCAAACATCAACCAAGGAGCGCAATAAAAAATAACCAAAGGAGTCACTATCCTATTAATAAAAATGGAGTCAAGACCCTATTAATAAATAAAAATAAATTAAAAGAAAATCAGAAATAAATAAAATTCAACCAAAAGTAATCAAAGAGAGGGGCTAAGGTCATACAAACAACTCAAGGCGCCAAGAAAAATAACCAAAGTCTAACATAAAATAAATACTTAAAGGGTCTAAGAACAAGATAATAAAGATAATTACAAGAGCTAAGAGAGATCCAAAAAAAAAAAAAAAACCTAAGAAGAAACAGATACCCACAAAAAACAAAAAGAAACTTAAAAACTATGAGGACGGGACTGGGACCCAACTTCTGCTAATATTCCAACCATTATCTCTATTCAAATTGGTGGGCCTTTTTTTTATTTCTAGGGCCTACCTAAATTTTCAATGATGGAAATGACTAATCCTGGCAATGACTTGAGGCTCCTCAATGCAGATGTGATGCTTGGTTTTTTGCATTATCTGCCAAAGCAGAGGAGCGGGTCCTACCATGCTTGATGTCAATGGCATGCTCACGTATCTTTTGATTATTTGAGTGACCGGTCTCACCTATGTAGGAATCCCCACAGGAGCAAGGGATAACATAAACGCCTTTCATATTTTTAGGGTCCATCGGGTCCTTTGCAGATCTTAGGGAGCTCTGGATGGTATTCAAAGGTCTAAAGGTTGAAGGAACTTTATTCTTCCTTCGGATCCTCGTAATTTGAATAGAGACAATGGTTGGAATATTAGCAGAAGTTGGGTCTCGGTCATGTCCTCCATATAGTTTTTAAGTTTCTTTTTGTCTTTCGTGTGTATCTGTGTTTTTTTTTTTTTGGATCTTTCTTAGCTCTTGTAATTATATTTATTATCTTGTTCTTAGACCCTTTAAGTATTTATTTTATGTTAGACTTTGGTTATTTTTCTTGGCACCTTGAGTTATTTGTTTGTCCTTAGCCCCTCTCTTTGATTATTTTTGGTTGAAATTTATTTATTTCTGATTTTTTATTATTATTATTAATAGGGTCTTGACTCCATTTTTATTGATAGGATAGTGACTCCTTTGGTTATTTTTTACTATGCTCCTTGGTTGATGTTTGACTTTGATTATTCTTTTTATTCTATATTTATTTTGAAACTTAATCTATTTCTTGATCTTATTTATTATAGTTGGATCCTAGTATTTAATGTTATTAATTAAATAATATTTTCCTACTTAGTTGTTTATTTTGATTGAATTTTTTTTTTTGACTTCACGTTTTGTTTGAGGTTTGACTTTGTATGTTTGATTATTTTTATTCTTTGAATATTTTGTTCCTTAGCCTATTTCTTGATTTAATTAATATAATTAGTTCCTATTAATTAATGTTATAAATTAAATAATATTATTAGTAAACTAGTCATTTATTATAGTCATTATATCAACTAAGTGTCTCTACATTGATCCCTATTTAAGTTGTTTCCATGATCTACCTCTTCTTGTTGTCCTGGCGATGAACTACACTAGATGGTTCGAAACGCGTCGGCAAAAAAAATAAAAATAAAAATCTCCTATTTGATTTCTACCGAAAAACTTTGCTCTTAAATTTTCTTCTTGTCTGCACACCTAAATTGAAATGACCAACAGTTTGGTCAGTTGGGTGGTGTTTTTTCACATACCTTGTAGGATCTTTGGATTGTGGACTGAGGAGTTCTTCTTCATCTAAAAATGGCTCATCAACCTTCTCATCATTGTTGACTGGATCATTGGAGTTGATATTCACTAGATGATTTTTTCCAAAATCAATATGTTCATCAACTTTAACATCAATGCAATCAATTATCCTCTTTGTATTCTTGTTGTAGCATCTATAACCTTTGTTATTTTGAGAGTATCCAAGAAAAATACCTTCATTATCTCTTGCATCAAACTTACCAAGCTTTTCATCGTTCCTTTTGATATAACACTTGCTTCCAAACTCTCTAAAATGTTTAACTATAGCAGGTCTTGCATACCAAATCTCATATGGAGTTTCATCATTGTTTGGTCTGGAGTATGCTATGTTTAAAATCACGATTGTTGTGTGAGTGGCTTCAACCCAAATTTTTGTTGTATACCTCTTTCTCCCATCATGGCTCTGGTAAATTGCTAAACTAATCTATTGGCTCTCTCTGCTACACCATTTTGTTGTGGAGTCTCTACTATGGTAAACTTCCTTTTGATGCCATGTTTCTTGCAAAAATCATCAAATTCTTTTGAAGTAAACTCACCTCCATTATCATACCTTATCCACTTTATTTTATAGTCTATCTCATTTTCATCCATGGCCTTAAAGGCTGTAAACTTTTCAAACACTTCTGATTTTTCTCTTAAAAATGCTACCCACATCATTATGTTGAAATCATCAATGATAAGCATGAAATATAGTTTACCTGTGGGTGTCTGAGTTCTTGAAGGACCACATAAGTCCATATTTACTAATTGTAATGGCCTGGTTGATGAGTTCTCCTTGGAATTGAATGGTACTCGAACTTGTTTTCTAATCTGACGAGACTTGCAAATAGAATCTTCTAGTTTTGAGAGCTTAGGTAGATCTCTAACAACATTTTTCTTGCCCAATTTGAAAATCTAATGAAAATTCAGATGTCCAAGTCTTCTATGCCATAGTGATCTCTGTTACAGGTCTATTTGGGAACATCACTCTTGACATTCAAATCAGTACAATTAGGGCTCATCAAACCCTAATTTAGTTGTTACATGCCCTAGACAAGTCATCACATCGAATGCTTCCATCCATGAAAGTTTCCTAGCCTGAAGCCTTACTGAAATGCCTCCTTGGGACACCAGCACAACCTTGCTCAGGGGTAACTGCGCTGCAGAGCAAGTAGGATCATTCAGGCCTGCACTGCAGTACACTTAGGCCCTCTTTGACCTACGCTGGGTGAGAATGAGTGAAATTTGCATAGGGTTTTGGGAATATTCCTTTATTCTAGATCATTCTAGAAGGATCCCATCTCTTATCTCATCCTATGAGCTCGAATTTGGATAGGCAATGGATCAATTAACCTCCTATCCTCTCATCCCTTGCTCCATGGAAACTAACTCTAATTTTGGAAGGCCATTCAATACCCTCATTTATGACAAAACCACCTCCATTTCCCTATAAATTGAGCACTCATCATAGTGATCAGGGGGCTATAATTTGAATATTGTAGAGAAATTTTGTTGGTTTGAGATTTGATTTCATGTCAAGCAATGTTATGCTACTGGATTGGTGTGCTTTTGGTGTGGCAAGGGTTGGACTGAAGCTGGATGAGTGGCATGGGATCGAACTGTATTGGGTGAAACTCTTCCTTCTACATTAATAAAGTTCTTTATTCATTTTCTCATATTCTTGTTCATATCTATGATGATTATGTGTTTCAATGTCTTTGATTCCATTGGTTTATAGTAGATAGATCATGTATGCTTTGATCATTGTTGTTTCTGTTTCTATTGACATAGGTACCAATTGAGCGGATTCAGTTCAAGTGGGAGCAACGAGAGCAATTCAAAGGGGATCAAGGAAGCGAAAGACTACAAGTAAGTTCCTTCATCTCATCTATCTACTATAGGAAAAGGTTAAACTACTTTCTTTCTGTTGTTCTAAGTGTAGCTACCCACTTAGGGAAAATGTGTTTACTCATAGATGCAAATTCCACATAACAATCTCTTATATACCTTTGACAAACAACATCTATCTCTCTTCTCTTTTAAAAAGTAGACATTATTTTCTACTCATACAACTTCAGCTACTACTTCTCTCGTGTCTGCAAACTTGCTTGGATAATTTTTAGCTTTAAAAAACACATCATATCCTTGGTCACACATTTAAGACAAGCTGAATAAAGTATGTTGCAACCCATCAACAAACAGTATATCCCTGGCCTTACCTCTTCCATTCGCGAGGATGACAACTCCTTTACCCACAATCTTACCAGGTGCATTATTCCCAAAGGTTACATTACCTTTGTTGATTAGTTTCCAAGATAAAAACTTATGTTTGTCTCCTAACATGTGCCCCCGAAACAACCACTATCCACATACCAATGGCTTCCTTTATTCTGGGCATATAAAACAATATTACAGTTCTCTGTGATTTCTTTTTCCTTCCATACTTTAGGTCGTTGGCTTGTTTTCTTGATAATTGGATCAAGCCTTTTATTTATAAGTTTGCAATCAGTTGCACTATGGACAAAATTTTGATAGACATAACATTGAATCAAATTGTTCAAAGGAGAGAATGAGTTTTTGTACATGGGTATGTTCATCCTTTGCTTGATAAATCTGTAACATCCCTCATGAAAATTCCATGTAATAAAAGTTAATAAAGGCAAAATAATAACCACGGTTGATGGGACACTTATTCCAAGATTAATGCTAGGAAAAAACATAGTGATGGGGATGACTAGTGATTGATTAATGTCTAAGGAAATTAGAAAAGGCAATGGAAAAGGCTTTGGAAGGAAAAATGACATTTTGGAACATTTATTTATGAAAATAATGGAAATTAGGAGAAAAGGGAAGTGAAAGATCACAAGTTGCATGTGAGGAGGAAAATGGAGGAAAATAATGGAAAATGAAGAAAATGGAGGCCTCATTAATAAAAAGGCTTATGAGGATCAGTTCACAGACTTTTGTTAGTTCAGTTTTGGAGCTCTCTCTCTATTCTTTCTCTCTCATACTCTTAGACACTTAGATTTTTTCTTGGAACACTCTTGGAGGAGTGTGGCATACTTGGATTTTTGGAGTAAGAAGGCAAAGGAAGAGCAGGAAAGTGCAAGAGGACATCGGGATCAACAGATACAATGGATTTTTCTTATAGGTACCGAGTTGCATGTATGTTTTCCTCACTAGTTTTGGCATGCATGGCATATGCATGTGGTATATTGGTCATGCTCTTCCATTAGCATGGATGATTGCCTGGATTGAGAGTGGATTTTCCTAGCCTTTCCATTTCTTGGATATCCATGGTAATGTGGGTTCATTTCTATGTTTTTCTAGTTGGTTTTCATCTTTCCTTTAGCTTGGGTTGAGTTACTAGTTCTTGGAAGCCCTGGTTGGAAAAACACTTTGGAAGCCCTGTAACATCTTGGGTTGGGTTACTAGTCTTGGAAGCCTTGGTTGGAAAAACACTTTGGAAGCCATTGGTGGGTTGAGTTATAAGTTCTGGAATCCCTAGTTGGACAAATGCTCTGAAAGCCCAGTGGAAGTTGTGGGTTGAATTAATATTCCTGGAAGCCTTGGTTGGAACAAATGCTCTACAACCCTAGAAGGCTTGGGTAGAAACTAATCTAATGATGGTTTTGTGATGTTCGACCCTGAGGTGGAATCATTGTTTTAGGGGTTGAGGTGGTTTGGCCTTTGGAAGCCCTGGATGATTTTGATTGATGTGTTTTATGATCTCCCACATTCATTCTTGGAATATGGCATGAGGGTGACTAACTGAAGAGAGATTTGGCTCATCCATGTCTACGGTCGGGTGGTTTGTGGAAGTCCCAAACCTGGTTGGCATTTGCATCATTAATATGAGGTTTTTTATCCTTGTTATTTCATGAGTATTATACCGGTTTATATGTGGATTATATGGTTGTTTTTTCCTTGGTGATTTGGTTTCTATTATGCTGGTTATGACCATGTATTATGACAATGGCTATGTATGGCTCTCATCATGTCTTTACCTGTAAATGAATGAACAATGTATCTATGGCCTAATGGATGAAATGGCGGCTAATGTGTTGAGGCATTAATTCTTTTTAGAGATTCTTAGATGAGTACGAGACCCCTATGCTCAGATCAATTTTTTAAACCTGTAGATTACATATTTGTGACATGTTTGACAAAATGTCTATCATGGCTAGTAGGGGTCCAGTCAAGTCCTTATTCAAGTAATTGTATTTGAAAGTTATTATATTGCAGTTCTGAAAGTGTCATTTAGTTTTGGGCAATGACCTGGGCTCTAATCCTAAAAATGTGGCTCAAATCTCGGAGACGCAGGCACATCACTGGCTAGAAAAGTCCCCAGACACGTGCATACCCACGTTGTGGGAGCATTTGGAGCCTCCTAGGCACATGCTTTTCCATATTAAGGGAGCGTTCGGGGGTTTAATGGTCTAACAGTTGGTCTTAGGGGCTAGTTACCTGAGTGGTTGGGGTGGCTCCTAGGAGTTATGTTGCTGATGTGGAAGGTTTTGACTATATGTTTCCACCAATTCCACTTCCTTAACTGACACATAGGGAGTCGAATCATATCATAGTAACTTCTTGTCACATGTTTACCCCGGTTGGTCAGTTACTTGGGAAGATGTGGGAGGATGGTGTTATAGAGTGGTGTTAGAGCATGGTTCACCCCTCGAACTGGATGGTATGTGTGTTGGTCATGCATTCATGTTGGTTTCATATGTGTTTCTTGTTTTGTAAGACCACATGCTTGTTACATTTGTATGGTATGGGTTATGGTTGTAGTGAGTTCGTCATGGGAAGTTGATGGTGTTGTTTTGGAGTGTTTCATCATGAGTGTATGGTTTATTATGCATTTTTTATGCACGTTAGTATTCACATGTTTACCCCGGTTGGTCAGTTACTTGGGCAGATGTGGGAGGATGGCATTATAGAGTGGTGTTAGAGCATGGTTCACCCCTCGAACTGGATGGTATGTGTGTTGGTCATGCATTCATGTTGGTTTCATATGTGTTTCTTGTTTTGTAAGACCACATGCTTGTTACATTTGTATGGTATGGGTTATGGTTGTAGTGAGTTCGTCGTGGGAAGCTGATGGTGTTGTTTTGGAGTGTTTCGTCATGAGTGTATGGTTTATTATGCATTTTTTATGCACGTTAGTATTCACATGTCGTCAAGTGTACAGTGATGTGGTGGTTGTTTTCATGCATGAGGTCATGGTATGTGTAGTTGATATGGTCATGCATTGATGACTGGACTCTAGCTAGAATGATGGTTATATGCTTATATGCTTATGTGTTATATTTCTATATATTGTTATGATTATGTTATACATTTATTATGCTAATTTTTTGGTCCTGCAGACAAGGTATCCTCCCCAAACTATGCTAAGGTAAATTGGTTTATTGTGATTTGGTTTAGTTGACATGATATACCTTGCAGGAAGAATATCAAAGATGGCTAGCAAGATTGTAGATTACAGTTCCCAAGACTCTCCTTATGGATCAAATGAGCAACATGGTTTTCGGGACTCTTCTGATTTGGCAGATACACTGAGAATCTTAAAGGCGGAAATAAGGAGGTATAAGGCAGACAATGACAGAATCATATAGGCACAATTGAAACAAGCAGAGGTAAATGCAATGATACTTCAGAGTTTATTAAAATTGTAGTGATGGGGACCCCTTCAGATCGGCCTTGAGCAGGAGGACAAAACTAATGGGGAATATGGAAGTAGATCTCATGGTGCGTGCAGGTAGGATAGAGATGACACGATCAGAGATGGCAGGTTCTTGGACACTCCAGATAGGAGAAGCGATGGATGTGGGTACTATTGTAGTTTTAGATCTGACATGCATTATGACCAGAATCATTATCATCCTTATAGGAGGAGTGACAGGGGATATTTTTCGAATGAGTTTAAGAAAGAAAATCCACCTACATTTGATGAAGAGATGAAGAAATCACAGGATGCAGAGGCATGGTTGCTTGGTATGAGGAATTTCTTCAGATTGCATGATTACTTAGAGAACATGAAAGCCATAATAGCTACATTCAGTCTCAAAGGTAAAGTAGATATTTGGTGGGAATATGTGAAGAATTTCATAGGTATTCATGAGGAGGACTTGACTCGAAATGAGTTTGAGAGACTATTCAAGAAGAAGTACCTATTCGAGAAATATTTTGATGACAGGGAAAAATAATTCTAGGAGATAAAGATGGGATTGATGACAAATGAAGAGTACACTAGCAGATTCTTGGAGTTGTTGAGGTATGTGCCTTACCTCAAGGAGGAGAAGACCAAGATTCATAGATTCATTAGTGGATTACCGATTTCATTCAAATACAAGATTGAGTTCAATGAGAATAGATCATTGGAGGAGGCCATCTGAAAGCTAAAGCATTTCTGTGAGAAATCGAAGCATAGATCTAAGACTAAGCCAAACTGGAAAGGTAATGCAAATAACAAAGGAAAATGGGACAAGAAGCGAGCAAGACATCAGGGTACAGGTAATAAAGAGAAATCAGCTTTGTCTAAGAAGTTTAAAGCATCTGACAGAGGACAAGGCCTTCGATCTTAGGAGTAGAATAAGGATTGCAGGCCAGAAGCCTATAGAGTGTTGGAATTATGGAAAAGATCATCTCAGGAGAGATTTTCCACAACATCAGGGTGGTAGACCGCAGATCTACAGTGCTCAAGAGGCATAGACAATAAGATAAGTTGGGAAGAGTATTCCTAGGATCTATGCAGCGTTGGATAACAGACAGGTAGATCACCAAGCGTCTATTATCGAGATAGACGGTAAGCTTTGTGATCAAGTTGTTTCTATTTTGATTGACCCTAGATCTAATTATAGTTATGTTAATCTTGACCTGGTGGATAAGTGTGGTATGAATAAAGAAGTGCATGCAGAATCTTGGTTAGTGCAGTTGGCTACAGGTACTAAGAAGCGAGTTAATCACTAGGTAAGAACTTGTACATTTGATTTGAATGGTATGCCTACCTCATCACATTTCAATGTATTATCATTGGGATCATACATTGTGTTGTTGGGTATGGATTGGTTGTGCTTTCATAGAACCAAGTAGATTGTTATGACAAAGACAATGAGTGCTTGGATGAAAATTGAGAAGAAAGAATCTAGCGAGGTAAGAAAAAAGTAACATCCGTTAGAATGGTGACAACTATGTAGGCCAAGCATAGTCATAGGAAAGGGTTTGTGTTATTTTCAATGCACATTTCTAGTGACAAAGGTAAGGAAGTTGAGCTTGCATATTTTTTGAGCAGGTACTCAGTGCTACAACAGTTTTAGGATGTATTTCTTGTAGATATTTTAGAGTTTCAACCTCAAAGGGAAGTATAATTTTCTATTGATTTGGTGCCAAGGGAAGCTCCAACATCAAAGGCACCTTACAAGATGAATACAATTGAGTTGGCAGAGTTGAAGCTGCAATTGAAGGAAATGCTTGACAAGGGGTACATTAGGCCAAGTGTATGACCATGGAGCACACCGATATTTTTTGTGAAGAAGAAGGATGGTACTCTCAAGCTATGCATTGATTACAAGCAGTTGAACAAAGTGAAAATCAAGAATAGGTATTTGTTACTGAGGATTGATGACTTGTTCGATCAATTGAAGGGAGCAACAATGTTCTCGAAGATTGATTTGAGATCCAGATATCATCAGGTACACATTAAAGAAGAGGACATCTACAAGACAACTTTCTGGACCAGGTATGGGCATTATGAGTTTGTTGTAGTTCCATTTGGTTTAACTAATGCTCTAGCTACCTTTATGTTCTTGATGAATAGTTTGTTGCATCGTATTTGGACAAGTTTGTTATTGTGTTCATTAATGATATATTGGTATATTATAAAAATGAAGAAGAATATGTCGAGAATTTATCAACAGTTTTGAGATTGTTGAGAGAGCATCAGTTGTATGCTAAGCTCAACAAGTGCAGTTTCTTTCAGACGGAGGTACACTACTTGAGACATGTGATTTCCAAGGATGGCATAACAGTGGACCCAGAAAATATAAGAGCTATCATGGAGTGGGAAGTTCCTAGGAATGTGGATGAGGTGAGATGTTTCATGGGGTTAGCAGGTTATTACAAGAGGTTCATCAAGAATTTCTCGTTGATTTATTATCCTATCACATCATTGCAGAGGAAAGGTAAGAACTTTGAATGGATAAAGGAGTGTGTGGTTAGTTTTGAGCATCTCAAGCAGTCGTTGACACATGCGCCAGTGTTAAAGATTGCATATCCAGACAAACAGTGTGTAGTATGTATAGATGCTTGCAAGAGAGGACCTGGTGGATTCCTTATGTAGGATGGATAGGTGGTATGCTATGAGTCGCGGAAACTAAATGAGAACGAGTAGAACTATCTGACGCATGATCTTGAGTTTGCAGTGATCATATAGCATTAAATATGTGGAGGCACTATCTTCTTAGCAGTAGGTTTGTATTGATGAGTGATCACAGTGGGTTGTGGTATCTATTTGACCAATCGAATCTAAATGGTAGGAAATCTCAGTCGTTAGCCACGATCAATGAGTTTGATTTTGAGATCAGGTATATCAAAGGTAAAGAGAATAGGGTGGAATATGCTCTTAACAAGCAGATACAAGTAAATCATATGGCAGCTATGAGCTCATATGGGACAGATTTATAAGATAGGATCTTGCAGGCAAGTCAATGGGATGATAGGTATATGGAGATCATGCATAGGTTGCAACAGAGTACAGGTAGTGGTACATGTACAGGTATAGGTAGTGGTACAGGTACAGGTACGTGTGGTGGTACTAATATTGGTACATGTAGATATATGGGTACATGTATAGGTACAGGTATAGGTATAGGTACAGATACAAGTACAGGTACAGGTTGAGGTGCATAGGATGTGGACTATCGTCTCACGACAAATGGATTGGTTAGTTTTAGAGACAGGATATATGTGTCAGATAACAGCAAGCTCAAGAATGTGATCTTGAGTGAGTTTCATGTGAAACCATATTCAGGTGACCCAGGCTATCACAAGACGCTAACAACAATGAAGAAATTATATTATTGGTTGAATTTGAAGAGAGACGTAGTAGAGTTTGTGGTTAGGTGTTTGGATTTTCAGCAGGCGAAGGGAGAGTGTAAGCATCTAGATGGAATGCTATAACTGATTCTTATTCCAGAGTGGAAATGGGAGGTCATTTCCATGGACTTTATCACAGGTTTGTGGAGGACAGTGAGACAGCATAACTCCATTGTGGTGATGGTGGACAGGTTGACAAAGCTAGTGCACTTCATTCCAGTGAAGTCTACATTCTCAGCGAGTGATGTAACATAGGTCTTCATTAGGGACGTGGTCAGATTTCATGCAGTTCCGAAGAAGATTGTGTCAAACAGGGATGAAAAGTTCACTTCCAAGTTTTTGAAGGAGTTATTTGTAGGTTTGGGCACAAAGTTGGCCTTCAGTACAACTTATCATCCGCAAATAGATAGACAGATAGAGAGGGTCAACAGGATATTGGAGGACATGTTGAGGATGTATGTGATGCATTAGCAACGAAAGTGGAAAGAGTACCTTCCACTTGTAGAGTTCACTTATAACAATGGTTATCAGGAATCCTTGAGGATAAGTATGTTTGAGGCATTGTATGAATGGAGTTGCAATACTCCCATCAGTTGGACCGATCCAGTGAATAGGATGTTGATTACACTGGACATGTTGGCAGACATGGAGTAGGAAATCCAGGTAATCAAGAAGAATTTGAAAGCAACACATGATAGACAAAATATCTATGCATATCATAATAGGTTGTTCAAGGAGTTATAGGTGTACTTGCGCATAAAATCGAAGAAGAACTCATTGCGGATTGGATCATATACCAAGCCAGAACCGCAGTTTTGTGGACCTTTCAGGATTATTGAGAGGATTAGGTCTGTTGACCCTACTGCCTACACCTGCCTACAAGTCAGTGAGAAAAGCCTTCAACCCCACATGGTGTGGTTGGTGGCAGGGAACTCAGAGAAGGGGTTGTCACACTAATCCCGACTCTCTCCATTTGAGCTATCTCCTAAGTTAGCTAAGGGGGGTGATCCCTAATGAAAAGTTAAGTTAAAATATATGAGTTTCTAGGAGAGTGCTATAGTGAAAATGGATTACTTTTAAGGATTTATGGGCAAATATGAAGTGAACAACTTGAAATAACAATGCCAATCATTAATATGATTAAAAACCAATGCCTTATAAGGAATTTGCTCAACAATTTAAAGATATATTTGCTCAATGTAAAATGCAATGCTCTCAAAAGAAAAAACAAAGTAACCCTAAAATGTAAATAAGAATTGTTAGCACAAGATATGTAAAATACAAAATGCTTTTGATATAATCAACTTTATAAATCAAAACATGTGAAACATATCTTGCCAAAACCCAAAAATTAGTAATTAACTTGGAAATGTAAAAGAAAGGAAGTGCTAAACCAAGACATCAATAAGCAATTAGACTTGAAACATGAAAAGAAAACACTTGTTTGAAATGATTACAATACTTGCTTTTTTAATAGACTTTGCATATGAAAATTCAAACCATCAAGAGACAAGTAAAGTAAATGTAATGGAAAGTGCTCTTAGTTAATTTTATTAATTAGCTCTACAACAAGATTACAATTTAACTCTTCAATCCTTAGACCTCTCCCTCACCCAAAGATATGGATCTCACAGTGAGGAGTCAATAGAGGAGTAGAGGATCCCTAAGATGTCTACTTCAACCAACTTATGTTGGAGGTAAGATTTTAATTAGGCTTGGGGCCTTCCTACACTAAAATGCCTAGATAAAATGCAAATTGTTTTAATTCCCAAAATTAAAATAATGATACATGCAAATGCTTCAAAGAGATTGATTTTCAATGCTTGAAAATGAAATAGTGTTCAACATAAGATGCAATTATAACTTCAATTGGAGGAAAAAAATCAGCTTACAAGTGTTGCATGTGTTTCATCAATGAATTAAAATGATACAAGTAATTTGCTTGAAAGTTAAATTTGTTTCAAATAGAAAATGACAATAAATTGCTCCAATATTAAAGATAACAATGTAGCATAAAATTGAAGCATGTATTCAAGTGCTCATGAAACAATTTACCAAGGTAAATGGAAACGAATCAAAGTTTGTTAAGAATATAAAATGTTTGCATGTAAATGATGAATTGCCCAAAGTAAAGTGTAAGCTTGTAGCTCCAAGCAACAATGAAAAACAAAATGCAAAGCTCAAATGAAATTGTAACAAACTTTAACTTAATGAAATGTGATAGTGAGGTTGTGTTAATTCTCAATTAAAGCATGCATGTAAGTGAATGAAGTATGAAAGCTTAAACCATGCAAATGTCAATCCATCCAAGAGAAATCTCCCTCTAAATGGGGAGATAGGATACCATGGGAGAAATCCCAAGCTCCCACAAGCAAGTTAGAGCTTTTATTAATATTACAATGAGAAGAGGGCCCTTCAAAGTTCTCAACTATACTTCAAGGAGAATCCTCACAATAATTGCTTGAAACATGGACACTAGACCTCCTTTTTTGAGAAAGTAGTGACAAGATCTCACAAAACTTATGCAAGGAAAACAAGGTGTGAGTTTCCTCCAAATGCCCACGGCTTAAAGAGGAAAATGGGCAGCCCTCTAGTGAACTCGACTTGTCCAAAATAAGCCTCTAAAGGGCTCACGACATCCTTGGAAATTGAACACCCAACACTTGCCAAAGGTCCTGCAAACACTTGTTAGATGTTGCAGGAAGTTGCTTTTCAAAATCTACCACACAAGAGTTAGCGAACAATCCAAACAATGGCTGCAAAATAAGTTAAGTATTAATGGAAAAATCAACAAGATAAAATGTAAATGTACAATTATAATTTACAAAAGGCTCAGCTAAAAAGTGAGAGTAAACTCTCGTCTTTTCTTAGCCCTCTTCAAGTTTTTAGATAGCAAATGAAAGAAATGAAGTACAATGTTTTTTTTAAAGAGATTTAAATTTAGAAGTTCTCAACTTGTGTACAAGCTATGTGCCGAAATCCTTGCAAAACCACTTTGTAAAATAAGACTATGAAGGTTCAAAGAACAAATGAAAGCTCCTTTAAGAATGTATCAAGAGTGGGTTGGTCTCTCCAAAGACTTCCCCTCACGCTTGATTCTATAATCCCAACAAGATGTTCCCTCTACAAAACTTCAATCAAGAATTAGTTCCATATAGATTTAGCGATAAATAATTATAAGAAACTATAGAGATTTATTTAAAACCAACTAGAGTATTCTATACCTAGAGCACACTTCTAAATCAAATGTCAATGCAAGTTAGCTCTACATTAACAAATCTACAAGAGCATATGAAAGCAAATTAGATCAAAGCAGGAGTAAAATGAAATAACCAATGTTCAACAATTCATCACACTCAAAAAGGAGGAACACCTCAGGAATGAAACCCCGAAGTCTTTATTGATATTTCTCAAAGTGTACAAGGCAGTGGTGCTTCCGCAAGTACAATAGCTAGTAACAATATGATACAATGTGAGAGCCCATGGCTTTATTATATAGAGAGTTTGGAGCAAATCCCAATGAAGAATGACAATGACAAATAACATTGGAGTCAATCCCAATGTATAAGTGATTAAACAAGTGGAATAAGGTGACAATCTCAACGAGAAATTCGAATTTATTGAATGCAGCTCCAATGCCAAGTGTAAAAATCGAATTCTGGCAAGTGGACATCATTTTCTTTTTCCCTTATGTGCCAAATTCGAATTTTATGGTGGAATGACAAGTGTATATGGGTGGTAACCCATGTGGGGACAATTTCCCACAAAAATCTCCACCAAATAATCTCCCAAATCCTCCCAAATGTGCATTAACTTCACAAATTCGAATTTCCAAGTAGCTTTTTCATTTAATGCCAGAAATTCGATTTTATTTGAGCACATGTCATTTCCTTGATTTTAGGAGTGCACATCACCTTGGGACTTCACTTTAACTCCCCCATAATTTTCCACCTCATTTTTACAACATTTAGCATGTGTGGATATTTATTATTCTCCATTTATTTAATTTCTGACTTAATTAATTGTCATATTTCCCACTAAAATTAGGAAAAATGGGTTTTGAGGGTCCAAAACACATTATTAACCCCTCAAAGTGCGTCATAGTAGAAGTTTGAGGGTGAGAAGTGTAATTTTGATTACTCATACCCCATACAACTTCTTTAGACTACACTTATTACAATTTATATACAATTTTATTTGCAATTTTTGACCTATGGTAAATCTAAAAAATTAAAAAATGGCTACCTAGACCTAACCAAATTCCACGAAATTTTTTGTGTCATCTAGTATGGTAATATACATCAACTCTAGACACTAAGATGTGTCAGAGGCTCAACCTTCAAACCGTCACCCCGGCTTTGGGGTAAAACGTGAATGAAAAAACATAATAAATTATCTGCCTCTGAAAAAGAAGGGATAATTAACTAGATTAAAAAAAAATCACTCCAAGGTGTACTCGTTTGTTGATTGAGTCCCAACATCCTAGGCCTGTTACAGACTCAAAACTCATTATTACTAGTATCACTTATTACAATTCCTCGTAGGGTGTGGAATCTGGGTACAAGAAAGATGATGAGAAGATAGAAGTATAGTTAAAACTCTATTGAGTGACGATATCTAATGGTACAAGTGTCCTCTGGATCATTCTTGGGCATCGAGTCTTCATATAATCATCAGGTGCCACTCTAGTGGTCAACATTTGGCTCCATATGGGGATGCATGCTATATACAAAGTGATAGTGTGCAAGAACCTGGAATCTGCGTCAACCGATAAAAGACATATATCAACAGTATCCATTCAAAATATCATCAAATGAAATAAAGTACAGACAAAAAGAAATGGAAATTTATTCTAAGAGCATAAATGACAATTTCTTCATGAAATAAAACTACTTAAACAAAAATGACACGAGATAAGGTTAGAAATATGATACAAAAAGATGCCCCATGGCATCAGATGTCTTTGATGAAATCCATCTTAAGAATTTGCCTACTCACAGGCAAGTCCATAAGTTCTTTCTTTGATGTGCCTTTGCCCAATTCTGACTATCTTGGGATTATGACTTGCCCAAATTTTAACATGTTTGTGGCCATCAGATATACCAAACCTCTTCATTTTCCTTTTCCAACTATTGATGCATTGAGGCTTGATCCTGTTCAAAACTAGTGATTTATTTTTTTATATCTTTTTTTCTTTTTTCAATTTTTTCTTTTCTTCTTGGTTAGTTGCGATGGTGATGATGATGCATTTATTTCCAATCCTACTGCTTTGCCTTGAAAATGCTCAGATGGAAAATTTGAAGAAACCCTTGAATTCAGTTGCTCCATGACTTTCTTGGTCATGGCATTTGATGAAGCCCCTGAATCAAGCATGTCGTTGTGTAAAAGATGATCATTCACTATCAAAGAAACATAAAATGGTAGAAGATCTTCATTCCCCATATAACAGTTCATACTTTTCAATACAATTTCCTCATCTTCCGATTCGTCACTAGGCTCTTCTTCCCTTTGAGTAACTTCAATGGTACTTAGTAACTTGGCCCTTTGAGATGGTATCTTTAAAAGTTTTTTCACTGGAATAGAAACCTTTGCATTATTCACCCAATTTCCCAAGTCAAAATTCAATTCTAAAGTAGGAGGAGAAAAAGTTCTATGATTATTCTGGCCTTGGATATCCCTTCTCTGATAAATCATCCCTTTGTGTTTTTCCATAGCAAGAATCTGTCCAGATGTAGGTTTTTCCTCAAAAATCTTAGTGACCTCGTCAAAATCTACAATCATATTGTAAACCCCAAGATTATTAGGCCTATGGTCAATCTCTTGATTTCTCTCAAAGGTGTATATATGATCTTCCATGGAGAACATATTGATTTGACCACTTGTCCCTCCTGACATGCCACTTTCCATGGTTCTCTTCACATATGGGCGTGTGGCTTCTTCATGGAACTCATTACATGGCCTACAAAAAGGGGGAATCTAATCTACCATGTTGGTGGATTCCAATGGATTTGGAGGCCTACGCTCTTGTTGAGGGCCTTTATTATTTTTCCATCTATCATTTTGCCTAGTTTGAAATCTTCGCACTTGTGATCTCTCCATGGTCATCAACCTATTTTGCATGGTTTGCATTTCTTTGATGTGATTTGCTTCCATGCTCTTGATGAGTTGAGTTAATTCTTTAATAGGATCATGTGTAGTCTCCTACTTGGCACTTCCTTTGTAATCATTTGATTTTAATGGCCCTCTATTGAAACAAGGAATTTCATATTTTCCTGACTACTTTCTAGCCCTTTCTATCTTCAAAGCTTCAAATTGAGCTACACTTAGACTCGTAGGCTCCTTCCTCCTCAACTCATAGGCAGTGTAAACCCCAAAATCATCTAGATATAAGCATAAAATAAATTCATCAAGAGGTTTAACAGTAGCAAGCATGCTTTTTACTAATTCATTGAATCTCTTGTTAAACTCCTCCATGGTCTCATTCTCATTTTTCTTCATGTTGCTAATGGCATTGATCAAATGTCTATTTTCCTTCTTCTCTCCAAACTTATCTAAAAATGCAGTCAGAATGGCTTGTAAATAGTTATATGAGTTAGCAAGTTGCTCAGTGAGCCAATCAAGAGCATCCTCTTCTAAAGATAAAACAAAAAGCCTCATCTTCACATCCTCATAATTAGCAATGTTACACCATTTAAAGATACAAACTTTAAAGTTTTTCACATGTGATGTAGCACTAATGCATTATTACCTTGAAAGGAAGGCAACTTTTCAATAGCCTCGTCAGGGATATTGTGAGGATAGCCATTTATGTTAGTGAAGTCACAAGGAGCAAAAAGACCATTCATGATGCTAGGCTCTACTTGTTGTTGAAAAAGCAAATGTATATCAGAAATAGCCTCTTACCCAAGACTAGCAAGAGCTCTACTATGACAAAGTCTATTCAACCTCTCTCTAAAAACCCTTTCAGGATCAGGAGAGGGGCTAACTAGACCACTTAAATTTCTCCTAGTAGAGACTTTCAAAATTTGGATTAAGTGGAGTCACCACTTGAGCAAGAATCTAAATCTAAAGTTCAAAAATGCTAAAACCAAAAGGTTAGTCGATTTCCCAGGTACAAGAAAGCTTGTCGCCGGCAACGGCACCAAAGATGTCGACCCTGCCGCCTACACCTACCTACAAGTCAATTAGAAAAACCTTCAACCCCACAAGGTGTGGTTGGTGGCAGGGAACTCAGAGAAGGGGTTGTCACACTAATCCCGACTCTCTTTGTTTGAGTTATCTCCTAGGTTAACTAAGAGGGGTGGTCCCTAATGAAAAGTTAAGTTAAAAGATGTGAGTTTCTAAGAGAGTGTTATAGTGAAAATGGATTACTTTTAAGGATTTATGGGAAAATATGAAGTGAACAACTTGAAATAACAATGCCAATCATTAATATGATTAAAACCATAAAACCAGTGCCTTATAAGGAATTTGATTAACAATTTAAGGATATATTTTCTCAAAGTAAAATGCAATGCTCTCAAAAGAGAAAACAAAGTAACCGTGAAATGTAAATAAGAATTGTTAGCACAAGATATGTAAAATAAAAAATGCTTTTGAGATAATCAACTTTATAAATCAAAACATGTGAAACATATCTTGCCAACCCCAAAAATTAGTAATTAACTTGGAAATGCAAAAGAAAGGAAGTGCTAAACCAAGACATCAATAAGCAATTAGACTTGAAACATCAAAAGAAAACACTTGTTTGAAATTATTACAATACTTGCTTTTGGAATAGACTTTGCATATGAAAACTCAAACCATCAAGAGACAAGTAAAGTAAATGTAATGGAAAGTGCTCTTGGTTAATTTTATTAATTAGCTCTACACCAAGATTACAATTTAACTCTTCAATCCTCAGACCTCACCCTCGCCCAATGATATGGATCTCAGAGTGAAGAGTCAATAGAGGAGTAGAGGATCCCTAAGATGTCTACTTCAACCAACTTATGTTGAAAGTAAGATTTTAATGAGGTTTGGGGCCTTCCTACACTTAAATGCCTAGATGAAATGCAAATTGTGTTAATTCCCCAAATTAAAAAAATTATACATGCAAATGTTTCAAAGAGATTGATTTGCAATGCTTGAAAATGAAATAGTGTTCAACATAAGTTGCAATTATAAATTCAATTGGAGGAATAAAATTAGCTTACAAGTGTTGCATGTGTTTCATCAATGAATTAAAATGATACAAGTAATTTTCTTGAAATTAAAATTTGTTTCAAATAGATAATGACAATAAATTGCTCCAATATTAAAGATAACAATGTAGCATAAAATTGAAGCATGTATTCAAGTGCTCATGAAACAATTTACCAAGGTAAATGGAAACGAATCAAAGTTTGTTAAGAATATAAAATGCTTGCATGTAAATGATGAATTTCCCAAAGTAAAGTGTAAGCTTGTAGCTCCAAGCAACAATGAGAAAGAAAATGCAAATCTCAAATGAAATTGTAAAAGAGTTTAACTTAATGAAATGTGATAGTGAGGTTGTATTAATTCCCAATTAAAACATGCATGTAAGTGAATGAAGTATGAAAGCTTAAACCATGCAAATGGAAATCCACCAAGAGAAGCCTCCCTCTAAATGGGGAGATAGGATACCATGGGAGAATTCTCAAGCTCCCACAAGCAAGTTAGAGCTTTTATTAATATTACAATGAGAAGAGGGCCCTTCAAAGTTCTCAACTATACTTCAAGGAGAGTCCTCACAATAATTGATTGAAACATGGACATTAGACCTCCTTTCTTGAGAAATAGTGACAAAATCTCACAAAACTTATGCAAGGGAAACAAGGTGTGAGTTTCCTCCAAATGCCCATGGTTTAAAGAGGAAAATGGGCAGCCCTTAGTGAACTCAACTTGGCCAAAATAAGCCTCTAAAGGGCTCACGGCATCCTTGGAAATCGAACCCCCAACACTTGCCAAAGGTCCTGCAAACACTTGTTAGATGTTGCGGGAAGTTGCTTTTCAAAATCTGCCACACAAGAGTTAGCAAACAATCCAAACAATGGTTGCAAAATAAGTTAAGTATTAATGGAAAAATCAACAAGATAAAATGTAAATGTACAATTATAATTTACAAAAGGCTAAGCTAAAAAGTGAGAGTAAACTCTCGTCTTTGTTTAGCCATCTTCAAGCTTTTAGATATAAAATGAAAGAAATGAAGTACAATGTTTTTTTAAAGAGATTTAAATTTAGAATTTCTTGGCTTGTGTACAAGCTATGTGTCGAAATCCCTGCAAAACCACTTTTTAAAATAAGACTATGAAGGTTCAAAGAACAAATGAGAGCTTCTTTAAGAATGTATCAAGAGTGGGTTGGTCTCTCCAAAGACTTCCCCTCACACTTGATTCTGTAATCCCAACAAGATGTTCCCTCTACAAAACTTCAATCAAGAATTAGTTCCATATAGATTTAGCGATAAACAATGATAAGAAACTATAGAGATTTATTTAAAACCAATTAGAGCATTCTATACCTAGAGCATACTTCTAAATCAAATGTCAATGCAAGTTAGTTCTACATTAACAAATCCACAAGAGCATATGGAAGCAAATTAGATCAAAGCATGGGTAAAAGGAATTATACCAATGCTCAACAATTCATCACACTCGAAAAGGAGGAACACCTCATGAATGAAACCCCAAAGTCTTTATTGATATTTCTGAAAGTGTACAAAGCAGTAGCACTTTCGCAAGCACAATAGCTAGTAACAATATGATACAATGTGAGAGCCCATGGCTCTATTATATAGAGAGTTTGGAGCAAGTCCCAATGAAGAATGACAATGATAAATGGCATTGGAGCCAATCCCAATGTAGAAGTGATTAAACAAGTGGCATGAGGCGACAATCCCAAAGAGAAATTTGAATTTGTTGAATGGAGCTCCAATGCCAAGTGTAAAAATCGAATTCTCGCAAGTGGACATCATTTTCTTCTTCCCTTATGTGCAAAATTCGAATTTTATGGTGGAATGACAAGTGTACATGGGTGGTAACCCATGTGGAGACAATTTCCCACAAAAATCTCCACCAAATATTCTCCCAAATCCTCCAAAATGTGCATTAACTTCACAAATTCGAATTTCCAAGCAACTTTTTCATTTAATCCCAGAAATTTGAATTTATTTGAGCACATGTCATTTCCTTGATTTTAGGAGTTCACATCACCTTGACTTCACTTTAACTCCCCCATAATTTTCCACCACATTTCCACAACATTTAGCATGTGTGGATATTTATTTTTCTATTGATTTAATTTATGGCTTAATTAATTGCCATATTTCCCACTAAATTTAAGAAAAGTGGGTTTTGAGGGTCCAAAACACATTATTAACCCCTCAAAGTGTGTCATAGTAGAAAATTGAGGGTGAGAGGTATAATTTTGATTACTCATACACCATACAACTTCTCTAGACTACACTTATTACAATTTTATTTGCAACTTTTTGACCTGCAATAAATCTAAAAAATTAAAAAATGATTACCTAAACCTAACCAAATTCCACGAAATTTTTTGTGTGATCTAGTATGGTAATATACATCAACTCTAGACACTAATATGTGTCAGTGGCTCAACCTTCAAACCGTCACCTCAGCTTTGCGGTAAAACATGAGTGAAAAAACTTAAAAAATTATCCGCCTCTAAAAAGGAAGGGATAATTAACCAGATAAAAAAGACACTCCAAGGTGTATTCGTTTGTTGATCGATTCCCAACATCCTAGGCCTGTTACAGACTCAAAACTCGTCATTACTGGTATCACTTATTACAATTACTCATAGGGTGTGGAATTTAGGTACAAGAAAGATGATGAGAAGATAGAAATAGAGTTAAAAAACTTTGTTGAGTGACGATATCTGATGGTACAAGTGTCCTCTGGATCATCCTCGGGTATGGAGTCTTCATATAATCATCAGGTGCCACTCCAGTGGTCAATAGGGCCAATAACCTATCGATTTTCACTGCCTCTGATAATGAAGTTCCATGATGTTTTCCATGTTTCATCACTTAAGAAGTATGTTAAATATGTTGAACATGTGATTGGTTGGTCTTTATTGTAGGTGCAGCCAGAAGAAGAATTCCAGTTGCAACCGCAGTGTATTTTGTAGAGAAATATGCTCATGCTTTGGAACTGAGTAATAGAGCATGTTAAAGTGCAATGGAAGCACTTTGGGCCTAATGAAGCTACATGGGAGATGGTGGATCAGATGTGGGCTATGTATCCTTCCTTATTCGTTGGTTGAGCGGATGTTTTGGTATATGTCTTTGGTCTATGTTTTGGTACATTTTTTTGTGATGTTTGGTATATGTACATATGTATATGGGTGTAAATACCGCCATGAGCTATGGTATAGAGATCCAATAAGCAGTATGAGTGTCATGTCAATATGATGTTATACTTGTTACCTTGTCATGTTTGTTTTTATTCTTAGCAGGATGATCATCGTAAATACTGTAATGAGCTAAGTTATAAATCTCCATGGGCAGTATGTTTTGCTGACAGCAACCTTGTTGGTTGTAGGTGTTTTGAACACCGAGAATGGTGTTCCCCTAAGGGGGAGGGTTTTGTAACATCCCTGGTGAAAATTCCATATAATAAAAGTTCATAAAGGCAAAATAATAACCATGGTTGATGAGACACTTATTCCAAGCTTAATGTTGGGAAAAAAACATAGTGATGGGGATCACGGGTGATTTATTAATGGCTAAGGAAATTGACAAAAGAAATGGCAAAGGCTTTGGAAAGGAAAAATGGCATTTTGGCACATTTATTTATGAAAATAATGGAAATTAGGAGAAAAGGCAAGTGAAAGGTCACAAGTTGCATGTGAGGAGGAAAATGAAGCAAATAGAGGCTTCATTAATAAAAAGACTTCTAACGATTAGTTCACAGACTTTTGTTAGTTCAGTTTTGGAGCTCTCTCTCTCATACTCTTGGACACTTAGAGTTTTTCTTGGAGCACTCTTGGAGGAGTGTGGCATACTTGGAGTTTTGGAGCAAGAAGGCAAAGAAAGAGCAGGGCAGCACAAGAGGACATCAGGATCAACAATCGAGCGAGTGTTTGTTGCAGGTATCAAGTTGCATGTATGTTTTCCTAACTATTTTTGGAATGCATGGCATATGCATGTGGTTTATTGGTCATGATCTGTCATTGGCATGGAGGATTGCCTAGATTGACAATGGATTTTCCTAGCCTTGCCATTTCCTGGATAGTCATGGTTTTGTGGGTTCATTTATTTGTTTTTATGGTTGGTTCTCATGTTTCCTTTAGATTTGGTTGAGTTACTAGTTCCTGGAAGCCCTATAACAGCTTGGGTTGAGTTACTAGTCCTGGAAGCCTTAGTTGGAGAAATTCTTTGGAAGCCCTTGGTGGGTTGATTTACTTGTCTTGGAAGCCATGGTTGGACAAATTCTCTATAATCTCCATGGAATTTGTGGGTTGACTTACTAGTCCTGGAAGCCTTGGTTGGAACAAATGCTCGGGAGCCCTGGAAGGCTTGGGTAGAGACCAATCTAGTGATGGTTTTGTGATGTTCGACCATGACGTGGAATAATTGTTTGATGGGTTGAGGTGGCTTGGCCTCTAGAACCCCGGGTGGCTTTTATTGATGTGTTTTATGAAATCCCGCATTCATGATTGGAATATGGCACAGGGGTGACTAGCTGAAGAGAGATTTGGCTCAGCCATGTCTATAGTTTAGTGGTTCGTGGAAGTCCCGAACCTGGTTGGCCTTTGCATCATTAATATGAGGTTATTACTCCTTATTATTTCATGAGTATTATACCAGTTTATATGTGGATTATATGGTTGTTGTTTCCTTGGTAATTTTGTTTCTATTATGTTGGTTATGAACATGTATTATGACAGTGGCTATGTATGGATCACATCATGTTTTTACGTGTAAATGAATGAACAATGTATCTATGGCCTAATGGATGAAATGGAAGCTAATGTGTTGAGGCATTAATGATACTTACTGATTCTCATATGAGTACAAGATCCCTATGCTCATATCTATTATTTAAACTTGTAGATTACATATTTGTGACATGTTTAACGAAATGTCTGTCATGGCTAATAGGGGTCCATTCAAGTCCTTGTTCAAGTAATTTCATTTGTATCATTGTTCTGTTGTTATCTTTCAGATCTGAAAGTGTCATTTAGTTCTAGGCAGTGACCTAGGCTCTACGCCTAAAAAGGTGGCTCAAATTCTGGAGACGCAAGCACATCACTAGGAAAAAAAATCCCCAGACACATGCATACCCACGTTGTGGGAGAATCTAAATCCTGTTGTACGCATGCTTGTCCATATTAAGGGAGCATTCGGGGGTTTAATGGTCTAAAACTTTAGTTGGTCTCAAGGGTTGGTTACCTGAGTGGTTGGGATGGCTCCTACGAGTTATGTTGTTGATGTGGAAGGTTTGTATGGTGTGTTTCTGTCGATTCCACTTCCTTAACTGACACATAGGGAGTCGAATCATATCACAGTAACTTCTCATCACATGTTTACCCCTGTTGGACTGTTACTTGTGTAGATGTGGGAGGAGGGAGTTACAAAATCAATTAGTTGGCTGATAATTTTTTCTTCATGACTTTAACTTCTTGTATGATAAATTCACCCTAAAATTTGTTGCCTTTTGCCCATAATTTGTACAAGTAAAACGATAGCTTGGAAAAATATCCTCATAACTGGAATAAAATTTATTTCTGAACATTGGTTGGGTTATTCTCTATGAAATTTGATTTTCCTCTCATTCATTATTTGTCTTTTGCTGAGTCTAATTTCTCCTTTTGTTTTGAATTATTTTATTTGTCTTTGGTTGCAAATTGGACTGCATGCTCCCTTTTCTCTTAGTCGTTGCGATGGCTCAATTTCGGATACTGCACTATCTCCTATTTTTGTTGCTTGCACAAACTTAATCACTTTCTTTTCCTTTATCTCATCTTTTTACCTTGGTTCGGCCTCAAAGAAAAGACCTTTTCTATATTGGAGACTTTGTGCTTCAAATAGCTCATTTAAACTTTCAGTCTCTTTTCCAAATTTCTCATTAAATCTCAACTGATTTTTAGATTTTTCAAGTTCTTTCCTTAGAAAGGAAATTTCTCCTTAAAGCCTTTCAAATTCTTGACTTTTTTCATTGAGATGTTGATTTAGAGTTTCTTAAATCTTCTTACCTTCTTCAATTTGCAGGAGCAGAGATTCTACAATTTCAACTTTGTCCTTTGCCAACAATTCTTTTTGTGTTTTATTTTTCTCCCTCATCCTATGGATTTCTCCAAGCACACTAACTAACTCACCTTATAAGTTGACTTTAGACTCTTCTCCATCCAAATCAATAGCTTCTACTTCCATATTATATATGTCCATGAGCATAAATTCCGTTGGACTTTCATAAGTTCTATCCTCATTTGATGATTGGTTGCCCTCACTTTCAAAGGAGCTGGAATCTTGGATGTAGAGACTTTTTTTCTTAGCCATCTTTTTATCCTTTTGGACCTTTTTTAACTTCGCTCTAAATCATATTCATTTTTCTTCTTTTTTGGACATTTGGAAGCATAGTGACCTACTTTACCACAATTAAAGCACTTGAAATATATCTTACCTTTATACTTGCCTAAACCTCTCCTGAGTTTCCTCATGAACTTGGCTTCCTCTTCATTTGATTCATAACATGAATCATTTTGTTCTTCCTTTGGATTTTTATCTATTTTGAAGGATGACTCCTTTGTTGTAGACCTCCCATTGGAGATTCTCATCTCATAGGTAGTAAGAGTGGCAAGTAGTTGATCCAAAGTGAGAGACTTCAAATATGTCATCTCCTCAATGGCTAGAACCTTGGCATTAAATCTCTTTTGAAGTACCTTTTGAGATATAAATACCTTTTGAAGTACTACTGGCTCTTCTAGCTCTTCATCAAGACCTCTTATAGTGTTCACAACCTCATCAACTCTAAGAAAGTATTTAGAAATATATTCATCATCGTGCATCTTCAAAGATTCAAATTTCATTCTAAAACCTTGAAGTTTGGCTTGCTTTACCTTTCTATCATCTTCATATTAGTTTCTCATCTTGTCTCAAATAAATTTTATAGTAGCACAATCCATGAGTTTGACTAGTTTTGATTTAGATAAGCCATCTAATAGAGAATTCATAGCTTTAGCATTACATGCAAATTCCATATTTTTATCTATAGTAATTAGGGCTGGAGGTTTTTGATATTCTTATTCAATTGTATCCCATACATCAACACTAAGTGATTGAATATATTTTTCATCCTTACTTTCCAAAACATGTAGTTTGTTCCATTGAACATGAATGCCCTATTAGTGTATCCTCCTTCCTAGTTTTCCATGGTCCTTGATCTTTCTTCCAACTCTTAAATTAATATCAAGTAATTTGGTTGCTTTGATATTAATTGGTAGAAACCACGACAATACTAAGAGGGGGGGTGAATCAATATTGTGGGGATTTTAGAAATTTCTTTCACTAGTAAAGAATACTAGAACACCAATAAAGTACTTCAGAAACAATTGATATGAGCAACACAAGATTCAACATAAGAAGCACAAATAGAACACATAAATTCTTCAAACTTCTCTTCAATTATTTCCACAAAGGAAAGCTTCTACTTTGTTTTACAAATTTCTTTGGCTACAACTAGAAGGAATCTACTACTCTCTAATTTATCAGCTACTACTGAAATGAGAAATTTCCCCTAGTTTATCAACTACCACTGAAAGGAGCTACAACCCCTGATTGTTTACCAACCACTACTGGAAGGAGCCACAACCCTTTATCTATAAACCGCTACTAAAAGGAGCTTCGACCCATACTTATTTACCAACCACTACTAGAAGGAGCTACAAACCCTAATTTTTAAGCCGCCACTTTCTTAACCTCCTTGATTCATCTTTCATACAATTTTCAAACTCAAATCATGAAGGCCACTTCCTTTCATAAAAAAAATAAATTCTCACATCAAACAGTCACCCCAAACACCATAAAATCACCTTCAACAATATCTTATCACTAATCAATCCACCATACACAACAACATTAACCTCTAAACACACCTTCAACACACTCTCTTGAAAATTTGACTATGATTATATAGAAATTGAGCTCACTTGCTTAGTGGTGCCATGTGTCACTCACTTAGAGTTTCCATGTATCACTCATTTTCAACCCACTTAGGCATCTGAAAATGTTAAATCTGCATGCCACATGTCACACCCTCATTGGTGCCACATCATGTTGATGTCATCATGCCACTATTTCTGCATTATGGCTCCATGTCACTCCTTTTGACCAATGAAATCATGCCATGTGTCTCCTTTTGATTCTCCCATGTTGTCTACTTGTATAGAAAAAGAGGGGTCTTGGGCCTTGATTTTCTGATGAATTTATTTAATAAATTTTAAGGGTCTTGGGCCAAATCACCTTGCTACATCCTCTGCCACATCCTCCCAACACCACGCCATCCTGTCTACCTCATCCCTAGATGTTTGGGCTTGTGCGTGTCCTTATATATTCTAGGGAAAAACTTTTGGGGTGAGCTATCTGGTGGGGTCCCCCACATTGCAAACTTCTACCAATCAACGTTTTTTCCACATGTTGTTGTCCTCTGCCACATTCAGTCGATGCCCTATCACCCCATAGCTTCTGCCTTTATATCTTTTTGGGTCAGACCTCTGGGTTGATGTGGCTATGAGGACCTCCCTTCATTAAAAAATTCCTCCAATCACCACTCTCTCCACTTCTATGTTGTCATGCTCTATCACTTGGTCACGTACTCCCAACACTTCGCCATTCTAAGAGTTGCACCTTGAGCCTGTCTTTGTAATTTTTGGGAAACATCCACTAGGGTCAGTTGCTCGTCCTGAGATTTTATCAGTTCACACTATCCACACATATGCTTACATGGTTTCCACTTCTATGTTGACTGTGCTGAGAAGCCATTAACCCTCACCAACTTTGAATTTTTCCTTCATAACTTTGATTATCAATAACTTTCTATCTAGGAGCTCATTTTCATACTTCCATATACCATTGGAAAGCCATTTTTGAGATCTATCCATTTGAGTAGTTTCCAAGTGCACTTGAGATGATTTATTACACTATAAATGACTCCAAAGTCTATACTTCTTAATCAATCTATTGGCAACCATCACTACATTTTCCATCTATTGTAGCTCCTAGAGACAACCATCGGGTTGAGGAAAGGGTCAGTGCCTAGGAAATCTTAGAGGAGTGCTTTGAGAATTCACTGAGATTTGTGTTGTACTATGCATTTAATATAATTGGAATTAGATGATTTAGAACATGGTTCAATAACACTTTACCAAGGTAGAATTAAACATACACATTTCAATATGTAGGCAGATATCACTCATCCCACAGATAAATGTCCTAATATGGTGGACGACACACAACAAAATGCAACTTAATATTTGTTGTCATAGTGAAAATGGAGAGAGAGAAAATAAGGAAAGGAATTCAATGCTAAGGATTGGATAACACATAATCCTAAGAAACAAATCCCAGCAGAACTATGGAAGGTTAAGGGGATGAAAATGCATAAATTGTGGAGTGCATTTAAGGTTCCTAGCTCTATATTTTCATGGGTACATTTCATCACAAAACAACATTGGAAAATCTGTGATCTCACAGTTACTGTTGGCTAAAATATAACACTAGTAAATATGTAATTGCACAGATACCTTTGCTACCCTATAACATAAGTAAATCCATAATTTAAGAGTGAAACCAAAAACTTCCTTACACAATTTCAGAGGAAGATAAACATACATGAAATGACAAACAGAGGGGAACACATACTACACATTACTCCGCTTGGAATCACTAGATCTTCTTCATTAATCTTTGAAAATGGAGTCCATATCATAGGTCCAACATAGTTGACATTTTTATAAGCATTATAACCTCATGAACAAGCCATTGAACCAAGAGTTGGAACCTATTTTTGTATATAGAACTCAAAATACCTGCAAAGACAGGTTTCAGACCTCTGGGAACAAGAATTTTGGAACCTTTAAAATGAATTTCTTCCCCTTATTTATAAGGAAAGGGGGGGATTTGAACAACAAATACAAAATATCTCAGCAATGCTCCAACTGTCTAAGCATGCCTATATTCAAATTATTACATAACAAATTGATTCCTTCTGTAAAATAAACAAATTTCAAAATAAAAAACATGGGAAAACTAAATGATGGCCATGGAAAAATATCTCCATGCCAATTCTTGTGATCGCTTATGATCAGGCCACGTCTCTGCCACAGTGTTCCTTTGCAGTTACCAGTCAATATGTGTTGGGCCTAAAATATGCCCATTTTTCCACCATATAATATCACTATTCATAACCTAAATTCCTATATTTTTAGCTCATTTCATACAATAATTTCACAACTTGCCGCCAATTCATATCTTATACTTCATGGTTGATTATCATTAGTTTCCTTGACTTTTCTATGATTACAAATGGCTTTTCTATGATCTTATAATGATGGTTTTACAAAGTTTATCTACTACAAGGATCCATTGTTGAAATTCTTCATAAGTTAATTAAACTAAATGCTACAGCACTAAGTATAGAATGTGGAATTCTTGTAGGTGAAAATATAAAAATTTTGATCAAATGGGGAAGAATATCAGAATTCTGAGACACAGATTTGTTCATAATACCCTCATTAAGGTAACTTGAAACCCGTGTGGCAAAATTTGTCATCATGAAGAAGTTATGGTCAGGGGAGTATTAAGTATAGAATCGATGCTGAAATTCTACGTTAAGTACAGAAAATCTGGGTTTGACGGTTTCAGATTAGCCACGTGGAGGACCACGATTGGGAGAGTTTGTTGTACCTTCTAGAAATATTTTCATTCGATCTGTTCTCCTTACTTGGCTTCTATTTGTTTCTTTACTCTATTTTGTAGCGGACGTCTAGTTAGATGTTCGACATTCCAGAAATAGGTCTCTTTGTGCTCAACGGGGAGTTGGTTTCATTGTTCATGTTGAGATCGGGACCAACTCAAACATGATCCTTCTGAAGATGTTTACGAGAATTTTATACAACCTAACTTATCCATGGTATTATGTATTTACTTTTCTCAGTAGTTAGTTGCAACAGTTTTATTATCGACTGAACTCTATATAAGCCCGGTGATTTTGTATCTAAGGGGGCTAAAGGTACCATACGCATACTTTTGTGTAAGAATTATATGCTCAGAAGACATTGGAGACTGACATATTTCTATTTGAATTCATGATCCATTGAATCTTAATGTAATTCTTCTTTCGACCTTTATTTCCTGTAAGTGTTATGATTTTTTATTTCTAAGTTATTGAGCTAGTTTAAGACTCGCTCCAGGAAGTGGAAAGGGCCCACCACAACCTGGAAACGAGTCCTGTAATTGATATAGATCTTAGGAGGTGTGTTTTTTAGATTCAAAGTTCATATTTCATTTTAAGAATTGTTTTCCAATAGATCTAGCATTTACAAATTCTCTACTTAAATTGCTTGTTCTGGTTGCATTGGATTTAGAAGGGTGTTATGTCCTTAAT
Organism: Pinus tabuliformis; assembly: GCA_031772625.1. Lineage (NCBI taxonomy): Eukaryota > Viridiplantae > Streptophyta > Pinopsida > Pinales > Pinaceae > Pinus > Pinus tabuliformis. The sequence goes on from CM062805.1 coordinate 237,940,513, forward strand.
TCTCATGAATAGAGGAAAAGAACAGTGTTGCTTAATGTCTCTTATGCGTGAATGATACTTTTGTGGTTCAGAATATTTAGAAGAACGATCTCCAATCTTAATGAATTTGAAAAGGACAACTGCATCGTGAAATTAACTTGTTGATCCAAATTAGATCTGTTCTTTTCATGTTAATTATGTGCATTTGTCAACAACGCAAAGTTCGTGAATATTATGTTTTCTGAAGAAGTAACAAGAAAAGTCAAGTGGAACATTACTTATTTATGAAGATTTTGTGATTGAGGGTTATAGCATAGCCTTCGAAGCTTTATGTAACTATAGTGAAACTGTGTCGAGAATATATGTTGTCACTCTTTTTATAAAAGGTTGCTTGTTTAGAATAGACTTTCTGAGTTCATTTGGATAGATTTCGAGTTAGAATACAAGCGTTGATCTTTGAGTCTTTTAAATCTAAAGTGTGTTAAAGCATGAGAACATGGATTTAAAACTGTCATTTAGTTTCCTTTGAAATTCTTCAAAAGTAAATGTGTGAACTAGCTAGGATCAAGGAGTCAGTTCTTTAGCTTGTCTCATATACCCCGGGGATTGTATTTTATTTGAATTTGATTTTAGAATTAATTAAAATAAGTGATTGAATTCTCATTTACTTTCATTAGTAATTTTTAGAATTTTTGCATTTAATTTCGTACTTAAGTTTCCTTACTATTTTCATAGATTTGGATTAAAGATAACAAGTGTATTGTTTTTTAGTCTTTGCAAGCCATGGAGCATCCTTATGAGCATATTTCGTACATGATTAACTCTATGATTACACCTTCAAATCCATGAATGTTGGAAAAGGGAAGTTTCGATTTGAAACAAATTTCTAAAGAAACAAACGTTTATGTTTTAAATAGAATCTCTTGTTTGGAATGGAAGTGTTTATTGCTTATGAATTTATATATCAATGGCACGAGACTCCTATAGCTTATTTTTTGTTTGAATATTCAGAACCAATTAGAGACGAAGTGTTATTTTTTAGTATAGGGCGTGATTTAATGCTTTAGGGATTGAATGATAGTGTATTTGTTTTAATTTCCTGCGTGAGCTTTATTTGAATTGTAGTGCATAGTTTGGTTATTTGCTTGAATTTGTAGGAAGATTTAATTAGATTTATTTTTGTTCATAATTAGATAAATTAAACTAGAAACAATAATTTTGTACTCTATTCCATAGTTTCTTATGTGTTTGTTTAGGCTGGATGCTCTGATCTTGCATTACCTGCGCTTGTGCCTCGAAGCTTACGAGCACCAAATTGATAATTTAATGTTGGAATTGTAACACATATAATTTCCCAAACAATATGTTTGTCGCTTTCTCCCCTTAACTGCTTGAATTCCCCTTTTCTGAAACTGGAAGTGATCAACTATGGTGGAATTAGCGGTGCTCTGTAACATAGTTGTCGACCCATCCATCTGCATATACTCTACTATATACTATCGGAACTTAATACATCTCGTAACTCTTATAAAATATCGTTATTAAAACACAAAACTCCATTCACTCTTAGCTCCTCTTGCTTAAGCTCTTTCATCGCTTCTCAACCATGGGACCATTGCCTATGACCAAAGGCTTAATGTATAGGCGTTGCAATATCGGAACTTTCTTTCCTCGTAAATTTATTTGAAATATCATTCTAAAAACATAACGTTCTGATGCTTTCAAGCTCCTCTTCAATTTTCCCTCTTCCTGTTTGTCCCATAGGACTAGGTTCTGTGACCTCAGGCTCAGTGCTTGGGTGCTAAAACCTTCGAGCTCCTATCGGGGGCATATCTCCCTTTATAATTTGTGCTTCGCCTTTGGTTCTTTGGATGGTCATGACCGAGTGCCACAACATATCAAAGTCCCTTCACCATTGAAACTTTTCAAATTAAGAATTAACATTGGAGTTACGAAAACTCCCACTTCTAATGAGCTCATAGCTCTTGGTGCTCGGCCCTGGTTCTATGCCCTTGGTTCTTTGGAGTTCCCATGACCAATTGCCACATGATTTTGGATCTCCTTCCATCGGAGGTTCTTCCAATAATAATTAGACTAATTTTTTTATGGCCTTTCCCTTGAAAATGCTTTATAACGCTTGGGTGCTTGACCTTAGTCTAAACCCTAAGAGCTATGAGCTCATCAGAAGTGGGAATTTTCGTAACTCCAATGTTAATTCTTAATTTTAAAAGTTTTGATGGTGAAGGGGCTCCAATAAGTGGTTGGGCTTGATCATGACCATCCAAAGAACCAAAGGTGAACCACGAATTATAAAGGGAGATAGGCCCCTGACAGGAGCCCGAAGGCTCTAGCACCCAAGCGTTGAGCCTGAGGTCACGGCACCTGGTCCCATGGGACAAATAGGAAGAGGGCCAATGAAAGAGGATGTTGAAGGCATTGAAAATTTATCTTTTCATAATTATATTTCAAATAAAGTTACGAGGATAGAAAGCTCTGTTAGAAAATTATATATTATAAAGCAATGGAACACATATAATTTTGCAGAAATATAAACACAGAAAACACATAAAAACAAGAGAGACACAGATATACATGGTTCACCCAATTTGGGCTACGTCCACAGAGAAACAACCAGTCCTTCCTTTTATATTATCCAACAAAATGAAGAGATACAACCTACAGCAAATACGTTGTAATTCCCTCTTCGTTGTCACACAATCTCCTCTCTCTTTCTCGCTCAGAATACACATCTACATCACCGCAGTACAATTCCCTCATATATAGCGAGGGGTTTCCTTCTAGGGAAAAAACCATAAATTAAACATAACTTCTACCGTCATATTTCCGACTAATGAATGTCCCAAATTGACTAGGAAATTACAACATTTTACAAGAGCTTTGGGGGCATTGACCCTAATCCCCCGCCAGGAGGGAGCTCCTAAAGATCATTGCCGCTACCCCCTGGACCCCCATTTCAATGCAAATAAAGGGTGGTGTTTCTGCCCCATTACGATCGGGGGTCCAATGCGGCAATACCTTTGAATAAAGAAGATAATCAGGCTCCACACCCAACAAGATCTAATATTGCAAGTTCCTATGCATTGAGCCTTTGGTCATAGGTAGTGGTCCCATGGTTGAGAAGCAATGAAGGAGGTTAAGCAAGAGAACATAAGAGTGATCAGAGTTATGTGTTTTTGTAGCAATGTTTTATAAGAGTTACAATATGTATTGGGTTCTAATAGTATAGCCTAGAGTGTATGCAGATGGGTGGGTTAATAGCTATGTTACAGAGCACCACTAATGCCACCATAGTTGATCGCTTCCAATTCCAGAAAAGGGGAGTTCAAGAAGTTAAGGGGAAAAAGAGATAGGCATATTGATCGGTAACTGTTGAAGAACACAATGGCATAGACATGGCCTGATCAGAGGCGATCACAGGAATTGGCCTGGAGATATTTTTTCATGACCATCATTAATTTTTCCCATGTTTGTTATTTTGAAATTTCTTGCATTTTAAAGAAGGAATCAATTTGTTATGTAATCATTTGAATATGTGCATGCTCAGACAACTGGTTGTTAATATAGTTGGAGCATCGCTGAGATATTTTGTAACGATTGTTCAAATCCCCCCTCTCCTTATAAATAGGGGAAAGAAACTCATTTTAAGTGTTCCAAAATTCTTGTTCCCAGAGGTCTGAAACCTATCTTTGTAGTTATTCTGAGTTTTGTATACAGAAAGAGGTTACAACTCTTGGTTCAATGGCTCATTGATGAGGTGCTAATTTTTATACAAATGTAAACTATGTTGGACCTATGATATGGACTCCATTTTCAAATATTAATGAAGCATATCTAGTGATTCCAAGCGGAGTAATGTGTAGTATGTGTTCCCCTTTGTTTTTCATTTCATGTATGTTTATCTTCCTCTGAAATTGTGTAAAGAAGCTACTGGTTTCACTCTCAAATTATGGATTTACTTATGTTATAGGGTAGCAATGGTACCTGTGCAATTACATATTTACTAGTGTTATATTCTAGCCAACAGTACCTGTGAGATCACATATTTTCCAATGTTATTTTGTGATGAAATGTACCCATGAAAATATAGAGCTAGCAACCTCCAATGTGCTCCACAATTTCTGCATTTTCATCCCCTTAACCTTCCATAGTTCTACTAGGATTTGTTGCTTAGGATTTTGTGTTATCTAGCCCTCTGCATTGAATTCCTTTCCTTATTTTCTCTCTCTCCATTTTCATTACAATGACAAATATTAAGTTGCATTTTTTTGTGTGTTGGCCACCATATCGAGAAATTTATCCGTGGTATGAGTGATATCTTCCTACATATTGATATGTGTATGTTTAAGTCTACCTTGATGAAGGGTTATTGAACCAAGTTTTGAACCATCTAATTCCAATTATATTAAATGCGGGATGCAACACAAATCTTAGTGAATCCGCAAAGCACTCCTCTAAGATGTCCTAGGCATTGACCCTTTCCTCAACCTGGGGGTTGTCTCTAGGAGCTACACCATCTTCTGGCACCATTATTAGGGAACGAATCAGAATATTTTTCCCTGGGTATGACAATTTTTGCATTCCCTTTGTTAGGTGAGCACGGGAAGTGTGGGTTGAATATCTCTCACCTCAGTGACTCCACTGCCAGAATCTTATTTGGAGCACCTTGGATTTCCCGAGACCTCATACTCGCTTTGATACAAGCCAGTAGAAAATTCCTCCCATTTTCAACCCTAAGAAAATCATATCCTAGAGGGTATGGAAAGAGCGAACCCCTATTACTCTAGATTCCACAAGATATTTTGTAGAAATCAACTAGCTCTCAAAAAGTTGTGATAAACTACCCTAAGTCTAACTCCAAAGTTTTGGAATATCCTGAAGAACATTTTTCATTGTTTGACTCATTTCCTTCTAGAGTAAAAAATGAAGAAGCTTATGTTAGTTCACCTTCTTTCTCATTTCATACCACCTCTGAAACTGAAGAAGTTAAAGACATCCTTATAAACAATCCCACGCAGAGTGTGAATAACTTCCCAACCTAGATCCAGTCAACTATGACTCAAATACCCCCTCAGAAAGGACCTGCAATAAATCTTCTACCACCTCCCTTGCTCAATATGGTTTTCCCAGCTTTTCTCCTAAACAAATATGCCCCATTGGACTTGCCACAACCCTTGAATGGTATTCCATAAGACTATCTCAAGCTCTTACCAAGATTCACAAAGGAAGATGACATTTAAGCACAAAGGCATGTAGAAACTTTTTGTGCATTTGCATAAAATCTCAATGTAGAACTCCTAGATGTGGTGTCTCTTGATGGAGAAGCCAGGAAATGGTTTAAAGACCTACCAAATGCTTCAATCACTACCTAGGAGGAGATGGATAATTATTTCATGCAAAAATGGGGAGAGAAAAGGGACCATGGGTATATCCTCATTGAATTCAATGCTATGAAGAAAAAACATAATGAAGATGTGTCAAAATTCATAAAAAGGTTTAACAAATTGTATAATAGTCTCCCTGCTAAAATCAAACCTCCACAAGTTGCTGCTAAAGTGGTTTTTGTTAGGGCCTTTGAACCAAAATTTGGTTTCACTCTCAAAGAAAGGAAGTCTCACTCCTTAGACCATATTCAAACAAATTCTTTAGAAGTTGAAGCAAATTTCACCTCTACTGGGAAGTGGAGAGGGAGAACTGATCATGGAGATAGGAGAAGGGGAAAAGAGGAAGCTAGTTCCTCAAACCAGGGAAAGGAAACTCAAGAGAAAAAACTCAAGGAAATGAACAAGCTGATAAGAAACCTATCTAACAAGCTTGTGAAACTGGAGTTAGAAAAAAAAACCCTCCTCGACAAAACCAACCAACTCCTAACCGAAGTTTAAATCCTCAATATAGGAGACCTCCTTTGCAACTCTTGCAGAGGGAGATAAAGGAGCAACAAGATCACATTCAGCCTCCACTATACTTAGAGGATGATCTAGAGGAGAATGTCAAAGAAATAATAGAAGTCCAAGAAAATCATTTTTCTTTTCCTTCAGAGGGAGAAAATGAAATAGAGGCCAATGAAGTAGAAGGGGATGATTGGGAGGCCCCGGTGGATGATGGTGAGATCGACAGCTATTGTAGACAATTTATTGACCTCATGTAGGCCCAACTACAAAGGAAATATGATCTTATATCTACTAGGAAAAGATCTATAATGCAGGATCAAAAGGAGGAGTCCTCTTCCACCACTCATCCGAAATCAGCAGAGAAAAGAAAGAAGCCACCAGACCAATCCTCACTAAAAAGAAAGACTCTTTAGATTCCATTCTCTGCACGTCCGAAGTCTGTAAAATATGACAGTTTCCCTTACAATCCAGACATTGTTTGATAAAGAAAAAGAACCTGTTTATGTGGTCACAACTGATAGGAATCCTCATGAATTTAGTCTTCAAAAAGAGTTGGAGAGGGTCAAAATATTTGTTCCCTTAACTGAATTGTTGAAACAACCAAACTACAAAGTTCAAGTATCGCAATTCATGTGTCCTCCCACCATGGCCCCTCTGGAAGACAACCTGAACCTCCAAGAAGAAAGACCCATGATTGTATTTGGACCTCATGCTAAGGAACCAGACTCTTGTACTCCCCCTTTCTACGTCACTTTGGTAATTCATGAACTTCTCTTACATAACTGGATGCTTGACTTGGGAGCTTCTCACAATATGATGTGATTGTCTGTTATGGAGAAATTGGGGCTACAAATAACAATACCATATAAAGATATGTATTATTTTGACTCCAAGAGAGTAAAATGTCTAGGGTTGATTAAAGACCTGGTGGTTAATTTGGCTCACATCCTTATGAAGAGTGTTGTAATGGATATCATAGTGGATGATATCCCTACAAGGTTTGGTATCCTCTTATCTAGATCATGGGGATAAAAAATTGGAGGATCCATTAAAATGGATTTACATATGCTACCATTCCAATTTTTGGCAGAGGAGAGCATTGATTATATATAGAAGCGATATATGAAGACAGTTACAAGGATCGATTGTTTGAATAATGCCCCCATGTATGGTAAAGAAAAATATTTCTCTTGTTTGTTGTTAGAGGAAGATGAAAAAATCATGGATGAGACATAGGTGGAGGGGAAGGTGTGTTATCGATATCCCCAGAAGGTAGCCTGATCCCTCTCTCTTTCAAGATGGAGTTTGAAGCCACAAATAATGTTGCTAAATATGAAGTTTTGCTGCTAGGCCTGCAAGCTACCAGAAATCTCAACATTGGGTGCTTAACAGTGTTTGGGGATTTAGATCTGGTGGTGAAACAAATCTAAAGTCAATGCCAAACCAAACATACAAGACTGAAAGCCTACTGAAATGAGGTATTGGATCTGATTGAGAACTTTTTCTTAGCTTTTAACATCTAGTTTTTTCCCAAATATGGAAATAAGATGACTGGTTCCTTAGCTAGAGCTGCCAATAACTTCAAGTATCCTCAAAACCTCTTGCTCAGACACAAAATTGAAGTTAGATACAAACCTTCAATACCAAACAATGTTAAGTATTGGTAGGTGTTTGAAGATGAGGAACATATCATATGCTTCATCAAGGTCATTGGAGGATTATCAAACTCGAAGATTGATCAAGAGGAAGAGAAAGTGTTAGATGAACAATAAACCAAGTGGGAAGAAACCATTGCACGACTTGCAATTGAAAGGTAATATTATCCCCAGAGGTTTGGTTCCCTTGGAAATATTGTTCAACTCAAATGATATGATTGCCAAGCCAACTGAGCAAGAATTTGAAGAACGGGTGGAAGACTGTAATATTTGTTCAGATCAAGATCCTAAGATAGTTAAATTGTCTAAAAGGAGTTCCTAAGGAATACAAACAAAGGTACCTAGATATTTTTCAGCAGTATATGGATGTGTTTGCTTGGTCTTATGATTATTTAAAAACATTTGATACTAATATCATCCAACATAAAATTCCTTTGAAGAGTGGGGTGAAACCATACAAACAGAAGCTTAGGCAAATTAACCCTTTGTTACTTCCATCAATTGAGAAAGAGGTGAGGAAGTTGCTCCAAGCCAAAATTATCGTACCTCTAAGGTATTCAAATTGGGTGGAAAATATAGTTTCTGTTAGGAAGAAGAATGGAGAAATAAGGTTGTGTATTGACTTTAGGAATCTTAACAAGACCTCACTAAAGGATAATTACCCTCTACCTAAAATGGACTACATTTTGTAAAAGATGGTGGGCTATGCTCATTTGTCTATGATGGATGGTTTTTCTAGATACAATCAAGTAGTTGTGCATCATGTGGATCAAGTAGTTGTACTTTCACCACGCCTTGGGGAATGTTTATGTATGCTAGAATGTCTTTAAACCTCATTAATGCAGTAGCCACTTTTCAGAGAGAAATGGATATAACGTTTGTGGGAGAAAAAAATAAGTTTGTGGTAATTTACCCAGATGACATCATTGTTTTTTTAAATAGATGAGGAACATATTGAACATCTATGACTCATTTTTGAGAAATGCAGAAAATATGGTCTGTCTTTAAATCCTAAGAAGTCTCAGTTTTCTCTAAGTGAGGGAAAGCTGCTAGGACACATCGTGGAAAAAGAGGGGGTGAATATAGATCCCAAGAGGGTGGAAGCCATAAAAAACATCCCATTATCAAGAAATAAGAAAGAAATCCAGAATTTCTTGGGCATAATCAACTTTTTGAGGAGGTTCATACCCAATTATGCTGAGATAATTAAAGAAATTACAGGGATGTTGAAGAAGGATAAGGAGGTAAAATAGATTGAATAAGCACGAGAGTCATTATCCAGGATCAAAAGGACATTTGCAGAAGCTCTTGTATTATTCAGCCTTGACTATCTAAAGCCATTTTTCATTTTCTCTTTTTCTTCTCCTCATATAGTGGTTGTTGTCCTATTGCAGAAAAACAATGAAGGACATGAGAAACCAATAGCAACCAGGTGCTATGGGATGTTGAGCTAAAGTATAACATTATGGAGAAGTAGGCCTATGCCTTAGTCAAGGCCCTGAAGACCTTCAAAATATATGTCCTGCAATCAAGCATAACAACTTATGTTCCTACAACAACTATGAAAGACATTCTGGTACAAGGGGACAGTGAGGGAAAAAGAGGTAAATGGATTGCTAAAATCCAAGAATACAACCTGTAGATCAAACCCATGAATATGATCAAGGGGTTTGGATTAGCTAAAATGTTGTCTGAATCGAACTACCAAGCCTTGGGTATAAAATTTTTGACAAAGGAAGGAGAGAGTTGAAGAGAAGAGGAGCATAATAAGGTCAAGACCACAATACAGAAAATACAAATGACATACCTTGTGTCTCACTAGTATAAACATATAATCCATTATTTAATTTTTTTGTGTTATCCAACCCTCTGCATCAAACTCCTTCCTTACTTTCTCTCTCTCCATTTTTACTACAACGGAAATTATTAAGCTACAACACCATCAATGAAGACATATATCTAACACACTCTTCCAATGCACTTTGTCCTGATTAATTATGTTGGACACCTAATCCTCAATGGGTTAGTGTGGAAGCCGAATGGACAAAAGGAGTCCAAGAGACCTTGGGATGTGAAACCCAACGGTCACCAAATGTACTATAAATGTATATCTCTTGTTAATAAAAAATTGTACTTGCATGTTTCATCTTTCCTATTTTATGTTTCCCATGTGTGTTTAACATGGTATCAGAGTGGGCGATTGCTGGTCCTGCTCCAATTTGAGCCACTTGTTTTGTGGTCTCTATATATATGTTAGTTCTGGGTTACCTAACCTCTGCCTCTGCCTTATTCCCCTCAGACCTGAAATAACCTACCTCTGCCAGCACTGCACATCTGTCCATACTGTCAATTTCTTATAACACTATCATTTCTTGTTTTAACGCTGAGGCCTGATGGTGCCACTGCAGAAATAGGCCTCCATCGATGAAGGTCCGCTCCGTTTGAATGCGTTATGGTTCGATATTGAATGCTCTCTGATTGATTCATAAACGTTTCTGACATGGTAGCTGCGCCTGACAAACTGTTGTCTCAATTCAATTCGGAGCCAAACTATCAAAGGAATTTTAAAGTGTTTGAGTTCATATTATCCTGTGCTTCAGATTTCAGACCGTTTCCATGAATCTCACCTGACATGGTAACGCTGTATAATGGTATGCGTAACGCTGTGTAGTGGTATTATTGAATGGTATGTGTGTCATGGTAATGTTTGTTTTATTGAATGGGTTAACGCAGTTGAGTGGTAACGCTGTCCATAACTGTTGAATGCCTGTTGAATATTAACGCGGTGCCGACAAAAGGAGTTCATTCCATATGCCTGTGCGTTATTGAATGGGTTTATATGCCTGTGCGTTTTGAACGCTGTGGGTTTTGAACGCTGTGCGTTTATATGATATTAACGCTGTGCCCGTCCAAGTTTTGAATGGTATTGAATTGTGCTTTGAATGCTCATCAACTGGATTTGAATGATGTTGAACTGTGCTTTGGTATTGAACAACATACAAGTTGGTATTGAACTACATTTGAATGGTATTAAATTGCGTTGATGGCCATTCGAACAATCTCTAGCATCATTGTGTACATTGAGTTTTTGAAGGCAGTGCGTTGCAATGAAGCCTTGAAGTCAAGTTCCGGTATGTGTGTTGAATAATCTCCTAGTTTGTGCTCTTTATATGTTCGTTAATATACAACACAATTTTAATGAGCCTGGAAGAAGACATGGAATGCATTTAAGAATGGAGCCTTCCATGGAGGTCGAGCATTCCTGAAGATAGACGAACGATTCCACGAAGATTAGACATCACAAGATTTTTCCGAATTAAATTTGGTCGATTATCATTGTTATGATGTGATTTCAAGGAGGAAGAGGGTCGAATCCTATCACTGACAAGTCTGGACTAGTGCTAGACATTTTTTTGGGCCGAGTTATAGTGAAGTTGGAATGAGTTTGATCTTTGTTTGAAGGTTGTATATCACCTTGTAGAGGCTCAATTTGGATCTTGTGTTAACTGCGTGGAGTTCTAATCCAATGCCATTGAACTAGAAGTGCTACTCGATATATGTAGGTGCGGTCTTCAGATTTGTGATTTGTGAGTTAAATTTCCTTCATTCCGACTGGTGTCCGGCAAAGGTAAATAGTTGCTTCTTGTAGTCAACTTGTTTAGAAAGCAAAGAAAATGGTTTGTGTAAAGATGAAATGAAAGTCGGTTTGAGAATGGTCTGAATATCATCAGAAGCAAGCGCATAAACAGTTGCTGGCAAATTCTGCAACTTTTCATTCAGAGAAATCGCCTGATCATAGCCAGTTGAAAGCTGAGAATTGGGGACAGACGAAACACCTTCTCTGCATTTTTTCAGTAGACATGGTAACAGGAAGAAAGAGATGTCGAAGAAGCGATTAAGTTGGCGCAGAGACTGGCAGAGACAACTTGTCTGAGCATTTGCCTCGGCGAATTTCTGTGAGGAGGCATCTTTGGCTCTTTACTGATTCCATAGGTGCTTGGCAAGAAGGTTTGTGAGTGCCCAATTGCCATTACCCAAGCGCCGACATTCATCAGCCACAAGTGAGGCGACCCTGCGATAGATGCTCAGTGAAATATCTGCATCGAAAAGAGTGGAATCTTCATCATATCCAGCAGCACAAGGAGACTTTCCTCTCGTTTAGACTTTCGAATCTCCACCAAGTTTTCCTCCCGCTTGCGACGGGCCTCCACTGTATCGACCGCCACCTTGTAACGTTGCTTCCGGGCATCGGCTTTGGAATTGGGTCTGACAGACATTTTGGCCTCCGGGATCTCAGAAATCTCGCAGAAATGATCCAGGAGAGGTAAGGAGTTCGAGTCACAACGACCCCACGAGCCTTTACAAGGATTCGAATTACCATTCCTTACTGTTGACCGCATTACTTGCTTGTTGGCTACACACTAAAGTTTGTGGGTTACAAATCCCCGGTCAGAGGCCAAATTTGTCATTTATGTTAGGGGATATTAAGAGACAGTGTGTATTAGGAGTTACAATGAATCGATGTGTGTTTAACAGAAAATTTCATTACAAAACGCCAAAACGCATCAGTGTTTGCCATTGTTTTGTAAATTTGTCAAATTTGTAATCTCTACGAATAGTACAAAGAATCTATTATATCTTGTACTTCGGGCCTCATAGCAGCCATCACATGCATCTGCACTCGGATTGGTGTGCATGAATCACTCCCACTGAGTGCCATGAATATCACCAAGGGTAGAGATTTATGTTAAAAACTCTCGATATTTCGTTGTCAATAATAAAATAAGACAGGTATGCTAAGGCTGTGGCCATGGTTAGGCCGAGATATCTGTTCAAAACTCTCGATGTGTTGGAGAACGCAAGTGTATTGAAGTCTGCTCAGCAACGTATATGCTCACTGTCACTGTGATATACAGGAAACAAAACGTTGTGTTGTAGGTGTGCATGAAAAAACTTATTTTGCGTAAAGTTTAGGAGCCAGCAAGTCATTGGAATTCAGGAGCTCGTATTGGCATAAAATTGCAGAAGACCGAGCTTGTCATACTCAGGTGGTTGAAACCACTACTGTACTATGTCAGAGGAAAAGGTTGCTCTTGGGTACAATTTCTGGGTATTGCAAAAGTGGGAAATCTTCATCTTAAACAGTTGAAACTTCTACCGAGATATCTAAAGGAACGTGCATTGGAGGCTAAAACAACAACAACAACAAAAAGGGGGGGGAGTGCATTTTTGGTCATTTGATTGTTTTTACAAATACATTGTTGATTTGATTGTCTGAATAATGGAGAAAAATCATGGATTATTAGAGTTATTAAGCACTCTAATCTTATCTACTGATGGAAGTACAGTTAAAGTCAAAAAAAACACTCTCAGAGATATTCAAAAATCTTTACAATATGCACAGGAAAAGATTGATTTTTTGCAGCTTGAGACAAAGCTACAACAAGAAGAATTACAACAGTGGAGTCATCATTCTGAACCTGTTTCTGTTCAGAAAATTGAAACAGACTCCCATAAACAGCAAGACACTAATGTTGCAAATTCAGTGCCTAATACAACAACAGATTTACATGCAGATGCAGAAACTCAGTCTGCACTTCCCAAGCCCATCATCAGACCTTGGGAACAGCTTGTCCACAACAAGCACATAACTGGTCTTGGATATGACAAGGACTTGTCCTTTCATATTCTAGACTATGCCAAGCCCATTCAGTTTCAGAGTGCTTGATTCATTCATGACAGTTCACTTCCAGCTGTTCCAGACTCTGCCCCTCTTCCACAACAACAACAACAACAGATCGTGAAATGCCAACACTGTGACCGAGTTGGCCATTTGAAAGATCACTGTTTTGATCTTCATCCATGTAAGCACTGTCATAAAACCAGTCATTCTTCACACATATGCTTCAGAAACAAACGTCCTGCAAGAACAAAGATTCATCTTGGATGGATCGCTTCTTGGCAATGGGCATCAACAGCCAAGAAGATATTCCAAACACATGTCAGAACTTGTTCCAGAGTATTGAACAATCTTGCAGTTGAGTTTTCTCCATCATCTCACCTTGTATCTGACAGGGGGGGAATGATGGTCATCTACAAGTTTCAAAGTCACATCAAGCGAACCTGAGCCACAACCTGCCACACCAGTTTCAGAGTTGTAGCCAGAGACAAATATGCCCATGAGCATGCCCTCAGTTGGCAGTCTGGGATACTTCCTCTAGCAAAAGACTTCAGCTTCTTGCCAGTTTTGGAAGAATTCCAGGAACACAATTGAGAACACTTCCTCTAGCAGAAGACTCCAGCTTCTTGCCAGTTTTGGAAGAGTTCCAGGAATTGCATTAAGCATTCCAGAGTTGTTGGTCATCCTTAAACCATCACAGGTTGAGAATTCCCTTTTTAGGTTGAAGTTCTCCCTTTTATGTGGGGTGAGACCTCCCTTTATTGGTTGAAGGTTTCCCTCTTCAAAACAATAGGAGCACTTCCTCTAGCAGAAGACTTCAGCTTCTTGCCAGTTTTGGAAGAGTTCTGGGAACTGCACTAAGCGTTCCAGTGTTGGTGGTCATCCTTAAACCACCGCCCTTTATACCAACATTTCAGAGAGCACATTCAGCCTAGTGCTGCCATGCATATTTGCACATTTTGTATTACAGCTCTCTTCTTGGACTCATACATAACCCTTCGGATTACGGGGGGAATGTTGGACACCTAATCCTCAATGGGTTAGTGTGGAAGCTTAATGGACAAAAGGAGTCCAAGAGACCTTGGGATGTGAAACCCAACGGTCACCAAATGTACTATAAATGTATATCTCTTGTTAATAAAAAATTGTACTTGCATGTTTCATCTTTCCTATTTTATGTTTCCCATGTGTGTTTAACAAATTACTTGATTCCAAAGCACGATCTTCCTCAAATTTCCATCCATTCCATCCACTATGCTCAGTACTCCTTCACGAAATAAGTTTAGTTCATTGCTTCCTGGGACACACCTAATGCATCTCTGATCCCAATGAGTAGGCACATGATTATGTGAAATCAATTCACTTTCCAATTATGGCATCCACTTCTTTGCTTCATCAATCCCTCAAGTGATCAAATTCCTATTTTGTGCAATCACACACCTTCCAAGTTCAGGCATCCCCTTCCCTACTTCCTCAATTCCTTAGGTGATCCATCCATTGGAAATTACTCCTCGCACAGGAAGAGTCTTCTCAACCAAGGCATACCCCTACCTTACTGGTGAGCTCCAGTATTGTAGCAATAATGCTACAACTCCTGGGGCTTCCTGTCTCTCATTTTATCAACCCGGTAGTTCGTACAAACTTGGAAGCGACGGTGCTATATGCACAAGTACTAGCTCTTGTCGCAGCTGTCACTTGGTCAGCTGGCACAAGTCCGCTAGGGCTCAAGCCAACTTCTATAGGCTCTCAGAAGAAGCTTGCTAATTGATGGACGAAAGCTAATCTCAAAGGAAAGCTACTCTACTTGACAAAAATGAACTGAAAGCAAATCAAAGCATGTAAACCTAGGAAACCCTAATTTAACTAGTCTAACCTCTACAATGCAAGAAATGTGAATGAAGCTTCTACCAATGCTATCACTACCTCTGATAAATGAAAATGCATCGTTCTAAACTACTTGCATCATGAAAGTTATGTTTTTGTATTTTCTTTTAAGTGTGTGGGATGATGGTGATCTTGAGCTAACTAGGGTTTGGTTGTGCAGATGGGATGGAGAAGGAAGGAAAGCGTGGGATAGGTTGGGGAGGCTAGAAGAGGTCCCTAGGGATCCTTAGCACCCATCCACAGAGGTTCCTCGCATTCAGATGCTCAGCAACCGAGAGAGTGGCCTCCTACAGGATGGCTGTGGAGAATCCTACAGGATACTCTGTTTTCTACAGGATGTCTATAAATGGCTACAGGATGACCTACCGTGAGTGTTTGGAGTGATGGAGGGATGATGAAATGGTAGAGGGAGATGTGTAAGGTAGGGATGAGGCTGGTGATGGCTTTAGAAGTGGAAGATTAGGATGGGAAGTGAGTGCAGGGAGGAGGATGGAAGGTGAAGGGCTATGTCAACGAAAGGCTAGAGAATGGAAATAAGTGAGGAGTGAAAGACTTTGTGAGGTAACGGAGCGGAGCAGGGGTCAAAGAGATGTCTGCATGCGTGATCAGGATGGAGGACAAAGTGATGGAACGAGAGAGAGCAGTGTAAGTGAAACAAATGCTTATGACTGTCACTTAACCAAAAATGCATCAATCCTAAACTACTTGTGCTTGTAAATTCAATGAGCAGCAATCTAAACGTGAAAGAGAACGTGCATGCAGCTGTGGTAAGGAAGTGTGGTGCAGGTGTGAATCATGTGGAAGCATCTAACTTAACGTGATCATGGTTGCAGCAATCATGGAATAAAGAAATGCGTATTTTTGGTGGTTAATCATGGACTTCACTCCAATCCCAGATGAGACGGCAGTGAGCCTTAACAACCTTTTTGTTGGAGCTCCAATGGACTATATCTATCCTCTGCTACACTAAACAACTGTAAACAAACTCACTATAAGCAATCTCCTATCTAACTCATGAAAAAGACCAACTCAACAACCTGTAATTCGAATTGCATGTGTAAATGGAAAGCTCACAGTGCTGAAATGAAATGGAAACAACACTACAGCAGAGGGGATCTATGGCTCTCAGGTTGGGCCCTAACCTAAGAGCTATAGTCTCCTTGAGAAAAACTCAGAACTAGATCACAAACTGCCTTCTTTATTCATAACTGATATCATGCCAAATTGGCTTACAAAAAGGAACAAAAACTGAACTGTGCTCCAAAATTACAATAGCAATACGAGAGTTTCAACAACCTATCTAAGGCTAAAGCCTTCATACTTATACAAAAACGATGATCCAACAAGTGTCCTACATTTTAGGAGCTCGGCTGTCCAACTAGAGTTTAACTACTGATCCTGTAGGATGGTCATAATTGCTGTTCCTGTAGAGCAGTTTATAACTGCTGTTCCTGTAGAACAGCTGGCCGTTTTTTAAGCTCGGAGGGGAGATGGATTAGAGCTCGGAGTTCTTGATGGGAATCACGAGGGATGTCCCTAGAACCGTGGACATCCTCTCCCAAAACCCGCAGTGCCACCTCATTGTCTCCTTAACTCCTTTTTCGTTGTCTTTTGCTCCCTTTTAATGCCAAAACCTGGAATCAAAATGCATCAGTCACGTAGAGAGAGTGCCTACCCTTCTTCCTACAAACAACATGAATAAACTAAGAAATGCATGCATAAGCAATAAAAAATGAATGGTTTGAGCAAGTAGAATAGGCTAAAATGAGCCCAAATTGTACCAAAATTGGGGCTCATCATCACCCCCCAGCTGAACCATTTGCTCATCCTTGAGCAACCTTGCTCCTGCTTCTCATCCTTGGCTGAGGACTCGGGACCGGAACAGGCTCTTTCTTTTCCGCTTTTGATGGCCCTGCCTTCTCTGCCCCTGGTGGTGATGAAGGTGATGCTTCCTTCCCCTTTTCCATTCCCTTAAGTCGGGCTTCTGAAGGCGACTGGCCTATCTTTCGAGTCCAGGAGATTATTTTTGGGCTCCCCTTTTCTGGGGTGGCCGATGTTTTAGAGGGGGTCCTTGGACTGGGTGAAGTAGGGACATCCCCTGAAGTGGTTTGGCTGCTGGGTGGAGGCTGTGGCTTGCCCGTGGTCATCCTCTTGCTCCTCCTGACTTCAAGTGGTAGAGGGGTCTCCCTCTCCCTTTTCTCTTTCGGTTTTGGAGGTGTGCTGAGGGCAGCCAGTGCCACTGCTGCCTCCTTCTCAAGAATGCCAGCCTTCCCTTTCTTGCGATTTGCTCTCTCGGAGCTCCTTGTAGAGGGCCTCTCCTTTTTAGATCTCGGGCTTCCTGTGGAAGACCCTGCTTTGCCCGCTTTCGGGCTTCCTGTAGAAGCCTGTGGTTGCACTTTCGGGCTTCCTGTAGAAGCCTTGGTTTTTTCTCTTGGGCTTCCTATAGAAGCCTGCTCCTTACTGATCTTCGGGCTTCCTGTAGAAGCCTTTGTCTTTGTTTTCGGGCTTCCTGTAGAAGCCTGTTTTTGTGTTTTCGGGCTTCCTGTAGAAGCCTGTGCTTGCGTTCCTGTAGATGCAACTTCCGCCACCTTTTCTTTGTTGGCTGCATGGATTTTGCTTTTGGCGTTGCCTGCAGGAGCTGACGAGGTGCTTGGGCTGGCAGGGACCACCTCAGTTTTGACTGCCCTGCTTTTCAACCTCTGTTCCCTTGCTGACAGGATGGGGGTGTCTTCTTTTGCTCTGTCATCCTTTCCCTCCTCCTTCTCTTTTCATTCTTTCTTCTGTGTTGGAGTCGGGACCTTTTTGCTTTTCCCTTTCTTACTCTTGGCTACGGGCTCTTCTTCTTCACCGCTAGAGGACCCCGTTTCTTCAAGCAACATTTTTATGTCCCCTTCTCTTGTTAAGTTCCTAAATGATTCCCATGCGAGGGGGACTTTATATGAGTGGAGAGCATCCTCCACAAGCAATTTTATCAGCCCATGATGGGCTATCTGATCAGGGATTCCGTCCTTGAGCTTTGTAGAGCACTCTATCAAGGACTGCAGTAAAAAGTAAGGAATGCTCAGCCTCTGTGCTGCAGGGAGGTCAATCTGGTGTCTTAGTTCATTGAGCAGCCTGAAGTGATACGCATATATGATGTTGTAACGACCCTCACAGGTGATATATTTCATAATTTGCAAACTGACTTCGTCCCACGGTGGCAACAGGCTTGTCCTTTTCACCCCATTTTTGTCCTCTGTGAATGATTCTTCAGGTGGGAAGAACTCCTTCTTTGCTTGCTGGCTCTGCTTCCGCTCTTCTTTATCCCACGGCAGACCCATGGGCAGTTCCGTGACTCGACTTATGTGCTCTGGGGTGAGTTGGAGGCTGAGGCCTCTGAAGCTTACCGTGGCCAGTGTCAGGGATTTAGGCTTCAAGGCCTGCAAGAATTCCTCGGCTACTTCATCATCGTAGCCTTGTAGCTTATCACAAAAAGGCATCCATTATGCTCTGGTGAAGAGCTCAACCACTGCTGGGTTTCTCCTTAATTTGGCGGAATCTGTGGGTTCTCGCCTGATAAACCCACCAGGCATGACGAACACAGTGGTTTTGACCAAAGGCGGTAGATACAAAGGAAATTCGGTCTTATAGACAGAGCATGCAATGAATTCACAAAACCACAGTCTAATTATACTGCTATCCTGTAGAAGCGATAGTATAGGCACGGTAATCCAATATCTTTTATGACCAGACTGTGAATAATGACCTTGCCACCTTTGAAAACCAATTGCGGAAGGAGTTTCAGGGTTACCTCTTTTCCGCCACCTTTTTTTACGTGAAGACTTCACCTTCCTGCAGAGACTGCTTTCCTGTAGATACTGTTTCCTGTAGGACTGCGTTCCTGTAGAAACTGTTCCTGTAGGAGCAGTGCGCAGACTTCGGGGGAGCTTTAGTTGGACAGCGGTCGAGAGGTGCCTTACCAGCGTTTAGGTAGCCGAGAGCTTGGCGTATCAACATGCAGAGGTAATCAGAGGAACTACTCGAGTTTTGAAGTGAGGTTGATGGATATACACGCTTAATCGAGCCGATTAGATTTTGAATCGGCGTAGCTCGTGGCGCGAGGGGTGAGTTGTCCCCGCCGGACCATAGGGTGACGTCACCCATCATCCGCCTGCACATTCGCTTGCTGCCGCATTCATTCCCACAGATCTGCCGCCGCCCTTTTCGGTTAAACTCGTTTCACGGTTGACGGGACTGATCTTCACGTGCGTGCTGCGTGTGTCCTTTGTTGTGGCTGCCACCTCATCATCCTACTATCCCTTTACTAGCCGATGTGGCCAGTCAACTGGCCTTACGGCCGCTCAACCATTCACCTTTATGCCATGCAAAACAAATCAAAGTAATATCCATGCGATTTGATGGAGAGAAGGATTAGAACACTTACCTGCGCGCGTCTGCATATGATTTTCAGGTTTTTGGACGACGGATCTACCTGCTGCATGTGGCTTACACAGTCCGGAGGCTCGTGGTCACGGGATGCTGGCGCTGTGGTGGACGTTCTGGTTGCATGCGCCCGCGTTTTGCTTGCAGATGGCTGGGCGATGAATGGCATCCACTCCTGCAGGTTTGACTGCTACAGGATTCCCGCGGGAGCCTTGCAACAGTCTCACCTCCTTGGGTGCATGCTGCATGCTGGCGGTTCTGGCTTCTCGATCACGATCCCAGCGCTGGTGATGCATAACGTGGATGTGGTATGGCTCTCGGTGCTTGGTTTTTCTTTGACAGATGTTTTTTCACGAGAACTCATTGCTCTGTTGTGCTGCTGCAGGGATCTTGGTTGCATGGCGACGAGGATGGTGGAGCAAGATAATAGCAATGTTCAGGAGTGCCATCAGTGGCATGCATGCATTCAATCCATTCCTCAGTCGCTAGATCTTCATTTAAAACACATTTCGGCCGTCGCAACCTTCTACAGGAAGTTTCCTGTAGAACACAGAGCTTCCTGTAGAAATTTTGCACTTTCCTGTAGAAGATCCGCGTCTTCCTGTAGGAAGACTGTCTCTTCCTGTAGAAAACTGTATCTTCCTGTAGAAGATCCAAATCATGATGAAAATTGCACATACCTTGAAAAACATTGTTATTTTTGGAGGAGGTGTTGATGACATCCTTTGATAGCATGATGAAGGCCCCTGGCTTGGAGTGGAGAGGCTTCTTCTCCTCCATAGAACATCTGCATGCAAAACTTTTATTGTGCTTATTGTTTTTTTTCTTCTTTTTTTCTCTTTTTTTTTTTTTTTGAAAAGATAGCAGGGGCACCCCAAAGAGGTTTTCACCCTTGCTACCTGCCCTGAGCGCCTCAGAGAGGTTTTCACTCAAGGATCTTCTCTTTTTTTTTTCTTTTTTTTTTTGTTTAAACTTTCTCCTTTTTTTTTGAAAGACAATAGGAGCGCCTCAATGAGGTTTTCACCCCTACTGCCTGCCTTGGGCGCCTCAGAGAGGTTTTCAACCAAGGATCTTTATTATTTTCTTTTTTTTTCTTTTTTTTTCTTTTTTCAGGGTATGCCCAGAATGGAGGCAGAACCCTTCTCTATGACCAAAACGGATTTCTCCATAGTGCTGATAAACTCTTGTCTTGAGGGAGGCTTCCTGTAGATCTTCAATCGGTGCCCATTGACAAGCATGGGAATGGCTTCCTCATCAATGGTTCGAATGAGGACAGATCCATTGTCATGGCACTGCTCCACTACATATGGTCCTAGCCATCTGGTTCTCAACTTCCCCTTGAAATCTTTGAATCTGGAGTCATACAACAAAGCCCAATCTCCCGGCTGAAATTGCTTGTCATAGAGATGTTGTTCATGCCACACCTTCCTCTGAAGTTGAACCACTTCTGAGTGAAGGAGGGCCTGCATGCGGTGCTCATCCAGTCCATTCAGCTGCAACAACCTTTCTTGCTATGCATGGCTGAGATCTAAGTCCAGCTGAGCTGCCATCCTCAGAGTGTTATACTCAAACTCAATGGACAACAAAGCTTTCTTCCCATAGACCAGCTCATAAGGTGTGAAGCCGGTGGTGGTCTTCCAAGTGGTGTTGTAAGCCCAGGTGGCTTCAACCAGGCGATCTGCCCAGTCCTTTCTGCTGCTGCTCACCACTTTGGTCAAGATCCCCTCTAATGCTCTATTGGTGACCTCCACCTGCCCATTTGCTTGAGGATGATAGGGAGTGGAGGTTCTATGCTTGATCTTGTGATGAGCTAGGAGATCTTCAACCAAGTGGGAGGTGAACTGGCTCCCTTGATCGGTGACCAGCTCTCTTGGATAGCCAAACTTATAGAAGATGTTTTCTCTCAAGAACTCGGCCACTTTTTCTTCTGTTGCTGCTTTGATGGCTTTGGTCTCTGCCCACTTCGTCAGGTAGTCAGTGCACACAATGATGTAGGATCTTTGCCTCGAAGAGGGATTGATTGGACCCACAAAGTCCATGCCCCACTTCTCAAATGGCTCAAGAGTCACTTGAGGTTGGAGGGGCATCTCATCCCTTTGGGTCGGTTTCCCCATTCTTTGGCATTGGTCGCACTGGCTGACATATCTTCTGACATCTTGATGCAGTGTGGGCCAATAGTAGCCTGCCTGCAGAATCTTGAAGGCAGTTCTCTTTGCTGCAAAGTGTCCTCCACAAGGCCCATCGTGACAGGTGAGGAGGATGTCAAAGACTTCCTCTTCCCTTACACAACGCCTTAAGATCTGATCGGGGCCAAGCTTGAACAGGTTGCCCCCAATCCATGTAAATGAGGCACTCTTTCTGATGATTTTGCTCTTCTCTTTTGAAGAGAGGTGCGGAGGGAACTGAGCTGAAACAAGGTAGTTTGCTATATCAGCAAACCATGGAGAGAGTACTGATATAGCAAACAGATGCTCATCAGGCATCTGGTCATCCACCGTCCCATCTTCATCTGCAGACAAATCCAATCTAGACAAGAAGTCAGCAACAACATTTTCTCTCCCTGGTTTATCAACAATGGTTAGATCAAACTGCTGCAATAAAAGTAACCATCTAATAATACGAGCATTCACATCTGGTTTATTCATCAAGTATCTAATAGCAGCATGGTCAGTATGTACAAAAGTCTGGTAACCGGTAATATAATGTCGGAACTTGTTCAGTGCATGGACCACAGCTAAGAATTCCTTCTCGGTTACAGTGTAGTTTAGCTCGGCTTTGGACAAGTTTTTGCTAACGAAGTAAATGGCATATGGAAGTTTTTCCTCAACTTGTCCTAAGGCTGCACCTATGGCTTTGTTTGAGGCATCAGTGTGGATGTGGAAAGGTAGGGCCCAGTTTGGACCTCTCAAGATTGGTGCTGACACCAACTTGTCCTTTATCTCATTCAAACTCTTCTGACAATCGTCAGTCCACTTAAACTCCACATCTTTTGCCAACAGACCAAACAATGGTGAGGCTAACTTGCTGAAGTCCTTAATGAATCTCTGGTAGTATCCTGCTAATCCCAAGAAACACCGGACATCCCTTACTTTTTGAGGAGGTGGAACCCTCTTGATGAGAGCAATTTTGTTGGGATCCACCTGCAATCCTTGGGAAGAAATAGTATGGCCTAGCACGGTCCCCTCAGTCATTAGGAATTCACATTTTTCAGGACTAAGGAACAAGTTCATCTCAGTGCACTTGGTTAGGACCTTTCCCAAGTTGGACAATGCTTCCTGGAAGTTGGCCCCATAAGGGGTAAAGTCATCCATGTATATTTCCACTGCATTATGGACCAACTCTGAGAAGATGCTCAAGACAGCTCTCTGAAAAGTAGCAGGAGCATTGCATAGCCCAAAGGGAAGGACTCTGTAGGCAAAGGTACCCCAAGGACAGGTGAAGGTGGTCTTATCTTGGTCTTCCGGGCTGATTTGGATTTGATTGTACCCGCTAAACCCATCCAGGAAAGAGAAGAACTTCTTTCCTGCCAGTCCATCCAACACTTGATCTATGAAGGGTAGGGGGAAATGGTCTTTCTTGGTAGCTTTGTTCAGCTCACGGTAATCTACACAGATCCTCCACTTCCCATTCTTCTTGGGAACCAACACTAGAGGGGACACCCATTCACTATCTGAGATGGGGTAGATGAATCCGGCATCCAACAGTTTTTGCAGCTCTTCCTTGACAATGTCCTTAAGGGCTGGATTCATTCTCCTCTGGGGTTGCCTAACTGGTTTACAATCCTCTTTGATGTATATATGATGGGTACAGACCGAGGGATGGACTCCTTTCATCTCCTTATAGCTCCAAGCAAAAGCATCTAAGTGGCTGGCCAATAGGCTACACAACTCCTTCTCTTGGGAAGGAGATAGGGAGGAGCTGATCTTTAATGCTCTCTCAGGGCCAAACTCCACACTTTTGACTCTGGGAGTGACAGGGCTGGTTGTACAAAGGTCCACTGAGGTGCTAGCTTGGGCATCCTCCACCAATTTTTCTAAAGGTAGTGCACTGGTAGGTGGATTCTGGATCAAGTTCTCGATCAAATCATCCTCGGTTGGGGGATTTCTTCTATTGGTTTCTATGGTACACAGAGGTGTTGAATACACCTCGTCTTCTTCTCCTTCTTCCAACCAGAGTGGTAAATCATGCTCTAAAGAAGGTTGGGCAGGAGGGTATAGGACTAGCTGCTTGGACATGGGACCATTCTTGATGGTCATGTTTCCTGCCCGACAACTTATGTAAGCATCTGCAGTAGCTAACCAAGGCCTTCCCAAGATGAGAGGATAGCCAGTAAGCTTGGCCTTTGGTTGCAGAACTAGGAAGTCTGCAGGGTATTCCCAAGAATCAATAGAGACCAAGACATCCTCCACAATCCCTTCGGGAGTCACGGTGGAGCGATCTGCTAATTGCAGTACTGTCGAGGTTTTCCTCAAGGAACCCTGAAGATTGAGTTTAAGCATGGTATCTCTGGTCATCACATTGATGGCTGCCCCCAGATCAATCAAGGTGTGGGGGATAATGGTGCCATTGATGTGAACATCTACTACAGGGCTTCTAGGATCTAGGTACTTTGGGCAGATGACTTGTCCTAGCATAAGGTCAGACAGTTGTCCTATGACATTGATAGTTGAGGCATCTTTCTTCCGTCTGCCTGGGTGTTTGAAACACTTCTCCTTAACCAGCTTGTTATATATAGGCACATCCTTGATGGCTTGGAGAAGTGGGATTTTTACACACAACTTCTTGAGCTCACCCAAAAGCTCATCTTCTTCTGGGTTAGGTTGTGTGGTGGTTGTTAGTCTCTCAGGAAAGGGTGGAATAGGCTTTGGTTCACTCTCCTGATGGTTTTCCTCATCCTCTGGGGGAGGAGGTTGGCGATCTGGAAGAGTCTTTCCAGATCTAAGATTGATCTCCTGGATCTCCACAGCATAGGTAGGGCATGAGGTCTCCCCAGTATATACCTGCTGAGCCTGTCTATTGTTGGGGTTCGGGTTCGGTTGAGCAGGCATCTGAGGTTGCCTAGGAGGAGCAGGAGGTAAAGGCGGAGGTTGAACTGGTGGTGGAGGCAAAATGGCAGGAGCAGTGTTGTATTGGGGCCTCCACCCCGACTGAGGAGCACTCCATTGAGGCTGCGACTGGGTATGTGAGTGATATGGATGAGAGGGAGGTTGAGTAGGATACTGAGGTGGATAAGACCATGGAGGAGGCATGGACCAAGAAGGATGAGCAGGGGGACCCCAGGAAGGCATAGGAGTCGATTGGTTGGGGTTGTAATAAGCTTGAGATGCCCCTTGCATCCCCTGCTGATAAGGTCTAGATCCTTGAGGCCTCCGTTGGTTGATGAAGTAGAGAGGTTCAGTGGGGGCTTCAGTCCCTTGGTACATGGCCTTAAATCCAGGTAAGGTTGGACACTGATTTGTTGGGTGGTCCTCCTCACAAACGAAACACACTTCAACCGAATGCAATGGACATTCGTTCTTAGGGTGTCTTCTGGTGCACCTAGGACAGAAGATAGCCAAGGCTCTCTCAGCTTCTTCTTTCTTCTGCTGGATCCTGAATGTGTCCAGCTGCATGGCAATGGTCTGTCTCACCTCACTCTTAAGATCTTCTAATTGGTTTGTAAACTCATGTTTGGAGAAAGGGACACCAGTGGCGAGGAGATTTCCTCTACCTCTTTTCCTAGCTGCCCTATGTTGAGATTGCAACAAGATGATGGAGCTTAGTGAAAAGAGTCGCCTTCACTAAGTGGGCCCGCAGGCTATTTTTGGCGCAAGTCTATTTTTAGACTATGTCTATTTTTAGACATATGGATCATGTCTATGTTTATGAATGATTGATCAAGTTGGGAAAAATAGATGGACTTCTATTTTTGATGAAAGTGTGAGTGATCACAGTGTGAGTGATCAAGTCTATTTTTAGACTGGCTGTCAAAAATAGAAAAGTCAAATATTATTATCTCACAATAATATTTGGACTATAAACTTAATCTTATTCTCTTGGAGCACTTCAGTTTGAGCTACGGAAGTGGCACATGCAGCTGTCAGAAGGAAATTCGTTTTTCTTATGAGTCAGTTGAGTTTTTGCATGCATGACTTCAGTTAGAACTCAAGTGAGTTGAGTTTAGTGGACTGGAGGTATAGTTGATGGAGTTGTGTTCAGTTTAACTTAGTTAAACTGGTTGTAGTTAGTCTAACTGCAGATAGACTAATGATGAGTTGTTAAACTAATTATTAACTCATAATACAACTAAAGAATACATCAGTTCACTCAGTTGCATGTCAGTGCATGTTCAGTTCAACAGGGACAGGTGGTAGAGAATCAGATTGCTATCAGTTGTGACTATAGTTGTGCACCAGATCTTGCACAATCAAAGGATTGAGTATGCCAATGAGTTTGCTCACGTATTTGGCCCGCATTTTAGCCTTTGCTCACGTCCACAAAGAGTGAGTGACTATTTTGCAGGTGAAAATCGAGTTTGGGAAGCAATTCTCATCAGTTCTTGAGCAGGTATTGAGCAGTGGAGGCAGGCAAGCAGTGGAAGAGATTTGGAGATCAGATCTGAGCTGTATTGTGTGTAACAGAGGTGGAGATACTTGTGAGAAGTATTATGCTGTGTAATGTTACATGACTCAATCATTAATATACAGATAGTGTGGGGTTTTTAGCGAGATGCTTTCCCGGGATACATACTGTGTTAATGTGTGAATGCTCTTGATGTTTTATTGTTATTGATGCTGCTATATTCTTGATCAACGTAGAGGAGCTTATGTATTGTGTATGTTTTCCGCATTAGTACATGATCAGGATAATCTCCATTGAATATGTGTTAAATTATTCAAAATTTCTACATGGTATCAGAGCTAGATAATTGTAGAAAAAGTTTCTACATGGTATCGGAGCAGCTTGATTTGTAGAAGAGATTTTTACAGGATATCAAGCGAGGGTTGATCGGAAGCAGTTGAGTTGGTAGCTGGTGGAATTCGAATTTGCAGCAGTGTTGTTGAAATGTCTTTCAATGGATTGCAAATGTTATTCCAAAGCAAGAGCGACCTGGCGCTCAAGGATAAACTCAGTAACAATAAGTATGAGAATGGATCTTCATCAAAGGTATCTGATGAAGAGAATCGTGCTTTGGCTGCCAAAGCAAAGAAAGGGAAGAGCAAGAAAGCTTCTCAGTCTGGTGCGAAAGGCAAGAAGCAGGATATGTCCAAAGTGAAGTGTTTTCACTGTCACCAGCATGGACACTATGCCACAAATTGTCCGCAGAAGAAGAAGAACAAGCAAGCTGCTGGATCTGCAGGGGGAGAGGCTTTAGCTTCTCAGTTTGAGCTTGATTTTTCATTGATCGCATGCTTGGTTTCAAGTGTGATGGGATCAGTGTGGTTTCTGGACAGTGGTGCGTCTTTTCACATGACGGGAGATAGAGATTTGTTCTTTGATCTGGAGGACAAAGATCTTGGAGTGCACATCGAGATGGGCGATGATGGTAGATACAGTGCGACCAGTATCGGTACCATTTCCTTTGAGAGGGAGTCTGGTAAACCCTTTGTATTGAAGGAAGTCATGCATGTTCCAGGATTGAAGAAGAATCTCATCTCAGTGGCGATGTTAGAAGACAAGGGGTATGATGTTGTTTTCAGCGAGGGAAAGGCCTTCCTGCGCAGCAAGACAACTGGTGAGACCCGGAAGATAGGGGTTCGAGTGAGGAACCTTTATCAGTTGCATGTAGATGGATGCGCAACAATGGCAGGCAAGGCAGAAGGATTGGTGAGTCGGGATGATGGCGAGTTGTGGCACAGGAGATTGGGTCACCTTCACCATGGAGCCTTGAAGATACTGCAGCAGATCACTATAGGGCTTCCTAAAGGCACACTTGCGCAGTCAGATCAATGCAAGGGGTGTACTTTGGGGAAGTTTGTGAAAGCCACCTTTCACGAGAAGGATAGTCGCGCCACGACGATCCTTGAGAGAATTCACACAGACGTGTGTGGACCTTTCTCAGTTGCTTCGACAGCAAAACACAGGTATTATGTGATTTTTGTTGATGATTTCTCTCGTAAGTGTTGGATCTTCTTCATGCAGAAGAAGAGCGAGACATATTCAAAGTTCTGTGAATTCAAAGCACTGGTCGAGAAGGAGTCGGGGAAGAAGGTGAAGGCTCTTAGGAGCGATAATGGTGGTGAATACATCTCGGACGAGTTCAAGGATTTCTGCAAGGCAGAAGGGATTCGTAGAGAGCTCATAGCTCCCCATAACCCACAGCAGAACGGGGTAGCTGAGCGGAAGAACAGAACGATTGTGGGTGCTGCACGGGCAATGTTGCATGATCAGGGCCTACCCCTTCACTTGTGGGCGGAAGCATGCAATACAGCAGTTTATGTGCAGAACCGTTGTCCTCATAGGATACTTGGCATGAGTACACCCGAGGAGGCTTATTCTGGTAAGAAGCCTGATCTTTCTCATTTGAGGATTTTTGGTGCTAACGTTTACATGCATGTGACGAAGGATGCCAGAAAGAAGTTGGAGCCGACTGCAGAGGTTGGGATATTTGTGGGGTACACTGATACGCCCCACAACTATCGTGTGTATTTGCCAGACAGTGGTAAAACTGTTGTGCGACGGGATATAAAATTTCAGGAGGAGAAAGCCATGAAGTGTTCGCTTGAGAGGGAGCTACACTTGCATGCAGATGAGGAGCTATTAGTTCCTAAGGATGAGCTTCAGGACGTGGATCAGCCACAGGACGAGGTTCATGGAGTGGAAGAGACCACTCATGCAGCGCCAACCATCAGAGGGCGAAAGCGCTTGACAGAAGCTGAGCGACTGGCTCAAGATGCAGAGAAAGTTGTAGGACCACCTACAGCCCAACGCAGGCAGAGACAGTCACCTGATCGGTACACTGGATACATGGCTCTTATGAGCAAGTGTGTTGTGACTGAGCCATCCTCTTTCGAGGAAGCTGTGGAGGATCCCGCATGGGTAGACGCCATGGTGGAAGAGTATGATTCTATTGTCAGAAACAGTGCATGGGAGATTGTTCCTAGACCGGAAGGGAAATCAGTGGTGGGTTCGAGATGGATCTACAAAGTTAAGCAGGCAGCTGACGGGAGTGTGGAGAAGTACAAGGCAAGATTTGTTGCCCGAGGCTTTTCACAGATTGAGGGGATCGATTATGAGGAGACCTTTGCACCTGTCGCAAGGTATTCTTCCATACGGACGATTCTTGCTCTCTCAGCGCAGATGGGATGGCACATTCATCAGATGGATGTGAAGACTGCGTTCCTCAACGGAGTCATTGAGGAGGAGGTGTACATTGAGCAACCCGAAGGCTTTGAAGTCTTCAGCAGCGAGTCGCATGTGTGCAGGCTCAAGAGAGCGCTGTATGGGTTGAAGCAAGCACCACGTGCTTGGTACACACGGATAGACAACTATTTCACAGGACTTGGATTCTCCAAGAGCGAGGCGGATCCGAACCTATACCAAATTGTGGTGGAGGGTAAGTTGCTTATCATTGTACTGTATGTTGATGATTTGATTCTAACGGGTGATGAGCTGTTGATACTGTCATGCAAGAAGGATCTTGCTACAGAGTTTGAGATGAAGGATTTGGGCCTCCTTCACTATTTCCTAGGATTGGAAATATGGCAGCGCAGTGGTGGACTGTTTGTTTCTCAGGGCAAGTATGCTCGGGAGATACTGGAGAAGTTCAACATGCATGGCTGCAAGCCTGTTGATACTCCTCTTCCTGGAGGTTGGAGGAAGGAGGATGCCACTTCGGGAGAAGAAGTGGATGCCACTGTTTATCGACAGTTGGTGGGGTCGCTGATGTATTTGGTCAATACACGACCTGATATATGCTATGCAGTTAACCAGCTTTCACAAGCTATGGTTAAGCCTACCAAGCTCTTCTGGAAGGCGGGCAAGCATGTATTGCGCTACTTGAGAGGCACATCGGGATATGGTTTGTGGTACAGACAGGAGGATGAGGTGAAGCTATGTGGCTTCACGGATGCAGATTGGGCAGGGAGCCCAACAGATAGAAAGAGCACATCAGGAGGGGTCTTCAGTATCGGATCGACAGCAGTTTCTTGGTACAGCAGGAAGCAGAGATCTGTGGCACTCAGTTCAGCGGAGGCCGAGTATATGGCAGCAAGTTTGGCTGCATGCGAGGCTATATGGATGAGGAAGATCCTGGTTGGTTTGTTCGGTTCTCATTTGGATCCTACTGTGATTTACTGTGATAACCAGAGTTGCATTAAACTCTCGGCTAATCCTGTATTTCATGATAGATCTAAACATATTAACATCAGGTACCATCATATCAGAGATTGTGTGCAGCGGAGGATCATGTTACTTTCGTACATTCCAACGGAGGATCAGGATGCTGATATTCTGACGAAGGCACTCACCAGGAGCAAATTCGAGTACCACCGAGGCAGGATAGGGGTTGCTGATAATCCATATCTTGTCGAGAGGGAGTGTTGAGATTGCAACAAGATGATGGAGCTTAGTGAAAAGAGTCGCCTTCACTAAGTGGGCCCGCAGGCTATTTTTGGCGCAAGTCTATTTTTAGACTATGTCTATTTTTAGACATATGGATCATGTCTATGTTTATGGATGATTGATCAAGTTGGGAAAAATAGATGGACTTCTATTTTTGATGAAAGTGTGAGTGATCACAGTGTGAGTGATCAAGTCTATTTTTAGACTGGCTGTCAAAAATAGAAAAGTCAAATATTATTATCTCACAATAATATTTGGACTATAAACTTAATCTTATTCTCTTGGAGCACTTCAGTTTGAGCTACGGAAGTGGCACATGCAGCTGTCAGAAGGAAATTCGTTTTTCTTATGAGTCAGTTGAGTTGTTGCATGCATGACTTCAGTTAGAACTCAAGTGAGTTGAGTTTAGTGGATTGGAGGTACAGTTGATGGAGTTGTGTTCAGTTTAACTTAGTTAAACTGGTTGTAGTTAGTCTAACTGCAGATAGACTAATGATGAGTTGTTAAACTAATTATTAACTCATAATACAACTAAAGAATACATCAGTTAACTCAGTTGCATGTCAGTGCATGTTCAGTTCAACAGGGACAGGTGGTAGAGAATCAGATTGCTATCAGTTGTGACTATAGTTGTGCACCAGATCTTGCACAATCAAAGGATTGAGTATGCCAATGAGTTTGCTCACGTATTTGGCCCGCATTTTAGCCTTTGCTCACGTCCACAAAGAGTGAGTGACTATTTTGCAGGTGAAAATCGAGTTTGGGAAGCAATTCTCATCAGTTCTTGAGCAGGTATTGAGCAGTGGAGGCAGGCAAGCAGTGGAAGAGATTTGGAGATCAGATCTGAGCTGTATTGTGTGTAACAGAGGTGGAGATACTTGTGAGAAGTATTATGCTGTGTAATGTTACATGACTCAATCATTAATATACAGATAGTGTGGGGTTTTTAGCGAGATGCTTTCCCCGGGATACATACTGTGTTAATGTGTGAATGCTCTTGATGTTTTATTGTTATTGATGCTGCTATATTCTTGATCAACGTAGAGGAGCTTATGTATTGTGTATGTTTTCCGCATTAGTACATGATCAGGATAATCTCCATTGAATATGTGTTAAATTATTCAAAATTTCTACACCCTAGAATGATTTCGGAACACAGTCTTGATGTCCTCGTAAGGCAGTTGGTAAATTCCCCCCCCCAGCTAACATGTGAAGGGTGTCTAAGAGATCTTCAGGGATTCCTCGGAGTAGAACCAACTTGAGGGATTCAGGGTCAAGCATGCACCTGGCCCGTTTATAGCTAAGTTGGAACCTCTCCTCATAATCCTCTAAAGACTCATCATTCCCCATGGTCATTCGAAAGATCTCTCCCTTAGTTTCCTTGGACCTACAATAATCCCTATACTTGGTATTGAAGGCTTGCTGCATCTGAGCCCAAGTAGCTATGCTATTCCCAGGTAATCCCATGAACCAGCGTAGGGCTGCATCCTTAAGAGTAGAAGGGAAAAGCTTCAGCTTTTGCTCATCTTCAGTATAGTCATAGGTTCTACAAAGGACAACAAACTCAAACAAGAAGGTATCAGGATCCTCAGTGGTCAGTCCATGGAAGTGAGGCAAAGCAGAGGGGCTAATGTTTTTCATTTTCATCTCCCCATTGGTCTCTCGGATGGGGAAAGCTCCTTCTATTCTCTCATCTTCTCTATTGTCAGCCATAGCTACAGATGGAGTGGTCTCTAACTCTTCTTCTTCTATAGGGTCTTGGTATATCTTTGGATGTTCACCTATAGGTTCCTCTGGGTCACGGTCACCAAAGAAGAGTGAAGGGTGACTCAGTGATGTGGTGGGGGTGTTTGGTAGGAATTTGCCTGATCTATCACGGTTCCTACGAGGCATGAAATGGAAAGGACTTTTCTTTCTTTTGTTTTGAGTGCTTTTGTTTTTTTTCTTTGGTACCTGCAAAACTGAAACAAAGTGATCTACAACTAACTATATTGCTCAAATGAAATTGCAAAATTGGAAAGCTAATCTAGGAAAGCAAGAAATATTAATCTAGGAAAGCAGGAAATGCTAATCTAGGAAAGCAAGAAATGCTAAGCTACTTTTGCAAAAAGGGAAATGAAGTAAACTACTGAGCAGAAGTAAGAGTATGGAAGTAGAAGAAAAGCAACAATTACTAATACTCTGACGCTTCCCCGGCAACGGTGCCAAAAAGGATGGTGAGCTCCAGTATTGTAGCAATAATGCTACAACTCCTGGGGCTTCCTGTCTCTCATTTTATCAACCCGGTAGTTCGTACAAACTTGGAAGCGACGGTGCTATATGCACAAGTACTAGCTCTTGTCGCAGCTGTCACTTGGTCAGCTGGCACAAGTCCGCTAGGGCTCAAGCCAACTTCTATAGGCTCTCAGAAGAAGCTTGCTAATTGATGGACGAAAGCTAATCTCAAAGGAAAGCTACTCTACTTGACAAAAATGAACTGAAAGCAAATCAAAGCATGTAAACCTAGGAAACCCTAATTTAACTAGTCTAACCTCTACAATGCAAGAAATGTGAATGAAGCTTCTACCAATGTTGTCACTACCTCTGATAAATGAAAATGCATCGTTCTAAACTACTTGCATCATGAAAGTTATGTTTTTGTATTTTCTTTTAAGTGTGTGGGATGATGGTGATCTTGAGCTAACTAGGGTTTGGTTGTGCAGATGGGATGGAGAAGGAAGGAAAGCGTGGGATAGGTTGGGGAGGCTAGAAAAGGTCCCTAGGGATCCTTAGCACCCATCCACAGAGGTTCCTCGCATTCAGATGCTCAGCAACCGAGAGAGTGGCCTCCTACAGGATGGTTGTGGAGAATCCTACAAGATACTCTATTTTCTACAGGATGTCTATAAATGGCTACAGGATGACCTACCGTGAGTGTTTGGAGTGATGGAGGGATGATGAAATGGTAGAGGGAGATGTGTAAGGTAGGGATGAGGCTGGTGATGGCTTTAGAAGTGGAAGATTAGGATGGGAAGTGAGTGCAGGGAGGAGGATGGAAGGTGAAGGGCTATGTCAACGAAAGGCTAGAGAATGGAAATAAGTGAGGAGTGAAAGACTTTGTGAGGTAACGGAGCGGAGCAGGGGTCAAAGAGATGTCTGCATGCATGATCAGGATGGAGGACAAAGTGATGGAACGAGAGAGAGCAGTGTAAGTGAAACAAATGCTTATGACTGTCACTTAACCAAAAATGCATCAATCCTAAACTACTTGTGCTTGTAAATTCAATGAGCAGCAATCTAAACGTGAAAGAGAACGTGCATGCAGCTGTGGTAAGGAAGTGTGGTGCAGGTGCGAATCATGTGGAAGCATCTAACTTAACGTGACTGTGGTTGCAGCAATCATGGAATAAAGAAATGCGTATTTTTGGTGGTTAATCATGGACTTCACTCCAATCCCAGATGAGACGGCAGTGAGCCTTAACAACCTTTTTGTTGGAGCTCCAATGGACTATATCTATCCTCTGCTACACTAAACAACTGTAAACAAACTCACTATAAGCAATCTCCTATCTAACTCATGAAAAAGACCAACTCAACAACCTGTAATTCGAATTGCATGTGTAAATGGAAAGCTCACAGTGCTGAAATGAAATGGAAACAACACTACAGCAGAGGGGATCTATGGCTCTCAGGTTGGGCCCTAACCTGAGAGCTATAGTCTCCTTGAGAAAAACTCAGAACTAGATCACAAACTGCCTTCTTTATTCATAACTGATATCATGCCAAATTGGCTTACAAAAAGGAACAAAAACTGAACTGTGCTCCAAAATTACAATAGCAATACGAGAGTTTCAACAACCTATCTAAGGCTAAAGCCTTCATACTTATACAAAAACGATGATCCAACAAGCGTCCTACATTTTAGGAGCTCGGCTGTCCAACTAGAGTTTAACTGCTGATCCTGTAGGATGGTCATAATTGTTGTTCCTGTAGAGCAGTTTATAATTGTTGTTCCTGTAGAACAGCTGGCCGTTTTTTAAGCTCGGAGGGGAGATGGATTAGAGCTCGGAGTTCTTGATGGGAATCACGAGGGATGTCCCTAGAACCGTGGACATCCTCTCCCAAAACCCGCAGTGCCACCTCATTGTCTCCTTAACTCCTTTTTCGTTGTCTTTTGCTCCCTTTTAATGCCAAAACCTGGAATCAAAATGCATCAGTCACGTAGAGAGAGTGCCTACCCTTCTTCCTACAAACAACATGAATAAACTAAGAAATGCATGCATAAGCAATAAAAAATGAATGGTTTGAGCAAGTAGAATAGGCCAAAATGAGCCCAAATTGTACCAAAATTGGGGCTCATCACTTACTTTAATAGCACAACACATGGATCATGGCATTCCTCATGGTGATCAATGCATGTCACGGGGTTCTAGTGTCACCACAATGGCCTAGTTCCTAAAGTCTTTAGCTCCATTATGTTGTTATAGTGCATGTTGATATTGTTGGGATGATGTCATTTGTCTTATAGTCAACCTCATATACTGATCATGTTGGATAGTTTAGTAGTTATCCTACATCAAGAGCACATGAGTCTTATGAGATTTAATCATAAAAAAATTAAAACATATTAAATCATAATTTAAGCATAAATCTCTTTAAATTTATAACTAATACTTATCTCTATGGCTTCCTCTTTGCTTTTGCACTGAGTGGTTTATTAGTCGAAGCAAGCACTAAGTGTTGTGTATGCTCCACATAGTCTTCATCAAGCTCCGTCTTCAAATACAATTCATTGATTGGTTTATCAACTAAAGTAAGCACTCAATTGTGGTCACATTTCTCTATGCAGTCTTTTCATACAACTCCATCCTCAAATCTGGCTCATTGAATGGTTCTCAACTGAAGCAAGCATGCAGTGGTGGTCACACTACTCTACGCAGTCTTTTCATGCAACTCAAAACAAGCTTCCTCATACTTACATCCCAGTGAGCATGGGAATATTTATTCCCCCACCAGCTACTCACCTTCACAAGCCCATGAAACCCCCAATCCGAGCAATCTACATGGCTAAAGGCTTTCTTACATGGGCCCTTGTCAGCCACTCACCCTTTCGGGCCTGAGAAACCCCATTCTGGGTAGTCTACTTTTCCATGGGATTTACTACGCGGGGTTATCATTAGAGTCTCATATCCTAGTTGCCATTTGACATGCTCTAATGATATGTTCTTGGAGTTGTATGAATAGGTATTTGTCTGGCGCGCTCCATTGCACTACTCATGGAGTCTTATAATTAGGGTACAAGTTATGACTCTCTCCCATAAGATAAACATATTTCCACAGGCCACAATGTTTTCACAACAATCTTCTTACTGAGGTTCCAGCCCCATCATGCCACCTATGTCACAACATTTAGTTTCCCATGAGATATACTCAAAAATTTCAAACCAGAAATTTTAATTTTGCAATCCTTGCTTCATCCAAAAGCTTGATCTCATAAGCATGAAACTTGTAGTCATGTCATTGACCTTCATTGCAGGTGTTGTTGGAATTTCATGGTGGATTTGAGCTCACACAAATCCAACACTTGTCTACAACATAATCTTTCAATTAGCCAACGCTTCTCAGTGTTCACACACACAATTGCATAAATTCATAGTAGCATGAAGTGACTTAATAATTATTATACTCATAATAATTTTATTACTCCAACTAAATTCAAATATGTTGAAATGATGTTGTTATTACGCTATACATGTGCACCTTATTTATTCCAATAATTTCAAAATGCAATTAAACATTCATTCCAATAGAATAATACATCAGAAATGAGAAATACACATCTCTAAATTCATTAGAATTTTAATTCTCCATTTCACTTAGTAGACATTTCAAGAATTATTCTCATGTTTCATACTAAAGGCTTCTCGCCTTCACCATACCACTTCCTAGTATCCATGCAAGGTATGCATTAAATTGAAACAATAGTTTTCAAATTCAATTGAAGGAATTCTTACCCAATTCCTTTATTTTACTCCTTTTTAACTTGCTTATGATTAGCAATGATCTCAGTTGAAGCCTTTTAAAGGGTCTAGTTGGTTGATAATTATTCATGTTGTTGCAATAATCAACAGTTCCTGAAATGATCTTAGCCTCATACATTAGTCATAAATTTATTAACTCAAATATTATAGATTTCAATGAAAACTTCATAAAGGCATTTTCATTTGCATTCACTCCTAGCATGTCTTCATTCATGTTATTCATATGCTATCAATTTCCACCCCTTATCAATATCATTCATACACACAAAAAAAGTTAGAAGCATAGGCATATGTACATCAACAATGGTAGTTAACAACGACATGTCATTTTGAGCACTTGCCTAATGGACATTCCATGTGGAAAAACATAACAGGTAGTGTACCATTCAAATAGTGCTCATATTAATGATTCTCAACATAGCATCATTATACCTTTATTATATTTTGTCATATTCATCAAATAAATAATGCATATATATATATATATATATATATATATATATATAATAGCCATGCGCAATTTCAGTTAAGAGAACTCCCTTCTTATGTCATTTTCATGGTTGTTACATTTTTGTCCATTTTGTTCATGTGAACCCAACCAGGTCCACCTAGCTATTATGTCATCCACTTTTTCCTTATCCTGTCATTCATCTGATGTATAGGGTTTAGTCAAGGTATTACATCTTCGATTCGGTTTTATTTAGCTCTTCTTCAAAACTTGTTTCCTTTCCTTTCCCACACCCAAAAATCCACCAAGACCAACCCGTAAAAGGAAAGACGAAAGAATGAAAACAAGGAAAACCACAATAGCAACACAAGGAAAAAAAGCAACATGGCCATGCTCAAGGTCAATAAACAAAATCAACAAGAAAATTGTAACATCAATGACATACAAAACATTCCCATACACCTCATCCATTAATTCCCAACAAACTCAATCCCATGAGTTCCCATCTACTTCTGCATTGAAGGTTGTTGGCCCAGGTGTCTAGAGGTTGCATGACTATTTCTTCCTTGCAAAAACCATGCATTCCTCCCCACCCCTACACTCTTGTGCATATATGTTGTCTTGAACACACATTGTATTAGTACAATTGTCTTAAAACATGATCATTCCTTCATGCCATCTCATAAGCACATACTCATATCATGCACTTAATCAAGAATTCAAACAATACTTTAAGTGTGCATAAATTCCAAGAGTCGTAATCAATAATTTTTAGAACACTTATCTAGAGAAAACTGTTGACTACTAGCAAACCTCTTATTAATTCACTCACAATATTATCACAACA
Source organism: Pinus tabuliformis (assembly GCA_031772625.1). Taxonomy (NCBI): domain Eukaryota; kingdom Viridiplantae; phylum Streptophyta; class Pinopsida; order Pinales; family Pinaceae; genus Pinus; species Pinus tabuliformis. Next base: position 237,977,899 of record CM062805.1, read on the forward strand.
TGCATATAAACAGGCGTAAGTGTCACCTATGCCATTCTCTCATCAACAACTTATTTTCGATAGCCTTCGTTCCTCAAGACTACATGCAACACTTTCAATAGCTTCCCAATTGTTCCGTCAACCTGCTCTTGGTTACATGTTTACCATTAACCACTACTGGTCATCTGAATTATGTTATGACAACAGGGTGCTCAGATTCTTTATGCATGCACATCCATTATTGTATGCACATAGCGTACCTTCATGCATCTAGCATCTCATTATTTATAATATATTCGGTGGACATGCATCTATGAATGATTTCATCTCTTGCATTTTATTATGCCTATGCTATTATTCATTAGAATATGATGACTTCTCAAAACACTAAAGAAAAATATAAACTAGCAAGAGATAAGTTGAGAGCTTACCCATCATAGTTTTGACTGCATCACTAAGTCATAAAATTTTGCAATCCTGTTGGACTGCTCTATGGAATCTAACAACATTCAACATGCTTAACTTGTTGCATCAAAATCAAATCATTGTTTAATTAACACTAGGGTATTTGTATGCTTAGCAAAAAATTTCACATAAACACACATGTATGTAGTACACAATCACTAGTAAAATTCTACAAACAACACACACTTGCACACAACAAACAATCATTCTTTAAATAACACAGAGTGTGGTGTTCCATACTGTAACAAAAGTATTGAACTTATCCTCCTAGGCCCATTTAGTCTGAAAGTTGAACTTGGGTGCTCTGATACTCTATATCATAACTCTAAATATTATCTCCAAATTAGGTTTAGTTCAGAACCTTCACTCTTTCATTTCATCTATCTTAAGCCCATCTAGTCCAAGTGTTTAACCTGGATGTTTTGATACCACTTTATAACATGCCCTCCAATCCCCTTAGATTATTCTCAGGATGTGGAAGGGGTTTTATTAAAACTAACCCGACCTCCATGGTCCTGTTATGAAGATGGGGTTATAAATATACTTATCTTCTAACTTTGTCAACATCCAAAACAAATACCACCATCATGTTCGACCAATCAAGAGCTTTTCAGTGATATAAATTTTAGCTCAATCTGAAATCGGATTGAAATTTATGCCCATTAGAAAGATCAAGCCCCCTCAACATTGCCACATTAGAATGTACTGTTGCATGGCATTTCAAAGTGGTGTACGTGGCTCTACTGCGTCACCCATAAACCAACGTGGCTCTTATCATGTCCTCACGCCATAACTTGGGAAACAACACTCTACTCAAATTCCACGACACACAAGGACATAGAATTTTACATTACTTACTAGGAAAATTTCCCATTCTATGGCTTCTGTCAACTATGGCTCCTTACACAACACTACAAATCATTGTCATGGTCTACGTTCCACGATGACATGGCCCCAGTCATGTCAAATCCATGCTAGCACCATGTATCACATTCAGGCCATGTGGCATCACATTCCACCTATCGCTTCATCAATATATTAATGTCACATGTCTCCTGCTTCTTGATGACATTAGGGTGATATCGCTCTACCATGTAGCTTCCTTTGGTGGTGCCACGTGTAACCCAAAAATGGACCCTTTGGCCATCCAAACGGGCTAAATCTACTTGCCACATGTCACACCATGTAGGTTCCATGCTAGTAATCTCCTATGTCACCTGCTACGTGGCATCCACATAGCCTTACTCAACTTTGTGGCACTTGCCACCTCAACAATTTCCAAGGGGTCCCACAAAGCCAGTCTCTTTGCACAAATTTGATATTTCACGTTATATGAAATTGGGGGTTGACAACATGATTCCTTCGTTATGTGCCATATTCAATTCTTTGTTCCCTGAGATGGATATATTATTATTCCACCACCTTGACACAATGTTATTGTGCCACAACCAAGCTTTATGCCAACCAACACTATGTGACATGAAAGTTCATGATAAGTGATAGAGGGAAGACCCACCATGCATGTTCTAGCAACAACAATCACGTCATTACTTGTTGCCTGCCGAGGGTGGAAGGGTGCTACACGTCATAAAATTTTCCATCCAATGGTAGGGAAGTCCCTGTAATGCACACTCTATTTATAGTCCCCAGCTTGGACGACCATTGCACACAACTCGACGAGGCATGGTGTGACGTGCCATGAAATCTTGCGTCAAGTAACGGGGATATTCCCATATCTTTTCCCTAAACTACATCAACTCAAAATTATTATGTATAATTTAGTTTAAAATTGTCTTTGGCCAGAATACAAGCTTGTGCAAGCCATGCACGGATCTAGGACTCCAAGTGTTTTCTGATGCTCTGCTGAGCCTTCCTGGGTGTTACACATGATTTTTGTCACATCTATGGAAAATGATGTTGTATCCCTATCCTTCACTATTTTATCATTGCCACTAATCCCTGAAGAAGATAGAAAAAATACCTCTCTATGGAAGATAAGAATTTTATGAAAATACCTTAAAAAACCCTATTTTGAAGGTCAACACAGGTTTTACCATTATATCCTGTGAAGACGTAGGCTTCATAGATAAATAATTGCATCATCGATGCAAGTTGTTGCATTACATGTTGCGCCAGTCTTTTAACTTGGGTAAATATTAAAAAGGAACGAGGAGTTTATATTCTAGAAGCCTTGTGGAGGTATCTTTCCATACGGTGTGGATATGAGCTCGCATCCCTACCATAGTGGATCTCACCCCTACCTAAGTGGATCTTAACCTCCATCTCTTATCTCCTCTTACCCTTATCTAGTCTATAAATTCAATGGACTCTCATGGAGAAGGGGTTGGATTTTTTACTCTTGAAGGAACTTTGGCTCTCATGTTTCCATCACATCTTGCTAAAGTATCCAACCTATGATCATACTACTTTTGTAGGAAAGGCTTGGAGTGAAGACAACTTGAAGGAGATTCACAACATTAAGGCATCGATTATAATCTGCTTCCATATTTCATTAATGCAAATACATTTTTGTTTCCCACATTCATTGTTATAATGATTTATACAAGATTCCTTGATCACTTGTATAGGTTATGTTAAATAATTTGTGTATCATGTGCTTTGATGTTTGTCAGTTGGTGTCTTTAGAAATCCTTGCTCGGAGCATCAAGGATGGGATTGAAAGCTACTACAAATAATAGCGAGGACAAACGTCAATAAAAACAATATGAGTTACTCATCACATTGCCTACATCTATGATTTAATGGTAATGAACCTAGAGAGAGTTTTTATGTGTTTGTTTTTTTTGTTCTAGACTTGGGTTCCAAGTCTAGGGAGATATGTCTTGTCCACAATATAAGATTTGTCCATGAACATTGGGTTTGATTGTGGCCTAGTGCATTCTCATGATAAGAAAGAAAACATTACACATTTAACTAAGTATAGATAAACAATCACACTCAACACACACAATCTTTATCTCATTCTCTACATAAAATAATACATTTCTACGTTTTAACAAGACAGGAAGCCTTTCAACTTATAAGCATGCCCACCAATAGGCACTAGAGTTCAAACTAGCATTGCTCAGCAATTTCACTCGCAATTAATAGTATACATTTATCTCATAAAATAGACTCCACACACACACAAAATTGTTAGCTTCACCAATAAACGTACGTCACAGTATGAGGACAATCAACATTATCAAGTAGTTAATAACCATGTCCAAGCCAAGCAATGAAGTTCACACATTATAGCAATTAACTGAGCACATCAAACAATCATTCAAACCATGTAGATATCTCTGTAAGTATGTAAAGTATCAACAAACATAAAGGCCTTCTAACCTTTCTTAATCATGAGAACATAGAAATAACATCTCAATGTAGATAGATGGAAGTATCACATTATTTCTTTGGCAGTGCATAACAAGTTAGTTGGTAAGTACTTGCTTAGCTAGGGACTCAAGCATTCTTACATAAATAACATAGAATCCATCATTAACAATGAGCACATTAAGGCATATTATAGACTATAGTCTAACATACACAACCAAGATTACTTATCTGAATGACATGGAATGGATGGCAACTAAAGGAGGGACTTCGACTCTCCACCCAACCATAGGACAACTGCATTGCAGTCTTTCTTGCAGCTAACCACCCTTTAGCCAGATCCATGGTCCAAGCGAGTGCTTTCTCGAAGATTCCAATTCAATTTCGGTTGGGTTATTGCTTAGTCTTCTAGGAGTGTGGGGTTTCTTTATAGGTGGTTTGTTAGCTTATTATGTAAGCACTAAGTGGTTTATCAACTTCACAACAAGCACTCAACACCCAATTCCTCCTCTAAGCCTCCCATTGATATTTCAAGCTTGGACACCACAATCTAATTGCTCTAGTGCATCAATATTGGGGATCACACCCCAAAAAACTTTTAGTTGAAATTCTCAGTCTTGACTCTCAAGTCTTTTATGTGCTCCTATGCTCCTCTTCCCCCAGAGTTCTCCCCCCTTTTTCCTTTTTGCTTGCTTTCCTTCTCTTATTTTCTCCAAGCTTGCTTGTCTTCCCTTCACGTCGTGGGATGAACAAGAAGGATGTAGGCATCTCCCCGCCCCATCATTTCTTTGTAAGTATTTGGTGGTGGGGCTTTCGAACACGTCGTCCCACCCACTCACAATGCTCCCTCATATTGTAGATCCATCAATCCCACTCTTAAAGCCATCCAATTAAAATTTATTTTTTCTCAACCAACCATGATCCTCCATGGTGGCATTGCACAATCATCATTTATCTTTATGAAAACAGGTGTCAACGTAAGGCGTGTTACAATTTTCCAAAATTTCTCCAAAAAGAAGAAGCAAGGAAATGTTTTTGAAAACATCTCCCATCCTAAAAATATGAAAAATGTGGGAAGTGTGCCCCACCCCGGGGGATGCGTCCCTGTGAAACTTTGGTATTATCTTAGTCTTTCATATTTGATGAATTGATTCTTAACTCTTCTTATGTCACCACTTACTTTTCATGTCATTTTATCAAAATCCCCAGAATTTAAACACACAACAAATATGCGATTTAATTTATGAAATATTTACTATAAGTAAATCTCAATCTCATAAATGACATGGTCTTTTCCTTATCATAAAACAAAATATTTGTGTGATAAAAATCATCATTAGCTTCTTCATTTTATCAAATATATGGGACAATATTACCATAAAAATACACACATATTTGAAATTGATATTAAAATGCAAAGATATTTGAAAATGATAATAAAAATGCAATGATAATGAAGAAAAATTAATTAAATAATAAATAACTTGTTTTAATAATATTATTCTACTTTTATTTTATATATATATATATATATATATATATAATTGTGCCAATTGAGTGCTACCATAATAACCTTTAGGTGAGCTATATTGCTTTAGTATACAACTATGGGTATCCAACCCAAAATTTGAATTGTACTTACATTTACTTTACATGTTAAGGAACTTCACATAAACTCTCCTAAAAAGCTATGCATTTTTATAAATATCCATAAAAATATTTGGAAATTTTTATTTAAATATATTATCAATAATTGATTTAAATTAATATATATTTTATAAATTTATTGCACATAGAGATGCATTCCACGATATAGTATGACGACGATGTTAAATATGTTTATGCTTAGTGTTAATAAAATAAATATTATGTTTATAATATGTTTGTTGTTGTTAATTGTTCTATTTTTTTTTGTTTCTAACTACTACCACTATAACCTCTATAAGTATATATATGCCCTTTTTTCATACGCAAATAAATGGAAGGAATCTGAACAATAATCTCTTCACACATAATACTTAAAGTATTGAGGGTCTTTCGCAGTGCATTATATTAGATATCATTTTTATTTTTTTTATTTTTTTTTATTTTTTATTTTTTATCCTGAATTCAACTGCGTTAAGAAAGTCATTCATCTATGACCATTTCCATGAGAGGTAGGCGTAACTGACTAATTTCTCATGATTTTTTAATAGTCCACTTAGCACTCATTGCATCGGCTGATGCTCACAGGGGTGAAGAAGTGGGATTGAAACTAGTGAAATGAATCACATAGCATCAATCATCACTTCCGGGGCTTGCATCCGGTAACCAGGACTTCCCGGGAGGTCACCCATCCCAGATCGTCTCTGGCTCAACCGCGCTTAACTGTGGAGTTTTCTCCACAATCAAGCCCGCTTAGCTTGCTACCCCCTTTGCAAAACCTTAGCAAGTATTGTGCCTCATTAACCATTCAAGTAGAGCTCCCTTCACTCTTATGTATTTAAGTATTAAGAGTCTTTCACAGTGCATTATATTAGATATCATTTTCTTTTGGGATTCAACTGCGTTAAGAAAATCATTCATCTATGACCATTTCCATGAGAGGTAGTCGTAACTGACTAATTTCTCATGATTTTTGAATAGTCCACTTAACACTCATTGCATCGAGAGTGCTAAGTGGACTATTAAAAAATCATGAGAAATTAGTCAATTACGACTATTTCTCATGGAAATGGTCATAGATGAATGACTTTCTTAACGCAGTTGAATCCCAAAAGAAAATGATATCTAATATAATGCACTGTGAAAGACCCTCAATACTTAAATACATAAGAGTGAAGGGAGTTCTACTTGAATGGTTAACGAGGCACAATACTTGCTAAGGTTTTGCAAATGGGGTAGCAAGCTAAGCAAACTTGATTGTGGAGAAAACTCCACAGTTAAGCGCACTTGAGCCAGAGGCAATCTGGGATGGGTGACCTCTCGGGAAGTCCTGGTTACCAGGTGCAAGCCTCAGAATTGATGATTGATGCTATGTGATTCATTTCACTAGTTTCAATCCCACTTCTTCACCCCTGTGAGCATCACCTGATGCAATGAGTTCAAAGTGGACTATTAAAAACTCATGAGAAATTACTCAGTTACGACTACCTCTCATGGAAATGGTCATAGATTAAATGACTTTCTTAACGCAGTTGAATCCCAAAAGAAAATGATATCTAATATAATGCACTGTGAAATACCCTCAATACTTAAATACATAAGAGTGAAGGGAGCTCTACTTGAATCGTTCATGAGGCACAATACTTGCTAAGATTTTGGAAATGGGGTAGCAAGCTAAGTGGGCTTGATTGTGGGGAAAACTCCATAGTTAACCGTGCTTGAGCCAGAGGCGATCTAGGATGGGTGACCTCCCGGGAAGTCTTGGTTACTGGGTGCAAGCCCCGGAAGTGATGATTGATGCTATGTGATTCATTTCACTAGTTTCAATTTATTAAAAAATCATAAGAAATTAGTACCTCTCATGGAAATGGTCATAGATGAATGACTTTTCTCTCATGGAAATGGTCATAGATGAATGACTTTTCTCTCATGAAAATGGTCATAGATGAATGACTTTCCCAATTGAATTTAAAAAAATAATATCTAACATAATACTTTATTTACACTACATAAACTTATATTTATAAAATCTTATATATAAAAATTTTGGTACAAAATTAACTTAATGAAAATTTAAAACTAAATAGTCGTTAAAAGTTTAATGAATTTAAAACTAAATACTCGTTAAAAGTAAAGTAAATAATCTTAATATAATAATTTTAATGATGAAAAATAAGAGAGATGAATAATTTTGAAGATAATATTAATTTGGAATCTTCATTTAATCTTAAAATATAATTTAAAATTAATATTATCAACTTTAAAGTCATCCTTCTAATTATAAAATAAGACGTAAAAAAGTGCACAGCTAAAAAGCAAAAACATCGATCAGATTTTATTTTAGGTTTCTAAAATTTATTCAGACATTAACATCAGCACACAAAAAAAAACTTTAAATTATATTAATAAAATTTAAATATATAACTTAAGTATCTTAAGATTATATTAATAACATTTAAATCTATAACTCTAAATATCATATGATTTATTTTATATATATATAATATAACAATTAAAAGCTGTCCACCTGCCTATCCCGATCAAGCACTGCACCACAGCTTTATTTGAAACAAAGTTTATTTGTTTGGCCGTGAAGACGACATAAGGTGTCCTATCTGTGTAGTCTGGATGATGAGACTCATTCATCAATTTCTTTACCCAGTTCATCATTTGCCATTAGAGCAGCATCTTATCCATGAATCCTACGACTGATCAATAGGTGAACACGCTGGTTCTATCTTAAACTTCATCTGGGGTATTGCTATCCGTTCATGTTGATCGTTTTTAATCCAGTTTTCAGTGCCTCCGTGTTCACTGGCTAACTGTGGTTGATGGCTTTATATTCCTTTTATAACATGCTTTCAGTCATTTCTTTTCTAAATTTTGATTCTGCTTCATTGATTTTGATCATGTTTCTGTCTCACAGAGGGCTTGCCCATCTTCAAATGACCTCCTCAATAGCAATGAGCTCACACAATAAGGCACATGCAGTCTCAAATCCCTCTATAATTCCCAACCCTCAGACGGATGCAGTCTACAACAATCTTAGGAAACACTTTTCGTACTTTGATTCAAGTAAAAATCTTCCAATATTCATGGAGAATGCCGGGGGAAGCCAGTGCCCCAATGTGGTGATAGATTCGATGGCTAATTACATGAGATCTATGTATGTTCAAATAGGGGCTGGATATGAGCTTTCCATGAGAGCAAAAGAGGTGGTGGACTCTGCTCATAAATTCATGAAAACATTTGTGAATGGTGATGAAGTTGGAGAGGTTGCATTTGGGTCTTCCTCTTCACAACTCCTTAAAACCCTCAGCCACTGTTATCTCAATGTTCTCAAGGAAGGGGATGAAGTGATTGTTCATGAGGCTAATCAAGAAGCAAATGCTGGTCCATGGGTTAAACTGGCAGAACAGAGAGGCCTCCCTATCAAGTTTTGGAAGGTGAATGAGGATTTCAGCTCAAGCTTGGAATCACTTGGTCGGCTCTTATCCACCAAGACAAGAATTGTAGCAGTAGCCCATGTTTCCAACGTGTTGGGAGAGATCCTTGATTTGGAAAGAGTGGTTAAATTTGTCCGGGATGAGATGGGTTGCAAGAGAGCCATAGTGATTGCGGATGGAGTAGCCTTTGCTCCTCATCGTGCAATCGATGTAGCAAAATGGGGTGTGGACTGGTATGCTTTTAGCACTTATAAGGTATGTGGCCCTCACATGGCTGTTTTGTTTGGTACCCATGATGCTTTCAATGAAATCAAGGATGAAATGCCCAACTTTTATTTCATTCCCAATCATCATTTCAGTAGCAAATTTGAGCTTGGATGCCTTAATCATGAGGGATGTGCGGGAATTCTAGCCCTTCAAGAGTACCTAGAACATTTGGCAAAAGAAGAGGAGTTGGCCTTAAATTTGGGTACTGATGGGGAACAACAAGGTGACTTGGCTAAAGAGGTTGAGAAATCCGTTTCTTCTTTGAAAGTAGGGAATTCTTATGAGTTTGATAGAAAGCTCATTGAAGCCGCCTTCCGAACTGCTGAACTGTTGGAGAAACCCCTGCAAATTGCTTTAATCAACTATCTTAAGTCAAGATCAGATGTCAGAATAGTAGGACCTGCCAATGGAGATGGAGAATGCAGGGTTCCCACTATCAGTTTTGTCCACATGAATAAGAAATCCTCTGACATTGTCCAAGCTCTTTTCCAAAGGGGTTTTGCAATTAGGAATGGTCATATGTATTCTCACAGGCTCGTCTCAGCTTTATGTTCATATGATCTCTTATTCACCAACAATGTGAATGAAGGGGTAGTGAGAATTTCAATGATCCATTACAACACTCCTTCTGAAGTGTCATATCTTATCTCTTGTTTGGATGATATTCTGTGAATATCAGACAAATAAATCTGCGCATCAAGCCATGTCCGGCCTCGTATCAACCGCCATCAGTCTGCTCTGAGATCTAACATCTGTAAGTTTGATTGAAAAGCTTGCAGCGTCTTCTCCAGAAGAAGCTTGTATTTGTACCATGACAGATGCATCAACTATGATGTTCGTTAGAATGTTGTTATGCACCTCATGTTGTAAATAGTGTAGTTTAAATATTTACCATGTCACTGTAACTTCATAGCATCTGCAACCTAAGCTTGCGGGCTTTCTGTGGCACTGCAAGACAAGTTTGCTTCCACTACATTCCAGTACAAATATTTTTCTTTCTGTGGAACAGCTTATAAGAGAACAAGTTTAAGAAATTTGAATGCCAACCTTGCATTGGCTGTTATAGCCTAATAATTAAAATGTCTGTTTAGAGTAAATAGAATTTAGATTTTCAAGAATGAGTCCCAGATTTGTGTAAAGCATGTTAATTTCTTTGCATCTTGTGATTTTCAAAACTATTTTTAAAGCTTTACTTCTCAATTTTTGCAATACATTGTTTGTAATGATCCTCAGATCTTACACCATTCTTTTCGGTAGTAACTAGTCAGCCATACATCAGCTTTCTCATACTCGTAATGATGCCCATATTCTTCTTGACTTATCAACCATACCCGCCTTTCAAATGATTTTGTTTGACATAGTTTGAAAACAGAATATATATGATATTGTTCGACATAGTTTGAAAACAGAATATATATATATATATATATATATATATATTCCAAGAGAGGAAAGACCTAACATAATTTAATTGTCAATTAGTAGGGATAGTTATTACTGACTGTTATCCACACATGCCAATTGACTCATTATTATTCAAGATTATGTAAGAATAACCCCATCACCATTATTCAAGGTTATTCAAAACAAACCATGTCACCTGGAATAATCCACTATGGTTCTGAAGAAAACATACTTTTACTAATACCACATGCTTCTGAATCTTGAACTGTTAATCTGTTTCTTTACATTCTAAGAAGATTAATTCCTAACCAAAACCAATTTTAAATTATACTCCAAAACCAAATATTCTTCTGAAATTGCAATGAACTACAATCTTTTATATATATATATATATATAAATAAAACTAACAACAACAAAGCCAACAAATACAAAAATATTATAGATAAAAAATAGTCTTAAAAGATATTTGAACTGTTCTGAAAAGCCATCTAGCCAGCCATTTAAGATTTAATCTAACAGGATCCTTCAAAAGAAATAGTTTTATCATGGAATATGGATGCATTTTAGGAAGACAGCGTGGTGGATGGATGCATTTCAACGAGTATATTAATATAAAGTGATCTTAATCCTTATAATATCTTTAAATTTTTTACCTGTTAAAAAAATTTAAGTACTACACTCATTATTAGCCAATCCTAATCTCATTTGTTTATGGTAAACTATTCCACCCATATAGCAAAATTCAGTTAATTGTGAAATGATTACATCCCGATACAGATATAATGTAATAAATAAGAAATGAAATTGGTGAAGACATCCAGCCAACAAATGTTCTGCTAAGAGGGTTAGCCAGAAATTTTCGTTTCCACCCCGCTCTGGTGATATATTTTCCTGGTCCCTTCTCGTCTCCCCTTTCCTATAGTCTTGAAGGACTGGTCAAAGTTGGCTCCGGCAACATGGCAGCCGAAGTCACCAACTTCTGTAATTCGAATTGTTAATTGACCAATTTGACATGCCAATCCAAGTCGGTCATGTTTATCATTTCAAGGCATCATTTTTGAAATTTACTACTTGCCATTGTTTTGGCATACTTTTGACACCAAGCTTCTTCAAGAAAAAGTGTCAGTCAGCATTTTTGTTCCAGCATAAACAAGGAGGTTAACAAGGTGTTGCAGAGGAGTGACTGTAGGTGTGGTTTCATTCATTCCTTCTGCGGATGAAATACTATGCCAGATTCCAATGTAATAATTTGAATGACTTCCTGATCATTGCAGGGTATAAGAATGTAGTGCATAAGCGGTTTCAATATTCTCACTTGCTTTAGTAATTTGAAATATTAGGACAGCTTTTTACTCTCATATATATCTCAGGATCTTGACATTCTCAGTTTACATAAATATCACAGATGGCTATGTTAAAGGAGATTTCAATATTAAGACAGTTGAATTTTAATGTATTTTAAATATTACTGTTGTTATATTTCGAAGAAATATATTGTATTTCATCGCTGGTCATGCTAATGGAAATTTTAGTCGAAGTCCGTTGTTTTAGAACTTTGAGTCTTTGGCACTACTGTTTTTAGAATTTCAATAATGTTTGCCAACTTCATTTTCTGGCCATCTTAAAAATGGCGTCAAGTTTACAGATGAGTCCATTTGTATTCTCAATGTTGGTGTATAACTAGAGTCGAATTTGAAACTTGGGCAAATTATGCCACCTTCTGGCTTCTCAATAATCAAACAACTCTTCTCATAATATTTGGAAAGCTAAAGTGTAAATTCATGTACTTGGTGAGGTTTAAATAAATGTTGGTACCGATTCCATAGGTGAGTTATTTGATCTTATTGTGTTTGAGATTTACGTCACCACATAACCAGTTTTTGAACTCTAACTGCTGAGATTATGTCTTCATTGCTTCCACGTTTTACTGATTTGTCAAAGAAGGAAGGCAGGTTTGTGGCTTCGATTCAAACCAAGTTTTGTATTTTAATGAAAACTATGCCTATAACTGTTGATGCAGAGCATTCCTATGCTGTTGACAATCTTACATCACTCAGAAATATTTTATTTTAATTTTTTTTCATTTTGGTTAAAAAACCGTTGAGAATACTCCACATAACAACTGGTAATTGGTGAGAAGGGGAACTAGTTGAAATGGCCAACTTTGATTAGGAGACTTTAAGGAGGCTTAGGGCCTATTAAAGGAGGAACCATTTTCCTTGGAAGTAGCGTTTGGTAGCTCAGCGGTTTAATTGAAGATTGGCGGCAAAGCCTTGTTAAAAAGCAGGTAGAGCTTGGTAATAGCTCAGAGGAGCTGGTGGAACAGAACTGGTAGATCTGTGGACTCCAATGACTGTCATTACAGTCTAGTGGAGGTATAGCAAGGCCTTAAGCCTGTATGTAGAGGAAACAGAGTTCGATTCTGTCAAAGATATTCTTAGATCCTTGTTGAGGTGTTTTATTGCAAAGGCAACAGGCCCATAAGCCTGGTAAATGTAAGATTAGCATTATTGTGCTTTAACCAGCATGAGAAATAGAGCTACCGAGCTTGTAATGTAAACTGTATTGTGTTGAATGAAAGAGCTATTGAGCCTATCCATTAACACTGATACAAGTATTGTTGACAGAAATTTGGCAGTGATACCTTTTTGAGTGTAGTAGTTACAATTTATTTCTGCTGAAAATAAGAAATCAGTTCATGAAGTGCAGTTCCATTATATTAAAGAAGCTAGGATATTGTTAGCAGTGTAGTTTGTTGTCCACTCTGTAATTGCAAGCGTTCAATTGCTAGATTTATTCAGTGCCTCAGGGGCATCTGCATCATGTGATTACATCATAGTGGGTTGATCCAGTGGTGAGGACAACTCCAGCCAAGCAGATTGCTGGATAAAGTTGTTTGTTGTTAATGGAGGTTACACAACAAGAAAGAAATGAAGCTGAAAGAAAACTGAATGCAACCACACAAGTAATAACTCAAGATTTAAGTGGTAAAACCCTGACAGAGTGTCAAGGAAACATCCACGGGGCAAAGGATTGGAATCTCTATTCAATCAATAAATGATTCTCCTTACAATAGTTCCAACATTCATCAGTTTTATATATGAGCCTCCGTTACAAAACTGTTGATTCGGTATAAAACTAACTTGTCAATAACTAATACAATTTACTCAAATTTACATTAACTAGTTGTCAACTACCAACAAACTCCACCTTGACAACAATTTTCCTAATCCCTTGCCCATGCCCGTTCATCATATTTTCTGCAAGCCAAGAGAAGCTAAACACCATCGCAACTTCTCTACTGTAACTGGCTTTGTGAATATGTCTGCACAATTCTCTCGTGTATGGACCTTTTGAAGAGCTACTTTTTTGCCATCGATCACATGTCTTAGAAAATGATACCTTATATCAATGTGCTTGGTTATGCTGTGATAAGCAGGATTTGTAGCCAAGTGAATAGCACTTTGACTGTCACAAACTACATTCACTTTCTCCTGCGTCTTTCCAATCTCATCAAGTAGACCCTTTAACCAGATTGCTTTTTTATTGGCATCTGAAGAAGCTATATATTCTGCTTCGGTAGTGGACAATGCAATTGTTTCTTAAAGCTTTGACATCCAACTAATTGCTCCACCTGCAAGAGTAAAGACATAACTTGTAGTAGATCTTCTTTTGTCCAAATCACCTGCATAATCAGCATCTACATATTCGCAGACTGATCCTTCACTACCATTAAAGATGATGCAATGGTCACTTGTGCCTCTTAGATATCGAAGCACCCATTTCACTGCTCGTCAATGTTCTTCACCTGGATTTGCCATGAACCCACTGACAACTCCAACTGCATGTAAAATGTCAGGTCTTGTAGATACCATCACATACATTAAATTGCCTACAACATTTGCATATGGTACATGAGACATACATTGCTTTTCTTCATAAATTCTAGGACTCAAAACCGAAAAAAGCTTAAAATGGCAAGCTAATGGAACATCAACAAGTTTCACATTGTTCATACAAAACTTTTCAAGTACTTTCTCCACATACTTCTGTTGTGATAACCAAAGCTTACCATTTTTCCCGTCTCTGTGTATCTCCATGCTCAAGATATGTTTTGTTGCTCCAAGACCCTTCATATCAAACATCCTAGAGAGCTGAGCCTTTAACCTGTTGATCTCTTCCATGCTTTTGCTTGCAATAAGCATATCGTTAACATACAAAGCTAAGATAATGAATATGCCATTGAAACTTTTGAAGTATACACAATGATCATACTCACTTCTAATAAAGTTCTGGCTCACCATGAAGGAGTCAAACTTCTTGTACCATTGTCTGGGAGACTGCCTCAGACCATACAATGATTTCTTGAGCTTGCAAACTAATCTTCTGCTGCGACCTTGTACAAAACCTTCTGGTTGTTCCATATATAACTATTCATTCAAATCACCATGTAGAAACGTCGTTTTAACATCTAACTGTTCTAACTCAAGGTTAAGTAATGCAGTTAGTGCCAACACAGTACGAATAGAAACAAGTTTTACAACTGGTGAAAAAATCTCATGAAAGTCGATACCTTCAACCTGAGAATACCCTTTTGCTACTAGTCTCGCCTTATACCTTTCGATACTTCCATCAACTTTTCGTTTTAGTTTGAAGACCCATTTGCATCCAACAACACTTCTCCCTTCAGGAAGTTCTACAAGATCCCAGGTATTGTTCTTGGCTAAGGAATCCATTTCTTCTTCCATAGCTGTTTTCCACTTTTCGCTATCCATATCATCTACTGCTTCTTGATAACAAGAAGGTTCCCCATCTTCAGTAATCAAAGCAAAAGATGAAGCAAAATCTTCATACCTTTTGAAAGTTTTTCTTTCCCTTGTAGACCTTCTTAGAGTGACTGGTTGCTGAACTGGTTCAGAAACTTCAACAACTTCCTTTGTATCTTCAACACCTTTTTCAAGACCCATTTGCATCCAACAACACTTCTCCCTTTAGGAAGTTCTACAAGATCCCAGGGATTGTTCTTGGCTAAGCAATCCATTTCTTCTTCCATAGCTGTTTTCCACTTTTCACTATCCATATCATCTACCACTTCCTGATCACAAGAAGGTTCCCCATCTTCAGTAATCAAAGCAAGAGATGAAGCAGAATCTTCATAACTTTTGGGAGTTTTTCTTTCCCTTGTAGACCTTCTTAGAGTGATTGGTTGTTGAACTGGTTCAGAAACTTGAACTGGTTCAGAAACTTCAATAACTTCCTTTGTATCTTCAACACCTTTTTCTCTAGAAGCCTCTTCTTCCTTTTGACTGTCACCAAAAAATCTAGCCTCCAACTGAACTTGTTGATTTGGCGATACCTGTTCCTGTTCAATTCTTTCAACATTTGATTTTAAAAGAGAAGATTCATCAAATGTTACATCTCTACTAATGACTACCTTCCGCGATGTAGGATCCCACACCCTGTATCTTTTCATTGCATAGTCATACCCAACAAAGACATAACATTTCGATTTTGGATCTAATTTTGAACGCTGATTTTTAGGAATAAGAGAATAAGCATCACAGCCAAATATCCTTAAATGTGAATAATCACAAGATTGACCTGTCCAAACTTCTTTAGGAATTTTACAATTAATTGCTACTGAAGGTGATCTGTTAACTAAATAACAAGCAGTGGATACTGCTTCTGCCCACAACTCCTTTTGCAAGTTAGCATTGTTGATCATGCTTCTGGCTCTTTCCATAAGAGTCTGATTCATACATTCAGCAACACCATTTTGCTGAGGAGTATAAACAACAGTTTTGTGTCTAACAATTCCTTCATCCTTACAGTATTGTTCAAATTCTATTGAAGTGAATTCACCACCATTGTCAGTTCTTAAACATTTAATTGATTTGCTTGTTCTTTTCTCTACCATTGCTTTAAATTGTTTAAAGATATTGAATACATCAGCTTTCTTTTTCAGCATAAAGACCCAAACTTTACGAGAGAAATCATCAATAAACGTTAAAAAATATAGAGCACCTCCATATGATACAACAGGAGATGGTCCCCATAGATCAGAATGAATATAGTCTAAAATATCTTTACTATTATGATTTCCAGTTTTAAATCTCTGTTTACACTATTTTCCATACACACAATGTTTACAGAAATCCAACTTCAAAGATTTCAGATCGGGAAGAGATTTACGTTTCATCAATATTTGAAGACCTTTCTCGCTCATGTGACCCAATCGTTGATGCCATAGGAGAGTACCTGCTTCTTCTTTTCTGACACAATCGCTGCTTCACTGATCTGAGTACTTCCTTTGAGTCTGTAAATATTTCCGACCTTTTCTGCTTTCATAACAACTAGGGCGCCTTTAAATATTTTCAGCACTCCATTTTGACCTGTAAATTTATAACCATCTGAATCCAACACTCCCAAAGAAATCAATTTTTTCTTCAAATCAGCTACATGTCTAACACGAGTTAATGTTCTAACTGTGTTATCGTACATTTTAATCTTGATATTTCCCATCCCAACAATCTGACATGATACATTATTACCCATAAACACAGAACTACCATTTACATTTTCATATGAAGTAAACCAATTTCTCTGTGGACACATGTGATGAGAAGCACCGGAGTCTAACAACCAGCTTTCTAAACCCTAAGAGACATTACATACAGGTGAATTTTCATCTATCATACATAATTCTTCAGCAGATAAAACTTCGTCTATCATACCTGAATCAACTTGATTTACTTCTTTCTTCGGGTTATCAGACTCTTGTCGTTTCCAACAATCTTTCTTCAGGTGTCCAATTTTATTACAGTGCCAACATTTTGCCTTACACTTCTTTCCCTTTGATTTAGATCTGGAAGACCCCCTTGTTTTTTCTCCTCTTTCCTTTCACCGTCCTCTAGCTATCATGGCTTCTGATGCAGCTGTTTCAGTACTGGATTTCCTTCGTACTTCTTCAGACAAGAGAGCTCCCACAACTAATTCAAATTTCAAAGAATCAACGGTGCTCAAACTGATTGAAGTTATGAAGTGATCCCATGATTCGGGCAGAGAACACAACAAGGTTATAGCTTTGTCTTCTTCTTGAATTTTAACTTCCATATCTGTTAATTGGCATATAAGTGTATTAAAAACATTCAAATGTTCTGCAACTTTTGAACCCTCCTTCATTCAAAGACTGTACAGTTGTCTTTTCAAATAAATTCTATTGGTTAATGACTTTGTCATATATAGTTTTTCCAGTTTTTCCCATAAACTTGAAGCTGTACTCTCTTCAACAATGTTGAAGAGAACTTCATCTGCCAGGCATAACCTGATGGTACTGAGAGCTCGGGCATCCAAGTCCTCCCAGTCTGAATTAGTCATGCTTGCAGGTTTCTTATTTGCCCCGTCCAATGCCTTGTGCAACCCTTGTTGCACCAGCAAATCCCTAACTTTCAGTTTCCAAAGAGCAAAGTTGCTCTTGCCGGTGAATTTCTCCACCTCGAACTTTGCATTCGACATCTTGGCCATTTCTTTCTAATTTTCTTTTAAACTGTACTTCTAGGGTTGAATTTCACCACAATCTGCTAGCAACTAGGGTTTCTTTCTTTTCAACAAAAAACCTAATTTTGTTGCCCCCTTTTTAAACCCTGATTTCTGTCTTCAACTAGGGTTAAAAACTTAATTTTGTATTTATTTCCCAGAATTTCTTTTACAGATATTGATTTCTTCATGAAACAATTCAACTTCCAGAAAAAATTACTTCAACCCCAAAACAAAACAAACAAAAAATTCAACTTCACCAGAGTCTTAGCAACAAAAAATTCTTATTTCTGTTGTTTTTTTTTTTAAATACCTAGACTTATTCTGCTGATCGAATTCCTCTGGCGACAAGCAAGCCAGGCTCTGGGGTCCCTCCTCGATGGCTCTGGCAGCACGCAGAGGTAGCACACTTCCTTGTCAGCTCTGGCAGCACGCAGGCTCTGCTCTGGCAGCACCTCTGGCAGCACGCAGGCTCCCTCCTCGATGGCTCTTCCTCTCCGCAACACTGCAACAGTGTTTCCCTCCAGCACGCAGAGGTCAAGGCTCTCCTCGATGCACGCAGAGACTGGACAGAGCAACGGTTAGGTTCTGGGCCTCCACGACAGCTCTGGTCCACGCAGAGACGTGGTATTGATTTTGCTACGCAGAGAGCAGAGACACAGGTTCTTCTAGCAGCAAGAACTTCCTTGACAGTCTCAGCAGCAACCTCCTTAACAACTCTGGCAGCGGTGGACAGGGCCAGCAACCACTTGCTCCACGCATACGCAGAGACCAAGAGAAATGAGCCTCTGGTACGCAGCACGACTGAGTCTATGCAGAAAAACAGTGGTCCACGCAGCGTCTCAGCAGTGGCTCTTCAATAGTGGTCCACGCAGCTCTGGTCTTTACCACATGCAGGCAGTCCAACAATGATGCAGTAGGTGGAGCTCTGGACCACGCAGAGTGTTGCCTTCACACGCAGGCAGGCTCTTTCAGCAACGACGCAGCCTTCAAAAAATAATTATAAACTGCAAACGCTCAAATGCCTCCAAAAAATGATCACGCAGGACTCAACTCAACTCATTTGCTCTGATACCAATTGTAGTTAATGGAGGTTACACAACAAGAAAGAAATGAAACCGAAAGAAAACTGAATGCAACCACACAAGTAATAACTCAGGATTTACGTGGTAAAACCCTGACAGAGTGTCAAGGAAACATCCACGGGGCAAGGGATTGGAATCTCTATTCAATCAATAAATGATTCTCCTTACAATAGTTCGAGCATTCATCAGTTTTATATATGAGCCTCCGTTACATAACTGCTGATTCGGTATGAAACTAACTTGTCAATAACTAATACAATTTACCTAAATTTACATTAATTAGTTGTCAACTACCAACATTGTCAAGGTACAGAAACAACGTCAGCTTTGGGACTGGGTAGACACTGTTCTAAACTGTAGAGAGAGCTACATCGAAGAGTAGATTAGGGCACATAGAAGGGGATTCCCTGTATGGAGAGGTTGAGGAAGACCAGGTAGAGGGGCTATTAATGAAGAGATATAGAGATGTTGAGAGCCATAACAAGAAGGTTAGACGCTATAGAAGCTTCTCAGAGAAGGGGAACAATAACAGTAGTAGATTATGACAATGAGGACATAAGAGGTGAGGTAAAGGAAGAAGTGACAGCAAATTCGTTTTGTCGGTTATCTTCTCTCTTACATTGAGGTCGTACGACGGTCATACGAGCCGCACACAGCCCCCCTCTCTCTCCTTGGGTGATAAAATCGCTTGCTGGGCATTGCCCATCGGCTATTGGGCGCTCCATTTGATTGTTAGGTGTTTTCATTAGTTGCCAACGCCTTCTTGGGAGAATGGATGGTTGATTATGGAGTAAAGAAAAGAAAGGAATACAACAATATTTGGTAAAGGTACCAGGATATTTCAGTCTTGGGGTGGAGGACTTGTTAGGATAAATCCATATTTCCTTTGTGGCATACCAGTCTTGCAGGATACTTGAAACAATCCATATTTTTTTAATAAGTTTGGTGTTATTATCACTCTCTTATCCATTGCCATTGGATTTTGAATTTGTAGATAAAAAAAAACTCATTAGGATTATGAGTAAGCAAGGCAGTCCTTAACATATCATTTGAGTGGTCCATGATGGTTGTGGATTAGAATTGTTGCACAAATATACTAATACAAAAACATGTGTATATGCTCTGCTTTTTATTTTCATGCAATTTCTTAACTAATAAGGATGCAATTTCAATAATCTCATTATAGATGTTGGTGATGCTTTCACTGGTTCCACTAAATTTGAGTTGATAGATGAAAACATGCATTATTTGTATTCGAGACGACTCATATTAGCTTTAACTAATGGAACTTACTTAAGCATATCATGCCTTCCCTGCCACAAAAGTAATAAACGTTTTAACCTTATTGCCTTGTTTTCCCAATTAATAATTTAGAGTGGGCTGCTCCATTCTTGAGCTGATTGGTAAAAGGAGAAAATGACTTAACTAAATAATTGTTATTCACAACATTGTTATCTGGTTACTTGTGTGCAGGATACACAGAAAGAGGAGCCAGCCAACCAATTTGGAGCAGACGTTGCAGAGAGAACAAGGCTTGGAACTATCAGAAGAACAAAGAACAGTAGAGATCCTTGTAAAATGCAGAGGGAAAAGACCCAATAGCCTCTCTAAATACAGAGTCCTCTATCCAACATTGAGATAGAAAACAGATTTACAACTTCCACAATGAATCTGTGTTCGTAAGTGGGCTGCAAGTCCATTTATGGATCATAACGTATCAGAGCAGCTGCATCCTTCACTGTGACTCAACTGCTAAAACTATGAAGAGAACATTGCATGCCTGAACATGGGCAAAGCAAACAGAGAGAGATTGGAAGACTTAAGAGCCAATGATGTTGAGACTCAAGAAGAGAACAAACACTTGAAAGAGAAGGTCCAAATGTTCAACCGGAGGATGGCAAAGATGGAGAACCACCTTGAGACCTCTACCAAACTATTTCCATTACTAAAGAATAAGTTTGATGAATGTCAAGATTCCCTCATTACAACCATCGTAGATTGGGATAAGCACAGAGTGAAGCTTGTATGCCTTGGTGAGGTGGTCATCTAGATGGATAGTTGGCAAGAAAGTGGGTTCACTCAAATGATGGTACAACTGCAACAATAGTTAGTGGAGAAGGAGGAGGCCTTGGCAAGGTTCCAAGCATCTGTCCAAGACTACGAGGAAGCAATACCACCTTCGTTGCCATTGCTAAAGCCAACACCATGACTAAAACCACCTTTTTAAGCTCACTTTCCGTAGACATTTCTCTAGTGCAGATTGGTGACTTTGAAAAAGCATACCAGAGGCATTAGTTCCAAGATCCTAAAGAAAATGGGCTATGATGAACAAGGATTAGGAAAGTCAAGGAATTCTAAACTCCATTATAGCTACACAGAGGCCAAGCATAATGGACTAGACTTTGATGGAAAAATGGAAAGGCCCATCACCATCAAGACCATTTTGTAAACCCAAAGACATGTTGGTGTTGGCCTATTCATCAGGAGAAGTAGCAACAACAAATGAAGATAGTAGTCCACTATCATCTTAGCCTTCTTGTGGAAGATTGAAGGTGGGTAGCAATGAGAAAAACTCATAGGCTTAACCTACACTAGCACTCTAAGAAAGCAACAAGAAGATCAAAGGAGACTAGGAGGTCTTGCTCAAACAAAACATTCATCCTTTGTCATTTCTGCAATAAGAGAGGCCATAACATTGCTAGTTGTTGGTATGCAATGGCTTGCTCACTTTATAGAAAGAAAGGCCATCTTGTGGCATCTCACTGGGAGGAGCAAGCCATATACCATAGGCCTAAATGTTTACAGAGGAAGGAGGATAGAAATACCTCTCAAGCATTCCATACCACAACACCAAGAACTTTTACCACCATTGTAAGTTGAGTTGAAATTGGGAAGCAAAGTGTTGATGGCTTCATCTAGAGTTTCACCCTATGAACTACACATCTAGGAGAAGTGTGTGGAAAGTGAAGATAGAAGAAGATGAAGAGTTTCCTACATCTCCAATCCAAGGAATAGAAGCTAGCCATAGAGCTATAGGAATTCAAGTATGGAGCTAGCTAAAGACTGTGTGGAGTTGTGAAACACTGAGTATTTGGTTTGTCTATGAAATCACTCAATGCTTGTGAGCCAAAGGAAGCATGAGTAACTATAGAGATAAATATCAATTATCAATTTGAAGAAATTCTCTATTGAAGTTGTGATTTGAATCAATGTACAATTTTTATGAATAATCTCATAAGACTCATGTG
Organism: Pinus tabuliformis; assembly: GCA_031772625.1. NCBI lineage: Eukaryota > Viridiplantae > Streptophyta > Pinopsida > Pinales > Pinaceae > Pinus > Pinus tabuliformis. The sequence continues at coordinate 238,000,310 of CM062805.1, forward strand.
CTTTTGATATTGGTGAACCACTAAACTATTCAACACAAATCTATGAGACTGACTACAAAGCAAATAATATTAGCCTAATGATATCAAAGTGCATAGTTGCAGCGTAATGGTGTTGAAGACCTTCAGGACTAAGCCATTGTGGGGACACTGGAACCCTGTAATATATATTGATCGCGATGAGGTATGCCATGGCACATATGATGTGTTATTCAAGTAAGGCAGGGGCATGCCTTGGTTGAGAAAATACTTCTTGTGTGAGAAAGCCTTACCAATGGATTTATTGCCCAAGGAATTGAGGAAGCAAAGAAGGAGACGCCTGAACTTGGAAGGTGAGTGACAACACGGAGGAGGAAACAAATCGCCCAAGGGACTGATGAAGCAAAAAAGGGGATGTCAGATCTTGGAAAGTGAATTGGTTTTCAAGAAACCATGTGCATACTCAATGATATCCAAAATGCATTGGGTGTGTCTTCAGAAGAAATGCGTTCAATTGTTCCTTGAAGGATCACTAAGCACAATGGACGACATGGCTAGACATTGGAGGTGGATTATGCTCTGGAATCAGGTAATCGGGTAGGTTAAGGTGCAATGGAAGCACTTTGGACTAGATGAGGCCACTTGAGAAATCATTAGTTAGATCAGGGTATCTAACCCATTTTTGTTTACTGTGTGAGTAAATGTAAAAAGAGTTTTGTGTATATAAAGTTCATTGTTGAATTTTGTGTTCACGCATGGAACATTATTGAATTTTGTGTTTGGGTATAGAACATTGTTGAATTTTGTGTTCAGGGATAAAACATTGTTGAATATTTTTTTGGGAATAAGAACATTGAGAACAATGTTCCTCTAAGGGAAGGGATGAGGTTTGTAACAACCATTTTTGTCACCCCTCATGTAAATATCATTGTATGAACTATTTATGTAAATGTATGTAAAAGTGCAAATAATGACTAGATTGAGGAGTGTAGACAAATTTAGGGCCTGAGGAGTTTCTTGTGTTGAGTGTAAGCCCAATCACTGCATTTACTTTGCCACCTATCTCCCTAAAGAAATTATGGCCTTGGTGTAAGCATTGAATTATGTATGAACTTCCTGAGAAAAGGACAAGCCCATACAATCCATATTCTCATGGAGCGTGCAGTGTGATCAACACACAAGAGAATGGACATGAGACAAGAGACCATGGGAGATGGTATTTGGGGGGATGCATAGATAGACGACATGGTCTGTGGATGAGAGAGAGCTTGCAAAGAAAAGGATAGTGAATGTTGGTGAAGAAGGACACAAAGCGTGGGATTGCTAGCGGACGTGAATTTGCAAGGGAGAAATGACCTTTCCCAACCCATGTTTTGTGATTGGGACAGTGTTCCATGTGTTTTGCTAAGGCCAGTGATGCGTTCCTATCAATGGGTTGGCCAATGAAGGTTCAGTGGAGTTGAATCATTCAATGCTTTCCTTGGGGATGATAAACCACCCGCATAGTTTATGCATCCTCTTGAAACTGAATAGTGTGACATTGAGCCTTGGGTGAATCCTTGTATTTTATTCTAGTTTGGCTAAGAGGGTCACTATGGTGCTTATCGCTGGAGGCAGTTGAAGAACCACCCAGACAACAGAATCCTCTTTTTGATTGGATGTTTGATTGTTTATTGGATTCCCTTGAGCACTTAACTCAAACTATGAATTTGACTCAATGGTGGTCAGCTGTAGAAAAAATTGCAGTGTAGCTGGCTTATGGTTGGGTGGAGAGTGGAAGTCCCTCTTTTAGTTGCTAGCTAAATCAACATATTTAGATAAGTATTTTGGGTTATGCATGCTAGCCTGCAAAATATGGTATTCCTTATTGTGCTTGCAACTAATTATAAATCCTATGTCATTTAGCATTCTTAGTCATTGCAGGTTGCTTGATATGTCCCTCATTGGAGATTAATTGTGATATTTTGAGTATCAATTATCTTTACATCTTTATAAGTTCTTAGAGTGATTCCAATTGACGAATACCAAGACCTCAATCCTTGACCTTCCAGGCCACTCCAAGACCAAGACACCAATCCTCTTCTAGCTGTGAGATCATCATTATTGTTGCAACACTAAAGTCAACTTTACTGCATCACTGAGATTACCATCACTGTTGTAGTACCAAGGCCATTACTTCTCCTTTATCGAGATCTTTGTTAAGATCATGACTTGAGGATCATGAATGAAATTATGATCGCCATCATCCAGAACGCTTGCTAATACATAGTGTAACCATGTTATATATATGTCGAGTCTCTGGCTATGTTTCCTTCATGTATTGAGATCTTCGTTGTTATAGGTATGTTGTGACTATTTATTACGTCAAGACGGAGTATCATAGTTGAGTTACATCATAATGAATACGCTGTGATCATAATTAATCCAAGACTGTAATTATGCTGAGAGAGAAAATATATCAGTTATGTGTTGACTCAGAGATAATGTTGAGATTGTAATTGCATTGAAACTGTGATCACATGAACGTCGAGACAGTGGATTCTCTTCCTTCACCGAGATAGAGTATCCACCGAGATTGTATGCCGAGATACTACACTTTGTTGTGTTTACCAAGACTTAGTTATGATGAAGTCATTGATATTGTCTTTATGTCATCCATCCAAAGAGCTTGATGCCTTCTGAGATTGTGAAATCACTCTCACTGTAATTGTCTTTTAATACTCTGAGATCCTGTAGCTGTACCCACGAATAGTCTCAGAGAAATCTGAGTTATGTCCTTTCCCTTTTGCGCAGACCCTATTGGGTATATATAGTGGTTTGTCCTATGGGTAATCTGACTTGAGTTCATGAATGATATGTCACTTTAACTGAGCTGACATGATTGTTCTTCAGTATATATTTTGAGACCGATTTAACTGATTCCTTCATCGTTTTGCAGGCAGACTTCTTCATGCTTGTCTTGGAGGGTTGTTAGGCTTGTATACATTTTACATATGTGCTCAAGAAGAGCTCTTTACATGTCTTTGACTTTCCTAGACCTATGGAATGAGCAAGAAACTCATTCTTATAATTTACAACAATAATGTTTCTTTTTCTTAACAAGTACAAAGATCAAAATTACATTTGTAAATACGGAACCTAGTTACACTTTCTTCAACACTCCCTCTTAGCACAAATTTTTTCTTAGATTGATTCCAATTAACGAATACCAAGACCACAATCCTTGACCTGCCAGGCCACTCCAAGACCAGGACACCAATCCTCTTCTAGCTCTGAGATCATCATTACTTTTGCAACTCTAAAGTCAAATTTACTGCATTACTGAGATTGTCATTGCTGTTGTAGTACCAAGGCCATTAATTCTTCTTTATCGAGATCTTTGTTAAGATTATGACTTGAGGATCATGAATGAAATTATGATCACCATCATCCAGAACGCTTGCTGATGCAGAGTGTAACCTTGTTATATATATTCCGAGTCTTTGGCTATGTTTCCTTCATGTATTGAGATCTTCGTTGTTATAGGTATGTTGTGACTGTTTATTACATCGAGACAAAGTATCATAGTTGAATTACATCATAACAAATACGTTGTGATCATAATTAATCCAAGACTGTAATTATGCCGAGAGAGAAACTATATCAGTTATGCTTTGACTTAGAGATAATGCTGAGATTGTAATAGCGTTGAAACTGTGATAACAGGAATGACGAGATAGAGTATCCTCTTTCTTCACCGAGACTGAGTATCCACTGAGATTGTATGCCGAGATACTACACTTTGTTGTGATTACCGAGACTTAGTTACGATGAAGTCATTGAGATTGTCTTTATGTCATCCATCTGAAGATCTTGATGCCTTATGAGATTGTGAAATCATTCTCACTGTAATTGTCTTTTAATAGTCTGAAATCATGTAGCTGTACCCACGAAGAATCTTAGAGAAATCCAAGTTATGTCCTTTCTCTTTTGCGCAGACCCTGTTGGGTATATATAATGGTTTTTCCTATGGGTAAGCCGACTTGAGTTCATGAATAGATATGCCACTTTAACTAAGTCGACATGACTGTTCTTCAATATATATTTTGAGATTGACTTAACTGATTTCTTCATCGTTTTGCAGGCAGACTTCTTCGTGCGTGTCTTAGGGTTGTTCTAGCCTTGTATACATTTTACATATGTGCTCAAGAAGAGATCTTTACATGTATTTGAATTTCATAGACCTATGGAATGAGCAAGAAACTCATTCTTATAATTTACAATAATTTACAACAATAATGTTTCTTTTTCTTGACAAGTACAAAGATCAAAATTACATTTGTAAATACCGAACCTAGTCACACTTTCTTCAACAGTTTTGGATCCATTATGTGGTCAAATATGTGCTACTGTACTTGAATTCACAAAGTAGTGGTAGCCATGGTTTGGTTTGTTTTTTAGCCAAGTAGCTGGCATGTTGATTGCTTCATTGATATATCGTGGCTATGCATAATGTCTTGGTTGTCAGTGTGGAATGATGGCATCATTCCACAGGGATGTTGATTGCTTCATTGATATATCATGGCTATGCATAATGTCTTGGTTGTCAGTGTGGAATGATGGCATCATTCCTGTAGACATCAATGTTCTGAGTAACACTTTTCCTTGGGTAAACTTTTGGCAAGTCCTTGAGATCCTTAAGTTTTCTAAGTCTGAGTATCATATAGAATCATACTAGACATTTGGGGTTGGCTAAGCTACTAGTGGGACTTGTATTCAGATTGGGGATTTTGTATTAGGGTAGCTCACTATTGTGACTGGGGTCATCTCATTGGGAGTCCATTTTGTGTTATGTATATGGGATAGCTCTAGCTTAGAAAGGTTGATGTAATCTATGTAAGATCATGAGTTGTTTACATAAATATACATGGTTGTTCAATATGTCTCATCTAACCAGTTATGCATTGCTCGTGGAAGAATGTGATATTCCTAGTTGTCGTTGATGAGATGTTATATATATGTTCTCATGGTTATGAGGGGCTTGGAGGCCTTTGTGTTTATAGATATGTTCTTGTGATATTCCTAGTTGTCGTTGATGAGATGTTATATATATGTTCTCATGGTTATGAGGGGCTTGGAGGCCTTTGTGTTTATAGATATGTTCTTGTGATATTCCTAGTTGTCGTTGATGAGATGTTATATATATGTTCTCATGGTTATGAGGGGCTTGGAGGCCTTTGTGTTTATAGATATGTTCTTGTGTTGCAAATCTATTTACATAGTTATGTATGAATTCTTGATGTGCTTAGTTAAATTATTACAATGTGTGAATTCCATTGTTTGGTATTGTCATGTATATCATGGATCTTTGTTGCTTAGAGATTGTTGATTGTCTTTATGATGTAATGTATGTTTCATTAGTAGATCTAGTGGAGGTTGTTTTGGATCCATTATGTGGTCAAATATGTTCTATTGCACTTGAATTCATACAGTGGTGTTAGCCATGGTTTGGCTTGTTTTTGTGCTTGGTAGAAGGCATGTCGATTGCTTCATTAATATATCATGGCTATGCATAATGTCTTGGGTGTTAGTATGGAATGAGGGCATCATTCTTTTAGACATCAATGTTTTGAGTAACACTTCACCTTGGGGAAAGTTTGGGCATGTCCTCGAGATCCTTAAGTTTTCTGAGTATCGCAGAGAATCAAACTAGACATTTGGGGCTAGATAAGCTAGCAATAGGACTTGTATTCAGGTCGGGGATTTTGTATTAGGGTAGCTCATTGTTATGACTATGTGTGGGTTATCTCATTGGTAGTCCATTTTATGTGTTATATATATGGGATAGCTCTAGCTTAGAAAGGTTGTTGTAATCTCTATAAGATCATGAGTTGTTTACATAAATATGCATTGTCATTTAATATGTCTCATCTAACTTGTTATACATTGCTCATGGAAGAATGTGATGTTCCTAGTTGTCTTCGATTAGATGTTATCCATATGTTCTCATGGTTATGAGGGGCTTGGAGGCCTCTGCGTTTGCAGATATGTTCCTATGTTGCAGAGCTATTTCCATAGTTATGTATGAATGCATGACGTGCTCATTTAAATTGTTACAATGAGTGAATTCCATTGTTTGGTATTGCCATGGATATCATGGATCTATGTTGCTTAGAGATTGTTGATTGTCTTTATGATGCAATGTATGTTTCATCAATATATCTGATGGAGGTTGTTTTGGATCCAATATGTGGTCAAATATGTGCTATTGTACTTGAATTGACAAACTAGTGTTAGCCATGGTTTGGCTTGTTTTTGTGCCTAGTAGCGGACATGTCGATTGCTTCAATGATATATCATGGCTATGCATAATGTCTTGTATGTCAATGTGGAATGGAGGCATCATTCCTGTAGACTTTAGTGTTCTGAGTAACACTTCGCCTTGGGGGAAGTTTGGGTAGGTCCTTGAGATCCTTAAGCTTTCTAAGTATGAGTATTATAGAGAATTAGACTAGACATCTGGGGCTGGATAAGCTACCGGTGGGCTTGTATTCAAGACACGGATTTTGTATTAATGCTAATAATCATGATTAACTTAATGGTAGGTTTATCATTAATCTAAGCGATTAGATCTAATCTCATGCTCCCGCCCCTTAGCTAAGTGATAACTCCTTAAACAAGTGTGATAGTTAGAAGGTGCAACAGAAGATATTGGTATTTGTAGACTAGTAAAATTCATGATGATGCCTTCTGTCCAGCACTCAACTTTGGTTGAATACTTTCAAGATTCAAGTGTAATTGATAGAGAGTGTGACGGGAGTCCCTTCCACCAAAGATGGGAAAATTTACGGTAACGCCTTTCATTTAGCGTCAGGGTTCCATTGAGTTCCTTTTGATCTTGGGCGCAATTGACGGAGAGTACAACAAAAGTCCCTTCCATCCATGAATGTGAAAACATAAATTTGCACAAAGGGCTCAGCCTTGTGGGACCCCTCGATTCAGGGAAAGGTGACAGATGCCACGAAGGTCGGGTAAGGCTACGTGGACTCCACATGAGATTCTAGAGGGTGTGGATCAGATGGCGTGGCAAGATTGTTGATGTGGCACATTGTTAGCATGACGCGTGGCAAGTAGGAACAACCCTCTTAGGTGACAGAAGGGTTGGTTTTCGGATGACATGACATTTTTAGAGGAGACCACATGGCAAGGTGACATCACCCTGACATCGATAAAGAACAGGGAGAAAGGGGGATGTGGAGTTAGGTGACATGGACTCTACGTGGTTACGTGTATGCCTAGGCAACACCACAAGTTATGCCACATGTAGAAATTAATAGAAATTCGCTGCCACTGATGAATCTGAACTAATAAAAATAGATTACAAATTTCTTCTATGATTCCGCGGAATGGAAATCACAATTTAGAAACAAATGCAATGACATGCAACCATCAAAACCATAAGAACACAATGATTTTACAAGGGAACCCAACTGGGAAAAACCCCCCTGCTTCTTTTCATTAATCAGATGAGAATGAGAAACTATTACAATGTCTTGCTTCAATCCTGAAGCACACCTTGCATTCTAAACTTGTTCTCATGTTGATTGTCCTACTCTTACCAACACTTAGCCAATTCAAGGCTCCAACTTCCTCCTATTTCCTTGCGCAATTAAGGAGAAATCGACCTCTTAAATAATAGGGGAATTCCCTATTTCCTTGCACAATTCCAAGGGAATTGATCACCTGCTTAATTTTCAAACCTGTGTACTCAACTTGTATACAAATGATGATCACAATGTGCCTTTTTCGCCACTCCAACTAGGAAATTCGAATTCCATGCATGTATGGGCTATTTTTGTCTGATTGACTAGTTAACTGAGAGATTAGTGAGTTAACAACAATCATAACTACTCAATTGATCTTCAACTGACTCAACTAATGACTTGAGCTCAGTTAACTGAGTTCAACTGAAAATCACTGAACTAGATTACTAAATTTTAGCAATCATCACATGCACAACTCTACTCCAAGACTAGAACTCAAATTTAGTGAGTTAACTAGTAGACAAGACTATGTCACTCTAGCTAACTTCCATCCAATTCATCTTATTGATGTGGAAAATCGAATTACTTAATTTGACTATGGCACAAGTCAAATTTATCCTTTCTTGTACAATTTCTAACACTCCCTCTTAGCAAGGAAGGGATCTTGCACCACCCCTATCCCGCACCCATGGAATTCAAATTTTCCTCTTGACAATGTGTTTGTCAAGATATCTGCATCCTACTCCTTAGTTGGAATGTACTATACCATCATAATTCTCCTTTGCACACAATCTCGCAAGTGATGGTACCCGATATCAATGTGCTTGGACCTGTCATGAAACACTGGATTCTCAGAGAGTTTGATATGACTCTGATTATCACAATAAATCATTGTCGGATCCATCTCCTAACTGAAAAGGCCCACAAGTATTTTCCTCATCCATATGGCCTCACATGCTGCTTGACTTGCAACCATGTATTCAACCTCTATCGAGATGAGTGCCACAAATGTCTATTTCCTACTATACCAAGAAATAGCTACAGACCCAACACAGTAGATAGCACTTGAAGTACTTTTCTTGTCTGATGGACTCCTTACCCAATCTGCATAGTGAAGCCTTGGAGATTCACTTCCTCTGTCCTCCTGTACCATAAAACATATTTGGTTGTGCCTCTGAAGTATCTTAACACATGCTTTGTTGCCTTCCACTACAGCTTGGCAGGATTCACCATGGCTTGACTCAATTGATTAACTACATAGCATATGTCAGGCCTTGTGTTCACATGATACATTAAGGATCCCACAAGTTGTTTGTAGATGGCAACATCTACTGCCTCCCTTAAAGAAACACTCTCCTTCCTCCAATTTGTAGCTAGAGGTGTTTCCATAGGCTTGCAGTTCTCCATGTGAAATTTCTGAAGTATTTAAGAGGGATACTTCCCCCGACTCACAAACATCTCACCATCTATAGAAAAATGCAACAAGAAAGTCTCAATTTGATTTTTGCTTGATCAAATTGAGAAAATTTGAATTTCCACATCAACAGACAACTTGGATGCAGTTAACTGAGGTGACATGGCTCTTCTCACTCAATTAGCTTAGTAAATTCAAGTTAGAGGAGTTAGAGTTCAATTAAGCATGTGTGATTGCTAATTTGTAGCAATCAAGGTCAGTGATTTCAAGTTGTTTTCAGTTAAACTAGTTCTAACTATTGGAGGAACTAGTAGAAGGTCAATTGTGCAATGAGACTTCATTCAAACTCAATGATCATCTAGTTAACTGTTCAATCAACTCAAAACAATGAGTGCATGTAGAGAATTCGAGTTCCCCAGCTGTGGTGGAGATTCCAAAGCAATGTAACATCAATGTAGACTAGTTTTGAGTGTACAAGTGTTGCATGCAATCAGATGATCAACCTTGGGAATTGCACAATCATTTTCGAGGAATTTCCTAAAATAACAGGGGCTTAATTCATCAAGAATTACGCAAGGAAATAGGGGCTCAAGTAGAGGCAAAAATTGACTAAGTCTGGGTTACAGATTCTTAGTGAGCAGAGAGATATGTTATTCACTTGTAATTTTTCTTAGTTGAGAAAAACAATTGTAATACATCTCTATTAATCAGATTAATGCAAGCAGGCAAAGGGGTTTTTAGCAGACTACTTTCCCCTAGAAAAATATTGTGTGCATGCGTGTTATTTCTAATTTCCTGTTTGTAATTAATGTTCTAAATTGTGAATTGAATTCTGTAGAGCAGTAGAGTAGGTTTGTTTATTGTGATTTTGATTAAAATTTCATGAGCAGTTGAAAATCTACAACATAATTTCTACATGGTACTAGGGCAGGATTCACATTATAGCAGGAACTTCGAAGTTATTTCTCGGGAGGATTGATTTTGCAGTTCAGTGTAGCAGGATCTCTATAGATTTGGGAATATGACCTTCAACAGGTTGATACTAGAGTATGCCTTGAAAGTAAACTCTAATTTGATTGCATGAAGGTGGTGTTGGATGACAAGGGATTGTTAGAATATGTCAAGACAAACATTGCAAAATGACATGCATCTAATTCCCATAACATTGTTCAGTGGAAGAAAGATGTAGCCAAGGCGAGGAGAATAATTTTGGAGGGAGTGCGAGACCACATTGTCTCAAATCTCCATGGAAAAGAAAATCCATTCGCTCAAGAATAGTAATGACCATAGGACGCTGGCGCTCATGGATAAACTTCGAAATATCAAGATGTAGAAGAATGACACTATTCCACAGTATCTAAGCAGGTTCACACAAGTTTGTGATGAACTTGGCGGGGTTGGTGTTAATGTTGCAAAAGATGACTTGATAATCCTGACACTCTTAGGTCTTCCCAAAAGCTGGAATAACTACCAAGATTTGGTGAATGTGAGGGAGAAACTACCGAATTGGGAATGCTTATGGTATGATTTTGGTTTGATTTGGTACAGAGGGAAATAAGGAGGAATACCAGAGATGGGACTTCATCCAAGGGTGAGGATGAATAAAACTTTGCATTGGTTGGAAAGGGAAAGAAGGGAAAATGGAAGAAATCTCAAACCAAACTAGAATCCAGCCAAGGGGGCAAGAAGAAATATTTGTCCAAAATTAAATGCTTCAATTTTCATGAATTTAGGCACTATGCCACGAAGTGTCCACACAAAAAGTCAAGCAAGAAGAACTCAAGAGGAGCAGTAGGTGAAGCCTTGGCTTCATAGTTCGAGCTTGACTTCACCCTTATCGCATGCATGGCTAACACAGTGATGGGGAGCATGTGGTACTTGGACTCAGGTGCATCGTTCCACATGACAGGGTGTAGAGATTTTTTCAGTGACCTGGAGGAGAAATATTTGTAGATGCACATTGAGTTGGGGGATGACGGAAGGTACAATGCGACCAGGATTGGTACAATCACCTTTCAGAGGGAGTCAAGATCCCCTCTCAGACTCAAGGATGTCATGTTCGTTCTAGGCCTAAAGAAAAATATAATCTTTGTTGCAGTTTTGGAAGACTGTGGTTATGATGTCATCTTCAACGAAGGAAAGGAATTCCTGAGACACGTAGCCATGGGACAGGTGAAGTAGATCAAGGTTCGTGTGAAGAACTTGTATAAGCTGGATGTGGAAGACTGTGTTGCATTAAGCACTAAGGCAGAGAAAATGCAAGGCCTCAATATCGATGAACTTTGGCACAAAAAACTCAATGGTCATTTGTGTCATGGTGCCTTGAAGATTATGTAGCAAATAACCACTGACCTCCCTAAAGGAGTGCTTGAGAAGCAGGATGTTTGCAAAGGATGTAAGTATGCAAAATCCATATTCCATGATTGGGACAACAAAGCACATGTAATCTTGGAAAGGATCCACTCTGATGTTTGTGGACCTTTCTCGGCAACCTCCACTTCCAAACACAAATATTTTGTCATTTTTATTGATGAATTCTCAAGAAAGCGTTGGATCTTCTTCATGCGGAAGAAGGAAGAGACATTCTCCAAGTTCATAGAATTCAAGGCACTAGTTGAGAAAGAAACCGGCAAGAAGGTGAAGGCTCTGAGGAGTGATAATGGAGGTGAGTATGTGTCGAATGAATTAAATAATTTATGTGTGAAAGCAGGCATTCGTCGAACGCTAACAGCACCCCACAACCCACAGCATAATGGGGTGGCTGAGAAAAGAACTGTAGCATTGTGGGAGCTGTGAGGGTTATGTTGCATGACCAAGGCCTACCACTGCATTTGTGGGCAGAGGCATGCAACACAACAATCTATTTTCAGGGCCAAAGTCCTCATTAGATTCTAGGCATGATTACACTGGAGGAGGATTTTTCGAGGAGAAAGACGGATGTGTCGCATTTCAGAATTTTTGGAACCTCTGTTTACTGCCATGTCCCCAAAGAATCAAGGAAGAATCTTGAGCCAACAACAAAATTGGGGGTATTTGTGGGTTACATAGAAACTCCTTACAACTACTATGTATACTTTCCATCCCTCAAAATGACAATTGTGTGAAGGGATGTAAATTTTGATGAGGAGAAAGTGATGTAGTGCTCTCTTGAGAAGGAGCTTAAGATCCCACTAGAAGAGGAGCTTTTAGCTCCAAAGGAGGAGCCTCAGAAAGTTGTGGAGTAGCCAAAAATTGAGGAGCAGAGAGTAGAGGCAACCACTCAAGTAGAACCATCTAGAGAAGGCAAGAAAAGAACTAGGGAATCTAATAGACTAGTGCATGATGCGAAGGAGAATGTGGGAGATCCTTCAAATTTTTGTAGGCAGAGAAGGTCACCTGATCGGTACATTGGCTATATGGCTCTAATGATTGAGCTTGTAAAGACTAAACTATCCTCTTTCGAGGAAGTGGTAGAGAAACCTGTATGGGTTGATGTAATGGCGAAGGAATACAAATCCATTAAACAATAATGTTTGGGAAGTGGTCCCAAGACCAACCGATAAATCAGTTGTGGGTTCAATATGGATCTTCAAGGTAAATCATGCAACAGATGGAAGCATAAAAAATTATAAGGCCATATTTGTGGCCAATGGATACTCTCAAGTTGACAGAATTGACTATGAGGAGACATTTTATCTTGTAGCAAGGTACTCATCCATTAGATCAATTCTTCATCTAGTTGCGTAGATGTGGTGGAAGATCCATCAAATGGATGTAAAAACAACATTTTTCAATGGGGTTATTGAGGAGGAGGTGTACATCGAGAAACTAGAATGTTTTGAGACATTTGATCGGAAGTCTCGTGTGCAGACTCAAGTGATCGTTGTACGGTCTCAAACAAGCACCTCGTGCTTGATACAGTGGGATCGACAACTATATCACTGGTTTGGGCTTCACCAAAAGTGCAGCGGATGCAAACCTCTATCATATCTTGGTAGAAGGTAAATTTCTTATTATTTCCTTATATATTGATGATTTGATTTTAACTGGTGATGAGCAGCTAATCAGATCTTGTTAGGAGGACCTTGCAAAGGAATTTGAAATGAAAGACAAGGGTCTCATACACTACTTCCTTGGGTTGGAAGTATGGAAAGGCGATGGGGAACTATTTGTGTCTCTAGGCAAGTATGCAAATGAGATACTGTAGAGATTCTGCATGGAGAGATACAAACACATGGAGACACCTCTAACGACCAACTAGATGAAGGAGGATGCCACTTCAGGTGAAGAAGTGGATGCTACCATTTATTGGCAACTAGTGCGTTCACTGATGTATCTTGTGAACACATGACTATACATGTGTTATGCAGTCAACCAATTGAGCCAAGTTATGGTTAGGCCAACCAAATTATATTGAAAGGTAGCTAAGCATGTTTTATGGTACCTCAAAGGAACTACCCAGTTTGGGATATGGTATAGACGAATAGAGGGAGTGAAGATGTGTGGCTTCATAGATGCAAATTGGGTGGGGAGTCCATCAGATGAAAGTGTACATCAGGTGGAATTTTTAGTGTTGGTTCCGCAACTATTTCCTGGTACGATAGGATGGAAAGATCTGTGGCGCTCAGCTTGGCAAAAGCAGAATACATGGCTGCAAGTCAAGCAACATGTGAGGCGATATGGATGAGAAAGATACTTGTGGGATTGATTGGTCAGATGATGTATCCAACTGTGATCTATTGTGATAATCAGAGTTGCATCAATCTCTTTGAGAATCTGATATTTCACGATCGATCCAAGCATATAAATATTCTGACAAATTAACAAGATGCTGACATTTTGACAAAGGCCTTGTCAAGAGGGAATTTCGAGTTCCACAAGTGTAGGATAGGGGTCATTGATAATCCCTTTCTTGTTGAGAGGGAGTGTTGAAAAATGCAACAAGAAAGTATTAATTTTATTTTGCCTTGATCAAATTGAGAATATTTAAATCTCCACATCAGAAGACAACTTGGATGCAGTTAACTGAGATGGCATGGATCTTTTCACTCAGTTAGCTTGATAAATTCGAGTTAGAGGAGTTAGAGTTCAGTTAAACATGTGTGATTACTAATTTTTACCAATCAAGGTCTATTATTTCAAGTTATTTTCAGTTAAACTAGTTCTAATTGTTGGAGGAACTAGTGGAAGGTTAGTTGTGCAATGAGAATTCAGTTAAACTTAGTGATCATCCAGTTAACTGATTAGTCAACCCAAAATAGCTAGTGCATGCAGAGAATTCAAGTTCCCCACCTGTGGTGGAGATTCAAAGGTAGTGAAATCTCAATTGTAAACTAGTCTTGAGTGTACAAGTGTTGCATGCAGTGAGATGTTCAACCTTGGGAATTGTGCAATCATTTTGGAGGATTTGGCTCAATAATAGGGGCCTAATTCATAAAAAAATGCGCAAGGAAATAGAGGTTCAAGAAAAGGCATAAATTGACTAAGTCTGGGTCAGAGCTTCTCAGTGAGTAGAGAGTTAGGTTATTCACTTGCAGGTTGTGCTCAGTTGAGCAAAGAAATTGTAATACATCTATTTTCATCAGATTAATGCAAGCAAACAAAGGGGTTTTTAGCAGATTGCTTTCCCCTCGAAAAATATTGTGTGCATTTGTGTTATTTCTCATTGCATGCTTGTGATTGATGTTCTAAATTGTGAATTGAATTCCACAGAGTAGAAGCGTAGGTTTGTGTCTTGTGATCTCGATTAAAATTTCATGACCAGTTGCGAATCTACACCATAACTTTTACACCATCACCTTGCCATATTTTCAGCCCAAAGAAGTAATGCATCAAGCTCATGTATTTCATCTTGAATTCTCTTGCAAGGTCCTTCTTGTAAGAGGGGATCAACTTCTCATTCCCTGTAAGTATCAGGTCATCCACATACAATACCAAGATAAGCAATTTGCCATATACCACAATGTGATAGAGATTGGCACTTGTTTCACTTTCGATGAAGCCCAATCCATTGAGAAATGTGTCAGTCCGAGTATACCATGTTCGGGGTGCCTATTTGAGACCATAAAGGTCTCTCCTGAGTCTACACATGTGTCTCTTTGTCATATATCTCAAATATTCATATCCATGTGGTGGATCTTCCACCCCAACTGCACAACTAATGCTAGAATGGTTTTGATTAAGGAATATCTCATCACTGGTGCAAATGTTTCCTCATATTCCACTCCCTCTACCTGAGAGAATCCTTTGGCCACAAATATGGCCTTGTACTTCTCGATGCTGCCATCAGCTGCATGCTTCACTTTGTAGATCCATATGGAACCAACCAATGTCTTGTTCTCTAGTCTCGGCACCAACTCCCATACATTGTTCTTCATGATGGAGTCATACTCCTCCACCATGGCATCAACCCACATTGGTTGAGAAATTGCTTCCTCAAATGAAGAAGGCTCAGAATCAATGAGTTCTGCCATGAATGCCATGTAACCAGTATACCTGTTTAGTGACTTCCTCTGCTTATGCAAGGATGTAGAAGCTCCCACATGCTTCTGAGCATATTGCACCAATATTTTAACCTCTTTGGTTCTCTTCCTCCTCTCTCTAGAAGATTATGGTTGAGTGGGTGCCTCCACTCGACATCCTGTCTTCTCCTCCACAACATTTTGAAGCTTTGTCTGAGGCTCCTCATTTGGGGCTAGAAGCTTCTCCTCTAGTGGGATACTTATCTCTTTCTCTAGAGAGCATCTCATAGCATTCTCCTCATCAAATTTGACATCTCTCCTCACCACTTTCATACTGAGTGAGGGAAAATACACTCGGTAATTATGTGGTTTCTTTGTGTATCCTACAAAGACTCCCATCTCAATTATAGGCTCAAGTTTCTTTCTGCTATCCTTAGAGACATGACAATATGCAGTAGCTCCAAAAATTCAAAAATGAGATACATCTGGCTTCTTCCCAGAGAAAAATTTTTCGGATATGATCATGCCAAGAATTACATCAGGGCTCATGTTCTACAAATAAATTATGGTGTTGCATGCTTCTGCACATAGATGTAATGATATCCCTTGATCATGCAACATGGCTCTTGCTACTCACACTATGCTTCTATACTTCCTTTCAACCACCCCATTTTGTTGTGGGTTATGGGGTGTTATTAGTTCTCTTCTAATACCCTCTTTGGCATAAAAGTCCTTGAAGGTGCTAGAAACAAATTCTCATCCATTGTCACTTCTCAAGGCTTTCAATTTCTGACTAGTCTCGTTTTCAACCAATGCTTTGAATTCAACAAATTTTGAGAAAAATCATCCTTCCTTTGCATGAAGAAGATCCAACATTTTTCTAGAAAAATCGTCAACAAAAATCACATAATACCTGTGTTTTTTTGTAGAGGATGTAGAAAATGGTCCACATACATCACAGTGGACTTGCTCCAAGATTGCTCCAACTCTTCTATCTCAGCCCTGGAAGGTGGATTTGACATATTTCCCTAATGTTCATCCCTTGTAAATAATGTAGACAGCCGACAAATGATGTGGCAACCCGCAACTTTAATAGTGTTTGACTTGAAATAAAATGAATTGCACTTTAATCAAATTATGCACTTGGATTTCTTACTAAGGCCTCACTTACTTGACCAATATCTGCCGATCATACATTGGCTTTCTCTTTTACTCCATGAGATCTTTAATCTCCACCCTTGATCTCGCTTACCCAGATCCAATGGATATCGTGCAATTTCTAGCAAGATCAATATCAGGTCGAGAGCATGCGAGATAAGTGGTTTCTCTGTGCTACGTGTAAACACCTTAGGTTAATCGCATGATTTAGAAAAATACCACTTACCATTTTTTTTCCACGTGATATACCATTTCCTGTTTTGAATACTACCCACATTCCGATACGGAGTTTTGCAGGAAATACTTTTATAATGGAAAAGGGTTTACTTCTTAATCTTGAAATAAAACCCTTAATGCTAATTAACTACGATTATCAATAAATTGCATAAATGAAAGAATAATACCCTATTAGGTTCTAAACACGGATACACATATACGAAGAAACTTCTGCACCAGAATAATACGTAACACCACACTTGAATCAATTATTCAATCAAATAGGAATTAC
Source organism: Pinus tabuliformis (assembly GCA_031772625.1). Classification (NCBI taxonomy): domain Eukaryota; kingdom Viridiplantae; phylum Streptophyta; class Pinopsida; order Pinales; family Pinaceae; genus Pinus; species Pinus tabuliformis. The sequence goes on from CM062805.1 coordinate 238,017,329, forward strand.
AGAGTCTTGGCCCTCTCGGCCCGATTACATCAATTCGTCTGACTTCTGTTTCTTTTACTCTCAAGTCATATCTCTCTCTCTCTCTCGCTCCTTCTCTCCCTCTCCCTATCATTACATTTTTTCTCTCTCTCTTTTATGGATCAAATCCTATCCTAACTGTATTGACAATTCAATCTCTATTCTTATCAATTCAACAATTAAATCCCTATTCTCAAGCTTTGATACACACCTATCCTAACAACTTATCGCCTATTCTAAAAATAATACAGTGATCTAATTATTACAATAATTGAAGTAAAGATAAATTTGAGAGATCCAACCCTCTCTACTAAGAATTGATTTGACCAATCAGGTCAATGAAATTCACTTCATGTTAGCCACAACATGTGAACATACAATCACATTGTTGGCTAAGTCCGGATGCTCTTGCATCAGACTTTCGGGGAAGAAAAGAATCATTCATCAAACTTTTAGGATTTACTCCATACTTTTGTAATTTTGTTGTTGTTAACCAATTGACATCCTCCATTGCTTCTCCCTTCCATTTGATTGGATACTGAAAATAAACCTGTCCTCTGGTTCTTTTGGATACCCTTTTCTCCAGAACAACTTCCACTTCATTCTTGACTATCTTTGGCATTTGTTCTTCCCAATTTAAAGTTTGAACTTCATCTTGTGCAGGTTCATCTTGTAGTTCTGACTCTGTCTCTTTATATGGATATAAATCTGCAACATTGAAGATAGGTGATATTCCAACCCCTTCTGGCAATTCAATTTCATAAGCATTGGTTGAAAACTTTCTAATAATTCTGCATGGCCCTATCTTTTTCGTCTTTAGTTTATTTTAAGTCCCAACAGGAAATATTTCTTTCCTTAAATACACCATCACTAGATCACCCACTTGGAATTCTTTTTCTCTCCTCTTCATATCAGCCCTCTATTTGTATTTTCCACTGCTTTCCTGCAATCTGTTTTTGACATCTTCCTGTAGTCTCTGCATCTGCTCTGCAAACTCTTCAGCCTTTGCACTTCTTGTCTCCTGTTTGCCCAAATTTCTGAGCTCATACACACCTCTTGGATTCATCCCAAAAACAATTTGGAATGGACTCATCCCAGTACTCCGGTTTGGAGTATCATTATAAGCAAACTCAGCCTGAGCAAGTGCTAAATCCCACTACTTAGGATTTTTATACACTAAACTCCTCAATATGTTTCCCAGGCTTCTGTTTACTACTTCGTTCTACCCATCTGTTTGTGGGTGATATGCTGAACTGAAACTAAGATTGGCACCTAGTTTCTTCCAAAGAGTTCTCCAGAAATGTCCAACAAACTTTGTATCCCTATCAAACACAATACTTATAGGCAATCCATGTAACCTTACAACTTTTGAAAAAAATAGATTAGAAATATGTGCTTCATCACTAGTCATTTTACATGCAATGAAATGTGCCATTTTAGAAAATCTATCTACCACAACATAAATGGAATCATTTCCTCTTTGAGTTTTAGGTAATCCCAAAACAAAATTCATACTAACTGCATCCCATGGTCGGTCTGGTATTGGTAATGGCTGGTACAATCCTGTATTTTGGCTTCTCCCCTTAGCATGCTAACAAATCTTGCACTTCTCAACAAATCTCTTAACATCAGTTTGCATCTTTGACCAGTAGTAAAAAGCATTTACTTGAGCAAAGGTTTTGTCTTGTCCAAAGTGTCCAGATAACCCTCCACTGTGTTTCTCCTTGATTATGTTTTCCCTCATAGAACATTTGGGAATACATAGTTTGTTACTTTTGAACAGTAAACCTCCTTGGATAAGATAATCCAACCATTGGCTTCTATTATGAACTGCTGGATTTTGTACAATTGCATAAATATATTTGAATTTCGTATCATCTTTATACATATCAACCATTTCTTTAAATCCTACAACCCCAACTTTTAATTCTTGCACAATGAAATTTATCATGCTCAAAGCATCAACAACTTTATTCAGCTTACCACTTGTATGTTTAATCACAAAACTAAAACTCTGCAAAAACTCTACCCACTTGGCATGCTTCTGGTTCAATTTTGGCTGGTTATTTATGAATTGTAATGCATGATTATTAGATTACAATACAAACTCCTTTGGTAGCAAATAATGTCTCAATTTTTTTAAAGCTTGCATAATAGCATAAAATTATTTGTCATAAGAGGAATATTTCTTCTTAAGCTTCATTTAGTTTCTCACTAAAGTATGTTATTGGTCTCATTTCCTGACTTAAAACTTCTCCAATTGCAACTCCATTAGCATTAGCTTCAACTTGGAAATTTTTTCCAAAAATCAGGCAGAGCTAAAACTGGTTTTTCTGTAATTTTCTCCTTCAACAACTTGAAATTTCGGTCTGCTACTTCTGTCCACTTGAATGGATGATTAGTTTCTTTGATTGTTTCAATAATTGGTGCACAAATCTGACTAAAACTTCTGATAAATTTTCTATAAAAACTTTCAAGACCATGAAAGCTTCTTAACTCAAATATGTTTCTTGGAATAGGCTAGTTCCAAATTGCTTGGACTTTCTTTGGATCCATTTTCAGTCCTTCTTTAAAAACTACAAATCCCAAATATATTAACTCTTCTTTCATAAAACTACATTTCTTAAGATTTATTAGCAGTTTCTCTTTCTACAAAGTTTTCAAAACCAACTTAAGATGCTCCAGATGTTCCTCTTTACTTCAACTGAAAACTAAAATATCATCAAGGTAAACAATGACAAATTTGCCTGCATATTCCTTCAAGACTTCATTCATCAATCTCATGAATGTGCTTGGTGCATTTGTGAGTCCAAAAGGCATCACTAACCACTCATACAACCCACTGTTTGTTTTAAATGCAGTATTCCATTCATCTCCTTCTCTAATCTTTATTTGATGGTATCCACTCTTTAGATCTATTTTAGTAAAATACTTTGACCCACTTAAACCATCCATCAAATCATCCATGCATGGTAAAGGAAATCTATACTTGATAGTAATCTTGTTTATGGCTCTGGAATTAGTACACATGCGCCATTTGCCACCTTTCTTTGGATTGAGTACTATTGGTACAACACATGGACTAAGGCTCTCTCTGATTAATCCCTTATCCATCAGTTCTTGTACTTGTCTCCCAAATTCTGCATTTCCTTGAGGAGTTAATCTGTATGCTGCTTTATTTGGAAAACTTGCTCTAGGTATTAGATCAATGTGATGACTAATACTCATGATTGGTGGTAATGCATTTGGCAACTCATCCACAACAATATCAGCAAAATCATTCAACAGAGTTTGATTTCTTCAAATAAATCATCTAAGTTTGTGGAAGTCAAAATTACCTTAGGTCTCCTTATGACAACAAAATGTATCTTTTCATCCTTCTTGACTTCTTGCAGCAATTCCTTCCCACTTATCAGCATAACATTGTTTCCAGGCGCTTCTTTGCCTGCTTCATCCTTCAATGGCTGCAGTGTGTGTTTATTCCCATCCTTCTCTAGAGTGTAAGTGTTTCTTCTCCCATCATATATAGCTTTTTGATCAAACTGCCAAGGTCTTCCTAGCAATATACGACATACATCCATCAGCATTACATCACATAATATCACATCCTTATAAGTACCAATCTGGATCTCTATCTTGCATTGTTCTGTCACAATAAGTTGATGTCCTTTTTGCAGCCATGATACTTTGTAGGGAATAGGGTGTACTTTTTTCACTAATCGTCCACCATTTATGTAGAAACAAGGTTATCAATACTTCCACTGTCAATTATCACTTTACAACATTTTCCTTTGGACTTGCATGTAGTCCTGAATAGATTCTTTCTCTGAGCTGGCTCTCTTGCCTCTTTTTCTGCTTTAAGTGATACCCTTTTCAATAACAAAGATTCTCTCACTTCGGGTGATTCTTCCTTACTTGCAATTTGAGGATTTTCTTCCTTTGCCTCAGCCACATTCACATTCCGCTGATTTGTTGCTTTATTATGAGGACAGTCCCATGATCCATGTCCCCATTCCTAGCATGCGTAACATTGAATTTCTCTTCCTCGGCCTCTTCCTCTGGGTGAAAATCTCCCTCTACCAAAGTCTCCTCTCTATGGTGGCCTGCTACTTGAACCTCCTGCTTCACCCTGAGGGTGTTGGAATCTTGATCTGGTAGTTCCTCTACCTCTTGCTGGACTTCTTCCTCTATTCCTCTAGTTTTGCTTCCTCAACATCTTCTCCTCTGCCTTCAAAGCTGCTTGATAGGAATATTTAATTGTCTTCAGACTCAACAAACTGATTTCATCCTGTATGTAATATCTCAAGCTATTGATGTATTTGGCTACCTTTTCTATGTCATCCTCTGCGTGTCATGCTCTAATGCTCATCTTATAAAACTCTTCCGCATATTCTTTGACAGTCATTCCTTTTTGCCTCAAATTTTGTAACTGTCTGAAAAGATTTAGCTGATAATCTTTTGGCATGAATTTACCTTTCAATCTACTCACCATCTTGTCCCATTGTTTGATCTTGGGCTTCCCCTTTCTCTCTCTAGATGCTTGTAGTTCATCCCACCAGATAGCTGCATGACCCTTCAATCTAGTAATTGCAAATTTCACCTTCTTTTTATCATCAACCTCCTCATAGTCTAAATAATTGTCTGATGAATTGATCCAGTCCATCAACTCTTCTACATTGAGGTCCCCATCATACAAAGGTGTCTCCACCTTTGGTCTTCCACTTGCTTTGGCCAATATTTTGAGAACTTTGGCAGCTTCGCTCTCATCTTCTTCTTCTTCCTCAGAGGATTCCTCTGCAGCACTGACATCTCCTTCATCAGGTGCTCTCCGTTGAGCAGTTTCCATTGTCTCCATCCTTGTACACAGGTTTCAAATCTCTTCTAGCAAAACTGCATTGGCTACAGGTCTTCCCCGACCTATGCCAGCTCCTCTCCTAGGTGGCATGTTTGTTGTAGCAAAACTTAATCCTTGGGCTCCGATACCAAATGATGTAGACAACCGACAAATGATGTGGCAACCCGCAACTTTAATAGTGTTTGACTTGAAATAAAATGAACTGCACTTTAATCAGATAATGCGCGTGGATTTCTTACTAAGGTCCCGCTTACCTGACCAATCTCTGTTGGTCACACATTGACTTTCTCTTTTATACCCCGAGATCTTTAATCTCCACCCTTGATCTCGCTTACCCAGATCCAACGGATATCACGCAATATCGCGCGATTTCTAGCATGATCAATATCAGGTCGAGAGTGCGTGAGATAAGTGGTTTCTCCGTGCTACGTGTCAACACCTTAGGTTAATTGCATGATTTAGAAAAATACCACTTACCATTTTTTTTCCACGCGATATACCATTTCTTGTTTTGAATACTACACACATTCCGATACGAAGCTTTGCAGGAAATGCTTTTATAATGGAAAAGGGTTCAGCGCTTAATCTTGAAATAAAACCCTTAATGCTAATTAACTATGATTACCAATAAAATTCATAAATGAAAGAATAATACCGTGTTAGGGTCTAAACATGGATATGCAGATACAAAGGAACTTTTGCACTAGAATAATACGTAACACCATACTTGAATCAATTATTCAATCAAATAGGAATTACAAAGTCTTGGCCCTCTCGGCCCGATTACATCAATTTGTCTGACTTTTGTTTCTTTTACTCTCAAGTCCTATCTCTCTCTCTCTCTCGCTCCTTCTCTCCCTCTCCCTGTCATTAATTTTTTTTTTCTCTCTTTTATGGATCAAATCCTATCCTAACTGTATTAACAATTCAATCTCTATTCTTATCAATTCAACGATTAAATCCCTATTCTCAAGCTTTGATACACACCTATCCTAACAAATTATCGCCTATTCTAAAAATAATACAATGATCTAATTATTACAATAATTGAAGTAAATATAAATTTGAGAGATCCAACCCTCTCTACTAAGAATTGATTTGACCACTCAGGTCAATGAAATTCACTTCATGTTAGCCACAACATGTGAACATACAATCACATTAGCTAAGTCTAGATGCTCCTGCATCAGTAAACATCATGTTGGTCAAGGGTGCATTTCGGGAGACCGGTGGTAATCTGCTGCATGATTTTTAATTCCGCATGGTGTAAGTGTCCCATGCGCCTGTGCCAGAATTCTCCAACATCTCGAATTTGTGCATATTTTTCCTTGCTACTCAGTGCAGCGTAACCATCCACCTCAAGTTTATAAATATTTTTCACTCTAACTCCAATATGTTTCATTTTCCCCGTGGCTACACACTTCAAAAAGGTTTTTCCCTTATTGAACACAATATTATAACCTATGTCCTCCAATACAACTACAAAGATCAAGTTCTTCTTCAACCTAGGTAAATACATGACATCTTTCAGATGAATATGGGAGCCTAACTCCCTCTTAAAGGTTACAGTTCCAATTCCTTTGGTACTGTACCACCCATCATCCCCAAGTTCTATGTGCATTTGTAGATCCTTCTCCTCTGGGATACTAAAGAATTCTTTACATCATGTGATATGGAATGAGGCACCCAAATCTAGATACCACACACTCCCCATTAGAGCGTTGGCCATGCATGCAATTAGAGTTAAGTCTAATTTGAATTGTGAGGCAAGTTCTTGATCTACTACTCCTCCTAAAGCCTACTTATTGGATTTCTTGTGCAAACACTTGGTTGCATGGTGTCCACATTCATGGTAGTGAAATCAATTTATTTTGCTTAGGTATTTCTTCTTGCCATTGTTCTAGTTGGACTTTGGATTGCCTTGGGCCTTCTCGCCCTTGTCCTTCCTTCCCTTGTCTGCCAAGGCAAAATTTTCTTCCTCCTCAGCTTTGGATGTTACTCCATATCTAGTGTTCCTTCGAATTTCTTCTTTCACCAAATCAAACCAAAGTCTCTCCCAATTTGGTAATTTGTCCCTTCCATTTATAGAGCCTGGGTAACTATGCCAGGATTTTGGAAGGCCTAGGAGAGTGTTGAAATTCTTAGTAGATTCAAACTACAGATTTTAATATGCTAAAACAATTGACTTGAATCTACTATACTCATCAGCAGAAATAATAAACGATTGATGAAATCATGAAGCATAAAAGAGAAAGAATTCAATCGCACATAACACAATAATTTTCTGGGGAAAACCACAGCTAAAAACACCTGCTATCTGTGTATTGCATTAATCAAAAAATATGAGAAGATTACAATGATTTTCTCAAGCTCAAGCAACCTCTGCACTATCTCAATCTATCTCACTACTTCAAAAACAAGCTCTAGCCAATACTTATCCAAATCTGATGTCGGCCAAGCTCCTATTTCATTGCGCAATTTCCTTGGGAATTAGCCCATATTTAATTGGGAAATTCCTCAATAATGAACTACGCAATCCTCATAGGCCTTCCTATGATTGCATGCACCACCTGTACATTCATATGATTATACAACTGATAGTACACTATCCATGAACTCCAATCTCAACTGGGTATTTCCCTAATTTGACATACTCGAGTTAGTTATGAGTGAATCTTCAGTTTACTAGTTGAGCGGTGTTGGTTACACCCCACTACTAGATCTCCCACTAATTCCTCCATCATTTGGAACTAGTTTAACTGAATTTAACTCAGTTAAAATGAATTAAATAATTACAACTCAAAAGAACTCAAACAGGGCCCTTAAAATTTAGGAACCACTCTACATGACTCTATATAAACTCCCAACTTGAATTAACTGAGCCAACTAAGTCAAATTAACTTAGTTAACTATTACAAGTTGCTCTGAGAATTAGAATTACAATTTAATTCAAAAACAAAATTAAATTAGGATTTTCTTGTTGAATTTTTCAACACTCCCTCTCAACAAGAAAGGCATTATTTGCTACCCAATCCTACCTCTGTGAAACTCGAATTTTCATCTTAACAGTGCCTTTGTTAAAATATTTTCATCCTGCTCCTCTATAGGAATGTATTCTAGCAACATGATTCTCCTCTGCACACAATCTTGTAGATGGTGATATAGGATGTCGATATGCTCGGACCAATCATGAAAAAATGGATTCTCATAGAGCTATATACATCTCTTATTGTCATAGTAAATCACTATAGGATCCATCTGATGACCAAATAACCCAACAAGGATCATCCTCATCCAAATAGCCTCACAAGCTGCTTGAATAGCAACCATGTACTTTGCTTCTGGTAAACTGAGTGTAAATGATCTTTGCCTCCTGTTGTACCAAGAAACTGCTACTGACCCAATACTGAAGATTACCCTTGATGTGATCTTCCTGTCGGATGGAATCCCTACCCAATCTGCATCTGTGAATCCTTGAAGCTTCACTCCCTCTGTCTGTTTGTACCAAAGACCAAACTGAGTGGTGCCTCTAAGGTATCTCAACACATGTTTAGCTGCCTTCCAATAAAGTTTGGTTGGCTTAACCATGGCTTGACTAAGCTGGTTAACTGCAAAACACATGTCTAGTCATGTGTTCACCAAATACATAAGTGAACCCACAAGTTGTCTATAAATAGTAGCCTCCACTACTTCACCTGAAGTAGCATCCTCCTTCCTCCAGTTACCTACTAGAGGAGTCTCCATGGGTTTACTTCTCTCCATGTGGAACTTCTTCAGTATCTCGTTGGCATACTTTCCCTGAGAGACAAATAGTTCCTCATATCCTTGCCATATTTCCATACCAAGAAAGTAATGCATGAGTCTCGGGTCCTTCATCTCAAAGTCTCTTGCAAGATCCTCTTTGCAATATTCTATCAGCTTCTCATCACATGTCAGAATCAAATCATCAACATATAATACTATAATCAACAATTTACCTTCAACCAAAATATGGTAAAGGTTCGCATTTGCTTCACTTTGTAGAAATTTTGAATAATATGACACTTATTCACAGAGATTATCCCGATTATACACTATTGCGGAATACATGCATAATACATAACCTCCTCTACGTTGATCATCAATTTAGCAACATTAAAAATCATGAAACATCAATCACATGCACACATTAACATAGTATGTAACCCGGGGAAAGCTTACAGCTGAAAACCCCACACTATCTGTATATTAATGATTGAGAACATGTAACATTACATAGTACAATACTCCTCACAAGTATCCAGCACTATCTCCACCTGTTACACACAATACAGCTCAGATCTGATCTCCAAATCTCCTCCGCTGCTTGCCTACCTCCACTGCACAATCCTGCAAGAGAATGAATGATGAATGGCTAATCCAAACTCCTATTTACCTTGTGAAAATCACTCACACTGGAAATCACGTGAGCACAGGATATTCTACTGGGCATATGTTGTGAAATCCTCATGGGCATACTCAATACATTGCTTGTGCAAAGTCTCATGCACAACTATAGTCACAACTGATAGCAATCTCAACCTCTAACACCTGTCTCCACTAAACTATACATGCACTGAGTTAACTGATGTATTCTTCAGTTGCATTATGAGTTAATAATTAGTGAATTAATTAATAACTAATTCACACAACTCATCACTTAGTTTATTTGCAATTAGACTAATTACAACTAGTTTAACAAAGTCAAACTGAACACAACTCCATCAACTCCACATCCAACTCCACAGAACTCACATGCATGAGTTCTAACTGAAGTCCTCCATGCAATAGCTCAAATAACACATAAGAAACCACATGATTCCTTTTGTCAGCTGCATGTGCCACATCCGTAGCTCGAACTGAAGTGCTCCAAGAGAATAAGATAATGTTTAGAGTCCAAATATTACTAAGGGCTAACAATATTTGACTGTTTCTATTTTTAGCCTGGCAGTCTAAAAATAGACTCTGATCACTTCGTTGTGAACCAAAAATAAAAGTCCATCTATTTTTCCCAACATGACCAATCATCCATAAACAACATCCTGCAACTCATAGACCATGATCCATATGTCTAAAAATAGACTTTGCATCATAATTTGCCTGCGGGCCCACTTAATGAAGGCGACTCCTTTCCACTAAGCTCCATCATCTTGTTGCATTCTCAACAAGCATTTCTTGTTGCACACTTTTCAACACTCCCTCTCAACAAGAAAGGCTTCCTCTCAAACCCGATCCTGTAAGTCTGGAATGTTCTGCATGCAGCACATCTGCCCGGTCCACTTTGCTCCAACAACACTTGGAACAAAAACACTCCCAACTGACCACTCTATTGGGCTAGGAACATACTCTGATGCTGAAGCTCTACCTGCTGCTGACAAGTGCTCCCTCTCTGATATCTGCGCTACTGCAACATCCCCATGCATCTCGCACCATTGCACACCTCTCTGTGCCACCTAGCACTGTGCAAAACACTTGTGCCTCTCGCATTGCTACAGCCTGCATGCTATGCGCTGTCCTGGGATTCCCTGCACTGTCGCTTTCTCTACCGCTCCATCCGCATATGTCTGTACCCAATCAGTCAGTTCCTGCTACTACACATTGGGGCTCCCGTAGCAATGTCTCATCCAAGAGGTTGGGTACCTCAAGGATCCTGCCCCTCCTCCTTAGAACGATCAATCCACATCACCCCACCTCCTACCTGGAGGTATGGCTGCATGCGATGCCTCAGCCCACCTGGCTCGAAGTTTCCCCCTACTGGAGGTCTCTGCATGAGTAGATGTCTCTACTCAATCTCCCCTCATCTTCCCTTGTTGTGGCTGCTCCACAACCTCCTGAAGCTGCTGCACCAATCGTGGCTCCTCCACAATCGTCTGAGACTTCTTCTGGCTCTACACGTTGAGAGGTAATATACCCTCCCTCTCAACCACCAAGTCTCCATCAGTTGCCTTGCTGTTCAAGGCTTTGCATGCATCTACATGCAACTGATAAAGGTTCCTGACTCGAACCCCTATCTTCCGGGTTTCTCCAGTTGTCTTGCTACGCAGGAAAGCCTTTCCCTCGCTGAAGACAACATCATATCCCTTGTCTTCTAACATCTTCACAAAGATAAGATTCTTCTTCAATCCTGGAACATGCATCACTTTCTTCAATCTTAAGGTTTTACTAGACTCCCTCTCAAAGGAAATGGTACCGATACTGGTCGCACTGTATCTACCATCATCGCTCATCTCGATGTGCACTCCAAGATCTTTCTCATCCAGATCAGAAAACAAATCTCGATCTCCTGTCATGTGAGAAGACGCATCACTGTCCAAGAACCATACCGATCCCATCACACTTGATACCAAGCATGCGATCAATGAAAAATCAAGCTCAAACTGCGAGGCTAAGGCCTCTCCCGCTGCAGATCCAACAACTTGCTTATTTTTCTTCTTCTTCGGACAATCTGTGGCATCTCCATTCTCAGATTTGATGTTTCTGAGTTTATCCTTGAGCGCCATTCCACCAGCTCAAAACTCAACCGCTTCTGATCTAAAATTTGTGAGAACAAAGTATTTCTTGTACAGAGATTGACTGTATGGGCATTCACCGGATATCTCACCTTCCAAAAGAAGGATGAATCCAGAGGCTACTTGGCCCGATTACAGACTCTACCTGAAGAAATAAAATGTAAACACTTTCTGAATAATAGATCTGATGATCAATCCTCGCTTTGATATCCTGTAGAACTTTTTCTACAAATCAACCAGCTCTGATACCATGTAGAAATTTTGAATAATATGACACTTATTCACAGAGATTATCCCGATTATACACTATTGCGGAATACATGCATAATACATAACCTCCTCTACGTTGATCATCAATTTAGCAACATTAAAAATCATGAAACATCAATCACATGCACACATTAACATAGTATGTAACCCGAGGAAAGCTTACAGCTGAAAACCCCACACTATCTGTATATTAATGATTGAGAACATGTAACATTACATCTTTCAGCACTATCTCCACCTGTTACACACAATACAACTCAGATCTGATCTCCAAATCTCCTCCGCTGCTTGCCTGCCTCCACTGCACAATCCTGCAAGAGAATGAATGATGAATGGCTGATCCAAACTCCTATTTACCTTGTGAAAATCACTCACACTGGAAATCACGTGAGCACAGGCTATTCTACTGGGCATATGTTGTGCAATCCTCATGGGCATACTCAATACATTGCTTGTGCAAAGTCTCATGCACAACTATAGTCACAACTGATAGCAATCTCAACCTCTAACACCTGTCTCCACTGAACTATACATGCACTGAGTTAACTGATGTATTCTTCAGTTGCATTATGAGTTAATAATTAGTGAATTAATTAATAACTAATTCACACAACTCATCACTTAGTCTATTTGCAATTAGACTAATTACAACTAGTTTAACAAAGTCAAATTGAACACAACTCCATCAACTCCACATCCAACTCCACAGAACTCACATGCATGAGTTCTAATTGAAGTCCTCCATGCAATAGCTCAACTAACACATAAGAAACCACGTGATTCCTTTTGTCAGCTGCATGTGCCACATCCGTAGCTCGAACTGAAGTGCTCCAAGAGAATAAGATAATGTTTAGAGTCCAAATATTACTAAGGGCTAATAATATTTGACTGTTTCTATTTTTAGCCTGGCAGTCTAAAAATAGACTCTGATCACTCCGCTATGAACCAAAATAAAAGTCCATCTATTTTTCCCAACATGACCAATCATCCATAAACAACATCCTGCAACTCATAGACCATGATCCATATGTCTAAAAATAAACTTTGCGCCATAATTTGCCTGCGGGCCCACTTAGTGAAGGCGACTCCTTTCCACTAAGCTCCATCATCTTGTTGCATTCTCAACAAGCATTTCTTGTTGCACACTTTTCAACACACTTTTGGTGAAGCCCAACCCTGTGAAATAACTATCAATCCTGGTGTACCAAGCACGGTGTGCTTGTTTCAGTCCATACAATGCTCGCTTGAGTCTGCACACATGCGAATCTTTGTTGAAGGTCTCAAATCCTTCTGGTTGCTCAATATAACTCTTCCTCAATCATACCATTGAGAAAAGATGTCTTCACATCCATTTGATGTATCTTCCATCCCATCTATGATGATAATGCTAGAATATATCTGATTGACGAGTACCTTACTACTAGAACAAAAGTCTCATCGTAATCAATTCCCTCCACCTGAGAGAACCCTTTGGCCAAAAATATGGCCTTGTGTTTCTCCACACTCCCATATGTTGCTTTCTTTACCTTGTAAAGCCATCTGGAACTCACCACTAACTTGTCTGCTGGTCTTGGGACAACTTCCCAAACATTGTTTCTGATAATGGAGTCATACTCCTCAACCATGGCATCAACCCATACTGGTTGTTGCACTACTTCCTCGAATGAGGATGGTTCAATCTCTACACTCTCGCTCATCAGAGCCATGTAGCTAGTGTATTGATATGGTGACCTCCTCTGCTTGCGTTGTGATGTGGGTGCTCCCACATTCTCTCTAGCATCATGCATCAATCTGTCAGCCTCTCTGGTGCACTTCCTTCCATCTCTGGAAGTCTCTGCATGAGTGGGTGCTTCCACTCTCTTCTCCTTTGCATGTGGCTGCTCCACATCATCCTGAGGTTCCTCCTTTGGAGCTAAAAGCTCCTCATCTGCATGTAATTGAAGCTCCCTCTCAAGGGAACATCTCATGGCCTTCTCTTCATCGAAATTCACATCTCTACGAACCACTGTCATCCTGTTGGATGGAAGGTACACCTGATAGTTGTGAGGTGTATCAGTGTACCCCACAAATATGCCCAACTCAGCTATTGGATCTAGCTTTTTCTGTGCATCCTTGGTAACATGATAGTAGATTGATGAACCAAAGAACCTGAAGTGTGCCATATCCGGTTTCTTACATGAAAAAGCTTTTTCTCGTGTACTCATCTCGAGAATTCAATGAGGGCTTTTGTTTTACAAATAAACAACTGTGTTGCATGCTTAAGCCCACAAGTGCAACGATAGGTCTTGATCATGTAACATTGCCCATGTCCCTCCCACAATACTTCTATTCTTCCTTTCAACCACCCCATTATGTTGTGGGTTATGAGTGTTGGAAACACTGGGGGGTGAATCAATATTTCTTTTCAATTGTTATTTTTATCAGTGAAATCATTTATATTTAGAACACAAAAATAAATAATAGGAATAAGTGCTTTTATTAATATAATATTTGCAATAAATCAAGTACAATGTATATAGGGCTTCAATCAGTTCCCAAGCACCAACTTGGACTTTTTGTGAGGCTTCAACCTCCAGAGCAACAACCCTGTATTATCAAGGCACCAACCCCAAGGGCTCCAACCCTCTGCTGTAAATTGTCTGGATTTATTTGGTAGTAATTCTCTGCTCCCAACCCTGTTGGACCTACGACTTACTTCTATCCTCCTGCTTCTTCCACGTCTGCCAGACCTTTGGCTTCCTCTGTTTCTTATAGTACACCCCCTGTAAACTTTCCTTGTTCTCTGTTATAGATGCCTGATATGCCCTGACCTTTGGCTTCCTTTTCGCTCGCTTGATCTTCTGGCTTCTCGCTCTTCAACTTCCTCTGTCTCTTCGAGTTCACCAATACTCAAAAAACACATTCATTTGGAAGAGAGGCCGAATTACAAAAGTGTTGCATATTAAAATTATATCAGAGAGGCCCTTTTAAATATTTATACAATAGACTCAATATTTACGGAGGATTTCATAGGAGAGGCTATACCAATAGGGAGGTCCCACATGCCACGTCACTACCTCAATTCGAAATCGCAACTTTCGGAAACTCCCGCAATCGCAACCCTTTGGCTTCACGATATAACATTGTCGATGCCCCTATTTCCGACGGATGTGATATTCCAATAAGCTTCTTTTGATAACTCAATCGGTCCACAACTTATATCACAATTGGCAGTCGGGTTCACAAGACTTATCGCAATCGGCAGTCCGGCAATGTCAACCCTTTTGAACTTTGCGATTCAACGGATGCGATATTTAGTTAAGCCATGCTATAATGGTGCAGCAAGTCTGCAATGCTATCGCAATCACAGTTTTCAAGTGGCATTCCTTTGTGATACATAACTTCCAATGCAGATGCGATATACTATTAAATCATGTTATAATGGTGTAGCGGGTCCACAATAATATCGCAATCGCAGTTATTAATGTGACATCCATTTATGAATTGCGATATGAAAGTTCCAACAGGCGGATGCGATATTGCATTAAGTTATGTCATAGTGGTGCAGTCGGGTCCGTATTACATATCACAATCAGAGGTTTGCGGGACTTCGACTGGCACATGGATTAAAGTCGGCCTTAACCCCCACAGTTTGACCGTGATCTAAGGGTTGACTTCCTTGATCGACGGCTAGGATTTAGTGTGGGCCTTCAGCCATGATCAAAATAGACGTACACTCCTACCCCCACTCTTCCGATAGTTGTGCTCTTTGTTTTCTTCTTTACTTGCTCCGATAGCTCTTCTCTGCTCTGATAGCTCTGCTCTGCTCTAATATTCTCTGCTCTGATAGCTCCTATGACTTCCGATATTCTCTGCTTTGATATTCTGCAATACTCCTCTGATATGTTAACTCCTCTGATAACATTGTTTATGCACCTCCACCGATGTGTTCCTCTTTGCTTCTCGTGGCTTCCAATGACCTCTTCCTCTTACGCTTTGACTTCATGATGGCTTCCGATAAACTGCTTCCGATGAACTCTTCTGATAGCTCTTCTTTGACTGCTCCTGTTCTTGGCTTCCAATGTCTTTCCAATGGCTTCCCTGATGGCTTTGCTCCTTGGCTTCTTGCTCCTGTTTCTTCACAGATCTGCTCTGCTTCTCCTTGGCTTCATATCATCATTTAGTATCCTAGAATATTTCCATATTGACATTAATGACAATCTATATCAAAAATGAGGTGCTATTAACTCTCGTTGAATGCCTTTTGATGCACACAAGTTCATGAATTCATTTGACACATATTCTCCATTGTTATCACTTCTGAGAACTTTAACTTTCTTGCTAGTATCTTTCTCAATAAGTGCTTTAAATTCACAAAATTTAGTGAACGTCTGATCTTTCTTCTACATAAAGAAAACCTAGCACTTACGAGAAAAATCATCAACACATATTACATAATACCTATGCTTAGCCATGGATGCTGTCAAGAATGGTCCACACACATCTGAGTGAAATCGATCAAGGATTGCTTGTGCTCAACTGTCTTTATCATGAAAAGATTCTTTGGTGTACTTCTCCAATGTACACCCTTTGCATGTGTCTCTCTACTCTAGTGTACCCTTGGGAAGTCCTGTAGAAATTTGATGCATGATCTTCAAGGCTCCGTGGTGCAAGTGACCCAATATTCTATGCCACAACTCACCGATGTCTCGGCTCTGCACCTTCTCTGCTTTAGTGCTCAAAGCAGTAAAGTATTATACATCCAATTTGTAGATTTCTTCACCTGAACCCCGATCCGCTTCACCTGTCCTTAGGCTATGTGATGAAGGAAAGCCTTTCCCTTGCTAAATATCACATCGTAGCCACGGTCCTCTAACATGGAAACTAAAACCAAATTTTCCTTCAAACCCATAACATGCATGACATCTTTTAATGTGAGAGGAGAACCAGACTCCCTCTGAAAGGCAATAATACCAATGCCGTTCACATTATACCTCCCATCATCTCCCATCTCTATGTGCATCTGTAGGTCCTTCTCCTCCAAGCCATTGAAGAACTCTTTGTTGTCGGTCATATGGAATGAGGCTCCACTATCCAGGTACCCCACACTACCCATCACCGATGTCAGCATGCAAGCGATGAGGGTGAAGTCCAACTCTAATTGTGAAGTAATAGCTTCACCTGCCACTCCTCCTGAGGGATTCTTATTGACCTTCTTGTGCGAACACTTTGTGGCATAATGTCCTAGCTCGTGGCAATGAAGACATTTAATCTTTGACATGTCATTCTTAGTTCCGCCCTGACTAGAATTTGATTTGGAATGGGATGACTTCCCCTTCCATTTCTTTGCCTTGCCAGCTAAGGCATAGTTATCCTCATCATCATGCTTAGATGAGGATCCATCTCTAGTGTTCCGCCAAATATCTTCTTGCACCAAGTCGGACCACAATCGATCCCACTCTTGTAGCTTCTCCCTCCCATTAACTGAGTCCTCGCAATTTTCCAACTCGTGGGAAGTCCTAGAAGTGCTAGGATCACTAGATCATCTTCAAAAATTATAACACCGACACTTCCAAGCTCATCATGACATTGGGTGAACTTGGTCAAGTACTTTGGTATTGTGTCGCCCTTCTCCATATTGATCTTTCTGAGCTTGTCCTTTAGTGTCAGTTTCTTGTGGTCACTGTTGTTTTGAAATAGGTTTGTCAAGGCCTTCCACATTGCAAATGGAGTTTCCTTACCACGGAGGTTCGAGACAATATGATCTCGAACTCCTTCTTGGACAATCCTTATCACCTTTGCCACACACTTTCTCCACTCTGCCAGATCCTGAGCATCATTTGGCTTATGAATATCTTTGTCTATGAATTCCTTAAGCTTGTTATCTTCCAAAACTACCTCCATCATGTCCTTCCAAACAATAAAGTTTGAACTACCCTCAAGGGCATATTCGAGTCTCAATCTGTAGAACGACAACCTGCTGGATCTGAAGTAAGATACTGCAAATTTGATTTATCCTACAAAAGACAAACTCGTATTCTCCTCTTCTGTAGTGATTTCAACTCCGATACCATGTAGAAATTCCTTGTAGATTCAAACTACATATTACAATATGCTAAAACAATTGACTTGAATCTACTCTACTCATCAACAGAAACAATAAATGATCGATGAAATCACAAAGCATAAAAGAGAAATAATTCAATCACACATAACACAATAATTTTATGGGGAAATCCATAGCTAAAAACTCCTGCTATCTGTATATTGCATTAATTAGAAAATATGAGAAGATTACAATTCTTTGCTTAAGCCCGATAAACCTCTGCACTATCTCAATCTATCTCACTGCTTCACAAACAAGCTCTATCCAATATTTAGCCAAATTTTCTTTCTTCCAAGCTCCTATTTCCTTGGGAATTAGCCCATATTTATTTGGGAAATTCCTCAATAATGAAATACACAATCCTCATAGGTCTTCCTCTGCTTGCATGCATCACTTGTACAATTTAGATGATTATACGACTGATAGTACACTGTCCTTGAAATCCAATCTCAACTAGGTCTTTCTCTGATCTGACATGCCTGAGTTAATTATGAGTGAATCTTCGGTTTACTGGTGGAGTAGTGCTGGTTACACCCCACTATTGTAGGTTACACCCCACTACTAGATCTCCCACTAATTCCTCCATCAATTGGAACTAGTTTAACTAAATTTAACTCAGTTAAACTGAATTAAATAATTACAACTCAAAATAACTCAACCTGGGCCCATGAAATTTAGGAACCACTCTACATGACTCTAGATAGACTCCGAACTCGAATTAACAAGCCAACTAAGTCAAATTAACTTAGTTAACTATTACAAGTTGCTATGAGAATTAGAATTAGAATTTAATTCCTAATTTTATTCAAGGACAAAATTAAATTAGGATTTTCTTTTTTCTTTTTTCAATAGAGAGCTAGAATCGCTAGCTTAGAAGATGGTACATTTTCTCCAACTCCTCCAAGCTCATCTCGAACCTAAGTAAATCATATGTTTCTAAGCTTGTCCCTCAATGCCAATTTCCTGGCATCACTGATATTTTTTAATAAATCAGTGAGAGTCTTCCGCATAGCAAATGGAGTTTCTTTGCAATGTAAATTGAAGACTATGTGCTCTCTCACACCCTCCAAGATGATCCTCCTTTCTTTTACGGTATCCTTCTTCCACTAGGCTAATTGTTGTGCATCTGATGTTGTTGGTTTTGGAATGTTAGTTTTGGTGTACTCCAACACTCCATTGTCATCGGGTACAACTTCCATCCCATCCTTCCCATCTATGAAATTTGAGGTTCCCTCTAGGGCATACTCCAATCTCAATCCATTGAAAGACACTTTCCCACACGAAAGAAAACTGCTTCACTAAATTTGCAAATCAAAAATTT
Organism: Pinus tabuliformis; assembly: GCA_031772625.1. NCBI lineage: Eukaryota > Viridiplantae > Streptophyta > Pinopsida > Pinales > Pinaceae > Pinus > Pinus tabuliformis. The sequence goes on from CM062805.1 coordinate 238,036,405, forward strand.
TGAAGGAGAAGATCTATTGACTAGTTTCTAGTGTGATTTCTGCGCTGATACCATGTAGAAATTAATAGAAATTTTATACTACTGATGAATTCGAACTGAAAACAAGATATTATAATTTTCCTCTACAACTCTGCAGAATGTGTTGGGTGTGGAGCCTAATTATATTCTTGATTCAAAGGTCTTATTTTAGCCAAGTCTATACCCCAGGAAAATTGTACACCCCTCCACACACGAGGGGGACTTGTACCCCCCGCAGGGATCTGAGGGGAATTATCCCCCCTGGTTGGGGGGTTCGGGGGCTAGCAGGCCCCCAAAGCTAAAAATATATGAAAATTTGCCTTGTAAAATGTTGTAATTTCGTAGTCAATCTGGGCCATTCATCAGGCAGATGATCTGACATTAGAAATTAATTTAGGGTTTTTTTCCCTAGAAGGAAAACCTCGGTTTATATGAGGGAATTGTATTGCGGTTGTGTATAATTATGATTATGAGTGAGAAAGAGAGAGGAGATTGTGTGAGAGCGAAGAGGAAATTACAACGTATATGTTGTAGGTTGTATCTATTCATTTTGTTGGATAATATAAAAGGAAGGATTGACTATTTCTCCATGGACGTAGCCCAAATTGGGTGAACCATGTATATCTATGTCTCTCTTGTTTTATGCGTTTCTATGTTTTTTTTTCCACAATATTTTATGTGTTCCATTGCTTCATTAATTAATTGATAACAAAATGGAAATCACAACTTAGAAACACATGCAACCATCAAAACCACAAGAACACAATGATTTTACAAGGGAACCTAACTGGGAAAAACCCCTCCACTGCTTTTCATTAATCAGATGTGAATGGTAAACTATTATAATGTCTTTCTTCGATCTTTAAGCACACTCTACATTGTAAACTTGTTCTCCTGTTGACTGCCCTGCTATGGCAAACAATTAGCCAATTCAAGCCTCCAACTTCCTCCTATTTCCTTGCGTAATTCAGGAGAAATTGAACTCCTAAAAAATAGGGGAATTCCCTATTTACTTGCGCAATTCCAAGGGAATTGATCACCTACTTAATTTCCAAGCATGTACACTCAACTAGTATACAATTGATGATTACAATGTGCATGTTCCTCCACTTCAACAAGGAAATTCGAATTCCATGCATGTTTGGGCTATTTTTGGTTGATTGACTAGTTCACTAAGAGATCAATGAGTTAACAACAGGCATAACTACTCAACTGATCTTCATCTGACTCAAGTAATGACTTGAGCTCATTTAGTTGAATTCAATTGAAAATAATTGAACTAGAATACTAAATTTTAGCAATCATCACACGCACAACTCTACTCCAAGCCTATAACTCAAATTTAATGAGTTAACTAATAGACAAGGCCCTGCCACTCTAGCTAATTGCCATCGAAGTCATCCTGCTGATATCGAAAATAAAATTACTAAATTGGAATAAGGCACAAATCAAATTTATCCTTTCTTGCTAAAATTTCTAACATCACATCATCTCAGACCCACGCTTATCGGAAAATGCTTCTTAAGGCTTGCCCTTTGCATCTGGTGCGGTTGACAGAGGGAGCGATGTCAAAGTTGGTGTCCATTTAAGAGAAAGTTTTTGTTTGCGCTTCTCATCCAACAATGAGTTTGATTTACCCTTCCCCGAATGTGGGCACAAATGATATAGTGCAAGACAAATATCCATTTGTTAAATAAAATAGGAAGTGTCAGATATACAGAGGGGGCGCATTCATTAATTATTTGGAAGGCAAGGGCCCCACTATGATTATAGGTTGTCAATCAAATCCGACATGTCATGCTATGGTTTAAGTTGTGAGGTGTTTAACCATTGACCACGTGGATGCCATGTGGCACCGTCAAGTTGGTCAATCTTTAAAAAGGCATAAATTTCAATCTAGGAATCAGATTAAGGTAAGGTTTATATCTATGGATAGTTGTTGACGAGATAAATGTGATGACCATATCCAAATTTAATTCCACACACTTTGGGGAAGAAGAAATTTTGTAACCTCGTTCTCCATAATGAGACCATGGAGGTTGGCTTAATTAAAAGTAACACCATCCATTATCTGAATTTCCTCTAAAGGAGCGGGAGTGAGCGTTACACTTACCTTTGAGTCATGACCATTTAAATAACCCTCAAAACTTATATATTAATTCATGGAAAATTCAAATATTGCAACATATTATCCAAAATAAATCAAGATCATTAAATCTCTTTCACTTAAAAATGAAAAATCTCTTTCACTCAAATATTCTTAGATTTGATAAACAAAAATAACTTTTCAAAAAAATATATAAAAATAAATAAATACTTCAATTATGATAAATTAATACTAAAACTAGATATCACTAAGCCCATCTCATCTCTCCATCCAACAAAACTCTTCCATATACATACTTTAATATAACTAGTATTGGAGCACAAAGTTAGTCACAAGATATTTCTAACACTGTAGCCCAGGAATCATAGATACTAACTATCATAATATGTTACCTACACAATCTAAAACCCCCTTTTCACTTATTCCTAGTCATTAAGACTTTATAGAGCCAAATTGTTACTTTTATTTATAGAGCCAAATTGTTACTTTTCGTTAGTTTGGACCATGTGGAAATAAACACTTAAACCAATATGACATTCTATGAATATAGCTCTAATTTTGAAATACACCATTTTATATAACTCTAACTATTTATGTGTATGTATTTAACAACAAATGGATACACTTAAAGCGGTCTTGATCTTGATTTTTTTTTTATTTTTAGGAAATATCTAAGCATATCTATTTGAAGGGATCACTTTCCACCAACTTATTAACAAAACCTAACTCCAAAAGAGCCGAGGAGAATTGACCCATCACCTCCCAATAAGAAGGTGATTTTATAATATATCTATCAATATTAGTGTCATATTAATATTAATGTAATATTAATAACAATATATCCATAAAGTTCCATTCTCAGTGTCATCTACACCAAACAAATGAGATTGGATACAAATCCTAACTAATTTTAACCACACTAACTTGGTATACATATGATCTGCAATTCTCATATTTTTAGAAAATTCTAAAGTTGGGATAAATGAGGTTGGTATACAAATGATCTCTAATGGTCATACTTTTATAGAATTCCAAAGTTTGGATAAAACTCTCATTTTAGATATTGTGTTTGTTAAGATTTAATCTAACGTTTTAATCATAAAATTTAAAGTTTTTATATGATAAAAGGAGTTGTCTTTAGTGTGATTTTTTGGACTTTCCAGTGTGGCGAAAAAATTTGAGGTGAAATTTTGATTTGTGTTATTTAAATTGGTTTTTTTGATTGCATATATGGATTCAAAACCCTAAAAAACCCCTAAAGCACTTCGATTGTGCAGGGTTACCCATCAAACTTGTGATTTCAATAGTTTCTTGCCGGATTTTAGAGAAATTAGATCGGAAAGACCCACTGGAAAAACTTCCAAAAAATCTCACTAAAGACAACTCGATAATAAAATATGTATCAAAATTAATTAATTATATACACATGTAGTCAAATTAATAAATAAAATGACTTTTTAAAGTCATAATTTGGTAATGCAATTTCTAGTCAGATTATGATTTTTTTGTTGTTTAAATATATTTTAAATTTACAAATGTATTCAACATCAAACCATGAGCCATTCATTTTTTGCAAATTAAACCACTTAAATTTGTGATTTAAAAAAATATACTTAATTTTAAACAAAATTAATCAGAAAAATGCTAAAAAAAACCATTTCATATATTTGAGAATAATAATTTTTTTTTTTTTTATCATTTTATAAAAACTATTTAACATTTCATATATATATATATGAGAATAACAAAAATACTTATCATTTTATAAAAACTATTTAAAATATTAATAAAAGATGTGTAAAGGAAATCTTAAAAAAAGATTTTAAGGGGTGTAAAATTTAATATAACTATAAAGGTGCGGTAAAGCATATCAAAGTAAGGGGTTTTGTATGGAAATAATAAAAGGTAACAAGATTGAAGAGTAATGCAAAACTTTGTATATAGGGAAATATAAGGTAATAGAATTAAACACTGGGAAGGAAAAAACATGTTGAGACATGACAGAGTGAGTAATAAAATATAATACCATATTTACTTATTTTAGGTCTAGGTATAGTGATGTTTTGCACTATTATTATTTTTAAAAATGATTTGAAAAAATAAATTATTTAATAAAAGATATAATTAATTTGATAAAAATAGTAATGTTTAGTAATTGAGATGGTTAATAAGGAATATTTTTCTTATTAAATTTTGATGCTTATTATGTGTTAGTGTCTGTTTTCAATGACCAACATATAACTTGTGATTAGAGTCTTCCCTTGTGTTACTTACATACAATAACTTTGGTGTTCCAACATCTTTTTACCAAAGTTGTAATGTACATTCTTATTGGGACACACGTATAAACTCTTATAGTTATGTTAAAACTAAAACCAACAACTTCACTTAGGTACTCTAAAATAAATATGCATGCCATATATAAATTTGAAAATCAATTTTATAAATAAAAGAATAAGACCAAATAGTTAAATGTTAATTATAATAATCGTTATTTTTATTTTTTAAATTTCTAGAACGAAGTTTGTGAGACTCCAACATAAAAGATGGTGTATTGAGACATGTACATGTATTGTTTGGTAGAAATTCATGGTTCAAATTTCTCTTCCTCATATTAAAATTGATTGGTATCATGTTTATGCAATTTGTAAATCCACAATTATGAAATAACAAATAATGTATGAGATGATTGTAAAATGCATATTTATACGAAGCTTCTAACTTTCGAGTTGATAGATATAAAAATTTTAAATTTTAAATTTTATTTTGTATATAAAAAATAATGAATATATATAGTTTGCATTTAATAATTAAAAGTTTAAAGAAGTTAATGTTTAATTTTGAGATACTTTTTTAATAACTAAAATTACTTAATTTTCTATTCCATCCATGAAAACTAACACACATTATATCTAGTAAAATATTCATATACAATATTTTTTAATATATAAAATAAAATTATAATATATTCATTTTTTAAATTAAAATTATAATATAAATATATAAAATTTTAAAATTGATTGAATGAGATATATAATACTCAAATTATTAAGTATAAACTAATCTTAATATATTCTTATTTATTAATAGTTGTTATTTTTATATATTTATATAAATTTTACAATTAATTATTAATTTTTTATAATTCATAGATCATTTTTAATAGTAAATAAAAAAACTATATACTCGAATACAAATTATGGTTACCAAAATTATATGAAATTCATTCTAACTCTAACCTTCTTTAAAACAACACAACCCACCATTAACTGTATCCTCATCCTATTCCATAATATTTAAATATTTTTTTTAATAAAAACAAAACTCTACACAAAAATATTTAACAAAATAAATTATATAACTTAATTTTTACATCTTCACCCTTACTTAACTTAGTGAGGCAGGAACATCCATCCCCACTTAACTTAGTGAGGAAGAATCCATCCATTCCATAAACTCACCTTCAATGAGTGTGTTTTCAAAAACTTTTCCCTTTTTAGTAATGACAAAAGTTACGAAAAATATGAGATGGTGGTTCAGTTTGAGGTTACAAGTCAACTTAGAATTTCATTTAGGTTATGCATTTTTCATGCCCTCCATGCTTCACAGGTCAAAAGATTGGTAAAATTTCTTATGTAATTTTAGAGTATATCTCACCATTTTACCACACTAGGTTGCCCAACCACTTCCCGATTCCAACCTGGTTGGGTCGCTTCGCTTCCCAAGGTTAAAAAATAAATGTGCCAAATCAACCAACGAACCGAACCAAGGTTTAAGCGAGGTACACGCTGTCAAACCCCAATTGGAAAATACATAAATAGTACGCAACAACAAGATGTTTGGTGACGATGCACTGACCTGGACCTTGGTTGTCCCTTTCCTCTAATTTACCCTTTACAATTGGCTTGCCTTTAACATTGCAATGTTATGTGGCATTCTCTGGCTTTCCCTTTCTGTTTGGAATGTGGATTCAACTCTTTTGTCACAGTGATTAGATGGTGGCGATCTCGCAGGGAGGAGGATTTTATGATGGGTCTTTTTTGAACTAACTGCATCCGAAACGCAGGCATTCATCTATATCCAATCTGTAAGTAACGATCCTCATCAGCTTGCATAATCTATCAGTTTCAGGTCAGATCTCTCAAAAATTAATCATATGGATTGGCCTCTTTCATCTCTGTTCTTTTCCCCATAGTTTTAGATTGCCAGCAGATACAGAGGGCTTGATTTATCTTAAATCTGTTTCTCTGAATAATCAATCGATGCTTTGGGTATCGAATACCCAATGGAGAACTCGTTGACTTTTGTGGGTACAGCATGTCAATCGTTGTTCAGAAACCTAATTACAAATATGGGTTTTTAACTTTAGTCTTGCCCTTTCTACCAGCAGTATTAAGCCAATATTGGGCAAACGTCAAATATGGATAAAATCCCGGTTGAAGTTATTGGGAAAGTTTTGTCTAGCCTTGGTGCTGCCCATGATGTTGTAAGAGCTTCACTGACATGCAGAAAATGGAGAGATGCTGCAAAGAATCACCTACATACCCTTTCATTTAATTCTGCAGATAGCCCTGTTTACAGAGAACCCAATTCTAGCAGGCTTGAGATGATGATCACACAGACCATTCTTCAAACAAAAGGATTGAAGAATCTTTCCATCTGCATGAATGACGCAGTTGAATTCTCAGCAGCCCCTGTGATTGCATGGCTCATGTACACCAGAGAGACATTACGCAGCTTGGTATATGTTGTGCATTCAAAGCCCAGTCTCAGTGTTTTGGAAAGGTGTGGTAGAAATATATTGGAAAATTTAGTTCTAGGCTATACTACCATATCAGTTGTCGAGCCAAGTTACCAAAGGTTTCCTAGCCTGAAATCTCTTTCCCTACAGCATGTCACTATCTCTGGCATAGAATTGGTCCTTTTGTTGACTATGTGCCCAAAGCTTGAGTCCTTCTCCCTTGTGGACCCCGAGCTCACTGTCCCAGATGGGGCAAATTATCTGGAGTTGAGCAATCCCAGTTTGAAGAGCATTTATGTGGAAGACGTAAGCTTAGATAAATTGGTTTTGGAAGCCGATAACTTGGAAAGTCTGCATTTGAAGGACACTACAATTGAGCTTTTTGAAGTCATCAGTAAAGGGAGCCTCAAACAACTTAAATTTCAAGATGTGGCAATTGCTCATCTTGACATAGGAGAGCTAACTGATGATTTGAAGGTTGTGGATGTCAGCGGCTTTACCATCATGTGGCCGAAATTTAATCAGATGATATCGAGATCTGCTAAATTGAGAAGATTGCGCATTTGGGATGTAATATATGATGGTGAGGATGACGTTATGGACTTGGAGACCATAGCAACCTGCTTTCCTAAATTGAACCATCTATCTTTGTGTTATGATCTCAGGGATGGGTTGCTCCAATGTGGCATAAGAGGATTATCTCTGCTGGAAAATGTGGTGGTTCTGGAATTGGGCTCAACAGTGATTAATGACCTCTTTACTCAATGGATAGCAGCAATTCTTGAAAGATGTCCAAGGCTGAAGCTGCTTATTATTTATGGATCCATTTCTGATGCAAAACTTCGGGATGATTACAAAATGTTAGCGAGATTTACCTCTTCCATTGTGTCTCTGATGAGAAAGTTTAGAGATGTTGAGGTGCAGTTTGATTTTCAATGATATTAGCTTTTCATAACCTAGAAGTCAAATTTGAGTCATTTTGAAGGAAATCATGATAAAAATGTAATTTTTTCCTCTATATTTCTTGACTTCTGTTATGAAGAGGTAATGCCATTGATGAAATGTGAATAAGGTGTTACGATATCTTGGTAACACTCTAGGCAGCTTCTTCCTTGCTAAGTTGCTGAACATGTGAGCTGGATATGTCTGTTGGAGATGCTATGAGGTTCTTCTTGTTACAGTTTTCCTTATGATAGCTTTGGTTTATCTTGATGGACTAGGTCACTTCTTTGTCGTAAGGGTTTCAGCTGAGGATCGATTTGTCCCTATAGTTAAACATTATCATGTCCCATTGCCCAACTTAGATACTATGGGTTTTTGGTATTCTACCCTCTACTTGGGCCTTATTACACCTCTATTGCTGATTGCTTGTACTCATTGTCAGATTTCCTCATTGACTTTCTTTCTCCACTCTGTATAAAGGCAGCACGTGGGCATTACAGAACCATATGAAATTCTGCATACTAAGAATTGACTGCCTTTGTATAATATTTTCTTATTAGGTATTCAGAATATTATAGAGCAAGATGGTGACATGTGCAAAACAACGTCTACAGAATCAAGGTAATGCTACTTGTGTTTCAGCTTAACACTCATTTTACGTTCTTTAGCATGGACTGATGTGAATTACGATGCATAGTTGGGTTTCCCACTATTAATGTAAATATTGAGCAGCAGTTCGGCATATTTGATTGTTGGAATACTCTCTGTTCCATCCGATTTATATAATTGTATTTCAAATGCCTTGGTTCTCTATATTCCATGTCATCTTTTAAATATTATTTCACTGGTTATCCTGATAGTTCCAGTGCTTGAATGTGTCCATCTCTCCTACTCTTTAATGCAGCAAGGCCTTTAGCCATTAAAACAACAGTAGGCTTAGAGATAAAGCATATGCATACAATTTAGTGCTAGTTATGGCCAGAGAAAGATATCAATGGTGTGCTGAGACACAGCACTTTATAGGCTTTAATGATTGCTATTGGTAAAAGAACATGTCAACTAACTCCAACAACTTTGATACAAGTTTACAATACTAAAGGCATCCAAATCTATAAAATAGCATATTCTATGAAGTACAGATGTATTGGTGATATCTATCAAAGCCCCTGCCTCAAATCATTAGGGATAATTTTTATGAACTCTAGAGGATAAGAGGGAAGTGGAAAAATTGTCCCTTCTGATTATTAACATCAACGATAGGTTTACTGGAAATAATAAATAGTGGCTAACAAGTATCATCATCATCTTGAAAACAAATAGTTTGTTGTTTCTCTCAGCAATGACAATGACAGTCTTCCTAATTGTTATGAATAATATCTGAATGGAATTTTGATTAGAAATCTTGGATTAGATAATCTCCTAAGAGTATGGATCTAAAATTTACAAACATATGTTTACCTTGGTAATACTTTGCATATGTTGATTAACATAAAGAAGGAAAGTATATCGAATGCATTGGTTTCAGATTTAGTGCCAAGGATTTTCATTCCATTCTGTACATGCTCTGCATTCTCTTTCCTTTAATGATGTAATCCCAAGTATTTATGTTTAGATGTATTTTGAATCTTGAGTCTTGACACTATATTGAAGCACAGAAAACAAATATAGGACAATACTTTTGAGTATTATATTATTGGAGAGGTTAAACCTTCTTTAATCAAGTTGATTACCAGTAATGTTTGAGAAGATTATATATTCAGAAAGTTTCCTTAGTAATTTCAAGCTTAAAGAATATGCAATTCCATAGGTTGTCTAGCCTTTTAAGTTTGTCTTCATCTATTCTCGTAAGTTGTATTTCACTGTAAACATATTTTTAAACTATATGCTGGTCATGCCAGTTTTTTAATGGTGACTGTCATAATCAAAATGATGAGGAGATGGAGATAGGTTTTGTGTGGCAAAGATATTGAAATTTCTTATTCTGAGCTATCTGTGATTAATGAGCATATTTTCTCAATGTATCTTTATTGCTGTGAGTGAATATCAAGCTGGCCTATTAGTTGAGGTTTTGTACTAGAGAATTGACTCCTAGCTGAATGTATTTCTGTCATATTACTATGTTATCTAGGTTCATGTATGCTGTGATCCAGCATTTTTCGCTAGACCTCTATCCTAAAATTGAAGCATTGAGGGTATAAATGGTTTTTAATACCCGTTCTTTCAAGGTTTTTTTATTTTGTATTTCAAGATGGTTAAATAGATGAATTGTTATTGAACACTAGCTAAGAGTACATGGAGGCCTTTTTGCTGCAAAAGTTGTGGTAACATGCAGGCTATTGCATGTTCTATATGACTAGAAACAAAGTAAGAGGGTACTTGTGCCCAAGCCTTCACTGGTGACAAAGTATGTAGCTACTTGGTTAGGTTTGAAAAGCTATTTTATCCTATTACAGACGTGCATTGTAAAAATGAGATTGAAGTTATATCGATATGCATGAAGTTATGAACTGGTAGCTCTATGGTAAAAATTCAAATATGTATATCTGCAAATGCAATTCTTAATTGATCTTGATAAAATATTTTTTCCTTTGTTCAAATGATATGCTAATCTAGATAAATTCGAAGCTCTGGATGGTTCTCATAGCCAATAAACTGTTGTTTTGCCACCCTTCTTTGATGCAAGAACATATTAAGAAATGATCATTAAGGACTCGTGAGAGCAGGGAGGAGGGAAATGCTTGATTCTAAATGCTAGCTTGGTTCATTGTTCCCGAAATGATGACCTTCACAAACATTATTGCCACATACTGTAAATTAGGCTTATTATAAACAACCCGGCATTTAAATGCTTGAAGCGGAGAGGTTATTCTTACATCGGGATTCCTCGAATTTGTTATTACTGATGGCTAGCATACTTTCTTGCAAGAGGTTGAGAAAAAGTTAAATGCTTGGCCAACTCGGCTTTCGTCTATCATGCCATATTGCTACAGTCAAATCAACTCCTCTCCAGCTCCCAACCTAGATCCGGTGATGGTGGATTTGTAGGTTAGAAGAAGGTGATTCACCACGAACAGATTATACAGAATTATATGAATAGAGAATCATTAGACAGTTTACACTAAATTCATACAGGAAGACAGGCCATATTTGCATCAATGGAACTGGAATTCTTCATGACAGTTGTTCGAGCTAACCAAGATCGTGAAAGATCAACAATGCCTTATCATATTGAGCAGTATTATCTGCTAATGGTCCAGTTGGGCCAGATCAATGTTGATTTTCTAGTGCATCCAAGACTAGTGTAGTTTTTCAAAATTGATAACTACTTCCAATGATATATTCAATATCCTTTTTGCATTCCAATCATAAAGCAGTTATACATGAAAAACTTCAACAATACAATTTTATCAACAGAGCAGTAGAGATCACATGAACAGTAAATGAGAGACAAGAGACAGCAGAAATTAGGCTTCAATCCAGGAAAAAACTCACAAGGGGAAAACCCAACCACTTCTTTCCTTATGAGAGAGATTCTGTTCATCAATAGTACATCAAAATATTCCAACAATCTGACCTCAAATTGTCCAAGTCAAAACCAGTCAATGAAGAGAGAAAAGTCAATGCCGGTCAAAGATTACAGTATGCACAGAGGGGCCAAATTTTGGCCTGTGGTAGCTGAACAGAGGGCTGAAATTTGGTCCTGAAGTTGCCTCAGAAAAGCAGTCAAAGAACTAGTCAAAAGCCTCGGTCAAAGCCTCAGTCAAAGCATGTGGTCAGCCTCAGTGAACGAGCCAGAACAAGGATGAAATCTCAATCAAACAAAGTCAAGATATCTCTGCAATCTTTGGCCCACCAAGACAGTCAAAACCTCAGTCTAACAGATGCAAAATAGCCCAAGTCAACAAAAGTCAAACAAAAGAGTAAATGTTGGTCAACGCAGATTATAAAGCCTCCTTGACTCCTTCGCACGTGTGATGTCTCTTTGTGATTTCAGATCGAACTTGAGTGTGATGAGATGATCCAAATGAAGGCCAACGATGCCATATTTATTTGAGTCATAAGAGGTGGTTTTTTCAAACGTGGGTCCTACTTGATGATCATGAGGCCGACTTGGTCAAAGTAAAAACTATTAGTTTTTTTCATAGCTTGCCAATGAAAATGCTGACCATAGCTACCCAAACTTTCAACGCTCCCTCTAAGCTAGGGAGGCACTTTTCATTCTCTCTCAAAATCAATTTCCCCGACCAATCCATTGGTCTCCCAACGCACAGCCTAAGGGACAAACACAAGTCTCTCTCTCTCTATCTAGATCAATCTCCCCAACCAATCCATAGGTCTCTTGGCACCCAACCCAAGGGAGAGATCATCAATCTCATCATAAGTAAAGATACACAACATCCAACACATCCCACAAACCACAACCCCATGACATCTAAGTCAATATCTCATTGACTGGTGGGACCCAAACAAACACATGCACATGTTACATCTTCCCAACCATACACAAGGTCTCCGGATCCATAGCCTAAGGAAGGAATCCCTAACTCATCATACACAAAAGATACATCTCCCCGACCACAAGGTCTCTCGGCCGACAACCTAAGGGAGGAATCCCTATCTAAATCCCTGACTGTATATTCTCCTGATCCATGAACTAAGGTAGAGAACACACAATCAATCCATACCTTAGAACCAAGCTCATTGACTAAACTCACTAGTCTCCTGATCCATTGACCTAGGGGAGTGACAATCTTTCCAACCAATCCGTAGGTCTCCCAGCTGTAGCCTAAGGAAGATTGTCCATTACATGATGTTGTACAATCAATGCTCCCTCTCACTCATAGAGGGGTTCTCAACAACTCCAAGTTGTTCTTTGAAATAAGCAAACTTCGTACATGACAACGACTTTGTCAACAGATCAGTAACTTGTTCATAAGTAGGGACATATTCAAGCTTCACAACTCCCCTCTGGATAATAATTTGAATATAATGATACTTAATCTCAATGTGTTTCGACACTTGTCATGGAATGTCGGGTTCTTAGAAAGCTTCACACAACTTTGATTATGACAATAGTCGATTCCAACACTTGATCAAACAAACCAACAAACAATTTCTGAAGCCACACAACTTCACAACATGTAGAACATGCAACAATGTATTCAACTTCAACCGTGTTGGAGAATGTAACTAGATTTGATCTTCATAATTTCTTGTGTACTTATGACATTGTATTTTTTTGTAAAAAGAAGAAAAATAATAATTATTTTCTAGCATGGGTTTCATGCTTAAGTTGATTTGTCACTAGGTCAAGCATGTTCTTCATGCTTCTAGGGTTTGCCAAGTCAAAAGAGTATTTGTCATAAGTTTTGAAGTCAAGTCCCATTTGGACTTTGTTCTTTCCTATTAGTGATTTTCTATGACCATAATAATCAATGATTTATAGTACTTTATCCTTCCAATCTAGAAGTGTGTCATGATGCTCTAACTAGTCCATTTAGATGACAATGTTATAGGATCCTAAAATCGTTATATACAGAGAAGCCTTATTTTTATTAACACTCAACTTGGTTTCCCAACCCTTTACTAACTTGCATACATTTTGTACCATCCCTCATGCCATTTCTACATGTCTAAAATCATGTTTTTCTATTACTTTTTTTTAATGCATAATCATAAACAAAAGACTATTACGCCAACATTAATTAAAATCACAAAACTATTATCATCAATTTTACCTGTAGTCTCCAAAAGAGTGGATTGATGTTCAACTTAGTGGTTATTCACCATTGCCTGTATCTAATGGGCTTTGCCCAAATCCCCCATTGTACTCTATTGTTGTGATTGATTTGATATCTCCTGCATCTAAATATATTCCCTCTTATAGTGTGGACCTCCGCAAGTTGAAATCCCCCTCTTAGGAGCTTGGCTCCCACTACTTGTTGAACTTAATGTTGGTCTAGAACTATATTGGTAAGATCAAGACAACTATGTTAGATGATAATGTGATGTGTCACATAACTGTTGTGTTTAATGTGATTGTTGTGTTGTGAATCATGATTGTTGTGTTGGTGATCGATATCGTGGCCTCTGGTTCCCTACTAACTATCCTTGGTTGTTTAAGATTGGTTCTGTTGTCACTCACTGCTTTTTCAGTCACCAGTTGCTTCAAAATCCAAATAGAAGTGATGTTTGGGGCCAAATTCTGAGCCACAGAAGCTACCAGAGCTAGATCAGACCCTCTCCATTGCCTAGTGCTCGGGAGGAGCTTTCCAATGGTATATAGAAGTCTAAAAGTGGACTTCCAGAGCTAAAGTTAGAGCCCATGGAAGGACCCCTATGAAGGCCCCCCAACAAATGAAATATTGGTTAAGTGTTGGGAAATAATCACAATCGGGACAGAAGGAGTCCATCGCATATCGGCCATCGGCAAAGGCAAAGGGCCAAAGGCTTAATACTTATCGGCGTTTCGGGGAGGCCAATTTCGATTTGCAATATCGTATCTCGCACATTGGCCGTCGGCGAATTACAAATGACAAGCACTGTGGCGAGGGGCTGATTTGCGATATAAATCAAAATCGCTGAGAGGACCAATAAAGGCCTAACACAGGAAATGCTTACAAAACAGGGTCGGGCAAACCCTTCTCTCTCTCCTCTGCAGGGTACACGTGTCGAGCCACAAGTAATGTCGCACATCAGCCGTCGACGAAGGCAAAGGGCTCCCCCATAAGAGATATCAGTGGTTCCAATAGCCTATTGCGACGTGTGAGATTTTCCTCCGGACGTGATAAAAGATTAAAACTAGGTTTATAAAGACCCTGCACTCGGATTAGAGGCCTGCTCCACTGGTTAAGGGGAAAATTGAAAAGGCTCGTTTCATCTGTTGTAGAGGAAAAGGCCTGCAGCTATGCAATTGCACTATGAATAAAGAAGGTTGCTCAACCACTGCACCGGGGCATTGAAGACATAGTACAAAGTTTTAAAGGTGAGGTGGGTCAGTGACCAATGGATCATTACGAGCAGGTGGACCTTCAAGACAAAGAATGGGCTGATTCAGAGGAAGGATGCTGACACATGGATCCGAGAGTCGGTGACGAAGAAAGTAGTGGCAGAAAAGACAGAGGGATGTAAGACAGTGCAGGGGGGCCATACTCTATGCCATGACAACACCAGCATACTGATATGATCACGGGATGGGCTAGAAAATCCCTGGTTCTTTTTCCTTCAGGTCCATTTATTTTGTTGTACTGAAATGTGCCGCCCATCCTAAAGCATTCAACTCTATAATATTTTTGGGCCATAGAGCCATTTAAGGCTGATACAACTATTCTATCAAACCGAGGAATAGGGACATTAGATATTTCATGTAATTAATGCTCTTGCCCCTCTTCCCAGATAAATAGAGGAATGCAAGACTTAGATGAGGTTCAAAAATTCTAAGAAAAAGACTACATCTATAATTTTAGACTGTATTTCCTTGGTAATAGAGGTCTTTCAGAATATCAATGAAACTGTGGTGATTCCATCTTCAAAAGATTACAGTATGTGTTCCCCTTTGTTTTACTCATTAAAATGTTCATGGTCCTTCGGTTGATTCATGTGGTTATTGTTGCCAAATATGTTTCAAGTTCTCTTATAGATTTGTTGGTAAGTTGTATGTTAATGCAAATGTCTGTTACCATCCCACAGATTCATTTGTCTTGACATTGTTTATGTATACGCCTGTGAGGATCATTGCGATTATATCTTTAAATGTGCAACATATGAATCATAGCCTTCAATCCTTCCTTTAGACCTCATTTCTGCTTGTAACCCAAATAACATAGAAATCCTTACGGCCTCGAGCTCTTTGTGTTCAACATTGAATTCTTGAGGTCTTAAGCTCTATGTGATGAGTTGCTCTCCTC
Source organism: Pinus tabuliformis (assembly GCA_031772625.1). Classification (NCBI taxonomy): domain Eukaryota; kingdom Viridiplantae; phylum Streptophyta; class Pinopsida; order Pinales; family Pinaceae; genus Pinus; species Pinus tabuliformis. The sequence continues at coordinate 238,052,120 of CM062805.1, forward strand.
TAGTATCCTCTTTCGCCCACTCTGTAAAAGATTATTAAGCTGTAAGACCTTGAAGCTCTTGGCCTCCACTCTTTTGATGATTATTTCTAAGATCTGAATTTGTGAAGAAGTATTTGAAATCCATGTTTCATTCCTTTGGATTAATGAACCAACCCATTTTCTATATACATATAAACCTATAGAACCATAGGTGTTGTCTCCAGCATATCCAAATCTTTTGAGACACACCATTTTAGATGTGCCCAGGCACTGGTCTTGAAGCAATCCAAGGCTGTCTCTGGGAGATACAACATCTTTTGGCGCTGTTGCCGAGGACTTATTGAAGGATTTTTCCCCTGGGATACGACAAACCGAAGCACTCTTTGAATAGGTGATCAAAGTCTGTTTTGATTGCACTCAAATCACCTTGGTGACTCCACACCCTCTCCTCATTATCATTCATCACCCTAGCTTTTAAAAGGCCTCATACTTGCTCAAATACATCCCAACAGAAAGCCCCATTTGTATCTGACCCTGAAAATTTGATTTTTAAGAAAGTTTAGAAAGAGAAAACTCCCCCAGACTGTGCTACCATCTCATCAGCCTTCGAAGTTCTCTCTTCCAGTTCTCAGCCTGCAACTGCACAGTATTCAAGACTTACTCCTAAGGCCCTGACATACCTTCCTTCCCCTACAACCCCTAGGGTCTTAACCCCAGTCCCTCAAGCAAATTTGAATCTCCCTCCACTAGTCCAGATGGCTCTCCCAGGATTTTTGCTCAATAAATATGCACCTCTTGATCTACCCCAGCCTCTGAGTGTAATGCCCCGAGATTACCTAAAGCATCTGCCTAGGTTCAATGGGGAAGATGATAACACGACACAAAACCACATTGAAACCTTTAGTGCTTTTGCCGAGAACATAAATGTGGAACAGTTGGATGTGGTTATGAGACTGTTTGTACAATCCCTTGATGGAGAGGCTAGAAAATGGTTCAAATCCTTGCCTAATGCCTCCATCACTACATGGGAGCAGCTTGAAAACTCTTTCACCTAGAAATGGGGAGAAAAGAGGAACCATGAGTACCTCCTTACTGAGTTCAATGCAATAAGGAAAAAGTCGAAGGAGGATACTACAAAATTTATCAAAAGATTCAATAAGCAGTTCAATAAGTTACAAACAGACATAAAGCCTCCCTCGGTTGTAGCTTGAGTGGTTTTCTTGGGAGCCTTCGAAGTAGAAGGAAATCTACCACTTTGGACCAACTTTAGATTGATGCTCTCGAAGTAGAAGAAAATCTGGCCTCAGTAGGAAAGATGAGGGTAAAGCAAGAGCCCATGGAACCCTAGAGAGGGAAAGAGGAGACATCCTCCTCTGGTCTGAACAGAGAATCATCAGACCTGAAGATAGATGATTTGGATAAACTCATCAAAAGTTTATCACAGAAGGTTGGGAAGCTCGAAATCGAGAACAAGAACCTCTCCAAGAAAAATGCTCAAATCAATAATCGGGGCTATAACCAGCAATATAGAAGGCCTCCACTGCAACTACTCCCAAGGGAAAGAAAGGAGCAACTTGATCAAATTCCGCATCCCTTATACTTGGAAGATAGTCCTGATGAACAATCATTGGATACGCAAGATATGCAGGGCAATATATATGTCGGTTTTGCTAAAGAGGAACATGAGAGTATGGCTCACCAGCAGGCCACTCATTACAGAGAAGAAAGTGCAGAAGATGAAGATCTAGATTATTATTGCAAACAATTTGTAGATTTCATGCAGACTAGGCCACATTGTAAGTATAATATAAGATCTTCCAAGAAAAGAACGAGGGAGTCAAAACAACAAGGGGAAGCCGCTCCCCAAGTGCTTCCTCCAGCACCAGACAAAGGGAAGGGTAAGTTGCATCCTGACCCACCCAAGGCAGGAGTCTCTGCAAACAAAGAGAGAGATGATCCTAAGGGACACACAGGAAAAGAAGCACCTGTGCAGTTGATAGCTGGCAGCGGGAAGGGAGAAAAAATAGAACCGGGAGATGCAGAAAAGGCTCAACATGCGTTCAATCTCCAAAAGGAGCTGGAAAAGGTAAAAATTCATGTTCCCCTTACTGAGCTCCTAAAGCAGCCTCATTACCAAGCTCAAGTCTCCCACTTTATGCATCCATCCGACTCTCCACCACCCCATGACAGTTTGAACCTACAAGAGGAGAGACCCATGGTTGTTTTCGGGCCACATGTGGAAGAATCAGATCCCTCTACTGCACCTTTTTATGTGACATTGTTGGTCCATGACCTTTTGCTTCATAACTGCATGTTGGATTTAGGAGCTTCACACAACCTCATGCCACTATCTGTAATGGAACAACTGGGCTTAGAGATCACTAGGCCATACAAAGACTTGTACTCCTTTGACTCAAAGAGAGTCAAGTGCTTGGGCATGATAAAGGATCTGGTGGTAAACTTGGCCCAGATCCCAGTCAAAAGTGTGGTTATGGATATAGTGGTGGCCGACATACCTCCTCAGTTTGGAATGCTCTTATCCAGAGCTTGGGGGTCAAAGGTGGGTGGTTCCATCAAGATGGATTTGACTTATGCTACCATCCCCACTTTTGGAGGTGAGCAAAGGAGGCTATACAGAGAATCACGGTTTGTGAAAACCGTGACCCTAGCTAAAGGCTCAAAAAACTCCCCTATGTATGGGAGAGATAATGACATTTCCTACCTATTCTTGGAGGAAGATGAGAACCTCTTAGAAGAAGTATCAGGGCACTTGACAAGGTAGGTGAAATACCAACATTTAAATGAAAACGAGGTATGGAAGTTATACTTCGATGGAGCAAACTCAAAGGAGGGAAATGGAGCTGGAACATTGTTGGTATCTCCGGAAGGCAACATGATACCCCTCTCATTCAAACTTGAATTTGAGGTGACCAACAATGTAGCAGAATATGAGGCATTGCTTCTGGGACTACAAACAACAAAAAAGATGAACATCGAATGCCTGGCAGTCTACGGAGATTCCGAACTGGTTGTGAGGCAGGTCAGAAATCAATGCCAGGCCAAACATCCCAGGCTGAGGACATACCGAAATGAAGTGTGGGACTTAATCGACAATTTCTTCCTGGCCTTCAACATCCAGTTTCTACCCAGAGAAGAGAACATAATGGTTGACTCTCTTGCGGTAGCTGCAAGTACTTTCAGGCCCCCACAAAATCCACTCCTCAGATATGAGATAGAAGTCAGACACAAGCCTTCAATACCTGACAATGTCAAGCACTGGCAGGTGTTTGAAGATGATGAGCAGGTAAAAAGGTTCATAGAAGTCGTTGGGGAGTTTTCCCTCTCTACCATCGACTAGGAAGAAGAAGAAATTGAATAAGGAGCCACCTCGTGGAAAGACATGGTGGCTGGGCAAAAAATTTTGCAACTTAAAGGGAACACCATCCCTCGTGGACTTGTTCCACTAGAAAGGCTTTTCAATAAAGATGACATAGCATCCAAACCATTGGCCCCTGAGAAGGACGAGCAGGTCGAAGACTGCAACATCGGGTCTGAGGAGGAGCCTCAGACGATCAGGCTGTCCAGACTAACCCCCCTGCAATACAAACAGAGGTATTTAAATCTATTCAGAACTTACAAAGATGTATTTGCTTGGTCATATGACGATTTGAAATCATTTGATACCAATGTTATTCAGCATAAGATCCCTCTGAAGAGTGGGATAAAGCCCTGCAAACAAAAACTCAGACCAATAAACCCACTCTTACTCCCCTCCATTGAAAGGGAGGTAAGAAAGCTGCTGCAGGCCAAGATCATAGTCCCTCTAAGGTATTCTGAGTGGGTGGCTAATTTGGTCCCTGTCCGGAAGAAGAACGGGGAAATAAGGTTATGCGTGGACTTCTGAAACCTCAACCGGGCATCCCTAAAAGACAACTACCCGCTGCCCAAGATGGATTGTATACTGCAGAAGGTAGTGGGTGCAGCCAGGATGTCAATGATGGATGGATTCTCAGGATATAACCAAGTGGTGGTTCACCCTGAAGATCAAAGAAAGACTGCTTTCACCACCCCGTGGGGGACATTCATGTATGCTCACATGCCCTTTGGGTTGATGAATGCAGGAGCCACGTTCCAGAGAGCAATGGACATAGCCTTCATGGGCGAGCAAGATAAGTTTGTGGTAGTCTACTTGGATGATATCACAGTCTTTTCCAAGACAGACGAAGAACATATCCTCCACCTAAAACTCACCTTCGAGAAGTGCAGGAGGTATGGCCTTTCTCTCAATCCAAAGAAATCTCAGTTCGCCCTGAGCGAAGGAAAGCTTCTTGGACATATAGTAGCGCAGGAAGGGGTGAAGATTGATCCTGAATGGGTCAAAGCCATCGACCTTATCCCCCTGCCAAGAAATAAAAAAGAAGTCCAAGCCTTTCTGGGGAGGATAAATTTCTTAAGGCGGTTCATACCTAACTATGCTGAGATAGTTAAAAGTATCACTGATATGCTCAAGAAGGAGAACGAAGTTAAGTGGCACACCACCTCCCGTGATTCTTTCACTAGGATCAAAGAAGCTCTGGCTGAGGCCCCAGTGCTAGTCAGCCCTGATTATTCAATGCCCTTCTATATATTTTCTTTCGCCTCTCTACATACCATTGCTGCAGTGCTATTACAGAAAAACAAGGAAGGTCACGAGCAGCCTATCGCCTTTTTCAGCCAAGTCCTAAGGGACGCTGAGCTGAAGTATGACATATTGGAAAAACAGGCGTATGCACTGGTTAAGGCACTCAAATCATTTCGTATGTATGTATTGCAGTCCAAGGTCACAACATTTGTCCCGACGACTGTAGTCAAAGACATTCTCATGCAGGGAGACAGTGAAGGGAAGAGGGGCAGATGGATAGCCAAAATATAGGAATATGAGCTGTAAATTAGGCCTACCAAGCTCATCAAAGGCAAGGGGTTAGCTAAGATCTTATCCGAACCTAACTGCCCAACTCTTGGGATAAATTTAGTCACGGAAAATAGCAGGGTTGAAGAGCACCAGAGCAGCATCATAACATCTGAGCAGAAAATTTATGCCGAGTATGAGAGGTCTCAGTGGTATAAAAATGTTGTCCATTATCTCCTGTTTTTTAGATGCCCATTGGGACTGGGTTCCCTAAATATCGAAGCTTGAGATTACATGCCCACAAGTACGTTATATCAAATGGATTATTATATTGGAAGGCCCTGGTAGGTGTATTGTTGATGTGTTTAGTAGAAATAGAGAATAATAAGGTGATGGAAGAATTTCATGAAGGAGCCTGTGGCGGGCATTATAGTTGGAAGGCCACCGCACACAAAATCCTCAAGGCTGGATTTTACTAGCCTATGTTGTTCAAAGATGTTTATAATAGAGTCAGGAGCTGCCAGAAGTGCCAGATGTTCGCTGAAAGACAGAAACTCGCGCCTCTCCCTTTGATTCTTGTACAGGTGGAAGAGCCCTTCAGACAGTGGGGCTTGGATTTTATAGGAGAGATCAACCCACCATCCAGTGGCCAGCACAGGTGGATATTAACAACTATCGACTACTTTACCAAGTGGGTTGAGGCTATTCCGACCAGGAATGCTACAGATGCGGTGGTTATGAAGTTCATGGAAGAAAACATATTATCCCGCTTTGGTTGCCCCTCCAAAATCATCATTGATAATGCCCAAGTCTTTAAGTCCACCAAGTTCACTGCTTTCTGCAACAAATATAGCATTACTATCGGGCATTCCACCACATATTACCCTCAAGGGAACGGCTTGGCCAAATCCTCTAATAAAACGGTGATAAGGATATTGAAGAAAATCATTGCTGAAAACAAAAGGAACTGGGATTCTCAGTTGAAATTTTCTTTATGGGCCAACATGGTAACACCCAAGAGATCCATTGGGGTATCACCTTTTGATTTGGTATATGGTAAGGTTGTTGTTTTCCCTATACAATTAGAAATGCCTGTGGCAAAGCTGTTACAAAAAGTTGAGGAGGAGCCAAGTGCACCAACAAGAAGAATAAGCTGGTGGAACTTCAGGAGAGTAGAAAGCAGGTGGAGACCAGACTATCTGATTATCAGCAAAAGATGAAGCTGATGTTCGACAAAAAAGCTAAGGAAATACCTTTTCAGAAGGGAGATTTAGTTCTTAGGTGGGATGTGAGACGAGAAGACAAAGGAAAACATGGGAAATTTGATTCAGTCTAGTTAGGACCCTTCAAGATCGCGCATGAAAGAGGAAACAACACATACACGCTTGAAAACCTGGATGGTGAACTGCTAGAATTGTTGGTAAATGGTTAGTTCCTAAAATTTTATTTTCAACATTAGAGACAACTTTCTCTGGCTCATTGTAAATATCTAGTTTGTGTTGTGAAAATTTTTATTTGAATTTTCAGTTTATTTACAAATAAGCCCCTTTCACAAAATGATATTTTGTATAAGAATAACCCCATGCTCAATGGAAGGAATGGCTATTGGTCTGCAGGTTCTTAACACCTTGTATGCAAGGCACTATCCCCAGTTGGAGCCAATGTTGTCACTCACTACTTTTTCAGTCACCAGTTGCTTCAAAATCCAAATAGTAGTGATGTTTGGGGCCAAATTCTGAGCCACATAAGCTACCAGAGCCAGATCAGTCTGCCTCCATTGCCTAGTGCTTGGGAGGAGCTTTCCAACGGTATATAGAAGTCTAAAAGCGGACTTCCAGAGCTAAAGTTAGAGCCCATGGAAGGACCCCTATGAAGGCCCCCTATGAATGAAATATTGGCTAAGTGTTGGGAAATAATCGCAATTGGGACAGAAGGAGCCCATCGCATATCGACCATCAACAAAGGCAAAGGGCCAAAGGCTTAAGACTTATCGGTGGTTCAGGGAGGCCGATTGTGATTTGTGATATCGCATCTCGCACATCGGTCGTCGACGAGTTACAAAGGACAAGGACTGTGGTGAGGGGTTGATTTGCGATATAAACCAAAATCGCTGAGAGGGCCGATAAAGGCCTAACATAGGAAATGCTTGAAAAATAGGGCCGATTAGACCCTTCTCTCTCTCCTCCGCGGGGTACACGTGTCGAGCCACAAGCAATGTCACACATCGGCCATCAACGAAGGCAAAGGGCTCCCTCGTAAGAGATATTGACAGTTCGATCAACCGATTGCAACGTGCGAGATTCTCCTCCAAACACGATAAAAGATTAAAACTAGGTTTATAAAGACTCCGCGCCCGGATTAGAGGCCGCCTCCACTGGTTAAGGGGAAAATTGAAAAGTCTCATTTCGTCTGTTGTAGAGGAAAAGGCCCTCAACTATGCAATTGCACTATGAATAAAGAAGGTTGCTCAACCACCACACCGGGGCATTGAAGACACAGTACAAAGTTTTAAAGGTGAGGCAGGTCAGCAACCAGTGGATCATTACGAGAAAGTGGACCTTCAAGATGAAGAATGGGTCGATTCAGAGGAAGGATGCTGACACACAGATCTGGGAGTCAGCGACGAAGAAAGTAGTGGCAGAAAAGGAAGATGGATGTAAGACAGTGCAGGGGTGCCATACTCTGCGCCATGACAACACCAACATACTGATATGATCACGGGATGGGCTAGAAAATCCCTGGTTCTTTTTCCTTAAGGTCCATTTATTTTGTTGTACTAGAACATGCCGCCCATCCTAAAGCTTTCAACTCTGTAAATGTTTTGGGCCATTGAGCCATTTAAGGCTGATATAACTATTCTATTAAACCGAGGAATAGGGACATTAGATGTTTCATGTAATTAATGCTCTTGCTCCTCTTCCCAGATAAATAGATGTTAAGTTATGGTATGTTCTATGCTTAGAGCAATTTACTTTTCTTACTTTTTATTATTCATAGATTAGTAATCACATGTGCATAAGTAAAGTGCAGATAGAACATTAAACAATCAATAGAAAACAAGCCAAGACAAGAGACACAAGATGTGGCGGCTAGCCAGGGAAAAACCCCACAATGTGTGGGGAAACCCTTTGATCAAATTTTCTTTTATCTTCAATAATTCAACAGAGAGAAATAGTACAATAAATCTGATTTATATCAGCAGTAGCAAACCCTAGATCAGCAACATCAGCGTTAGCGGCTTCATCATCAAAACTAGGGCAATCAATATCTTGGAAATTGACCATTGGATCAGCTTGATTCCACCACCAAAAGTTGCAGCCTTCAGAGGAGGTCTAGATGAACCTTCAGCGCAGTTCAGAAGAGGAGGTTTGCTGGTCCACACTGGTCAAAGTTGGGATCTGCAGTTGCAGCTTCAGTGTCAGCAGCTTCCTTCAAACTAGGGCAGTCGATATCTCGCAAACCAACCGTCGGATCGACTTGATTCCACCACCAAAAGTTGCGGCATTCAGAGGAGGTCCAGATGAACCTATAGCGCAGTTCAGAAGAGGAGGTTTGATGGTCCACCCTGGTCAAAGTTTGGATCTGCAGTTGCAGCGTCAGTTTCAGCAGCTTCCTTCAAACTAGGGCAGTCGATGTCTCGCAAACCGATCGTCGGATCGACTTGATTCCACTACCAAAAGTTGCAGCCTTCAGAGGAGGTCCAGATGAACCTACAACGCAGTTCAGAAGAGGAGGTTTGATGGTCCATGCTGGTCAAAGTTTGGATCTACAGTTGCAGCTTCAGTTTCAACTTCCTTCAACATGTGTGAGAGAGAGTCTCTTTTTTGCATAGTAGAGAAGAGCCTCTTTTCTGCGCAGGAGAGAGAGAGAGATGTGATGAGATGAGTGAGTGAAAATGAGGAAAAATCCTCCTGTATTTATACACAACTGTTGATGTTTGAATAGATGTGACTGTTGGGCTTCTGAGCCTACATGAGTGTAGGTTGGCTTGATAATAATTCCATAATCAAAATAAATTCATATCTCCATAAATACTTATCGAAATCGGATGATCTTTAGATCAATCCTACACCTCTCGACGAGAGGAATCTAATAAAAATATTATCAGCCATGAATAAGATGACCCACATGAAGTTTGGCCCTAGTTGCCAATTTTAACACTCCCTCTCAACGAGGGAGAACTTCATCTGCAATCTGTCTGTCGGTCGTTACTATTCATCCATCAAATGCACTGCCCTGTATAGCTTGACCCTTGCCCTGCTCTGCTTTTTTTTCCTGTTCTGCTTTGCCTTGTTCTACCCTGAACTGATCTGTACTACTCTACTTTGTTCTGTTCTGCTCTGCTTTGTTCTGTTCTTCTCTTCTTTTGTCTGAATTATGAAGAAGAAGAAATGATCGAGGATGTATCATACTGACTCAAAGTCAATGTCAGAGTATGTACCATTGGTCCCAGACCAGTCTCAACCGGCCCGAAGTCAGCATCATAGTGAGTACAACTCCTACCACTGGTCCTAGACCAATATCATCCTCCACTAACTCAAAGTCAGTGTCAGAGTGCGTACCACTGGTCCCGGACCAGTCTCAACCATCCCGAAGTCAGCGTCATAGTAGGTACCACTCCTACCACTGGTCCCAGACCAGTATCGTAGTCTTAGAGAGTGTACCACTAGTCCTAGACCGGTCTCAATCGACCCGAAGTCAGTGTCATAGTATGTATCACTCTCACTAGTCCCAGACCAGTACTGCACTGACTCAAAGTCAGTCTCAGAATGCGTACCACTAGTCCCAGACCAGTCTCAACTGACCCGAAGTCAGCGTCATAGTAGGTACCACTCCTACCACTGGTCCCAGACCAGTATCATTGATCCTAGATCAATGAAGGTCATCCTAGCGTAGGAAGTATGGTAGTACAACGATGCATCCATCGGTACTACTATGGTCCCTAACTTCATTTCCCTGCTCATTAATCAGATGAGAGGTACTTCCCATGAGTCCCTGACTGCATGGGTAGGATGCCTTGATAGGAGAACTTAATCAATCTCGTCCTCATAGGAGAACTAATCATCCTGCTACATAATCGCCATGGAGAACACATCATCCAGGCCTCACAAGAGAACTAATCATCTTGCTACATAATCGTCATGGAGAACACGTCATCCAGACCTCGCAGGAGAACTAATCATCCTGCTACATAATCGTCATGGAGTACACATCATCCAGACCTCACATGAGAACTAATCATCCTGCTACATAGGAGAGTGAATCATCCTGTCCCACAAGAGAGTGAATCATCTTGTCCTAGAAGAGAGAAAATCATCTTGTCCACAAGAAAGCGAATCATCTTGTCCACAGGAGAGCAAATCATCCCGTCCACAGGAGTGCGAATCATCTTGTCCACAAGAGAGCGAATCGTCCTGTCCACAAGAGAGTGAATCATCTTGTTCCACAAGAGAGTGAATCATATTGTTCCACAAGAGAGCGAATCATCCTGTCCACAAGAGAGAAAATCATCTTGTCCCACAGGAAAGCGAATCATCTTGTCCACAGGAGAGCGAATCATCCTATCCACAGGAGAGCGAATCATCCTGTCTCACAAGAGAGCGAATCATCTTGTCCCACAAGAGAGCGAATCATCTTGTCCACAGGAGAGCGAATCATCCTATCCATAGGAGAGCGAATCATCATGTCTCACAAGAGAGCGAATCATCTTATCCAAGAGAGCGAATCATCTTGTCCACAGGAGAGCGAATCATCCTGTCCACAGGAGAGTGAATCATCTTGTCCCAAGAGAGCGAATCATCTTGTCCACAGTGTGCACCACCAGGGGAGGGTGAGTCACCCTGTGGTCGTATGTTGCTCTAGTAAGAACTGCAAGCTCCCAAAACTCCCAGTGCTCAATGTATGCAACATGCAAGACCCTTTTACAAGAGTCTCTCGACGACTCTAAGTTGTTTAGGAAAATCACAAATATGATCTTTCCCTGTGGCTCTGACAAAGTGTAGCGACTTGTACATCATCTCAGTGCGATGGAGCCTCCTTGCTCATCGACTTACCATATCCCAGATAAGGCAGTATCTGATGTCTATCTGCTGGAGCAATCATTGAATACAGGATTCCTCAATACTCGAATCCCATCTCTGGTTGTCACAGAGAATCACAGTGGTATTCATCATGTGTGCTCACTGAAGAGTTTCCACAACCAGGCAACTTCATACGAGGTCATACTCGTAGTTATGTATCCGGTCTTGGTGGTACTTATAACAACCGATTTCTGCTTCCTGCTCACCCATGATATCGAAGTAGAATCCAAAGAGAACTAGCACTGAGAAGTGCTCTAGTGATCCTTCACACTGCCTGCCCAGTTAGCATTCGAATAATCATGCAATTTTTATATTTCTGGCAGTGTATCTCGATCCATGATAGATTGTGCCCCGAAGATATCTCAGAAGATTCTTGGCACCAATCCAGTGAGACTCAACCAAATATGAGCTCACCATGCTAACTGTAAAACATATGTTCAGAATCCAACTCCCTCTTACTTCTGAAAATGAGAGGGTTTGCACTTGTCAGAAATAGTTCGTCCACATAAGGTGCTGGTATGAGAGGTCTATCATCCACAACCTTCGGGTAATGGTTTGGATCGATTTCACTCCTAGTGAATCTCAACTTCATCAAATAGCTATCAATCCTCTCATACTGCGCCCGGGGTGTTTTTCTTCAAGGCATAGGGCGCTTTCTTCTACCTGTATACATGGGATTCCCATTCATGAATCTAAAACTCCACGGATTGTTCCAAACCTGTGGCCTTGCTACCTGAGGGGAATGATCCCCTTGTAATATTTTCCTTCGGTACATCTCAGACATGTACTTTCATGCTCCTTTTGAATTCAGGCTTCCTTGTCACCATCTGACTCATAGACCTCTGGTGCTATGTGTTAATGGACATGGTCCCCAATGGACTTCCTACAACCCTGATCTCAAAAACATCTTTGAAAATTCAATTTTCAAACACGTACCTTTCCATTGACGAATGCCAACATAAAACCTTTGACTTCCATTCCCTTTTCAGGATAGGTGGCATCGGCTCCAAGTGTAATGCCACAATTGTTTCCATATCTACCAATTTAGAGAGTGCACCCTTCTATACATTGAAGTGCCTTAAAGCACTACAATCAATACGATAGATTCCCAAAGAATCTAAAGGAGAGGGCCAATACAAGATAACACTTCTTTATCTTATCAGAAACAATATTTGATTCTTCATACCTGGGGTTCCTTGTTTTCTTTGAAGAGTCGACCAATTTTCCTTGATGAACTACATTACCTATCATTCTTTTGAAGATGTCCCAGGAATGATTATCAAGTGGTGTGTCCCTGCCATTTGGACACTCCTACTCTTCAGTGATTGCTCTTGCTCTTGCTCGGGTTTTGTCTTCACCTCAACTCTGATACCATGTTAAGTTATGGTATGTTCTATGCTTAGAGAAATTTACTTTTCTTACTTATTATTATTCATAGATTAGCAATCACATGTCACTGCATAAGTAAAGTGCAGATAGAACATTAAATGATCAACAAAAAACAAGCCAAGACAAGAGACACAAGATGTGGCAACTAGCCAGGGACAAACCCCACAATGTGTGGGGAAACCCTTTGATCAAATCTTCTTTTATCTTCAATAATTCAGCAAAGAGAAATAGTACAATAAATCTGATTTATATCAGCAGTAGCAAACACTAGATCAACAGCATCAACATTAGCAGCGTCATCATCAAAACTAGGGCAGTCGATATCTTGCAAACTGACCGTCGAATCGGCTTGATTCCACCACCAAAAGTTGCAGCCTTTAGAGGAGGTCTAGATGAACCTACATCGTAGTTCAAAAGAAGAGGTTTGATGGTCCACACTGGTCAAAGTTTGGATCTGTAGTTGCAACTTCTATTTTAGCAACTTCCTTCAAACTAGGGTAGTCGATATCTTGCAAACCAACCATCGAATCGACTTGATTCCACCACCAAAATTTGCGGCCTTCAGAGGAGGTCGAGATGAACCTACAACGTAGTTCAGAAGAGGAGGTTTGATGGTCCACGCTGGTCAAAGTTTGGATCTGCAGTTGCAGCTTCAGTTTTAGCAGCTTCCTTCAAACTAGGGCAGTCAATATCTCGCAAACTGACCTTTGGATCGACTTGATTCCACCACCAAAAGTTGCGGCCTTTAGAGGACGTTTAGATGAACCTACAACGCAGTTCAGAAGAGGTGGTTTGATGGTCCACACTGGTCAAAGTTTGGATTTGCAGTTGCAGCTTCAGTGTCAACAGCTTCCTTCAACATGTGTGAGAGAGAGTCTCTTTTCTGCGCAGTAGAGAAGAGCCTCTTTTCTACGTATGAGAGAGAGAGAGATGTGATGAGACGAGTGAGTGAAAATGAGGAAAAATCCTCCTATATTTATACACAACTGTTGATGTTTGAATAGATGCGACTGTTGGGCTTCTGAGCCTACACGAGTGTAGGTCGGCTTGATAATAATTCCATAATCAAAATAAATTCATATCTCCATAAATACTTATCAAAATCAAATGATCTTTAGATCAATCCTACACCTCTCGACGAGAGGAATCTAATAAAAATATTATCAGCCATGAATAAGATGACCCACATGAAGTTTGGCCCTAGTTTCCAATTTTAACAATAGAGGAATGCAAGACTTAGATGAGGTTCAAAAATTCCAGGAAAAAGACTACATGTATAATTTCAGAGTGTATTTCCTTGGTAATAGAGGTTTTTCGGAATATCAATGAAACTGTGGTGATTCCATCTTCAAAGGATTACAGTATGTGTTCCCCTCTATTTCCAGATATGTTTCAATCTCTCTTATAGATTCGTTGGTAAGTTGTATGTTAATGCAAATGCTTGTTACCGTCCCACAGATTCATTTGTCTTGACATTGTTTATGTATACACCTATGAGGATCATTGCGATTATATCTTGAAATGTGCAACATATGAATCATAGCCTTCAATCCTTCCTTTAGACCTCATTTCTGCTTGAAACCCAAACAACATAGAAATCCTTACGGCCTCGAGCTCCTTGTGTTCAACATTGAATTCTTGAGGTCTTAATCTCTATGTGATGAGTTGTTGTCCTCTAGTATCCTCTTTTGCCCACTCTGTAAAAGATTATTAAACTATAAGACCTTGAATCTATTGGCCTCCACTCTTTTGATGATTATTTCCGAGATCTGAATTTGTGAATAAGTATTTGAAGTCCATGTTTCACTCCTTTGGATTAATGAACCAACCCATTTTCTATATACATATAAACCTATAGAATCATAGGTGTTGTCTCTAGCATATCTGAATCTTTTGAGACACACCATTTTAGATGTGCCCAGGCACTGGTCTTGAAGCAATCCAAGGTTGTCTCTGGGAGATACAACGGGTCCCTTCTAATGGTTATTGTGATTTGTGCTAGTCCCACTAGTTGTTGAAGTCATTGCAACTCTAGGTACTCCTAATACAATAGACCTTGATGGTCTACGCTAACCACTACTCGTAATCTCTTCTACAACAATAATGGCTTGCTACAGTACCTCGTTGAGGGGCAAGGCATTGGGATTCTTTATCCCATATGTTGAAGTTCAAACCATCCACAAACTTGTTGACCCTTTACTTTTCTATGTTCAAATGTGGGCCATATCTAAGTAACTTCATAAATCGGGCCTCATACTCAAGTATGGAATGACCACTTTATCTCAAGGCACGCAACTTGTTCAATTTCCTAATTTTCCTTTCAATAAACTCCTCCAATAAATAACATTCTTTGAACTTGTCCTCAAAAAATTACCATATTACTTCTATAATGTCCATGTCCAATTGTGGTAGAAGTGTCTTCCACTAGGGTAGTGCACTTCCCTATAGTTGAAACACCCCCCATTCTCACTTTCAAATTTGAGGTGTAATCCCTAAAAGTGAAACACATGCCCATATTCTCTAGCCATGCATTCATTGCTTGATCCTCTGTAGACCCCCAAAATTCCATAATTTTCATCTTCTTCGATTCCCATTGCACTTTGTTGTTGGCCAGGTTTTGGGACCCTTCAACATGACTAGAGGGTCCTCCTTGTTCTTGGTCCAAGTGGTTCACTAAATATTTAGACATATGTCAGAAGGATCTCATTAGGTTTAGTACTTCCTTGGCAAGGATATGTTCTTATGTTGCAACAAGATGCTCTTCATCTCTAGTTGGGGATATGGGTACAAGTTGTGGAGGTGGTGACATGTCACAATGTCTCACAACACTACCTTTCCTCTTCCTTTACTATCAACTACCTCTTGCAACTCTACCTCTTCCTCTTTATTTACCATCCATATGACAATGTTACAGTAAATCAAATGCACATTAGATCATTATGTACAAATAAATGTGAAAATGTTATGATGGTTCGAAAGTTCTATTACACAAACTATGCTTTGATACCACATGTAACAACCTTCATTATCAATTATTAATTTAAGTAATGTAGACTCAATTGAATATTTTTTTTGAACGGAAATAAATACCAAATTTAATTTCTCCAAAAGTAAATTAATCTTCACACTTGACTATATAATAGATTAGACTCATCTTTCAACTTAAGTTAGATACAATTACTTTGGTGATATCAAAGTTCTAGTCTAATGCATTGGGTTAAAGCTAATGTAAAGCACTAAAAATTAACGAGAATCCTCTGAATATAATTATATATATATATATATATATATATATATATATATATATATATAATTTCCAAAATGGTAGATTCAATATCATATTTGTATGTAATTATGAACTCTCGAGGCCCCTAGGTTCAATATCATCTTTGTATGTAATTATAAATTTAGTCTAATGTTTAACCTATTCTTCACTAGGTTGTTAATGCCAGGGAGATGAAGTACGAGTGGCGAGTTAGGGTTTGTTCTTCTTTCATAGTTTGAGATGGTGTCACCACATGCCAAGAGAACATAATGCTCAGATCAGGCAGGCTAAGGAACACAATTGATATTTGGGACTCCTAATCCTTCTTGGGAGAAATCACACACATCGGTTTGCGTAGAGATACGATACGATTGGTCCTCTTTATCTTTAAGGATTCTCAGGAACTAAACACGACATTGCCCCCTCTATTTTCAGGATCTTAACGTCTCTCCACTCTCTCTTTTGTGGATGTGGGGGTTTTGATTGCTTGTTGGATGGTGTTTGTTGGCGAATTGGGAAAATCCATGCAGAGGGTTTGTATCCGCTTTTCTAAAATCCTTGGTTCCTTTTACGTTTCTTTGTTGGTGGTATGAAGGGGATTGAGCAGCTTTGTGGGGGTTCTCAAGGCTTCAATGTATTTTTTTTCAATATGTTTTGCTCCATTTCCCTCAGATTGAAGTCGATCTGAATGAAAAAACTTCTTTCCTTCCTCCGTTGGGATTAGTGGAGTGGTTAGAAGGACTGATTCATTCTTAGTGTGCTTTTGGATGGGTTTTCGGGTTGCACATCCAAATCCTCACATTTTTCACTCTTTTGCAAGGGCAATGCAAGCTTGGGATGCCCGTGAAGGAAATGTTCAATGGGGATGGCCCCGATGGTTGATATGGGGTCTATGGTTTTGAAGCGACCAGTATGCATGAGGGATTTGTCTTCCCAAGGGAATTCCCATCGTTTTCTCCTCTCTGATTTGGAAAAAAGGTCGGCAGAGATGGAAAAGGGAACATTTCAAGTTTTCGTAAAAAAACCTAATGGGAAGACCTCCAATTTCTAGATCAAGGGCTCAGATCTGGTGGAAAACTTGAAACAGAGCATTCGTAATAGTCTGGGTATAGCTACAATTTTTCAATGTTTGTTTTTCAAATGGAAGATGTTATAGGACTCGCTCTAGAAGAAGGACTATGGCATCGTGTGAAACTCCACCATCATTTTAATTCTAAGGCTGCGTGGTGGAGCTCAGAGCTTTAGAAACCCTAGAGGATATATCTCTTTCAAGGATGTAGTGAAAGGTAAGGTTCACATCCCATCATATTAGATCCAAAACAACCGAAGACCCTATATTGTAGAACAAATGGAGCAAGTACCATCCATGGAAGTTATTCTTCCAGAGGTAAATTCTCTTTTCTTTGTTCTAAAAACTAGGATTGTTATATGTAGATTCAATGGTTTCCTACCTAGAATTGGCGTATTACAACAATGGGTTTTCTCTACATAAATCCCCAAATATGATATATATTTTTGTTCCATTGGTTTCTTCATTTTTCAATTTGGTACATAGAAAGATCTGGAGTATGCCCTAAATGATGGGTCATGGTTTTGGGGTAGACTAGGGCTCTTCTTTACTCCATGTTTCCCAGATTTTGATGATAAAAATATGGCGGTCTCAATAATGTTGGTATGGGTGAGGCTACCTAATATCCCTCTTCCCTTTTGGCACCATAAGGTCTTAGAGGATATTGGAAACACTCAAGGAAAATTAAAAAATATGGACCTTGAAAGAACTGAAAATAAAAATAAAAAAATGTATCTTTACTTTTGCTAGAATTTGTGTAGAGATAGACCTAAATGAAGGTCTACCTGACCACATTCAAATGAAACATAAAAAAAATAAGTGGACCCAAGTGTTATATTACGAGAACAAGCCATTCAGATGTTGAATATGCTTTCAAATAGGACACTTGTAGAGCACATGCCCTGATCTCGAAGGATCTGAAAAGAATCAAAATTTGAAGTTCTCAAATCTTAGTAAAATTGGCACCAAGTCGTAGAGCTCGGTGAGACCTTTCCAATGGTGTAAATGGCACCTCAAATTGAGTTTGTATGACAAAGTTATGCTCATTTGAAGTTTTGGAAAAACAGGGAAAATTTTGGGCACTGACAGTGCCACATGGCACCATCTAGGAGGTTCCATATGACACCCTTTAGATACTCTACGTGTCAGCCTTCAGACACCCATGCGACACCCAGTGGTGGTTGATGTGGACAAACCCACAGTCACCACATGGCCTAATCACTAGGGACCACATGGCACCCCGTGGTTGGCCAATCAAACTTGGCACATGACAGATTTGGCGGAGCTCCAAGTCAGTTTGGCGATGGGCTAAGGTTGGAAGAGTTGATAATTTTGGCAGCAATTGGGCTAAAGTTGGCAAAGGTCGAAATTTGTTTGAACCAATGTATTATATATATATATATATATATATATTGCTTTTAACAAAAAAGGTTGGGGTCAACGTTTTTGACCCCGAGACCCTGCCAACGAAAAGGTCTATAAATTGCATTCCAACCAGGGTGCTAAAGCTATCGAACTTTGGTTAGTCTGCCCCCCTGTTTTCTATTTAAATTGTCCATACGAATGGAGAGGGGCCTGATCACAGAATGAAGAGGAGATATAGAGGGCAAGCTATGGGGCTGAGCCAGATCTCAACTGGTGGAGACCAGGGAGACCCATGCCTAGGTGAGCATAGTTTTTGAGACATATTCCAGGGGGTATTTTGTAGGAATATTCCTAGAATATTCTACTATTGTGGCATAGAATTCGAGGAGATTCCCAAGGGTGTCTAGAGGTGAAATTCCCTGAACCCTATGAAGCTTATAGTTATTTTTCTTGAAAATTTGGAAGGAATCCACTGGTGCAGTCAAAATTGGGATCTGAGCAGTAGAATTTTTGGTCACCTCCATATTATTTCCATGTAATTTTTCCATTTTTTTGAGATAATAAAGAGGCCTCTCCAGTTGGATTTGGGCCCAGAGACGTATCTCACACGTTGTGGGAAAACTCCATTATCAAATCTTGGTGCATTGTCTCATTGTCATCTCTTTATGTGTTGCACTTATGGTTATTTCATGGTCTTTATGCAATTCATTTTAAAGTCATCGAAGTAAATATGCCAAATCATGTTGGTATTAGAGCGATCTTCTTTGACGTGAATTGTGAGTGTGGATGCTTACTAGGGCCAAGATCAAAGAGGGTGAAGGAAAACTTACATCTTTCAATGTCAAGATTGGACATGCAACTCAAGGAAAGAAAATGGAGAATGATGACATTTGCATCAAGAAGGATAAGGATTTCCACAAAGATTTCTACGAGATGTCGAGCAGGGTAGACAAATTGTTTGCAGATTATGAGAAGAGATTGACAAAGAAAAAGAAGAAAACCAAAGCAGAGGATAATGCTTCAGTGAACCAGGGAATCAGAAGAGACCCTCCTGAGCCCCCATCTCCAGCTCCAAGTTCAAGTTCTTCTTCTTCCTCTTCCTCTCATTCTCATCATTCAAATGGTCATCAAAAAAATGCTTGTAAAAATCCATTGTTAAAATTAGATGTAAAATTTGATTTTCCCATGTTTAATGGAGAATCTAATGCAGAAAAGTTGAACAATTGGATTAGACATATCAAAGTTTATTTCCGTGTACAACAAATTGAAGAGGACAAGGCGAAGATCGAGTTAGTATCTCTTTGGCTCAGAGGCACAACCCTTGTATGGTGGGAGAGCAAACATCAGAAAGTAGCAAGCATAATGAAATCCTTTCATCATGGTTTGAATTTACATATGCATTAAGAGGGAAATCTTACCCATTGGTTGTAGGCAAAAAGCCATGATGGAGTGGCAACATTTGAGATAGGGTAAAGGTCAAAATGTTCAAACTTTTACATAAGAGTTTATGAAGCAAGCATTGGCATTGAATGTTCCTTTAGACTCGCCAAAAACTTTGATGAAATATATTTCCGCTTTACACAATTATCTTCATCACTCATTTTTATTGTTTTACCCACTAGTCTAGATGAAGCAAGTGAAAAAATTCATCTTGAAAATAGGGGAAAGTATGGAAGGAAGAGCAGACGAAGAATCCTTCAGCCAAGTCCCAAAACAACAAGTTCAAAGGAAAGGAAAGGACAAGAAGAAAGTGACAACAAAGAAAGAGGAAGGAAATCCCTCTTGCACTCATTGCAATAAAGTTGGGCATGATGATGAGCACAACTAGAAACTACATCCTGAGTTAAAGCTTAAGAAGTATGGTGGCAAAAGGTGCTATAATGCAACAAGATCTAGGTTTTGATTCAGGTGATGAGATGTATATCACAGTGGTTAGGGTACAATGTAAAAATCCCTTTCATGCTACTTCAAGTTCTGAAAATAAATATCATGATGATGAAAGAAAAAGAAGCGAATTATTTCATATAAGAGTTGTATCTAAGCACACAAAAATAGATACATTTTTTGATCCGGGTTCTCAAGTTAATTTGATATCAGAAATAATTGTTAAGAAGTTGGGTTTGGAAACAAGGCCTCATCCCAAACCTTACCCTCTTGGTTGGGTGTGTGACAATGCAAAACTCAATGTCACTAAGCAGTGTAGGGTCAAATTTTCTATTGCTTCAAAGTTGATAGATGAGGTTGATTTGGATATTTTCCCACTTGACATTTGTGGCATAGTTTTGGGAATCCCATACTTATATGACAGGAAGGCAGTCTTCTTCAAGCATGAGAACAAATACCATCTCACTAAATATGGAGTGGAAAATATTGTTAGAGCTCATTCAACTCTTGTTAATGTAGGACATATGAAATGACTCATCAACTCCAGCAAGAAATGTATGCTCATGGTTGTGAGAACAAGAGATGTTGAGACATCTGATGCTTTCAAAGGTTGTGATCCTTCTCATAGGAAATAGATGTTTGATATTGTTTTTAACTATGATGATATTTTTAGGAATTGGGTGGATAACCTCCCAATGGGGAAATTCAACATGAGATCCTTCCAGAAGTGGTCATGTATAGTGCGAAGAAAGCCTTTCAGTGGGGAGGAAAGCAACAAAAGGATTTTGACACCTTGAAAGAGAATATCAACATAGTGCAAGTATTAGCCTTTCCAAACCATCAACCCTTAAAATACCTCCAATCACAAACCAGAATGCGACAAGCTCGCCATTTTAGATGGATGGGTTTTCTTCAACAATTCCATTTGGTGGAGAACTATTATTTGCAGGGCAAGTTACTTTTCCATATTAGCAAGTTATGTATTCCTACAAGTGAAAGATTCCATGTATTTGAGAAGCTCACACTTCTCTTGTGTCTAGGCACTTTTGGGTAGAAACACTCTAGTTCATTTTCGAAGTTTATGTTATTGGATTTGGATGAAAGAAATTGTAACCAAATATGTAAAGGGATGTGTGATGTGCTTTACTTGTAAGCCCACTAATAGAAAATTGGGGTTGTATGCACCAATTCTTGTTCTTTCTCATCCTTGGGAGAGTATTTCCATGGATTTTGTAGGGGGGTTTCCTGTGTCAAAAATGGGTCATCGCTACTTCTATGTAGTAGTGGATAGGTTTAGCAATATGTGTGTCTTGATGCCATGTAAAAACAAGATTATTGTTGAGAAAACTGCTCACCTTTTCTTTCAATATGTATGGGTCCATTTTGGACTACCCACATCCATTATCTCAGATTGAGATTATCAATTCCTTGGAGAGTTTTGGACAAGCTTGTGGAGAATGATGGATGCCAAGCTGAAGAGGAGTATTGCTTTCCATCCAATGACTAATGGACAAATCGAGGTTTTCGGTATAACAATGGTTCATTTTTCTAAGGGTACTGCAAAAAGCATCCCAAGTTGTGAGATGAACATATACATTATCTCTAGTATGTATACAACCAATATTTTCACTCTCTTTCCTAAATTTGACCATTTGATACATGCTTTGGGTACCTGCCAAAGTCACCCTTAGATTTGTTCTTTAGGAAAGATGTGGATTCCAATGAATGAAGTGATGAAGATAAAACTCTCAAGTTCATTTAAAGGATCCAAATGATACATCAGGCAGTGCATGAACATTTGGAGAAGAGTTAGGCATACTATAAGGCCTTAAACAATAAGCATAGAGTTGACCATCAGTTCCAGGTTGGAGATCAAGAATGGCTTCACATCAACAAGGACACGTTGAAGGGTGAAGGAAAAAATCTTAAACCGATCAAATATGGTCCATTCACCATCTCAGAAAATATTGGGAAAAATTATTTCCACCTTGATATATCGACGTATATGCAAATGTATTATGTTGTCAATGTAGAGAACTTGAAACTTTATGAACCTCCCATGATCATAGATCCAGAGGAGAGTGGTAAAGTTCCATCAATGGATGATTTTTCTATAGAGTAATTGGACACGTCGACTGAAGACATCATCCTAGACAGAAGCACCATGCATTCATGACGCGGTGACGTGGAATACCTTCAAGTGGGTTTTGAAGGATTGCATCCTAGCAAGGCACGATGGATTGAAAAAGATAAAGTGAGGGAGACATTCCCTCACTTACCTGTTAATTGATAAGGATTTTGGAGGCCCAAAAGCTTCTCAGTGGGGAGGATTGATCGAGGAGGATTAAAAAAGGCTTAAAATTTGAAGTCTTCAAATCTCAACAAAATTGGGACCATGTCATAGAGCTCAGCAACACCTTTCCAACAATGTGAATGGTACCTAAAACTAAGTTTGTATGCTAAAGTTATGCTCGTCTAAAGTTTTAGCCAAATATGAAAAAATTTGGACATTGACAGTGCCATGTGGAACCCTCAGAAAAGAGGCCACATGGCTTAATCTAGGAAGTTCCATGTGGCACCTAATGGTGGTTGACGTGGACCAACCCATGATCACCACGTGGCCCAATCATCGGGCACCACCTAGCACCCTGTGGTTGGGCAATCAAACTTGGTGCATCATAGATTTTCAAAGCTCCAAGTCAGTTTGGTGATAGGGTCAAGTTGGTGGAGTTGATAATTTTGGCAGTAGTTGGGCTAAACTTGGCGAACCCCAATAATGAATAGGTCTATTCATTACATGCCAACCAGGGCCAATAATGAATAGGTCTGTTAGCCCACCCCCACCCCACCCCACCCGCCTCCCCCCATTGTTATTTAAACCGCCCATATGAATGGAGAGGAGATATGTATGGAAAGCCACAGGGCTGAACCAGATCTCAGGATACAAAGGCCAGGGGGACCCATGCCCAAGCATGCACATTTTTCGAGATAGATTCCAAGGGGATGTTTTGTAGGAATATTCCCAAAATATTTTTTGTTGTGGCACACAATTTGAGGAGGAGATTCTCAAGGGTGTCCAAAGGTGAAAGTCTCAGAACCCTATGAAGTTTATACTCATTTTTATCAAAATTTCACAAGGAATCCATTAGTGCAGTCATAAATGGGATATGAGCAGTATAATTTTTTGTCATCTCCAGATTTGAGGTATTTCCATGTAATTTTTCTAATTTTGTTGTGATAATAAAGAGGCCTCTCCACTTGAAGTTGGGCCCAGGGATGTACCTCACACATTATGGGCGAAATCCATTATCAAATCTTGGTGCATTGTCTTATTGTCATCTCTTTATGTGTTGCTTCTTCATATGTGTTGCACTTATGGTTATTTCATGCTATTTATGCAATTCATTTTAAATTTATCAAAGTAAATATCATGGATCATGCCCATAGGAAAAGGCAAGCCCTTAAGCTAAAGGGATGGCAAGTATCTAACCCTCACCTTTCAGAAGAAAAAGAAGAAGAAACCATGGAGAACCATCCAAATGCAGATGCACAGGCTCAACATGATAATCAAGCAAAAGGGGTTGATGTGGCTCAGTCTGGAACCAAAACCCACATTCAAAGGGGTATTGAATTAGTAAAGATTCAAGCATCAGAGTAGTAGCAAGATGAAACACATAACGAAAATGGCATGGAGAATATAAAGGGAACTCATGTCTATGAGAGATTAGACTCATACTAATAAGTCCCCTTGCAGACAGTTGGAAATGAATTGGCAATGGTACCAGTTGATCCCAACCCCGAGGGTGGGCAAAAGGTTTAGAAAAGGAAAGGAAAAAAGGAGAAGTTAAGTGATTTTGATCAAACTTAACTTCGACATATTTTATGTAATTTTTTTATAGATTTGCTTTTTTATTACTCATGATCCGAAAGGATTATATTATTTAATGCTCTTAACATCTATAAAATGTAATTTTGTTCCTTGTTTCAAGTTGAATAAAATTACGATTTTTTTCCGAGAAAAACAACTTATTCTTCACCAATAAACATTGGTACATCACCAACTTCTTTAACCAAAGTATATGAATTATATTTAACTCAACTTATTCAACATCACATGGTTAATAAATTATCAATCAATTACCATATATAATACACTCATGCATGTACACACACAATACCCAAAAAAATGTGGTTAATCAAGTGTGCATTTGTCTTTAATATATTGAGTAATTAAAGGCTAAATTATGGGTTATATAGTTATAGATTTTTTTTTCTTAATTAACCTTTCTTAGTTTTACACATTACCCATGTAAAAATATCCATGCACCATTAACTATAGTTATCTAATCGAGTATTGCAGTGATGGAGTTTAGGTTTTGCTATGGGCATTGTTTCTTCTCATGTCTCTGTCATTGAGGTTCAGGGAACTGATATTACCTATGAGCTTGTGCTTTAGAGGTGCGAAAGGATATATGGGTACTATGTGAACAAAGGAAAATTACATTTATTGCTTATGATTTTAGAGGATTTTTCCCTCATAGAACTTTTTGTGCAACTGTTCTCCATGGGAATTTGTGGGCATACTATTTGTTGGTACCGCCTCTTTGCTTTGGCGTTATCTTTTTACTGCTCACTTTCTTGGTTTACTTTAATTGTTCTCATTATACTTGCTTGGCAGTTGCATTCAACTGAATGGGTGTATATCCTAGTAGTTTTTTCACCGCCCCCCATGCCTTTTTCTTATTTTCCACCATTATGTCGAGTTTTGAGCATAGTAGAGATGGGGGTGTATCCATCTTTGTTCCCCATCTGGCGGTCTCCTGACGTGGGGTTCCATTATTTTTGCCCAGAATATGAGACACCATTTCCACAAGGTGAGATTAATAGGAAACTTACATTTCAGATTTTTATTAAAAACTTGTGGGAAAATTTTAGTTTTTTGGGTAAAGGAATCTCTATTTGTCTTGTCTCTCAAATGGCTTACTCACTTCCAAAATTTTCAATTTGAAGGGAAGGTTTTGTAGGAACCTTTACAATTAAAAGATTATAGTATTGTAAGAAATTCAAATATCATATTGAACTCAAGGCTACATGGGGGTGCCAATGGAGCCAGAGATGCAAATGGTTCCTTTGACTCTTTGAAAAAAGCAGTGCAGGGGAAATTATCTACCCCAAAAAATCATAATCAAGTTATTCCAAGCCCTTATATTGTAGAGAAATTGGAGAAAGTTCCATCTATGGAGGTAAATCTCCTTGAGGTCTGCTCTCTTTTCTATGTTCTTCAATCTAAAACAATAATTTGTAGATTCAATGGCTTCTGGCCAAAACTAGCAGCTTTAATTCAATGGAATTTTCTCCTTATGGACTACAAATTGTGATATATAAATTTTCTCAAAAGGTTTTTTCATATTCCAATTTGAAACTGAGAAGGATCTAGATTTTATTTTAAATGAAGGGCCTTGGTTCTGCGGTAGAGATGGGTTATTCATTACTCCATGGTTTCCTGAGTTTGATGCCAACACAATGGTGGTTTCTACTATGTCGATTTGGGTGAGGCTTCCAAACCTCCCCCTTCCTTTTTGGCATCATAAAGTCCTTGAGAATATAGGAAACACTCTGGGTAAATTTTAAAAATTGGACATGGAAAGAACAAAAAATGGTATCTTCACATTTTCCAGAATATGTGTGGAGATCGATTTGAGAAAAGGGCTCCTAGAGCATATAATTTTGAAACACAACAATTTCCACTAGTCACAAGTCTTGATTATGATAACACGATATTCTGATGATTTGCATGTTTTCAAATAGGCCACTTATAAATCACATGTCCAATAGCAAAGAAGACTCCTAAGAAGAAAAAGGTGCAGTCTAACAAACAAAAGGATGGCAGTTCACAGAACAATATCCTTTTGAGGATAAAGAAGAAGATAACAAGAAAAGTCAACCATAAAAAGAATAAATGAACGATACAAGCCAACAGGGAGATAAATTGAATGTGGATGCCTTGGTTCATCCAAGAACTATCATCATTCAACAGAAAAGTAGGGACCCCAAGGTATCCTCGACATTGGATGGAATTGGGGGCTCCAAAAGAGCTCATGTCTCTCAGATTTCAGACTCAGAAAAATATGTCCCTCATGAAGGACAAGATTTGGATTTGGTTCTTGTGGAACCAAATCATGATGACTAGCAAATAGTGCAAAAAAGGAAGAACAAAAAAGAGAAGATCAACTCTAGTTTTCATCCATAAATTTCTTTGCTCTTTCGTTATAGTTTCTTGGCATATATTTTGTGGTTTTTAGTCCTTAAAAGAACCTTTCTGTATTTTTTTTGCTTCTTTCTTTCTCCTTTATGCATGCACACTATGTGTGTCTACAAAATGTAATTTTTATACCATTATTAAAAAATTATGGTTTTTTTTTGGAAAAAAATAATTACAATTATGTAATCAATATACTAAGATTATCAATCTATTATCTTTTTCCTGAATGTTAATCCATATAATTGGTATATATTTGATAAGTGTGTGTCATTAATTGTTTTGATGTCTCAATATTTAAGTTAAGAAGTAAATAAAATTTGATTTATGGCGACAAAATAATACAATTTATTATGTATCATTGGTCCTAACAATCCACAATTTTTTTATTTTTATTTTACTATCAAAATATACAATGATTTAGTCAAGTGAATTCGGCATTGTAACATATACATCATAGGATACTTACGCATCCAAAAGTAATGTATCTAATTTGTTCCTTATGATAATTGAAGTGATGTGAATATAAGATTACAGGAAACATTGTTCATATATATTATTTTAAGGGCATGTCAACAACACTGATAGGTATTTATTTATTGTCTTGAGTTAATGTACATTTTTTTTATCACTACTTAATACCATTAATACATGAACTACAATTAGTTAGATTTCATTATCATATCATTGATCAATGTTTAGTTACCAATGTAATCACACCACTGGAATCATTGTTTTAAACCAATCGATAGAGTTTGTGATTATAGTTCGTATTTTATTTCAAGAAATTGTGTCTATTGCTTTGAGGATTGGTTTTAGATGAACTCACAAATGCAACAACAGTGCAAGTTCATTATTAGAATTTCAATTTCAATATCAATGCATAATGTTACATAAGGAAAACATGGTACATTACTAGGTCTCGTAACATTCATTCTACTCCTAGTATACGAGCTAATAACTTTCGGTTAATAACAATCATGGATCATAAACATATATGGTATTAGAATATTCAGTGTTAATGGTGACCTTGACTAAGACTTATGTAGATATTGGGCTGATGATATGATTAATTAACCCATTTAACTTGTACGTAATTGAAATAAATTTATTACATGAGCTAATGTAAAAAAATTTGACATCTACTCAATACCATTAATACATGAACTGCAATTACTTAGATTTCATTATCATATCATTGATCAATTGGTATTGACCAATGTAATCACACCACAATGGAATCATTGTTTTAAAACAATCGATAAAGTTTGTGATTATAGTTCTTATTTTATTATAAGCAATTGTGTCTATTGCTTCGAGGATTGGTTCTATATGAACTCGCATATGCAACCCCAATGCAAGCTCATTATTAGAATTCGATATCAATGCATAATGTTACATAGGAAAACATGGTACATTACTAGGTATCGTAATACTCACTTTACTCCTACTGTATGAGCTAATAACTTTCGGTTAATAAGAATCATTGATCATAAACGAATATGGTATTAGAATAGTCAGCATTAATGGTGACCTTGACTAAGAGTTATGTAGATACTAGGTTGATGATATGATTAATTAGCCCATTTAACTTGTACATAATTGAAATAAATTTATTACAAGGAGGAATAAATCACTTGGATTCAATTAATTATGTAGTACATAGTTATATGTGGCATTGCCGAAAGTTTTTTGCCCAACAATTTTAAGAGAAGAGCTCAGTTCAACAACAACCTCATCTTCCAATTGATTAAGACTAGAAAGGAGAACTCGATAACAAGTAATACAAACTAATAAACCTATAGTTGGCATGCCAATTTTGACGTATGATTGGGATTTAATTGAATTATCCTATATGATTTGATCTCATACATCAACACGAAAACATTCACCCTATGAGTAATAGCAAACAAATATTTTTCTAATCCATATTTACCTATATCATAAAGACATTATGTATCATTATTGGTCAATTGAAAGAGATTCATTCGAGAAATGTCAGTTGTATCATAAAACAAAATGGTAGAGAAACGAGGATTGTTGAAGGCCATTTTGTCACATCTGTGCAATAGGCATGCGAACCATATCAATCAACATCCATGAACATTTTGTCATCATCCCTTTACAAAACCTAAACATCACTTCTCTAAAAATTTCGAGTTTCTTAGATAAATAGCTCAAGAACATTGTATTTAGCCCTGGTGCACATTGCCTTCTTGGCCACCTACGTTAAATGCATGTTGCATGATTTTTCACCAGCATTGGTTAGCACATGTTTATCCCTTTTGCAGGTGTGCCGATTCTAGAAATTCAGGAAAATAAATTTATCTCTGAAGCTTCTTCTTCCAGAAGCTTCCAAGATAGTTTAACTATTTACCATGAATAGAGAGCTCGAATTCCTATCTGGTCTTATCTTGGAGACCTGATCTCTCATCCCTTGAGCTCATTCACCCATCATATGTGGATCTCAAGGCTAAAATGGTAAATCCCAAACTACCACACTCATCCTATATATTTACTACCTTCCATATCACCAGGGTTGGCTTTTGGAGATTGATATTGCCCTCATGTTGTTGCCTTCAACCTAAAGAAGTCATCATATTCATGCATTAGGGTTTATGTTGAGGTGTGCTTTGTGACAAGGAAGGACAAGTCAACTTGGGGAGACATCTACAAAGTCAACTACTATTTATGGTTGTAAACTCTCTCCTATATTTGTCAATACAAAGAGTATCTTGTTTTCCTATATCTATTGTGTTATGTTTGCACTCATTTATTTAAATTCCATGTTGATTCATTGAATACATATTTTAGATTATGCTATGTGGATGTTGTGGATCCTTTGCTTGTTTTAGTCATGTGTGTAGATTCTAATTATAACACTTAGAGCTACAATTAGAGCTTACAAGCAAGGAGGAAAGAAAGACTTTCTACAAATTCCAAGTAGGCTTCTTTCCCATACTCTAATTTCTCTAAGGAAAACTTCATGCTTTTTGTCTTCTATTATTCTATATCAGACTACCAGACCTAGGGAATTCACCTTTGTCTGTAATCGTGAAAATTTCACATAACAAATTGGTGACCATACTGAGGAACAATTCTTCCCTTAGTGGTTTCCTTGACCTTAGCATCTTTTTCACCTCTTAAAGTAACCTTGATTGACTCACTCAGACATTGATTGACCTTATGAAAACACCTCTTTGTGCTTGCTTTGGTTTTTTGTGTCGTGTTTTGATTGAAACTGCCTCAGCACATCCTATGATATGGAGACAGAGCGCTTCAATGCATTTGCTCCTTCTCAATACTTGTGTTGCAGAGCATTGGTGTTTGTTTTGCACTTGCACTGATTCCTGCAAGATGCAAAAAATTCCATTCATTTTCCTTGCTCTCTTATTTGATTTTGTCCAACAAGTTTTTCTTCTGTCTCTGAGTGTATCTCTATCTCTGAAAATCATTCATTATGTTTACTTTTGGTATTATTAGCCTTTGATGAAAATTTCTTTGGATTTTTCTTTGTTCTTGTCAATTAGGTCTTTTGCAAACATTTTGCTTGATCATTGATTGGTTTGAAGAAATTAATATTATCGTGATATTCTGTGTGATTTCTCTTATCATTAATTTAGTTGCCTCTTAGTTTTCATTGTATTTGAATATTAAGAGGAAAGAAAAGAAAAAAAATCATTATTTGCATTTAGGGTTTTGTGTGAAATCTAGAAATTAGAGTAGTTGCATTTGAAATTTTTTATTAGGAAGTGTTGTTTGTTGCATTATTTATTGAATCTCTTCCTTCTCATATATAGATTTTCATTGGAAAAAAAAATAAAAATTATTATTGTCATGCTAGGTTGCATTATAGGGTATTAAGGTGAAACTCATGGTGAGCCTTGAAAACTAAAACCTAACTCAACATAAACTCTAAAATTTACGGAATCAATCTTAACGAGAACATTAACGGAAACATCTAGAGGTCTAGGCGAGAGATGTGTTCCAATGTCTTTAAACGTAGGAGCTGCCATTTTTTGTTAGTGTTACATTCTGGGGTTGATATCTTGTTCCATGTATGTAAGTGTATAGAACCACTCTCCACGTACATTCAGGTATATTGGTTGGTGCTCCATGCATGAAATGTATATGGGAATTCTCTCATTGAAATTTTACGCATTAGACATCACTACTATGGACTGCGCTTCTACGTACCTTCGGGTATATTTTGGAAGTCCCCACTAGGTTGCTATCCCTCCATAGGTAATAGATTCGGTCACCTTGTACACTATGATATACCAAACACAACATTCAAGAATATTTCTTGCCTGTACGTAAATCCTTGGTCTCCTAAGGTGGTATATTACAATTCACAGTTGCTTGATAAACCCTTTTTCCTAGTTACCCCTTTTTGATTTATTTTTGTTGTTAATTTCTAAAAATTATTAAATAATCATGGAAGAACAACCTCGTCGTTTGCATAGGATGCAAAGATTACCTCCTCTTCAACCTGAGGCAACTCTTGGATGTTGAAATAACAAAAGAATGCAAACTACCGAATTTGGTACTTTGAGAGCTACCGCTTCTAGGCCTCTATCTGAAATTGACCCACCAGAATCGTCTCTTCCTGTGAGTACTAAACCCGAGATCACTTCTCCACTAGCTGGTGAGTCCGACACTATTGAAAAAGAAGCACCTAAAACTTTATTGCCTGAGGTTATTGAACTTTATTTTCCTGACTCAGAAACATTGTGACCTGAGGTTATACAACATGAGGAACCGCAGTTAACTACACTTGTTACTTCAGGTTCTTCCTATTCTCTTCCTCTGTCTTCGACTCAACCACAATCCGAATATATTGGCCCTGACGGTGAACAAATTCCACTTGGTATTTTGAGAATTGAGGAGATTCCTTTAGAAGATCCTCGACCTTCTTCTCATGTTCATTTAAGAGGGATTCATCTCTATCAAGTCCCTCCTCCTCATACTCTGACATGAACTCCTTTATCTAGTTCTCCTCTTTTCAACACACCCTTGAGTTTCCCTTGACAATCCACTTTTGGAAATTTAACAATGATTGTGTTTGCTATTGTGTCTCATCCCACATCTGCCACTATGAGTGAGACAACCAATGTTACAACTACTTTTATGTTTGTAACATCACCAAAAACACATTTGTATGGTGACTCGTATGTTCCACATGGTTACTAATCATTATCTGGTACCTTTTTTAGTTCCTCAACCAATCCATGGACTTCTCCCATGTCATCCTCTTCTAGAATTCCATCTAATACTTCTTTTATGAGTGCCACACAATCTACTCCTCTTACCACATCTCAACCTTCAATGTAG
This sequence comes from Pinus tabuliformis, assembly GCA_031772625.1. NCBI lineage: Eukaryota > Viridiplantae > Streptophyta > Pinopsida > Pinales > Pinaceae > Pinus > Pinus tabuliformis. The sequence continues at coordinate 238,083,632 of CM062805.1, forward strand.
CAACAACATGGTTCGTATGTCAATGGATATGTACAAATACAACAACCCACTCCTCCTTATACTGGTACCCTCCTCCAGGAGGGAAGTTGCCTCCATATTCCCCTTATCTTTCAACGAGGGGGGAGGGGGGCTTGTTACTAGAATGTTCCAATCTCCTGACCAAATACCACAAGTTGGTGCTCTACCATATTTGAGTTCACCATTTCCAGGAATGGATGCCAATCCTTGACGTCCAACGTTTCCCGTACAACCTGGCTTAATTGTGAATCAAATCAAAATCTGTCAACTTGTTCCACTTGCATCCCATGTTCCTATTTTCCAACCTATTTCTCAACCTGCTAAATCTTTATCTCATGTAAGTCAATCTTTGCAGGATGCACCTCTAACTCAACCTATTCCATCAATATCTAGGAACTCTCAAGTCCCACTTACCCAACCTCCTCAAGGTTCCTTACAACGTCCACTACTTGGTCAAGCTATTCCTTAAATGTGAGTGAATCAACATGTACATGGCATGTCATAGGCACAAACCGACCAACCTTATATAGGAATGATACAAAATCCCTCGGGGAAACCATATCAAGGTATTCCTCAAATTCCTTACCAAGGTCAACAAATTCAAACCTATCCATTTCAAACTTTTCAAGGATATTTTAGAATTGGGAAACAAGGTTATGTTTATCTAGGCTACCAAAATCCTCCTTATTTAGGAGTGCAGATACATGTTGCTCAAGCCGTTCCATCTTACCTAGTATACCCTCCACCAAAATTTAATAGGAATTTTCCATTTGTAGCGACCCTTGAACTGCTAGATCTAACCCAACTTACAAATGATCCCATTTGTCACTTTCCTTGGTGTCCAATAATTCCTACAAAATTGTCGAGTGACATCCCAAAATTCAATGGAAATCTTGGAGAAGACTCGTCTATGCATGTTATGACGTATCATTCATGGTGTTCATCGAACTCTTTAAATGATGATTCTATATGTTTTCGGATTTTCCAGCAGACACTCACTGGTACAAATATAAAGTGGTATATTGAGTTGCCATGAGCTAGGTTTAACAATTTCAGTGCCTTAGAAACCACATTTTAAACTCATTTTTAATTTCCCTTTTGTTATGAGACTGGAACCGAATTTTTGAGCTCTTTTAAAAAGACTGACTCCACTCACATTTCTTATCATATTCATGAGTAGCAGCATCATTTTTGTTTGGTCAAAAGCTTCATTCCTGATCAATTATTGGTTGAATGGTTCACTAAGTCTTTGTTTTGATCTATAACAAAAGACGTTACTAAAGGCGGAGTTGTAACCGAAGAGAAAGTCATTGCTCGTGCCCAATATACTGATCTTATTTACACTCATTCTGACATGCTCTACGACAAAATAACCAATTATCTAAGACCTTTTCACACTATTCCACCACCTCTCGGTAAAGAATCACATGCCACTGATGGCGTGATTGGTTCTACTAGCCAATAGTTAGTGAGTAAACTATTTGGTTCATCTCTTGTTTTAGTTGCCAAAAACCCGTCCTCCACTACTCTTGCAACTACTACTTCCAAGATTAATATCATCCAATCTATGAAAGGAAAATTTCAGCAACCGAGAAGTAAGAATAAAGGAAAAGGAAAGAAGAAGAAAGATAATCCTTCACAGGACAAACAAAATAATAAATCTCCTAATCAAAAATGGAAACCTTGTTATCCTTTCTTAATTTATAATGGGGAATATTTTACCTGGGACTATCCACATCAAGTGGAAGTAAATCAATTCCTTAAATCACATGTTGTGACCACTATGTTAACATATCCATTTCCTAATCAGGAGACAAACATGGTTGCATGGTATCCAACTTCCTCTTTCTAGGTTATGATGCTTTCTTCCACCAAACAGAAAAATTAAGTTATGGTGGCTACGAGAAATAAGGACTTGTTGATGCCTCGAAAATCGTTGCAACAACAATGGGGGATAACCACCCGGTCCAGACCTTAAAGCAGCTCCTTTTCTGTTTGGTGTGGTGGCTCCGACTGGTTTAACTAGGTCCAGTTACCTTCTCCCTATTTCTGTTGGTTTATGATGTATCTTTACCTACCAGTAGACAGGGATATCAGATCCCTTCTTCTTGCTGATCAGGCAAGAGAATGACCCTTAAGCTGATTTGGGTTCAGCCAAGCTACAACTAAAATTTTGCCTCTTTGAGGAGAGGACTTAAAAGAATGTAGAATTTACTCTAAATGCAAGCTTATTCTATGATGCAAGTCAAAGAAACTAATCTAAATCCTATCTTAATTAAGCAGATATAGATCTAACCCAACTAAGAGCAAGATAATTAAAGTATTGGGATTTAAATATGTCTTGTTTATAGTGAATATCAAGTTAATGAAGTAGTTCAATTAACTGATATTATGGTTACCAAATCACATCCTATTGAGACCTCTTAACTGAAATAATAAACCAACAACATTCAGGAAGTAGTTCACAAAAATGATATTAATTATCATATCAGTAAATCCAATAATTGAATAATGATATGTGAAAATAGTTCACAACACATTACCATTCAATAAATCAGTTTTATAAGACAGATTTCTGAGCAAGTAGTTACTCAGAAATCAGAATTTAATCCATAAGAACAGAGATACATAATAACAACATTGAGACAAATTACCCATATTGACAATAGTGCACAAATATGAATAAAATGACACATTCCTGTTACCATAAAAATGAAACTGATATTTGAAACAGTAGTATTAGAAATACCAATTTATTGCATCCATCTCTCTGTCCCTGGTCTCCAACAGTACTTACATTGCTTGAACTTCTGCCTCCAAAACTGGAGCCACAGTAGTGCAAACTCTGCCCCTCATACATAATTCAAGATACAAAAGAAAAATCCTCAATAATCCCCAGATCTGAGATTTTCTCTCCTCTCTCCTACAACTCTAAATTCCTATTACAGTAGTGCTTTTAGAAGTCTAGAATTGCAGAGGAGAGCAGCCCCTAATTACATTCTGCAATCTATTATTTATACTATTTGCAAAGGAATTTTGGAGAGGAGAGTTTGTTGAAGAGAAATCTGCCAAATACAATTTTATTTGTTCAAAATTCCAATCTTTAATTGTTGGAGCATTCTCATTGATTGAAATCCTTTTCTCCATATCTCTTCTACTGTTTTCCTACAAGAAGAAATCAAAATAAATTAAAATGCAACAATAAAATCAAAATGGCATTGCTGGCATTTAAATCAAATCCAATCAAATTCTATTTAAATAAATAATTGAAAATAAAATATAAGCTCTCTATTGATGCCTGAGATGATTTAATTGGCCAAGAATATCATTACGAGTGAATTTTCAATTAGAAGAGGCTTGGACAAATGAAAATAAAACTCAGAAATTTGATTTTGTTTTCAAAATTTGGAGCTTGATCTTCTGCTTGATTTTTTACCCAATAAATGACCAAATCTGTTAGTGAAACCTCCTCAGAAATATTCTCCTTGATTTTATCTTTCCAATGAGCCGTCCTGGGCCTCATTTGGCCAAGTATAACTCAATCTATGAGCCTCCAAAATTGATGGATCAAACCTGGCATAAATCTGGAAATTCTGTTGCTAGGATAAAAAATCAAAATTCTCATTAAAAATTAAATCCTAAATTAGAATTCTAATTAATTGTTAATTATAAACTAAATTAATTATTAATAACCTATTTATTAATCTAACTAACTGATATCTAATTAGCTATTTATAAACAAATTTAATCTAATTAAAAAAAACTAATTAATATTAATCTAAATAATAATTAAATTTTAATTTAATTAAATTAATTAAATTCTATATAATAATTAATTCTAATTAATTTAAAATTTATTATTAAATATGTAAACTATTTTAAATTAATAAAAAACCAACCTACCTTACTTCATTTGCTCCACTCACGTATGAGTGAGTTTTAAAACTCAAACGAATGGATTAATGCCTTTTGAGTTATGTTTATCGGGTATCGGGGAAAGAGAAGTCCTCCGGGTCTTTAAAAGATGCATTGCAAAAGTTTCGATGCGATCTACCCTTAATAAATTTTATTTTATGATATTTTTGCTTATGGTTTTTTGACTTTTTATAATCGGGAAATCGGCAATCAGAAGAATGGAGGTATTGAGGATATGGAATGATATGTGTCGATATAAATCCTCGATCCGATTCAAATCCCCGATGCGATTAAGTTTTATTTTATATATTATTTTTTATATATTAAATTTTAATTTAATTAAATTAATTATATATTAATTTAATTTAATTTAATTAAGATTTAATATCATTTTTTATTTTGGTTTTATTTTAATGAAATTTAGTTAAGTTGTGAAATTATCTAAACTACATCGACTTAAAAAATAAATAAAAAGAATAAAAAATAAACTACAGCCACTTGGATATTCCGGTTTTTAAGATTAGTAATTGATTTGGAAATTGGAGTAAATTTCTTAAATCCTTATGCTTAATGATTTCGCTGCATAAGTCGAAATGAAAAATGTCAGTGAAAACTAACTAAGGGTTAATATTTAAAATAATTGCATTTTTGAACTAATTTATTTACAAAATGCAATATTGTACATTTTATGCATTTTTAACCCAGGTTAAATAAATGATGAGACTTCAAAGGAGTACCATTTTCAAACCAGTTGACCAAATGAGGCGAAACAAGCGTTAATGGGAAGCTTATAAAAACTCGATTCTAACAAGACAATCAAAACAAGAATCCAAAGAAAACGAAAAATTAACAAAAGCGTAGGGCAATCAACTAAATAAAAATCCAAAAAGGTGTTTAGCCAAAATTTTTATAAAAAGGGTCCCCATTATTTGAGTTGAGCAAGTCAATAATGGGGGGGTTGTGTTTTCACCACAAGAGGACTACATAATCTGGATCCCTTAGATGGTAAGGCTATTGACCAACCTGTCAGTTCTACCTCATCCACTTTGGATCCTACTCCAAATGTGGTTCCAACTGAACTAACTATTAAACCTCCCAAGGGCATTATTCACAAATCGACATTCAAACCTCATGCGAGAGTTGCACAAAACTATAACATAGTTGAGGATCTAGCCCAAGCTCCTTCAACTATGTCAACTCTCGAGGTTTTGCATAATTTTCCTGCCTAGAAGAGGGCTTTACTTTCCAAAATTGGAGGCATTGATCCTTTGGATTATAGTCTTGTAGTCTTTAATCATGAGAATCATACACCCAAACTTCCACTGCAACTGGCTTTTATGATTCAGGTTGTTGTTCTAAGTAAGGCCATCCATCAGACAATTGTGGACAAAGTAACTTCAACTTGTATCATGTCACTTTATTTTTGGAAGGCTATTGGTTCTCCTCAACTTAAGCAGTCACTCACTACTATCAAATCGTTTCATGGAAGAGGCTTAAAGCCTTACGAAATTTTAAATTCGTTACAAGTTGAATTAGCTGGAAAAATGGTGCCAATAGAAGTTGAAGTTATATACAGACCATTAGATTATAACATTTTAATGGTCTGCACATGGATTTATGCCATGGCCATTGTCATTTCGACCTATTTTAGGATTATCTCTTTCTCTCACCAAAGGGGCATCATGGCCATTAATCAACTCACCTTTTTTGCCAATAATTCTCAAGTTACTAAAAGCATCCCTCTTGTGGGAGAAGCCCCACACCCTTATCACCATGTAACAGTTGGATTGCTTAAGGATTCCACTTTGATGGGAACTTTTTCCCTTCCTCCTCCTGACAACCTGAATCCGGTTTTCTTTATTGACATGATCTCTTCTTGTACTACTCCATCTTATCCTTAGATAATACAAGGTCCTTCTAATATTGATACATTTGGTGACCACATGTCCCTTAGTCCTGTTGAGCTCGAATATGAAGATATCTATTCAGCCTATTTGACACATTTTGATTTCTCCTCCTCGATAGATTGGGTTGACAATTCCCAAGATTATCGTTCATTTTTTTATCCTTCCTCTGATACATTATCTATTGATGAAATCATCATGGAAATCATAATGTTAGATGGATTTCCATGTGACGATAATAATAATCATTCCTCATTTCCTGATAACTCTGAAGATAATCTTGGTGATATCTATTCACCCAATGTCATTGAGATATCTATAAATTCCTTATCTATTCACGATATCGATTATGAGAAGAATTTATCAAATATTGAAGAGGTTATTCCTCTTGATATTTCAATTAAACTTGGAATTATCGAGAATGTGCATATTGGTGCATCTTTCTCTCTCCACGAGGTCAAGATCTACAAATCCCTTTTCTGGGAATTCCCAAGACGTTTTCCCCTAGTCATATGAAGAGATTTCAGGTATTGATCCAAATATTGTTGTCTATGAGATCAAAACATATATGGATGTTAAGCCAGTTCGACAGCGCTTACATTAAGTCCATCCTAAGAAAGTTGTTGCTATTAAAGTAGAGGTTGAAATTTTTTTGCATGCTAGTTTCATTTATCCAATTCCTCTTACTGATTGGGTGTCGAACATGGTTTGTGTATGACAAAAAAGGGACCATTTGTGTGTGTGTCAATTATCTAGAAATCAATCGTGCTTGTCCTAAGGACAACCATCCTACTCCATTTATTGACCATATTGTTGATGATTGTGCTGGAAGTGAAGCTTTTTCATTTATGGATGTTTTTTCTGGCTACAACCAAATTAACATCCTCCCATTGGACCAACATTAAAGCACATTTATTTGTCCATGGGGCACGTTTTCGTATCGAAATCTCCCTTTTGATTTGAAAAATGCTAGTGCAACTTTCCATAGGGCTATGAATTATTCCTTCCATGACATTAAGCACATTGTACAACCCTATTTGGATGACCAACTTGCCCACTCAAAACATCGTGCAGATCATCTAATGCATCTTAGGGCTATATTCTTACGTTGTCGAAATTATAATATTAAGCTAAATCTGCACAAATGTGTGTTCTGTGTTCAGTCTAGTTGACTTATTGGATTCGTTGTGTCAAATCAAGGAATTCATATTGATATAATTAAATTTCGAGCAATCCTCATTCTGCCTACTCCTTCCTCTCTTGTTCAGTTTCAACACCTCTAAGGGAAGGCTAACTTTCTATGGAGATTTGTTCCCAACTATGTTGAATTGACCAAAGGATTTACTTGATTGTTGAAGAAAGGGGTTCCCTTCCATTGGGATGACACTTCCCAAAAGGTGTTTGATGCTTTGAAAGATGTTCTGGTTCGGGCGTCATTGTTGTATCCCCAGGATTATCAACACGATTACTTCCTATATCTCTCTTCTAAAGTTACTACCATTACCATGGTATTGGTCCAACAGGACAATCTAGTGGATGACCATCCCATTTATTATTTGAGTTGGAACTTAAATGACATAAAAGTCAAATATACTCACGTTGAAAAGTTAGCTTTGGCGGTTTTCCAAGTTTTCCAAATGTTTCACCACTACATTCTGCTTCGCAAGACTATGGTTGTCTCTTATTGCAACCCAATGACATACATATTGTCACAAAAATTTCTTGGGGGAAAGTACTCTAAATGTATTGTTATTCTCTAGGAGTTTGATTTGGAGTTCATCAAGTCCAAATATAAGAAATCCTTAGTCTTTATCCAACTGATATGCGACCTTGCCTCTTTTGAAACTGGATCCACACATGATGATTCTACTCCTAATGATTCGTTGTTTCTGATAGATTCGTATGATCCTTGGTATGGATATATCATCATCTATTTTGAGACCCAAACTTTTCGACCCCATACCTCTCGCTCTAACCAGCAACGTATTTGATACCATGCTAAAAATTATATTATAATTGGCGACACACTTTATCATCGTGGTATCTATACCATCTTTAGATGGTGCCTCACTCATGAGGAGGCCAAGAAATCTCTAAATGAATGCCATACTAAAGCATGTAGTGGAATTATGTCTGGTTTTTCCATTGCAAAAAATATTGTGTGCTAGATACTTTTGGCATACTATGTTTCTCAATTGCATCCTCACGCTTGCTAGATCTATGATCATAAAACCCATGCTCCACCTACTGCTTTACATCCTATTATCGTCATTGGACCATTCACAAAATGGGCATTGACTTTATGACACGTAAACATCACTCGGCCAAGGGGTGTGGCTACATCATTATGACGATAATTATTTTACCAAGTGGGCCGAAGCAATGCCTACCTATAATAACACTGGCGAAACAGCCACTTTGTTCCTCATTAATCATGTCATTTCTAGGTTTGACATACCACAAGCTATTGTTTTAGACCATGGAAAACATTTTCAAAATCACATGATGTCTTAGATTACTGCCAAGTTGGGCCTTCAACATGATAGGTCAACTCCCTATTACCCACAAGCAAATGGGCAAGTAGATGCTATTAACAACTTTTTGAAAACAATGCTACAACACATGATAGGGATACCAAAAAAAAATCGACATCTCATCCTTTATGTAGCTTTGTGGGTGTATTGAAAGTTTGTCTAGACTGCAAATGGATTCACACCTTTCCAATTGGTGTATTGTCTAGAGGCAATCCTTCCCATCGAATTCAGAATTCCATCATTGAAGCTTGCCGTTGATCTTCTCCTTGCCACTTCCGCAAAAGAAGATCATTTCTTGCATCTAGCACGCTTCGATGAAACCCGACGTGATGCCACAATGACCAAGCCCACAAGAAATGTGTTAAAGCATAATGTGACAAGAATGTTAAACCGTGTTCCTTCTCAGAAGATGACCTAGTCTTGCTGTATGATCAGGAAGCCAATAAGTTAGGTTTTAGGAAGTTTGAGCCAATGTACCTAGGACCATACATAGTTAAACGTGTCCTTGTGAAAGAGGCTTATGAGCTTATTGATTTTGATGGAATTCCCTTGCAACAACCCAGAAATGGGTTGTACCTAAAACAATACTATGCTTAGGTCATATTTTCATGGTCACTATGTAAGTATTGCCTATATGTGTCTTAAGTGTGCTTGCAGTGTGTTTGGAGTTTCCTACCGTTTCTATTAATCTTGTTTTAAATTTGGTTTGCAGATGTCAACGTTTCCTCAACCATATGTTAGTTATGCTGATGGCGCTAGTTGTAGTACTCATAACCTTTCCTCTATAGCATGGGCTATCTATGCTCTGAATGGAAAGTTAGTGAGTTTACAAGGAATTTGTGTTGGCCACTCTACCAATAACATCGAGAATTATAACGCAGTGATCAAGTTGTTGTCTAATGCTAATTCTGATGGCATCTTTCGTATAGTAGTAAGACTTGACTCACAACTTGTAGCACTACATTTAACTAACATCTATTCAGTAAGAAGTCCAACTATGTTACGTATGTTTTAAAGGGTTTGCCTTCTAGAAAGACATTTTGATTACATCCAATATCAACACATTCGTAGAAGTATAAACACATTAACAGATGCATTGGAAAATAATGTTTTAGACAGACATTTGCGACATATGTAAATAAAATTAAATCCACATCACGCATTGATTAAACAAGATAATAGAGAAAATAAGAAACACTGATAGATAGATATCTATATATAAAGTTGGTTTTTATAAAAAATTTGTGTTTGAGACACATATGGCCACACGACCTATCATATCAAAAATACATGTAGTCAAAATATGGCTCTAAAGCCTCCTAGTAGACTAGTCTCGATAGTGATCACTGTTATCACCAAAAAATTGATCATCTAGCCTAATTTACTAGATGGATCGAAGTACAACATGTAAAGTCAATTTTACCATAGTAAAATTGCTTTCACTGTGAGAAATTACCTAATAAACCACCTTTGTTAAGTAATTTATAGCTAAACCCATGAAGAATAGTTAAATAAATCACTATTTATTTGATTTTCTTCTAGGAATAATTAATTAAACCATTGTTTAATTATTATTCCTTGTCATATTTGACCCAATAATGAAAAATAAACAGATAAATCATTAATTATCTTATTTTTATCTAAGAATAATTAATTAATCACTAATTAATTATTATTCTTTGTCAAATTTGATTATATCCCTTAGGAATAATTAAATAAATCATTATTTGTTTATTATTCCTTAACTAATTCCTTGAAATGATAAATAAATCATTTATTTCTTTATTATTTCTAAATGAAAGTTTAAATACTTTTTCCCTCCTAAACAAATATAATAAAATATTCCAAGTGGTTATTCCAAGAATGGGATCAATAATATTTTATTATTGCTCATTATTCGAGGATAACTCAATATTTTGTTATAAATAGAAGGGTTTTCCATTCATTATTCACTTTTTTATTTTTTTCATTGTTGCACTCACTGTTGTAACTCTGATTATTTTCATTGTCGCACACCATAATTTTGTTGGGTTTATACATCATAGAGGAGAGAGACTCTACACAAGCTGAAGACGTTTGAGGATAGCCAAGAACCCATCCCATGGAGGGGGACTGGTAACATTTATTTATTCCCTTCACAGGTGTTGTAATAAAACTATTCTTTGTATATCTGGTTTCCATTGGATGATTGGAGTTATACTCTTTCTTTTTGTTGTTTAACTATGATTGTGGCATAGATCTGGACTTTGGCAGGTTTTGTTTCTATTAGTTGCTACAGATATACAATGTTTAGCAGCCATTTATATTGTTGATATTGTTTGTCATCCACAATATTAAGTGGGTTCTTTTCGTACATCTTTGAGAAGAAAACACTACAACAAAATTGGCAACTCCCCTGGGGAATAATTCCGATCCAGAAACCTGGGTCTCCAATACAAAATTGGAGACTCTATTAGGTTTATACTTCAGATCCAGAAACCTGGGTGACCTTTGGTTTTCAACTTAGGGTTTCTTATTTTTTCAATTATATTAATGTTTCCTAGTATTTAACCCTAAATCTCTTAAATTTATGACATTTGCAAGCTTTCTGGTCGTTTTCACAGGTCACAGGAACTAGCCGCGACAAAGGCGACACCATTTTCTAAGATTTCCCGACCGAGATCCGCATAGCATAAATCGCACTTTTTGTCCAAAAAAGTGCGATCTAGAGGCCAGAGCGCACTTATCAGCCCAAAAAGTGTGATCCCTACAGGAAAACATGTCAGTACCTGTGATTTCTGGGTTTTAGGGTTTTTCTTAGATCCGTTTTTGGTTTTTGCGAAGAGATGTCTACTGGGTTGTCTGACCTCTATCTCATCTTGCTTAGCCTTGATCCACTCTGATTTACTCGTCGAAGTCGAATTTAGCCTCCCCTAGGGCTTCTAGTATGCTTCCACCTTTCTAGGAGGAGTTTAGCTGAGTGAGTAGTCTGAGTTTCTGCAGCGCTTTCAGCCACATTTTCCAGATCTATACCCTTCTGTTTTAGATCTATTAAGATAGGTTGTTACCATCCATAGTTTCACATTTAAACTTGTTTGGTCATTTTCCTTAGGGTCCCATCGATTTTCCTAGGTGTTCCACCCACCTCCCTATATTTTTGAAGCAATATTCCCCTCTGGTTTTTTGTTGTTGCTGCACCACTTTACAACAGCTTAGTGTCACTTGATCCTAGTCACACCAACATTTAGATCTCTTGATTGTTTCAGTGTATTTTCCATCATTTTAGCCACCAACCAATGCAGTGTTTGCAAACCTAGTTTGGGTGGGGTTTAGTTAATTGTTTTGTTGTTCATTTTCTTTTATTAATTTCAGTTTATTTTCAACAAGATTTTTTCTTTTTTACAAACACAATATGGGCTTAATCAATTAATACACTTGCACACACAAGCACACCTTAAGCAAAGGGTGCTTGGTTTACACCGCCAAGCCAAGACTTAACATAATAAATTTATCTCCCCTCATTGTGACAAAGGCATATTGTTGATATCCCTTCACCATTTCTGTGTCATGTGTGCCTTATCATCATTGCGCCACCAAGGCGTTTGTCGCGGAGACTATTAGGCCTTCACCCCCAGTTTCTGCTTAGGTGTATTACCCCTCCCCGTCGGGTTCGAGTTCATAGCCCTCTGAGTCCCCATACCGACTCTTCTCCTGGTCCTTCTGATTTTGAGCCTCCTTCACTGCATATCGTCACCATGTCTGGACCCACAGCTGGTGCAGGAACCCAACCTGGTATTGGCTTCGGTTCTATATCATTGGTCACATCAAGTGAAATAGTCTCGGGAACCGTTCCAGCAACCCCCATGATCCCCTTTATGGCTGGGTTAAGTCTACCATATTTTAACCAGTTGATAAACACCCCCTTACACCATGATGATGGTTGGCCCTCTATGTCGACTAAGCTTCCCTCTAACATCCCAAAGTCTGAGGGTAATGTTGGAGAGGATCCTACCAACCATATCTGATCCTTCCACATGTGGTGTTCATCCAACTCCATAACCGATGACTCCATTCATCTTCGGCTATTCCAACACACGCTCACTGGAGACGCTGCAAAATGGTATGTAGACCAGCCCGCCGCATCTCATTCCGTTTTCGCGACGCTTGCTAAAGCGTTCCTTTCATATTTCTAGTTACCTCTTCGGTACAACACTGGTACAGAGCTATTGACCACATTCCGTCAGTCCTCCACCACTCGCCTTTCTAACCATGTTCAAGAGTGGCATCGAAGGAGGAGCACATGTCATGCCTCGCCTATCAAAGACCATGTTTATCTAGATTGGTTTCTTAGGAGCCTCTTATCCCCCATTGGAAAATATGTCACGTCCCATTTTCCTCAGACCGAGGAAGAAGCTCTCCAAACTGCTCTGAGATATGATTTGATTTATGCACAATCCGGTTATGTCTATACCGTCATTCCAAACCTCCCTCATCTTGGAAGTGCCAATACACCGGGGGCATCTCACACCACTGTTGGTATCGTTGGATCCCTTTTACACTCTTCGCCATATACTCAACAAATTTATGGCTACCTACAGGGGGGCACTAGTTCCTCCAACACGTATGCCCCTCCTACTAGCAACATGTTTCCAGGACCCCAACCCGTCTACCAAACTATTGCTCCACCTTATGCACAACTGAGCACTCTAGCCCCCCAAGCATTAGCGCCACAACCTCCCATGCATCCTCAGTCCCAACAACCACTGCCCCCTTAGGGCTAGGTGTTTGCACAACAGAGTGCTACCAATCCCCCAAATTTGAAGAAAAAGAATAAGGGGAAGGGTAACAAGGGTAACTAGGGTAATCAAAGTAACCAACCTAGTGAACCCCAGGGGAACTAGCCTAACACCAACAACCATCAATAGGGAAGCCAAACCAAGCATAACAATGTTATTTGTATGAATAATCCTTGTGCATGTTGTGGTGTACATGGCCATTATACTCATGAGTGTCCTCTTTTACCCCATAAGTGCCAAATATGGGAAGCCCAAGAAGCTTCTGGAGGTCCACAATTGCCTCATAATCCTGCGCCACCTCAACCGACAGTGCTCACAAATCCTTCCCCCAACAAGGGTTTGTTGCTGCTCAACCTCAGCTAGGTCAAGCCACCCATCTCCCACAACCTTCTGGTCCCGGTGACTACCAGATTCTTATGATGAAATCTGATGAGGTTAACCCCTCCAATATCAACCTACAAACTTGGTCGCATCAATATGGCAAGCCCTCGACTTCGTCTGCTATCGATTCCAAAACCAAAGTGTCTATTGAGCCTCTTACGACACCAAATGGTCCTTTACAGATCCCTCAACCTAAAGTTGAGGCCATTCCCAAGATCCCAAAGGGACTATTACGCCATAATGAAGCTTCTAACAGAGCTACCCATACATAGAGTATAGTAGATGACTTGGCGCAATCACCTACCGCCATGTCGATGCTGGAAGTCCTCCTGTCGTGCCCATCCCAAAAGAAAGATCTACTAACTGCCTTGGGTGCAGTAGATCCTTCTGACGATCATCTAATTTTCTTCCCAGTTGATACATCAGATCATCCACCATTGGCTTTATCTGTTGCTTTCCAAATACCAATTAGAGCTCGTAATGCCATCATCTCCAGATGCATTATTGACAAAGGCGCATCCACCTATGTGATGTCTGCTGATGTTTGGAAACAACTCAAGTCACCTGAGTTGCCCCCCTCCGCCATCACTTTGCATGCTTTGGATGGACACCCCTCCCATCCCCTTGGCATGTACCACAACTGTCCAGTGACCCTTGCAAGCAAGATTGTCCATGTCAACATTGAAGTCATTGATGCCCCTTTGGGCCTTCAGATTACAACATTCTCTTAGGTTGTAGTTACACATATGCTATGTCAGTCGTCACATATGCGGTGTTCCGCAAGATGTGCTTCCCTCATGAAGGGAAGATCGTTACCATCGATCAATTGACTTACTACGAGTCGACATCAGTGACCTCCCGCGAGTCCATTATCTCATCAATGTCCGAAAAATAGTCTTCAACCCCTTCCACTAATGTTTCACCCGGAGTCTATAAAGATTCCTCATTATTGGGTGCTTTCCCTAGTCCTCCCCCTCCCATCCCAAATCCTACCTCTATGAGTGTTTGCATGTTACAAGTGTCATGGGCTACCCTTAAACATTCTGATACACCTGATCAACAACCAACTCCTCAACACCCTGTTGTTGCTCTTCCGGTTGAACCCTTTGGACCCACTCCCCCAGGACCTCCTCCATTAGTGGGTGCCTCTCCTATGTTCCCATCGGGGACTGTTCCTCCAAGTCTCAACCATCCAGGAACTCTTCCACCGGGACATTATCCTACCAGCTAGATACCTTTCTTATTTCCCCCTCCGGGAATTTTTTCTGTACCTGTCATGGCTTCGTTGGTCCTTCCTAACATGACTCTGGGGATTCCAGTATGGTACATCGATCCCCCGGTAAACATTCCACCCGATCAGCCAAGACCATACTATGCTTTGACCCCGGTGCTACTGGTCCCCATGACCCTTGCCGCTACTTCAGTTCCATCACAACCTCAACAGGAACCACCTCTTGTTGCGAAGGCATCTGGCCAGGGGGGAAAATACAAAAGGAAAGATTCGAAGGACAAGGCTCCCCAAGCTCCCCCAACCCTTAAGGGCCCAAATCCAACACCCCCATGCACTTTGTGTCAAGTTGTTGGGAACGCCACCAACAATTTTCCTGAACTTCCTCAACTTAAACCTTTGGTTCATGAAGCATTCCCTGAGTCAAATCTTCTGAAAGTCCATATTAACTTACCGGTCCCACCTAAGAAACTCAAAATGCTATGCACAAATCAACCTTGTGCCCCATGTGATCTTTGTGGTCACTATTCCCATTTTTTCCCTCGTCTCGATGAGTTTCACGATTTCCTTGGGGCGATCTACAAATACAAGGCCACTCATAGTGGAGCCTCTACTCCTCTACCTATGGATTCTGGTACCACAAGTCAACCAAAACAGGGAGACTCTGGCCCCACTATTATGATCCCTCCCCCCAATGTCGAGATGACAGACACCACCGACCCCATTCTTTACCTGTCGTCATCCTTGAGTTCCTCGCAGGAAAACCTTTTTGAGGTTTTTGTGCGCAACGTCCGTAGATCCTCCATCTACTAGTCTGTCGTATACCATACAAGATGATGTGTATGTGAACCTTCTTTCTCAGTTTGATGCACCAGGTAATGCCTCCACATCATGTAGTCAGTCTTCCTCTCATCCGTCGATCTCTCAGCCTAATGCAGACTCCATGGAAGCTATGTATAACCCTAATTACCCCTACCCTTAAGTAAGGGGGCATTTCTTCAGAGGATTTAGAAGGCCATTTCCTTCCTAATTCTCCCAATGCGCTCTACCTCAAGAAATTTTGATCATAGCACATCCCTTTGATTTGCCTGTCTTTATTTATGTCGTAAAGTTAGGTAGATTGCATCATCGCATCAGTTGTCTTTTTCACCTTTCAGATGGATCCATCATCCACATCGTATATAGTTCATGCCGACGATGCAAGTCGCTTTTCCCGGAATCTAGCCTCGGCATCCTGGGCCATTTTTACCCCCTTGCATACGTTATTCCTTTGAAACGATGTGTGCATTGGATCTGCCACCAATAATCAGGCCGAATATGATGTAGTGATAGGTTTGTTAGTCGATGCCCTCACTCATCACATCCTTCATCTTCATGTTCATTTATATTCCTTGCTACTTGTCATGCAATTGAATGGTGTGTATCATGTGCATAACGAAGTCCTATTTAGAAAATATCTACGAGTGAAGCTATTGGTACGTGAATTTGAAACCATTACTTTCAGTCATGTTCCTAGAGCCCAAAATCACTATGTAGATACCATTGCAAACAACATTCTAGACTGGCATTTATCACATGTATACCACAGAAGATAACCATAAACAAAACAAATGGTGAACCATCATCATCATATAAAATGCATAATCATATTATGTATCATAAAAGTGTTTGGAGCCATAGCTCTAAATACATCTGACATGCCCATAGCATGTTACAAAAATCATAATCAATGGGACCCACATGTCCCTACATCTAGTCACTATCCGAAAGATCTCACGCCAAAGGCTCTACTCCACATGCATGTAGATCACGTACTTCTTGACCTTCCATCACCACGCACTGCACGATACCTTGCCACTCTGAGGGAAGACCGGTGCACTCATATGTGTATCGATCTTCTAATTCATGCCATCTGTGCTTTGCAACCTCAGTCAAGAGTACATCAAACCTACAATGAAAATAAGCAAGCAGCATAGTATCATTTGGACCATGCTGTGACAATGATGTCCCTCGATTTGCAGCCCCAGGCACTGCAGCTCAGCCTTCATATCCTGCTAGATTTACGGTGCTATGTCTGCAGACAACATATTTCACACTCAGTACCATATACATGTGATAGAAATATAAAATGCACCATAAAAAATAGCAATTTATCACTTACTGTCTAATCCCCATGCTCGCTCAGGTTGAAGGGAAAGTCAAGATCCCCCTGATAGTTCATCCCGCTATAAGGGTAATTGTCAATGTAAAGGGGCATATGATCCCAATGTGCAAAAAACTCAGGTCAAAACACCCGTCAAACTCCCCCTCCTCCTCCTCTTTGCAATAGCTACCCCAAATGGTGCATCCTGGGCTCCTATGGGCCCTCATATTGGATCTGTACATGAGGACAGACAATGGATATCTTCTCAAAGAAAAATGCACATAGCATTGTACTAAAAGTACAATCACGATTCACTTGCCTCTTACAAAGACTCATCTGTCATTTCATCAACGACAACATCATCTGGGCCCACCCATAACAGGTCTCAGCCAAAACACTCTCAACTAACATCATATGACCTCCAGTGATGTGGTGGAATGCCTGGCTGCCCAAAACCCGTAGCACAGCTACGACAACAACCTGTATCTCTAGCCTCCCTAGATCAACAAGAGGGATAATCATGCCCTTGACACGAACACTCCGTCGACAATGGCACTCCACGAACTCAGTAATGTTCCTCCCACGAGGTAGCACCAGATGAATATCCTCCACCACTTTGAGGGGAGGTAGTCCAGTCAAGAAGTAAATTTCCTGTAATGTGAGCTCAATTTTTTGCCCTTGCATGAAAATACCTCTTGATCTGGATCCCAATAGTTCAAAATTATCAATAGCAAGGGCTCACCTGCCCTCATCAATGGGTTCTCTACCAACTTGAGAACCCCATAACGAGCCAATGCCCCTCGAACCGCCTGATCCCCCTAGATCTCGGACCGAAGAGTATCCAAGTCTCGTTAACACCAGTTGATTTTTAGCTCTACCATATCTACAAAACACCACATGTCTTGTCAGTTCAAAAAAGAAAACTATGGTCTACATTGATTAGCCTACAACTCCCACCAAGCCAGCAAACCAACTCTTTCTCCAACCCCAAATCACAGTTTTCAGCCCAGAAAGTGAAAACTCACATGATTCCAATTGTTTCTTGCGAGCCAGATCGCACTTCTGGGCCCATAAAGTGTGATGTGATCATGAGCAAGAGCAAGGGTCTCTCAGGGAGCTGCCAAGTGCCAAAAATTGGGAAATAAACCACTGAAATTTAAGAGATGAGTAAGGCCACCTACCTGAAATTCACAGATCCTGATTCTGACGGTCAGTTTGTTCACTACGATCTCCACAAGATATATGGCCTTTTCCTTCTCTCCAAATTCACCATAGCTCACTTAGCAAATGAATACAAATTGGAGGGAACACGTCCTTTTATAGAAAAATCCCCAATTTTTCTATCGCCCATTACGACTAGACCGTAGCTCAGTTTGATGAACCGTCGGCACCATTGGAAATCTCTCACCAAGCTCTATAATCGGTCTTCCTCAGTTTTGATGATTTGAGACTTCACTAGGAAGCCATTTTTCCAAGAAAGGTCAATTTGTTGCAAATCGGATTTCATCATAAAGAGACACTTGTACTTTGAGGTCCACATCCTCTTAATACTTGTCATACCATATGTCGATTTTCATCATGAGTAACCATCATTTACTCATGTTTTGATGGTCCTCACTGGGCCTAGTCTGTGTGGAAGCGTCATTGAGTCACCAGGCTTGTTCAGAGCATCCGCAATGAGTCACCCTTGCATTCTTTGAGTCTATTTCATGTCTCATCATATCATGTCACAGTATTCCATCCATATTTGCATACCATCCATACTGTGTTTCCCATTTTGGCCTCTAGTCATACTGTCCCCATCCCCTCCGGAGTTGAGTCAGTTTCTGTCAGGTCAACCATGCACTTTATGCTCTGACAAGGGTAGTCATCTGTTTGTCCCTCAGTCCCATTTCCCCATTATCCCTGGTGTTATTCCATCAATCACATTACTATGTTCCCTCATGCTTTAGTTGAGGATACTCATTGCCTCATCTATTGCGGACCTTATTATATCGACATCAACTCATTTATTCTAGAAGAACGGCCCAGAGGACGGTGTATCTCGGTTCGAGCTTCCATTCTTGTTCGGCACCATGGATTGAGCAGAGGGTCTCATTATTTCCCTTTGACTTGGACGTTTCATGTTCGTGATCCATACACTTGATGGTCCATTGATGCAGGAGGTTGTACCAGTGATTCCCGGTGTGGGTGAGATGTTTCAGGCCTCATGAGGGGTGGCCCTTCAGGTAGCTCCCCACATGCCCGGATGCATACCTACTATGTTGCAGCCTCAGATGTAGTTCCATAGAGTTGATGGGTTCGATTCCTACCAATCAGAGTGTTCATAGCATGCACATCTCCTCCAGATGATCCATTCAGTTTTGCAGAGCCCCTCCTTATTCAGGAAGGCTTCTCCGTTGTTCTACCCTCCCTCCCACCCATTTTTTGAGGGAAGGGGATTTGTATCTCATCTACTCAGATATGATTGTATTCAGTCCTGGATCATGTTTTTTCCAGGTGCATTATGTATATGGGACACAATGTATTGTTTTCCGGCTCTATTATGCCAGCATGTCATGTACCATTCAGCATGTACTTCATTGCTCAATATTATATTTCAGGGCGAACCATTATTTTTGTACTAAGTTATCTCAACGGGTATGGGTATGCCCCCCCCTCCTCATTGAGGTCTGGTACCACAACATAAAAGGAGACTTGCAATAGTCTCGCCCCCTCTGTCCCTATCCTCTTTCAAATTTAGCTTCATTGGTCTCTCTCTCTCTCTCTCTCTCTCTGACTCCCGTGTGTTTTCTAAGTGATTGTGTCTCTACAACGTACTGTGGTCATACGTTTTTCTCCTGACACTCGTACGTTGGGGGGAAATCTTTTATCATCAAAAAATTGATCATCTAGCCTAATTTACTAGATGGATCAAAGTACCCCATGGAAAGTCAATTTTACCATAGTAAAATTGCTTTCAGTGTGAGAAATTATCTAATAAACCACCTTTGTTAAGTAATTTATGTTGAAAATAGCAACAAGAAATTCTAAATATAGAAGTGCTAAAAATAGCATTGCTACAAATAGCATTTTGGGATACATTCCAATTTTAGTTAGTCCCTGAACTAAAATTGAGAATTAAAATTCGAATTTGATCGTAGCAGCTGTTTGTAAAATAATTAATTAATTCATCTTGAGTTAATTAGTTGGAGAAAATCAAACATGAAGTCTATGCGAAGACATGCAATAGTTTTCCCTTTGATTGAGGAATTTATCCCTTGATTAAAGTGATCAAGATGAGTTGTAATTAGTTAGCTCAGTTAATTGAGTTAAGTCCAGTTAGATTAGTTCCAACAGTTTGTTGAACTGATTGTGAGTTCAGTTATTTAATGCATGCATGCATGTAATTATTGCACTTCAGATAATTGAATATTCTCTCATAAATAACTCATGCATGTCAGTTCAATTAGAGACCCAGCTAAGATCAGATGATGGGACAATGTACTATCAGTTGCAGGAATATTCCATTGAGGATATCTCTTGCATGCAGAAGGAATTCATTCCTTGAGGATTGCGAACTTATTTCTGAGTTTGGTGAGTTGTGTGAGAGGTGAATTTCACACAATTGGCAGCCAGAGGAGCCAGGAGAAACTGCGCAAGGAAATAGGAGGCTTGGAGGATTGGAGGAAGGCATATGTTGTGTCTATTCCTTCTATGAGCAGCATTGAGCGATTGTATTGAGAGCTGGATAGCTTGTGAGCTAAAGCTTTGTGTAATCCGGAGATATTTCCACTTGTATGATAATACAGAGGCAGGAGTTTTTAGCTGAGGCTTTCCCCAGAGTATTCTTCTGTGTTTCATGTGTATGATTTCTTCTTCTCTGTTATATGTGTTCCAATTGATCTTGCTCAAACTGATTAAGCTTCCACAAATTTTGATAGTAGAAGTAGATCAAGTATTTTGCTTTAGTACATTGCATTATCAGGTGATCTACAGTGAGAATTTCTTCATGGTATCAGAGATAGCTGATCTATAGAGAAATTTTGTACATGGTATCAGAGCATAGGTGATCAAAGCGAAGAATAGTATACAAAGAAGGGAGAAGTTCGAAGTTTGAAGTTCCTGATTATAGAAATCGAGTTCTTATCACATCTCAATTTCACCAATGGTGTTCAGCGATTTGAGACTCGAGTATTCCCTTGATAGTAGCTCGAATTATATAGCCTAGAAGGATCACATGGAAGTGACATTAGAGGACAACGGTTTGAAGGACTACATTGATCAACAAGTCCCCAAGCCCGCAACAGCTAATGCCCAAGAATTGGCAGAATGGAAGAAATGTGTGGCTAGAGCGAGGAGAATCCTCCTGGAGGGAGTTCGAGACCACATTGTCTCAAGCCTCCATGGGAAGGAGACATCGTTTTCAATGTGGAAAACATTGAAGGATCTATATCATAACAACATCGATCAGAGGAAGTTGGAACTAAAAGACAAGCATTGGAAAATCAAGTGTGAAAAGGGCGACACGATATCTACATATCTGAACAAGCTCACCACCTGCAGGGATGAGCTTGGAAGTGTAGGGATCACGACAGCCGATGATGACATGGTGAGTCTTGCTCCCCTTGGTCTTCCTAAGAGCTGGCATAGCTACCAAGACTCGGTAAATGGAAGAGAGAAACTACCAGATTGGGAAAGACTTTGGTTGGATCTGATGCAGGAGGAGATAAGAAGAAGCATGAGAGATGGATCTTCATCAAAGCAAGATCATGAAGAAAATCTAGCCTTAGCGAGTAAGGCAAGGAAAGGGAAAGGGAAGGCATCCTATTCCAAATCCAGTTCTTTCCATCATGGGAAGAAGTTTGAAAAATCGAAAGTACGATGCTTTGATTGTCATGAGGTGGTCCATTATGCTACGAATTGTCCACAGAAGAAATCCAAAAAGGGATGCCTGAAGGGATCAGATGGTGAGGCACTGACCTCACAGTGCGAATTGGATTTCTCCCTCATCACATGCATGGTTTCATCGATGGTGGGATGTGTTTGGTACTTGGAAGTGGAGCTTCATTTCACATGACCGGCGACAAGAATCTTTTCAATACCTTGGAGGAGAAGGATCTCCAGATGTGGATCGAGATGGGCGATGATGGAAAGTACTGTGTTTCAGGTGAAGGTACAATTTTGTTTCAGAGGGAGCTTGGAGCTCCTCTCACCCTGACTGATGTAAGGTATGTGCCGGGTCTGAAGAAGAATCTTGTGTCTGTCGTTATGCTGGAAGACAAAGGCTATGATGTAGTCTTTAGTAAAATAAAGGTATTCCCGAGGCATATTGGCACTGGATAGACCAAGAGGATTGGGATTCAAGTTAAGAATCTCTATAAGCTGGAGGTAGACGACTGTGCTGCATTGAGTTCCAAAGCAGAGTTAGTGTAGAGCCAAGATGTTGGCGAGCTATGACATAGAAGATTGGGCCACTTGCACCATGGGGCCTTGAAGATCATGCAACAAATTTCTATCGGACTTCCCAAGGGAAAACTGGAGCAGACAGATACATGTAAAGTTTTTACCTTGGGTAAGTATGTGAAATATTCCTTTCAGGATTGAGACAGTAGAGCTAGAGCAATCCTGGAGCGAGTTCATACAGATGTGTGTGGACCATTCTCTACAGCCTCCACCGCTAAACAAAGCTACTATGTTATTTTTATTGATGATTTTTCTCGTAGATGTTGGATCTACTTTATGTAGAAGAAGGATCAGACCTTCTCAAGGTTTTGTGAGTTTAAAGCCTTGGTAGAGAAAGAATCTGGAAAGAAAATAAGGGCCTTGTGTAGCGACAATGGTGGAGAGTATGTCTCCCAACAGTTTAAGGATTTATGCGCATCAGAAGGAATTAAACAGGAGTTGACGACACCCCATAACCCATAGCAGAATGGGGTGGCCGAAATATAGAACAGATCGATTGTGGGAGCAGCTCGAGCGATGTTGCATGACCAAAGCCTACCACTTCATTTGTGGGCTGAGGCATGCAATACAACAATATACTTATAGAACAAAAGCCCGCACCGTATACTAGGGATGAAGATACTATTGGAAGCCCTTTCTGGGAAGCGACCAGATGTGAGTCACTTCAGGATCTTTGGATCATTAGTTTATTGCCATGTTACCAAAGATGCCGAGAAGAATCTAGATCCAATAGTTGAGTTGGGGATACTTGTGGGGTACATTGATACACCCCACAACTATCGGATGTTTCTGCCTACCAGTCAAAGGACAGTGGTGCGCATAGATCTGAAGTTCGATGAGCAGAAAGCCATGCCAGTGTCCCTTGAGAGGGAGCTCAAGTTGCATGTAGAGGAGGAACTTTTGGTTCCAAAGGAGGAGGAGCCTCAGACTGATGTGGACGAGCCGCATGCAGAGGATCCAGGAGTGGAGACATCCATTCATGCAGAGTCTTCTAGAGATGGGCGGAAACGGTCAATGGAAGCTGACAGGTTGATGCTAGATGTGGGAGAGAATGTGGGACAACCATCTTCTCAGCGCAGAGAAAGGAAGTCACCTGAGAGGTACACTAGTTACATGGCCCTGGTTGGGGAGTGTGTAAAGACTGAACCTTCTTCTTTTGAGGAAGCAATACAACAACCAGTCTGGGTTGATGCAATGGTGGAGGAGTATGACTCCATCGTTCGGAACTGTGTTTGGGATGTTGTCCCAAGACCAAAGGACAAGTGAGTGGTGAGTTCCCGATTGCTTTACAAGGTAAAGCAAGTAGCTGATGGCAGTGTTGAGAAACATAAGGCAAGGTTTGTTGCCCGTGGTTTCTCACAGGTCGAGGGGATCAACTACGATGAGACTTTTTCTCCTGTAGCAAGGTACTCATCTATCAGATCGATGTTGGCACTATCAGCTCAGATGGGTTGCAAGATCCATCAGATGGATGTGAAGACTGCGTTCCTCAATGGGAAGATTGAGGAAGAGGTGCACATTAAGTAGCCGGAAGGTTTTGAGATCTTCGATCATGAGTCACATGTGTGCCAACTCAAGAGGGCTTTGTACGGGCTGAAGCAAGCACCTTGTGCTTGGTACACCAAGATCGACATATATTTCATTGGGTTGGGCTTCACCAAGAGTGAAGCAGATGAGAACCTTTACCACATCATGGTAGAAGGTAAGCCATTGATCATTTTTCTTTATGTTGATGATCTGATATTAACAGGTGATGATCAGTTGATCAAGTCTTGCAAGGAGGACCTTGCAAGAGAGTTCGAGATGAAAGACATGGGTCTTATGCACTACTTTCTAGGCATGGAAGTGTGGCAGAAGGATGGGGAAGTGTTTGTGTCTTAAGGCAAGTATGCCAATGAGATACTCAAGCGATTCCACATGGAGAAGTGCAAGCCCATGAAGACTCCTCTAGCTGGTAACTGGAGGAAGGAGGATGCTACTTCAGGTGAGGTAGTAGTTGCTACTATTTATCAGCAGCTTGTGGGTTCATTGATGTATCTAGTGAACACACAACCAGATTTGTGCTTTTCGGTGAACCAACTGAGTCAAGCTATGGTTCAGCCTACCAAGCTGTTTTGGAAGGAAACGAAGCATGTGCTGAGATACCTCAGAGGCACATCTCAATATGGATTGTGGTACAGATGGACAGAGGGAGTGAAGCTTCAGGGCTTCACAGATGCAGATTGGGCAGGGAGTCCATCAGACCAGAAGAGCACTTCTGGAGGAATCTTCAACCTTGGTTCAGCTGCAGTTTCCTGGTACAACAAGAAACAGAGGTCAGTTTCACTTAGCTCAGCAGAGGCTGAATACATGGCTGCCAGTCAGGCAGCATGCGAGGCCATTTGGATGTGGAAGATTCTAGTGGGATTGTTTGGTCAGAGGATGGATCCAACTATGATCTATTGCGATAATCAGAGTTGTATCAAACTCTCTGAGAATCCAGTATTTCATGACAGGTCCAAGCACATAGATATCCAGTATCATCATCTTTGAGACTGTGTGGTCAAGAGGATCATGTTGTTGTTGTATGTTTCGACCGAGGAGCAGGATGTAGATATTTTGACTAAGGCATTGTCAAAATGTAAATTTGAGTTCCATAGAGATAGGATTGGGGTGACTGATAATCCCTCTCTTGTTGAGAGGGAGTGTTGAAAATAGCAACAAGAGATGCTAAATATGAAGTGCTAAAAATAGCATTGCTATAAATAGCATTTCGAGATACATTCCAATTTTAGTTAGTCCCTGAACTAAAATTGAGAATTAAAATTTGAATTTGATCTTAGCAATTGTTTGTAAAATAATTAATTAATTTATCTTGAGTTAATTAGTTGGAGAAAATCAAACATGAAGTCTATGTGAAGACATGCAACATTTTTCCCTTTGATTGAGGAATTTATCCCTTGATTAAAGTGATCAGGATGAGTTGTACTTTGAGTTGTAATTAGTTAGCTCAGTTAACTCAGTTAAGTCCAGTTAGATTAGTTCCAATAGTTTGTTGAACTGATTGTGAGTTCACTTAGTTAATGCATGCATGCATGTAACTACTGCACTTCAGATAACTGAATATTCTCTCATAAATAACTCATGCATGTCAGTTCAGCCAGAGACCCAGTTGAGATCAGATGATGGGACAATGTACTATCAGTTGCAAGAATATTCCATTGAGGATATCTCTTGCATGTAGAAGGAATTCATTCCTTGAGAATTGCGCAGTTATTTCTGAGTTTGGTGAGTTGTGTGAGAGGTGAATTTCACACAGGTGGCAGCCAGAGGACCCAGGATCAACTGCGCAAGGAAATAGGAGGCTTGAAGGATTGGAGGAAGGCATATGTTGTATCTATTCAATGTATGAGCAGCATTGAGGGATTGTACTGAGAGCTGGATATCTTGTGAGCTAAATCTTTGTGTAATCCGATATATTTTCACTTGTATGATAATATAGAGATAGGGGTTTTTAGCTGAGGCTTTCCCTACAGTATTCTTCTATGTTTCATGTGTCTGATTTCTTCATCTCTGTTATATGTGTTCTGATTGATCTTGCTCAAATTGATTAAGCTTCCGCAAAGTTTGATAGTAGAAGTAGATCAAGTATTTTGATTTAGTACACTGCATTATCAAGTGATCTACAATGAGAATTTCTACATGGTATCATAGCTAGCTGATCTATAGAGAAATTTCTATAATTTATAGTTAAACCCATGAATAATAATTAAATAAATCACTATTTATTTGATTTTCTTCTAGGAATAATTAATTAAACCATTGTTTAATTATCATTGCTTGTCATATTTGACCCAATCATGAAAAATAAACAAATAAATCATTAATTATCTTATTTTTCTCTAAGAATAATTAATTAATCATCAATTAAATATTATTCTTTGTCAAATTTGACTAAATCCCTTGGGAATAATTAAATAAAGCATTATTTGTTTATTATTCCTTAACTAATTCCTTGAAATGATAAATAAATCATTTGTTTATTTATTATTTCTAAACAAAATTTTTAAATACTTTTTCCCTCCTAAACAAATATAACAAAATATTCCATGTGGTTATTCCAAGAATGGGATCAATAATATTTTATTATTGCTCATTATTCAAGGATAACTCAATATTTTGTTATAAATAGAAGGTTTTTCATTCATTATTCAATTTTGATTATTTTCATTGTTGCACTCATTGTTGTAACTCTGATTATTTTCATTGTCGCACACCATATTTTTTCTAGGTTTATACATCATAGAGGAGAGAGACTCTACACAAGCTAAAGACATTTGAGAATAGCCAAGAATCCATCCCATAGAGGGGGTATGGTAACATTTATTTTGTTCCCTTCACAAGTGTTATAATAAAACTATTCTTTGTATATCTAGTTTCCATTGGATGATTGGAGTTATTGCTCTTTCTTTTTGATGTTTAACTATGATTGTGGCATAGATCCGGAATTTGGCAAGTTTTGTTTCTATCAGTTGTTGCAGATCTACAATGTTTAGCAGCCATTTATATTGTTGAGATTGTTTGTCATCCACAATTTTAAGTGGGTTATTTTCATACATCTTTGAGAAGAAAACACTACAACAATCACGGTAACATACAACCGCTCAGTTAATCTTGCACAACAACTTAATAATACGGTCAGGAACTCCAATGGTGTAATGTTACAGTCTCATAGGAATTTGATTAACCCCAGTCTCTGGTATGCTATGGGTCAAGCCCTCAACATGACGCTCAAACTGTGCAAGAGTATCAACTACGTTGAGATCCTGCATCTCCTCCTCTACTCCTACAGCTACCTATGCTCCAACCTATGCAAGTAGTGGCTATCCTCGTCACTAAAGATAGGATGTGCACATTGGTCGAACGAGTCTAGCATTTGCATGTGAAATCAATATTTATTTGTGGATACATGAAAAAGTAACAAAAAGACTTGTAAAACCCAAAAATAAAAAAACATTCAAAATTATTTTGTTTTACCTATGTCACTCCATTGCCCACTTTCAGGTAGCACGAGATCTATGTCTCCGCGAAATTTGAATCCGACATATGGGTAGTCATCGATCATGATGAACTGCATACTTAGCCATCGAAATAAAACGGGATTGAAACTCATGGAAGAAGGACCCGCATGTCGAGACATGAGATCTACCCATCGCCTCATCCATGGAGCCTTGGGATCTAGAAGCTCAAGAGAAATATGCTGACGATGAAGTAGTGGAATTCTCTCTAAGGAAAATGATATCAAGATGGAACCGTATCCAAAAAAATTAGTCAGGCCCATACTTTACTTTATTTAGTTATTCCTTCATATTCACTAATACCCACTCACTTCAATTGAATAGAGTTGGCTCTATGCATTCTAATGCATATTTTATTTAGGACCTATTAGCCAAATGCATAGTAGCACTGCTAGCCAATCTAGTCATAATGAAGAGGATCATCTTGAGAGGCAATCAGACTGCATCCTTAATCTCTATTTCCCCATCTTTTGTTGGCTGGGAACAAGGTCTATAGTGTGCAATAATGTAATATTTGACAGTCTCACCACCCATCCTCGTGCCAGATAACAAGATAGGAGCCCCCTCCTTGATAAACCTGCCAAAAATATATATATATATATTCAACCTTTATACTAAGGGTATGTGCACCAAGCCTGAAACACTGTGCTTGAATATCCCATGCCCTAACTAGATATTCTAATAATTCCATTTGGGCTCTCATGCTAGGAAGCCAAAAGAACTTGATAAGTCCACAATTTCTTAAAGCCTGAATAGTTGTTGGATCATTGGCAACATCCATGTCATGGGTCTCATATTTTCTTTCTTGCCAAACCAAAACCATTTTTTCTTCCTTAGATGCCTTCAATACAATGAGAAGAATATTTAGAACAATTCCCATACAAAAATTTGAGAAAAATTTGATTCGAAATCATAAAAACCCTTTTTTTGAAACGCGCCCTATGCACCTTGCCTTAAGAGGACAAAGCGTTGCAGCACACCCTCTCTTCTCTAGGAGGTGTGTTAAAGTGCTCTTCCTAGTGCTAATCCTCCAATATCAGTGCACCTTTTGACATTGAAAGGGTGCGTTGGAGCTAGGGCGCAAATATAAAGCCCAAATGTGCTTAAAACTCAATTTTTTTTCATGAAATAAAATATGGAAATTGTGAAAATAAAGAGAAAGGTAAGATCTCCTACCTGGGACTGACGACACTCAAAATGGTCCACCAGATTGGTCGCAATTAGCTGCTAAAGTTTGGGGGAAAAACACTCAGAGCTCACTCAAAGAGAGGTAAAATGAAAATGTTAAAAATGAATTTACTTTTTTCCTATTCATGGCCAATTTTATTATTATTTTATTATTTTTCACATAATTTTACCATATATCATGTATTTTTTAATTTTTTGATGGTGTTTTGAGCATGTTGAAAGTTGTTTGAAGGATTTAATGATGTTTTCTAGTTGAAACAGGTTATTTTGATAGTGGAGCATACTTTTATCGCTTTCTCGGGCTCTGTAAAGTTATGAAAAAAGAACCACCTGGAGTTCTCTTTCAACTCTTTTCAGACACCCTAAACATGAAAAGATTGCCAAGAACTTGTCCTTTTGAAGTTGTTAAAGTAAATGAAAATACATCTACCCAATATAAGTTTAACCCTTTTCTGGACTGAGATAGACTATTTACAAAAAAATGAATACCTTAGTCGAACATGGCTTAGAGATTCTCCTGAGTGTCATTTTCTTCCTTTTTGGACTTGAGAGACAATTTTACGAAAAGGAACCTTTGGAGTTTTTTTTTTTCTCCTCTTTTTCAAACTCTCTAAACATGGAAAATAAGTTGAGTTACACCTCCGCTAGACTCGTAAAAGCATCAAACAATGTTGTACTCATCGAACATGATGAGATCGGACCACTCCTTCTCAGGGTTCGTTAAAAATACTTGAAGGGATTCATCCAAAGGATGAACTTATAAATCAATCATATGTTATCCTCCTCAAGCTTGTCAAAAATAAAGAGGTACTGACCAAAAATGGTTGGGGAAATTGGGAAAACATGGTAATTGACCTATTTATGGTAATGATTCGCTCTTGAACATGACACTCTTTCACTTCATCTCCATTATTGTTGGGTTGGGAAATCATATTGCCTCTTTGGTTCATCATACCATATCAAAAGCCTTCATAATCAAATTTGGTTCAATGTTTCCAACTCCATAAAGTGTCATCGGAATGTTCAAGAGAAATCCTTCAATTGATATCTGTTAAGATACCTTCTTACTCCTTCTTTCATGTATGTTATTCCTGAACCAACTCTACATCAACATCATTTTGTCTCAAATCTTGATACCTATTTCGTGTCGTTGATGGGGGATACATCAAGGCCCTCCTACAATAGGTTGATTCATGTCAACTTTAGCTCATTATCTAAGAAGTTGAATTAGAAACTCCCTTTGGTGCCTTGGAGCTTGCATACATAAATGACAAGTTTCCTCACTCTCGACGAAAGGTCTTCATCATTGGCCTTTGACCAAAATATTTTGTGTGGTGTTCGACTTCAACTCATCTATTCACACCACATAGATTGTACTGCAGTACCTTGAGAGCAATTAACATCATCGGTGGTTTATCTTGTGTATGTTAATGACTTACATTATTGACCAGTAATCATATGGTGTCTACCATGTTCGACTTCAACTTATTTATTCACATGGTTAGACTTGTACTATCAAGTGATTAAGTGAACGAGATAAAAGACTCTGAATCTAGTTTCGTCCATCTGGGATGCAATTTTAGGATCAATACAAGATTATAAAGTATGATGGCTATGATCATTCAGACATTCATCCAAGCATAGATCCACAGTCTCTCATCAGTGGACGAGACTACTTTATCATTATACATGTAATAAGGCTTATATGTTGAGCATGGGTATGCCTCCCTGAGCAATGATATCATGATGAAAATGTATTGTAACACATGATGATCTCAACCAGTTGTTCTTGATATGAACTTGTCATAAGGTAAAGCACTTCATTCATCAGTCGTTGCTTCTGAATTTGTACTTTAGAGGGAATTCTGTTACAGGGTATTTTTTCACATTTGGTCAATAGGCTTGCAAACTGGATTAATCAACATCCATGAACATTTTTTCATCATCCATTCACAAAGCCCTAAGCATCACTTCTCCAAAAATTCTGAGTTTTGAGACAAATAGCTCAAAAACATTGTTTTTAGACCTAGCGCACATTTCCTTCTTGGCCACCTACGTTCAACTCATGTTGCATACTTTTTCACTGGCGCTAGTCAGCACATATTGCTCCCTTCTATAGGTGTGTTGATTCTAGAAATTCGGGAAAATAAAAAATATCTATGAAGCTTCCTCTTTCAGAAGGTTCCAAAGTAGTTTTAACTATTTACCATGGTTAAAGAGCTCAAATTCCTGCTTTATCCTATATTAGAGACCTTATCTTTTATCCCTTGAGCTCATCCTCCCATCATATATGGATCTAAAGGCTAAAAAGGTACATCATAAAATGCCACACTCATCCTATATATTTACTGCCTTCCATAGAATCAGGATTGGGTTTTGGAGATTGATAATTCCCTCATGCTGCTACCTTGAGCCTAAAAGAGTCATCATTTTCATGCATTAGGGTTGATGTTGAGGTTTTCTTTGTAACAAGAAGGACAAGTCAACTTGGTGAGACATCTACAAAGTCAGCTATTATTTATGGTCTCCTATATTTGTCAATACAAAGAGTATCTTGCTTTCCTATATCCGTTGTGTTCTGTTTTCACTCATGTATTTCAATTCCATGTTGATTCACTGAATATAGATTTTAGATTATACTACGTGGATTTTGTGGATCCTTTGCTTGTTTTAGTCATTTGTGCAAGTTCTAATTATAGCACTCGGAGCTGCAATTTGAGCTTACAAGTGAGGAGGAAAAAAAGGCTTGCTACAGATTCCAGGTAGGCTTCTTTCGCATACTCCAATTTCTCTAAGGAAAAATTCATGATTTTTGTCTTGTTGTTCTAGATCATACCACTAGATCTAGGGAATTCACCTTTTTCCGCAATCGTGAAAATTATGCATAACAAGGATACAAATATCGACTCAATGTTTAATATAATTAAGAAATCAATCTAAGGACATGTATCATTATATAGTTTGAGAAACAAATTTCCAAGAGGGACACACACATTTAGCTATCATTTCATCATCGCATAGCTAAGAGTGTTAGACAACTTGATACATTCTAGAAATTTTTATCTCTCTACATGCATGGCATGATAATCCAAAATGAGATGTGACCTCGACAGAGTTCACAAACCTTAGATCATTATGAAGTCAATGGGTAGTAGAGACCAATGATTCATACATAATACACCATGGAAGGAAGGGATGGTCGCACCCTCAAGGTTGGGACTATTATCAATGATTATCAAGAATACATACAATGTAATGCTACCAAATATTTTGATTGCAATCACAATAAAGGAGTCATTTAAGTTAATACTCAGTATTGAATGGTGTTACTAGGTTTACATCTACAAATATCACTTGATATATTTAGAAACTTGAAAAATGATATCCTCATAGATTAACATTTGAAATGGAAAATTGAAAATTTATTATAACATTTGCGTAGATTGAATGGTCTAAAATCAAAAAAGCAGAAAAGTTAAAAATTTGTAGGTGATATAATAGAATTTCTACATCAGTATGAGTACTTCTCAAAAGATTGTGTGGTCTCCTATTGATATCGATTGTTCCAAGTTGAGGGTTGGTTCCATGTGAGTTGTAGGGATTTACTTATAGTGGTACTATCACAAAAATCTATCAATTCATATTATGGTGACTAGTGTGATAGAAAAGTAATTTGATCTCTGAAATTATATAAGCACATATTGAAGGTCCTTTGCCACTTGGATGAAAAATCAGTACAACACAAGAAATATAACTGACGAAGAAATATTACAATTTGGAAGATAATATCAACTATGATAATGGTAATGTATTTCTCGGTATAACATTTTTGGATTTTCCCCTATTGGTCATACACATATATTTTCTTCTATTTCAATTTGACAATAATTCAAATATCCATACTTAACAATCAAACTTGATACATAAAATGAGATTTCTACAATATAACATGACATCCTTTAATTTTGTAAAGGGTTCCAATAAGATACATGTAAGCCATAATACAATCTATTATCAACATTACTCAAAGATAGTATTAAGCACTTCAATCCATGAAATAATAACTACTGTACCACTAATGCAATATTAAACTAACATTGCGTTAAATAATAAATAAAATTTTCTTCAATATTAATCATCCATAGTCAGCTATTAAAAAACAATTTAAGTAAAATTTTGAATCACTATTACAATCAAATTTTCCAATAGTACCAAACACCAAAAGATGGCAAGCTTCAATATTTGTAGTTGTAGTCCAACAACCTTGACTCCCTGCACTTGATCTCCTAGATTTGTATAGGGAATGGATCACTCTAGAAATGGAGAAGAGCTTCAATAAGCTCAAAGGTTCCCACTCATTACAATATCCACGCACAACAAAACTCAACTTAATCACTCAAAGAAACTATTGCATTGGGACAATCGTCCAACAATATGGTGCATGGAGGTGAGCCTCTTTTAATTTAGCTTTTATAGAATTTTTCATGGTTGCCACTTGTCTTTTCATGCAAATTTTTTGATTTCTTAAATTCCAATATTCCCATTATTCGCCTACTCATTGTCGCAATTTTATCGAGGCTCTCATGAATTTCAATTTATTATTTTCTTTAAAGGACTATTTTCCCTCACCCAAAAACATGTTTCTTATTTTTCTCTTAATGGTTCTTTGATCCCGTTTCAAATTTCCCTGTTTTGGTGCTCATGTGGTTCTTTAACTTGAGTAAACTATTAGATGTCACATTTATGTCTCTAACCTTCCCTTCCTTTTCTCCATTTCAAATTTTGGTTATAGATTCAAATCCTATGTTTCTTCCACGTGGAGGGGTTCTATTGAATATCCATTGTCCTTCTTTTAATTAGATTATATTTAATTTATGTAAACCTCCCCTTGAGTGGTTAACATTTTAATCAAAACTATTATTGTCATTTTATTTAGACAGAATATCCTCCCTACAATGTTTATGATAGCTAGATTATTTAATTAAGTTAATTTGCTCCATTTTGGTTTACTAAGGTTTGATTTTATTCTAACACCATAGTCCCTTTTTCCCGAGTTTTCTAGAATTTTTTACAGGATTTTACTTCTAGAACCCCCTTTTATGTATCCACCTTAACTTAAGTGTTTATTCCATTAACTTTAATTCCAATTACCTTTATCGATACCAAGGGTGCCAAGTCATTTTTTCTCTTCAAGAATCACCTCATATAATTTTAGGAGTGCCACAATACTTTCCCTTCAAGTATATATAAGTTATTGATAGGAATATCAACACAATGATGGAGACGATTGTTAAATACAAGGCCGTCCTTTCTTGTGTGAATAATGGTGATTAATGATTAAGGTATTTACCTTAATGTGCATCCCTCATATAAACCTCGCTAGTACCCAAATTTGCAATCCAACCCTCACAACATCATGCAAATTTGAGATGAAAGTTCCCAACACTTTCTAACCTAAGTTATGATTAGAGTGATAGTGGGTGTAATCAATAATGTTTTCAATTCCTCCAAAGAAAATCCAATTTTCCCCATACAACCCCATTACCCATATGTTATTTTTTTGGAAAACACATACCCTGATCTTACCTCCACTATACAATTCATCAATATTTATAAATGTATTCATCATTGATAATTAAAATTCAATATCAAATAGTACTAAATAATCAAACCAAAATCACTGCCCAATCATGTGCATATGCATCATCGTGGTCTCTTGCCACACTCAGACAATCATGAGTAACATAGTATCATAATGATTAGTCATTATAAACTATGCATATTAAAATACTTTATACCAACTACTAACATCAAGATAATGACCATAGTCTATCCAAATAGTTAGAAATGCATAACAAGAATCATCATCACATGAAATAGTAGTCAACTCATCAATATCTAATGTCCTCAAATAATATAGTGTAAGTCACAGTTTAGGTTTCAAAAGTAAAAATAAAACTCAAATTGTATGTCAAAGTGAAAGTTATGGCATAGAAGATATGGCCACCTTCATTATATAGCACTACCTAAATTGAATCAAATAGTTTCAGACATCCTTGAATTACAAATAGATCATGAAGGTGTATGTAAAGGTTGTGCTCTTGGAAAGAATATCAAGAAATCATTTCCAAGCAGTGATGATAGATCTAAATAAGTATTGGATTTTATTCACTTTGATGTATGTGGTTCAATGCCTACGAGATCGCTTGGAGGTTTATTGTACTATGTGACATTTATTGATGACTTCTCTCGTAAGACATGGATTTATCTCATGAAGACCAAGGATGAAGTCTTCACGAGATTTTAGAAATTCAAATATGAAGTGGAAAACTTGACAAGTAAGAAGATTAAGATTTTGAGATCTGAAAATGGAGGAGAATACACCTCAAAAGAACTTGTTTCTTTCTGTAAGAATGTTGGGATTAAGAGGGAGTTGATTGTTCCCTATAATCCACAACATAATAGTGTTGCAGAACAAAAGAATAGGTCCATTGAAGAATTTTTCAAAGTTATGATGCGTGATCAAGATTTTTCAATGTTCTTATGCGGAGAAGCATCATTGATAGTTGTATATATTCTACTTAGAAGTCCTCATTGAATTATGGAAGATATAACTTTTGAAGAAGCATTCTATAGACGAAAGCTAGAGGTTGGACATATGAGAATATTTGGTTTCAATATCTACATCCATGTTCCTAAGGATAAAAGGATCAAGCTTGAACCTTCATTAACTAAAGGCATATTTGTTGGTTACAATGTGTTGTGGCTCTTAGAGACAATCCCCAGGTTGAGGAGAAGGGTCAGTGCCTAGGACATCTTAGATTCTCTTGAAGATCAGTCAATGTTGCTCAAGAGTTAAATGTAAAATGATTTAAACCTGGTTCAATTATTTTACTCGGAGGAAAATCACATTTCATACATTGACATTATTTTATCCTAAAGTATCAATGTTCATTTGGGATGGCCTACACATAGAGAGTGGATTTTCTTCGACTGTTGTAGTATAGGTGAAAGAAAAAATGAAAGAAAGAAATCTGGTGCAGAGGGCTGGTGATATAATCATGTGCACTGAATTCCAGTAGAATTGTGAATGGACAAAGGGAATGAAATTATAAACCATAGAGCACATTTTAAGGCATTCAATCTTACATATTACAAGTACCATTTGTCATATCATGACATAGATAAATCTAACATACACGAATTAGTTTCAACAGCTACAATTACATGATTTCTAAGAGGAAAGAAACACATGAAATTGATAAACAAATTTAGGAACACATACACCATACATCAGCGCTTGGAATCACCAAAGACTTCTTCATTAATCATCAAGGACAACATACATTTCATAAAGCTTAAGAACTTGCAAAACTCACAGAAGATTATGGCCTTTAGAATAGAAAAATGAACCCTTACAAATGATTTCTTCTTCCCTTTTATAGGGAGAGTCCCAACAAAAATAGTTACAAAAATATCTTGAAGTGTTATAGTTGTGTAAAATAATAAGTTGTGCAAGTGTGTAAATGGCCTAGTTGTCCTAATTATTACATAATAAACTTAATTCCTTCTTGAAAATAAAATAACTACAATATTTTCAAAATGACTGATATGTCATGATTCAAAATAAAAAAAAATCTTCACTACTCGCTCGCTTGATCTTTTGAAGTGGACCCATGCTCCATTGTCCAAACTAGTGGTGGGTTAATTAGTTGGTCACACCTTTGCCATAGAATTGGATCTGGCATGGGGGTGTGAATAAGAGTATTGTAGGCCATCCTTAAATTCAATATCTCAATGTAATCTGGCATGATAGGTGGTAGTCCCATCTTGCTTCCTTCAGTGAGGTTCTTGGGAAGACTTGGAGACAAGGTTTGACCCCCTCGAATTCATCCCAACCGTCAATTT
This sequence comes from Pinus tabuliformis, assembly GCA_031772625.1. NCBI lineage: Eukaryota > Viridiplantae > Streptophyta > Pinopsida > Pinales > Pinaceae > Pinus > Pinus tabuliformis. Next base: position 238,120,128 of record CM062805.1, read on the forward strand.
GCGTGATTCACTTTATTGACTCTAACCTTTCGGCGATAAACGTCGACTTAACTGTCATGCTTCTTTACGTGATGAAGCATAACCCAGAGGATCAGAATCTCGTAATTGTCTATTAATTCACAAAGGGTTACTGAGTTGCAAGGAGCAAGGAAAACTGGCAGAGAAATATCAAAATCCCAGAATCCCTTGAATTTTTCTAATTCAATTTGAAAAGGAGCTAGGGGCTAGAGCACCGGGGCATTCGAGTTCCAACTCTGCAGTGAGGAAGTCCTAAGCAACACCATTTTTAGTGCACAGAAGCTGCCAAGTGGGAGTGGGCCTTCCCCCACTTTCTAAATGTAAATGATTAAATAACAAACACATATGGCGTGAATCCCCATCCATCTAGAAGCAACCTCCCCCAGGAGAAGCTTCATCACATAAAGAAGTGTGATAGTTAAGTCGACGCTTGCCCCCAGAAGGTCAGAGTCAATAAAGTGAATCACACAAATTGACGGTTGGGATGAATTCCACGAGGTCGAACCTTGCCTCCAAGTCTTCCCAAGAACCTCACAGTAGGAAGTAAGATGGGACTGCCACCTATCATGCCAGATTACACTGATCTCTTGAATTTAAGGATGACCTACAATACTTGTATTCACACCTCCATGCCAGATCTAATTCTATGGCAAAGATGTGACCAACTGGTTAACCCATCACTAGTTTGGACAGTGGAGCATGGGTCCACTTCGAAAGATCAAGCGAGCCAATAGTGAAGATTTTCTTAGATTTTGAATCATGACATATCAGTGTCATTTTGCAAATTTTGTAATTATTTTATTTTCAAGAAGGAATTAAGATTTTTATGAAATAATTAGGACAACTAGGCCATTTCACGCTTACAAAACTTATTATTTTACACAACTATAGCACTTCAAGATATTTTTGTAACTATTTTTATTGGGACTCTCCCTATAAAAGGGAAGAAGAACTCATTTGTAAGGGTTCATTTTTCTATTCTAGAGGCTATAATATTTTGTGAATTTTTCAAGTTTTGAAGCTTTATGAAATGTATGTTGCCCTTGAATATTAATGAAGAATTATTTGGTGATTCCAAGCGCTGATATATGGTGTATGTTTTCATATCTTTTTTTATCAATTTCATATTTGTTTCTTTCCTCGTAGAAATCATGTAATTGTATTTGTTGAAACTCAGTCGTGTATGTTAGATTTATCTATGTCATGCTATGACAAATGGTACTTGTAATATGTAAGATTGAATGCCTTAAAATGTGCTCTATGGTTTATAATTTCATTCCCTTTTTCCATTCATAATTCTACTGGAATTTAGTGCACGTGATTATATAACTAGCCCTTTGCACTAGATTTATTCTTTCATTTTCTCATTCACCTATACTACAACAGTCAAAGAAACTCCGCTCTCTGTGTGTAGGCCATCCCAAATGAACATTGATACTTTAGGATAAAATAATGTCAATGTATGAAATGATATTTTCCTCTAAGTAAAATAATTTAACCAAGTTTAAATCATTTTACATTTAACTCTTGAGTAAAATTGACTTATCTTCAAGAGACTCTAAGATGTCCTAGGCACTGACCCCTCTCCTCAACCCGGGGATTGTCTCTATGAGCCACAACACACTGTAACCAACAAATATGCCTTTATTTCATGAAGGTTCAAACTTGTTCCTTTTATTCTTAGGAACATGGATGTATAGATTGAAACCAAATATTCTCATATGTCCAACCTCTAGCTTTCATCTAGAGAATGCTTCTTCAAGAGTTACATCTTCCAGAATTCAATGAGGACTTCTATTTTGAATATATACAATTGTAAATGATGCTTCTCCCCATAAGAACATCGAAAAATGTTGATCATGCATCATAACCTTGAAAAAATATTCAATGGACCTATTCTTTTGTTCTGCAACACTATTCTGTTGTGGATTATAGGGAACAATGAACTCCCTCTTAATCCCAACATTCTTATAGAAAACAACAAGTTCTTTTGAGGTGTATTCTCCTCCATTGTCAGATATCAAAATCTTGATCTTCTTACTTGTCAATTTTTCCACTTCATATTTGAATTTCTAAAATCTCGTGAAGACTTCATCCTTGGTCTTCATGAGATAAATCCATGTCTTACGAGATAATCCATCAATAAATGTCACATAATACAATGAACCTCCAAGCGATTTCATAGGCATTGGACCACATAAATCAAAGTGAATAAAATAAAAGACTTACTTAGATATATCATCACTACTTGGAAATAGTTTCTTGATATTAGTTTAGGTAGTGTTAGATAATGAAGGTGACCATATCTTCTATTTCATAACTAGCTTGGATTGTTTTCATCATGTACTAGGGTTGTAGATGGTCGGCTCACAAGCATATACAATTTTCCTTCACGAATCCCAATAACCCTAGCATCATATATATTGGAGCCCTTGGACCACACAAGTACTTTTCCATCAAAAAAAACTATTATATCTCCTTTACCTTCTGAACATGAAATAAAGGCTAGATTCTATTTCAAACTTGGTACATATAGGGCATTGTTGAGATGAACATTGTTACCAAATTCTAACTTAGTGGATGCCTTTCCAACTCCTTTGACTACATAGTTGTGGTTGTCTCCAAGATCAACCCTTTGAGATAGTCTCTTTTCCATCATGCTAGTAATCTTTCCACGATATTCGGTCATATGTCTTGAAGCACCACTATCTACCAACCACATATAGTCATCATTTGAAATAGAACCTGTTAGAGAAAAAAAGTAAAATAAATCTTTGTCACCCTTAGACTTCCTTGTATGTTCATCTTCAACATCTGTTATGGAAGCATGTTGTTTTCCCTTTCTCTTTTTTTTATTAGACATCTCAAGACAGTCTCTTTTATAATGTACAAGTTTTTGACAACCATAACATTTAATCTTTTACATATCCTTCTTCTTTTGGAGAGAAGGTGATTTCATATGCTTCGTCATATCAATTTCATATGCTTTCCACATGTCCACCTCTCAATGAATTATTTCTAACGCCAGTTATGACTAATGATATATTACCACCTATCCAGCCAGAGGAGAGAGAAAAGGGCCCCAAAACCTTTGTTGTGTGGATAATTTCTTTGTAAATGGTTAAATCTCAGTGCCTTCGAAAATTCATTTAACCCAAGGTTATGAGGTTTCGAGGTCATGGGATTTAGGCTTCCAATTTCTATTATGGGGCTCCAGGGTCACGATATTTAGACCTCCAATTTCTGTTATGGGGTTCCGTCTGTTATGCTACCAACTCACAAAGTAGAAGAAAAGATAGATCAACGTCATAAAAATTATCCTCTTTGAGGAGGAAACCTCCTTTACATTACATAAATAAACAATTCTTGGATGATACAAATGATAATACCTCCTTGGTATATATAGGATTATAAGAGGTCACAATATAATTAGAGCCTACATAACAATAATAATGTAATGACACAATAATAATGGGCTTCTATGGGGCACAAAAATAACAATATGGGAGATACATGGGCACAACAATAACAATAGTGGCTACACTACAATAAAAATAAGGGGGATACACTAGTATTATAGGGACCTAACATGCCCCTCTCCTTCAAAAAAGTGTTGTCCTCAATGCTTGAGTAGTTCCATATGCTTCTATATAAAATTCTCATCCTCCCATGTGGAATCTTCAGCGAGTAAGTTCTTTAACTTAATGAGATACTTTGAAATTAATCGATTATGTAGTTGTCGGGTTCTTGTTTACGTGACTACTTCAGGTTAAAATATGATTTTTTCTTTCTTTGTTAAGTTTTGTCAACACTACTTGAACTCAGAGCTTGTCACTGATAACCTTCTTTAAACATGAAACATGGAAAACTGGGTGTACTCAGGAAGATGCATGCATCTCCAATTTGTATGTCGTAGTACCAATATTTTGTAGCACCTTGTAAGGACCATAGTACTTGGGTGATAATTTATTATCCTTCTTATCTTGCTTGAGGGGCATTTGTTTGTATAGTTGTAGTCGTAAAAATACCTAGTCGCCTACATCAAAACTTCTTTCACTGTGATGCTGATATTCCTGTTGTTTCATTCACTTTTCTCTAGAGTGAGGTTATCCTTTAAGAGTTGGAGAACTTGTTATTTATGCTCAATGTGATATTCCACCGCTTGAACCTTAAAATTTTCTCTTAAAGATGATGTGATGGATGGTGGATGATATCCATAAAGTCCCATAAATGGGTCATTTTTGTTGCAGTATGGAAGGAAGTATTATACCACCATTCAGCTAGAGGTAACCACTTGAACCATTATGTTTGTTTATCAAATACAAAGCAATGAAGATATCCTTCCAAACATTAGTTCACTATCTCAGTTTTCCTATCAGATTGAGGATGATAAGATGAGCTATAAGCTAATTGAGTACCAAGACAAGAAAATAATTCCGTCCAAAAATTTCCAGCGAAAATGGGATCTCTGTCGCTTACATTAATATTTGGGTTTCCATGTAGCTTTTGAATTGTTTCCATAGAAACAATATAAATTGTATTGGCTTTAAAAGCATGAGATACTGCATAAAAATGTGCATACTTGATAATTCTATCAACTACCACCATGATAACACTCCTTCCTTCAAACTTGGGTAAACCTATGATAATATCCATTGAGATATCCTCCCAATGTTGACTTGGAATCACTAAAGGTTGTAACAGACCCGGGGTCTTAATTGTCTCAAATTTATTTTGTCTGAAAACCAAACATTCTGCCACAAAATTTTGAATATCATATTTAATGCCATCCCAAAAACAATTCCTTCTTGACTTTGTGGTAAATTTTTAAAATGAATCATTTTTCCAACTAAATGTATCAAGTGTACTAGGATCTTGTTGTATCTTTTTAATGAGTTTCCACACCTCTTCGTCATTCTTCCATTCATCCTTTGCTTCGGTTATCCAATCAGGTTGGATAATAGAAACGGAACAAAGCAATTCTTCCACATGCTCATCATTTCTTGAAAGTGCATCTGCAACAACATTTTTCTTCCATTTTTTGTAGATGATTTCAAATTCATAACCCAACATATTTGTGACCCATTTTTTTTGCTCTTCTGAAGATAATATTTTTTCCAAAGTCATTTAAGACTATCATTATTTTTTTTACCTTGAAATGTATTCCAATTAGGTAAGGTCGTCATTGCTTTAGTGCATGTAGTATTGTCATCATTTCCTTCTCATAAATAGGTTTGTGTAAATACTTTCCTTTTATTGGACAACTTTCAAAAGCAATGGGTCTTCCTTATTGCATTAAAACAACACCAACTCCATTTCCTGAGGCATCACATTCCACAATAAATGTTTTTTTGAAGTCTGGCGTAGCTAAGACCAATGCTTGCCACATTGCCTCTTTAAGATGTTCAAAGGCCTTAGTTGCTTATGGAGTCCAAGAAAATTCATCTTTCTTTAGTAATGTTGTTATAGGTGCTTCTATTCTCCCATAATTCTTAACAAACATGCGATAATATCCTATCAACCCAATAAATCCTCGAAGATGCTTTATGGTTGAGGGGATTTTACATTCCTTAATGGCTTTAATTTTGTTAGGGAATACCTTAACATCCTCATGAGATACAATATGACCCAAATATTCCACCTCATGTACTCCAATAAAAATTTAGAGGTTTTTGCATATAATTGTTTATCCTCCAATAGTTTGAGCACCCTATCAACATGTTGAACATGATCCTTCCAAGACTTGTTGTAGATTAGTATATCATCAAAAAATACTAACACAAATTTTCTAAGGAAGGGTTTGAAAATGGAATTCATCAAACCTTGACATGTAGAAGGTGCATTAGTAAGGCCAAAAGGCATGACCAAAAATTCATAATGTTCCTCATGAGTTATGAATGTTGTTTTCGGAATGTCTTCAGTCTTCATTCTAATTTGATGAATATCATGAACGAAGTTCCATCTTGGTAAAGTAAATTTCTCCATGTAATTCATCCAACAATTCATCAATGACAGGAATGGGAAATTTATCTTTAGTAGTGAGCTTGTTGATCTCCCTATAATCCGAACATATATGCCATGATCCATCCTTCTTGTGCACCAATACTACTAGAGCAGAGAAAGAACTTTGACTAGGTTGAATTGTACCGACCTCTAGCATTTTTGTAACCATACGTTCCATTTAACTCTTTTAGGCATATGGATATCTGTAAGACTTTATGTTTGGGGGAACACTTCCTGAAATCAAATGAATAGCATGACCATTAATGAATAGGTGGGAGGCCTTTGGGAATCTCAAATACCTTGGAATGATTGTCTAAGACTTTTTGGAGATCTGGAGAAGTAAATGATTTCGATGTTTCAACCTCTAGTGAGCATAATTGTGCAATTAAGACCCATTATTCTTTCTTGAGAACAATTGTCATTCCATTAGAGATTATTATATTTCTTGGTTTCCCGGAAATGCCCCTTAATTCAACTTCCTTTCCTTCCCAAAATAATTCAAGAAAAATTCTTGAAGATTAAAATTTATCGTCCCCAAATATTGTAACCATTGGAATATTAGAACAACATCAGCACCATTGATTGAATGGAAATAATTGGGTTATCCAATACATATTCCCCCATGGTTAGCTTTATATTATGGTAATTTGCAAAGAAATTTATAGTTCCTCCATTTGTAACCATCTCTTGACACTCTGGTGTTGGATATAGGAAGCAATTCAATTCCTTGGCTATCTTACAATGAATAAAATTATGGGTAATACCCAAATCAATCAACACTATTACCTTTTTCTTCTTGACATATCCTTCTATGTTGAGAGTTTGAGGAGTGGTAATTCATGCCAATGCATTACAAGATATGTTCAGATTCATCTCTTATTTCTCTGGGGTTGGATTATGGTGTATATCCTCCTCTTTTGATGTTTCATGTTCCTTTTCTTCCTCCTCTTCACAATCTATGTAAAATAATTTCTTCTCAACACACTTATGACCTTTAGTGTATTTTTTATCACAATTGTAATAAATCCCTCTTGCTCTTTTTTCCTCCAATTTTTGTGGTGTAAACATTGTAATTTGTGTAAGGCTAGGAGCAACAACACTTCCATCTTTATAGTTGTGAGTGGTAGACCTCCTCGTTTCCATAATTTTTCTTTCAACTTTTCTTTCCACCTTGAATGTCTTCTCCAATGAATTAGGTTCCTAAAGGAAAACCTCATGTTGGATTTAATCCTTTAAATTCCCTATGAAGACATTAATCCTATGCTCCTATAGAATATTAGATACCATGATATTCAAATTTTTGAAGTCCTCAATGTGCTCCACCATTTAACCCTTTTGTTTGAGAATTATCAATTGGCTAAAGAAGGTGTTGCTCTTTGTATCCTCCTAATGTGTTATCATTTCCTCCGTAAAAATTGACCAAGTGAAAAGTGGTTTACAAGAACAAATCCATCGATATTGTATGAAATTATTGGGTTCTAAATACAAATATGAAATGCGTACCTTTTGTGTATGTTGCACATAATGGAGATCAAAATATTTCTCCATTTGTAATATCCATGTTACCGGATCCTTGCCATCAAACTTCCTCATATCGATATTTGGAATGTGTTGGGTCTTAAACCCAACATTGGATTCTCTAAAATCATAATTCGTATTCCTTTTGTCCTCGTCATTATTTTTATGAACTACCTTGTCACCATGGGAAGCCTTTTTTGCAGCAACTTTGTCAACCCTTCCATCTTGACATTCATAATTGCTTCCACGTCTACTTTTAAACCATCCTTAAAACCTTCCATGTCCCTTTTTATTTTTACTTCTAATCCAGCCATCTTAGCATTCACCATTGATTCCAATTCATTTTTGGTTACTCTTTGCGAGAGCGAAATTTGTTCCACTTGGTCTCGTAATTTTGATATATCATGTTGCATTTCTTTCTCTTCTTCATGTGTCATAGTAGAGCTTTATGGTTGCTTACTAGGTGTTTCCATTTTCTTGCTTCAAGGAATTTTGGAATCAAAAAATGATATCTATGCTTCACTCCACCCTTGAATCACTTCAAACTTATTTTTCAAACAAAATTTATGCAAACTTTAAAAAAATACACACCTTTTTCTTTCTTTTTAGGAGCTCGATATTGAAATTGTTGTATGTCTATAATTTCAGAACTCCAAGATCTAAAATTTTGTCTTATGGTATCCCTCTAAATCATCTTTCCAATGCCACAATTCAGACTAAAAATGGAGTCTTCAAGAAAATGTTATTCCCAATCTCCCACGATGACTTGATTATGGTCTAGTTTAGTAGAGTAAACTTGTAATGAATTCCACATGTCAATGCTTCAACCTTCAACCCTAAAAATGATACATGACAGACTACAATTCGTTCACTTTCAGTCACTTCTCACGAAATTCAAATCCGATGCATGTAGAGGAAGTTATGACGATTTTCCCAAGGTCACTGGTTTGAGAATGAATTCTGGAGCATCCAAATACCCTAACTTCTTCGAACCATATCTCATAAATATAGTTAACCAAGATCTGAATTTTTTACAGGAAGTTTATCAAGATTTCATATCCATGTGGTCATAATGTCAGCTTTTGAAACTTCGTAGAAAAAAATTCTAGGATGACCTGTTTTAAGCAACAAAACCCTAGAATCCAAAACTCTGATACCAAATGTTATGCAACCATCTCACAAAGCAGAAGAAAAGATATATAAATGACTTAAAAATTATCCTCTTTGAGGAGGAAACCTCCTTTACATTACATAAATTAACAATTCTTGGATGATATAAATGATAAGACCTCCTTGGTATATATAGGAGTCTAAGGGTCACAATTTAATCAGACCTACATAACAACAATAATAATAGTGGGCTTCTATGGGGCACAACAATAAAAATTTGTGGGAAACATAGGCAAAACAATAACAATAGGGGGCTACACTGCAATAAAAATAAGTGGGATACACTGGTATTATAGGGACCTAACATTGTTAGGAGTCAGACCCAACTCTGACAGTTGATAGATCCATGGTCCCATGGTCCCCGAAGCTTTTTGAAATTGATTTTCTAAAGCATTTCGGGATTCTAGGGTTGTGGGGTCTCTAGGATTTTGACCTTTTATATTCCCAACTTTGACTTCCTCTATATTTTGATATAGGAGTTATATACTTCTTTATAGCATTGGAAATATCTTCTAGATCACTTTTTGATTGAGTGGGTTCGATGTGGTCTTTGAGCTCATCTACTACTCTGAAAATGGCCCAAAAATATGTTATCCTTTGCACCTTGACCCCTTTTCTATATGAAGAATAAAAGGAAAGAAGAGGAGTGTAAAACATCGGCTCCAACTGGTGACAGTGTCTTGCTAGCAAGGCACTGAGAACTTACAAAATAGTAGCCTTGTTGGGCATGGATTCAAAAATATATACAAAACTAAAAATGAAATAAACACTCTGGTACTTATAATGGCTCTTTGGTATTTACAATGTTATTGGATACATGAATTTAGTGTTGAAAGTAGTGCTTGAGGTATTTCCCATTTACAGGCAGCTCAAACACTTCACCATCCAGATTTTCCAACAAGAATGTGTTATTACCTTTGGCTTCAGCTACCTTGAAGGGCCCAAACCACAAAGGATCAAATTTTCCATGTTTTCCTTTGTCTTCTCTCCTGACATCCCATCTAAGCACAAGGTCACCTCGATGGAAAATTTTGTCTTTGGCCTTTTTGTCAAGCAGAGCCTTCATCTTTTCCTAGTACTTGACCAAGTTATGAGTCACCTGCTCTCTCTTCTCCTACAATTAAACCAACTGGTCTAGCATCCTGGTCAATGGATTAGGTTCCTCCTCTGCATCATGAATTAACTTAGCCACTGGCATGGCCAATTGACTAGGGAGCAATTTTGCAGTACCATATACTAATTTAAACGGTGATTTACCGTGGATCTTTTTGTTGTGACTTTGTTTTCCCAAAGAGAAAATTTAAGCTGGGAGTCCCAACTTTTCTTATTCTTTGCAATAGTTTTCTTTAAAATACTCACCAAAGTATTTTTTGATGACTTTTCTAACCCATTTACCTGTGGATAATAGATGGTAGAGTGACCAAGTATGACATTATGCTTCTGGAAAAAATCCATAATTTTTGCAGACTTAAACACCTGGGCATTATCAGTCACTATCTTCTTCGGACAACCAAATCTAGAAAAAATATTTTCTTCAAGGAATTTTATAACCACTGAATCAGTTGCAGTTTGGGTAGGAATGGATTCCACCTACTTTGTAAAATAGTCAGTTTCTCTCAAAATATGTTTATGTTGTCCACTGGAAGGTGGATTGATTTCTCCTATAAAATCCAATGCCCACTTCCTAAAAGGTTCCTCCACAAAAACTGGAATCAATGGGCTAGCTTCTTCTTCTTAGCAAAAATCTGGCACTCCCTACAACCTTTTACCAGCTTATAAATGTCAGAAAAAAGGTAGGCAATAAAAACTAGCCTTCATGATCTTGTATGTTGTAACCTTCCAACTATAATGGCCTCCACAAACAAAACCATGGTATTCAATTATAATCTCAGGAATTTCATCTTATGTTAATCACAACAGCAATACACCCACAAGATCATTCCAATACAACTGGCCATTTGTGAATACATATTTTTGGGCTTTCATCCTCATCGTCGTATATTGAATTATGTCCAAATATGTTGGACAACTAAGAAATAATAGATAATGGACAATAATTTTGTACCAATCTGAACAAAAATATTTATAAGCAATTTTATTATCTTGTTTACTAGAGTGGCCCTCCTTACCTACTGCACTTGATCCAAAAGTCTTAGCCAACAAATGTATTCCCATCGCTTGATTGTTTGCATCTGATAAGATCTTGGCTAAACCTTGCCCCTTTATTAATTTATTTGTCTTGATGTCCATGTCATACTCTTGAATTTTGGCTATCCAATTTCCCCTTTTTCCCTCGTTGTCTCCCTGTGTGAGAATGTCCTCACAACTATTTTAGAAACATAGGAAATTATCTTACACTGCAAAATATAAGTCCTAAAAGCCTTCACGGCCTTAACTATAACATAGGCCTATTTTTCCAAGATGTTATACTACAATTTTCCATCCCTCAATACTTGGCTAAAAACTTCCATTGTTTGTTCTTTCGCTTCTTCATTTTTTTGCAATAGGACAACTGCAAAAGTGTTAGGGGATGCAAAAGAAAAGATAAGGAATGGCTTTTGGTAATAGAGGCTAGCCAAAACTAGAGCCTCTCCAAAGGCCCATTTAATTCTGGAAAATGATTCTCTTGCCTCTGTAGTCCATTTGACCTATTTGTCCTTTTTCAACATGTTTGTAATCTCCTTCACAATCTCAGCATAGTTGGGCACAAATCTCCTCAAGAAGTTTATCCTACCCAAGAAGACATGTATCTCCTTCTTGTTTCTTGGCAAAGGGATGGTGCTAATTGCTTCTACCCTCTTGGGCTCAATTTTTACTCCTTCTATTGAGACTATATGCCCCAACATTTTTCCTTCTTTGGGGGAAAATTGAGACTTATTTGGATTCAGGGAAAAACCATACTTCTTGCATTTCTCAAATGTATATTGCAAATGTTATAAATTTTCTTCATCAAAATTTGAGAATGCCATTATATCATCCAATTAAATCACCAAAAAATAAGCTTTCTCCCCAAAAAAATCTATATCTGTTTCCCTTTGAAAGGTGGCACTAGCATTCATGAGACCAAAAGGAATTCTGGCATACATAAACGACCTGTAAGGTGTGGTGAAGGTTGTATTTTTATGATATTTAGGATGCACAAAATCCTGTTGTACCCAGAGAACCCATCAATCATGGACAATCTTGATGACCCCACCACCTTCTGCAAAATATAATCCATCTTGGGCAGGAGGTAATTATCTTTTAGAGAGGCCATGTTCAGGTTTCTGAAATCCACACACAACCTGATCTCTCCATTCTTTTTCTTGATAGGGACCAAATTAGCTACCCAATCTGAATACCTCAAGGGTACAATGATTTTAACTTGGAGCATTTTTCATATTTCTTTCTTTATCAATGGAATAAATAGGGGATTTATTTTCCTAAGCTCCTACTTGTGAGGTTTAATTCCAGACTTCAGAGGAATCTTATGTTGAATGATATTGATATCATAAGTCTTCAATTCATCATAAGACCAAGAAAAAATATCAACATACTTTCTAAATAGGTCAAGATACTTTTGTTTGTATCCTTCTGGGATCCCCTTGGACAACTTAATTAGTTTGGGTTGTTTTTTTGTGCCAATGTTACAGTCTTTTGTATCCTCCTCACACTCCTTCTTGGCTAGTTTGACTGCCACATCATTAACATAAAACAACCTTTCCAATGGAACCAACCCCTTTGGGATTATGTTTCCCTTCAACTACAAAATTTTATGCCCGACCATAGATTCCTCCCAAGGCACTTTTTGTTCAACTACTTCAATTTCCTCAATATCTTCACCCTCTTGGTCTATTAGTGCATTAGGAAACTCTCCAATTACCTCCATAAACCTTTTAATCTAATCTTTGACCTCAAACACCTGCTAATATTTCACATTATCAGGCACTGAGGGTCTGTGCCTAACTTCCACTTCATACCTGAGCAGGGGATTTTGTGGGGGCTTGAAAGTGTTGGTTGTTGTTTCCAAGGAATCTTCCATTCTATTTTTCTCCCTAGGAAGAAATTAAATATTAAATGCCAAAAAGAAATTCTCAACTAGGTCCCACACCTCATTTTTATAGGATTTTAACCTGGGATGTTTGGTTTGGCATTGATTCTTAATTTGTTTCACAAAAAGCTTGGAATCTCCAAAAACTATCAAACATTCAATTTTCATATCTCTAACAGCTTGTAGGCCCAACACCAATGCTTCATATTCAACAATGTTATTTGTAGTGTCAAATTCCAACTTATATGAAAGAGGAATGAGGTTACCTTCAGGGGATCTTAGCAACACTCCTGCTCCATTTCCTTCCTTGGAGTAGGCTCCATTGAAGTATAACTTCCACACACAGTCAACTTTCACTTGCTTCTGATTGGCCTGTGAGGGAATTTCCACTTGGGTATCCTCCATAACTTGATCATCCATTTCTAGAAAAAAGCATGAAATATATTTTTCTTGGCCATATACAGGAGAGTTGTTTGAATTATCTTCTCTAGTGACAATTTTTACAAACCTGGATTCTTTATACAGCCTGCGCTCTTCTCCACCAAACACTGGAATAGTGGCATATGTAAGATCTAGTTTGATGGACCCTCCAAGCTTCATTCCCTAGGATCTGGAGAGGAGCATACCAAATCTTGCAGGAATGTTTGCAACCACAATATCCATTACCACACTCTTCACAGGAATTTGAGCTAGATTAACCACTAAATCCTTGATCATCCAAGGCATTTTACTCTTTTGGAATCAAAGGAATACAAGTCCTTATATGGTTTTTTTATTTGCAGGCATAATTGTTCCATGGCAGTCAAAGGCATAAGATTATGAGAAGCCCCTGAATCAATCATGAAATTATGCAACAATAGATCATGAACCACTAAGGTAACATAGAATGGAGGTGTGGAAGGGTCTTTCTCCTCCACATGTGGGCCAAACATGACTACAAGCCTTTCTTCCTACAAATTTAAATTGTCTTGTGATGAGGCAATATGAGACACATCCATGAAATCAGAGACTTGTTTTTTATAAACAGGTTGTTTCAACAATTCAGTCAAGGGAATATATATATTCACCTTCTCTAACTCCTTTTGTAAATTGAAAATAGAGGCATTCCTATCCATCTTCACTGGGTCAATTGGCTCTTTGTTTTATTGATGTATTGGCTTTGTTTGCATTAGTATTTACTCTATATTTTCATATTCAGATTTTGAATGAATGGGGTGGGAGGTTTCTCCTTTGGTTGGTAGATCAGGGCTAGCAGGTTTTTTCCCCTTATCAGTTTGTTTGGGGGTGGCAGGTTGGACAGTTTCTTCATTTTGGTATTGTGTCTTTTTTCTGGATCTCAAATCATATCTCCTATTCAATTGAGCTTGCATGAAATCAACAATCTCCTTACAGTAAACATCTATCTCTTCTTCATCCAAGGGGAGATTATGATCATCCTCCTCTCCTCCATGTGCTTTTGTCTCATGCTCTTCTTCTGAAAGAGTTGAGTATTGATTCTCTTGAACCTCAATAGCATCTTCAATACTTTCCTCAAGATCATCTTCTAAATATAAGGGAGGTTGTATTTGATATTGTTGGTCTTTTATTTCTCTTTGCAATAGTTGCAAAGGAGGTCTCCTATATTAGGGATTGAAGTTTCTGTTGGGGCCTTATTGGATCTGTCAAGGAGGATTTTTGTTTTCCAACTCTAGCTTCACCAGCTTGTTTGAAAGGTTTCTAATCAACTTATTCATTTCATCCAGCTTTTGCTCTTGAGAATCCCTAGCTTGGCCAGAGGAGTTGGCTTCCTCCTTTCCTCTTCTCTTATCACTATGTTCTCCCTTTCCTTTCAACTTCCCTACAGATGCAAAGTTTGCTTCAACTTCTAGAGCATTATTCTAGATTTAGTCCAGTGTGAGGGATTTCCTCTCTCTAAGGATAAACCCAAAATATGACTCAAAGGCTCCAACAAACACCACCTTAGTTGTTGCCTATGGAGGTTTAATCTCAACAGGCATGATGTTATACATTTTACTAAATATTTTTATAAATTATGTGACATCTTCATTGTGCCTTTTCTTTATTGCATTAAACTCAATCAAGAAATATCCATGGTCTTTCTTCTCCCCCCATTTCTACATAAAGGTGTTCTCCAATTCCTCCCAAGTGTTGATTGAGTTGTTTGGCAAGGTCTTAAACCATTTCCTAGCCTCACCATCTAAGGACTAGACAAATAGCCTTAGGACTACATCCAAATGTTCTACATTAAATTTTTCTTTAAATGCATAGAAGATCTCAATATGATTTTGGGTTGTGATATCATCTTCTCCAGTGAATCTACAAAGGATCTTGAGATATTCATCGGGCATTGCATTCAAACGTTGTTGTAGATTAAAAGGAACATATATGTTGATTAAAAATCCAGGGACATCCATATTGTGCAGAGGAGGTTGAAAAACAGTTGTTGCA
This sequence comes from Pinus tabuliformis, assembly GCA_031772625.1. Classification (NCBI taxonomy): domain Eukaryota; kingdom Viridiplantae; phylum Streptophyta; class Pinopsida; order Pinales; family Pinaceae; genus Pinus; species Pinus tabuliformis. The sequence goes on from CM062805.1 coordinate 238,135,315, forward strand.
GTGTTTGGGCGAGAGGTTGGGTGAACAACACTAGATATAATTTGGTGTGAAGTAACTGTGGGGGTTTGAGATGGACTATTAATAAGAATATCTTTGACTTGTTTAAATTTTGGGAAGGTATGATATGTAAAAGGATCAGAGCTAATAAAAAATTCTTCAATCTTCGGTTCTGGAAAATAAAAATCAAATGGGGGAAAACGACCTTCCGAAAATTCTAAAACTTTGGATGAGGTTTCAGGATATTTTATCTCATATTTCTGAGAGAGAGAATTTGAGGCCTCTTGGGAAAAGACAATAGGGTCTGGATTTCTTGGGGTTCTTTCTCTCCAAATTCTCCTGGAGATAAATTTTTCTGGGTCAAACTTAGGAGGATTTTTCTGCTGAGAGGTATCTGAATGAGTATGAGGCCTTCTAAAAGCCATGGTTATAGTTTAAGGACTCTGTTAGGTGAAAAATATCAACCCACACTTCCTTTTCTCACCATACAAAAGGAATGTTCCAAAATCATACCCAGGGAAATATATTCTAATTCGTTCCCCAACAATGGCACCAGAATATTTTGTGGCTCCTAGAGACAACCTCCAGGTTGAGGAGAAGGGTCAGTGCCTAGGACATCTTAGAGTCTCTTGACTATAACTCAATGTTTCTCAAGAGTTAAATGTCAAATTATTTAAACCTGCTTCAATTATTTTACTCAAAGGAAAATCACATTTCATACATTGACAATATTTTATCCTAAAAAACTGATGCTCGATTAGGGGGGCCTACATACAGAGAGTGGAGTTTCTTCGACTATTGTAGTATAGTTGAAAGAAGAAACGAAAGAATTAAATCTAGTGCAGAGGGCCAATGATAGAATCCTATGCACTAAATTCCACTAGAATTATGAATGGACAAAGGGAATGAAATTAGAAACCATCGAGTGCATTTTAAGGCATTTATTCTTACATATTACAGGCACCATTTTTCATAGCATGACATTGATAGATATGACATACAAGATTCAGTTCCAATAGCTACAATTACACGATTTCTAAGAGGAAATAAACACATATGAAATTGATAAACAAATAGAGGAACACATACTCCACATATCAATGCTTGGAATCACCAAAGACTTCTACATTAATCTTCAAGGACAACATACATTTCATAAAGCTTTAGAACTTTTGAAACTCGAAGAAGATTATGGCCTCTAGAATAGAAAATCTAACCCTTACAAATGAGTTCTTCTCTTTTATAGGGAGATTCCTAACAAAAACAATTACAAAAATACCTTGAAGTGCTACATCTATCTAAACTAATCAGTTGTGCAAGAATTCCAATGGCCTAGTTGTCTTAATTATTACATTACAAACTTGATTCCTTCTTGAAAACAAAATATTTACAAAGTTTTAAAAATGACAGTGTAAGTCATGATTCAAAATCAGAAAAAATATTCAATGTTGGCTCACTTGATCTTTCGAAGTGGACCCATGCTCCATTGTCTAAACTTGTGGTGGGTTAACTAGCTGGTCACTTCTTTGCGATAGAACTGGATTTGGCGTGGGGTGTTAATCAGAGTACTACAAGCCATCCTTAAATTTGTGAGGTCAGTGTAATTTGGCCTGATAGGTGGTGGGCCCATCTTACTTCCTTTGACGGGGTTCTTGGGCAGACTTGGAGGCAAGGTTCGAACCTCCAAAATTCATCCCAACCATCGATTTGCATGATTCACTTTATTGATTTTGACCTTTTGGGGGCAATCATCAACTTACATGCCACTCTTGTTTACCCATTAGAGCTTCTCCCCAGTGAGGATGCTTCGAGATGGATGGTGGTCTACCCCGTAGGTGGTTGTTATTTAACTGTTTACATTTGGAAAGTGGGGGAAGGCCCACTACCACTTGGAAGTTCCTATGCACCAAAAATGGTGTTGCCTAGGACTTCCTCACTATTGAGCTAGAACCCATATGCCCTGGTGCTCTGATTCCTATTTCCTTTTGGAAATGAATTAGAAAAAAACACGAGATTCTAAGATTCCAAGATTTATCCATCATTTTTCCCTACTCCCCACAACCATGCGCCCCTTTGGGAATCAATAGACAGTTACGAGATTCTGACCCTCCGGGGTATGCTTTTGGGATGAAATCATGTGTATATCAACCAGACCATGTGTCGACCTATGGTCGGTCAATGTTTCATTCGTATATCGGCTCTTTAAGTACCCGAAAACTCCAAAAATGCTTACCATGTGTCCACCTCTCAATGAGAAATTGCTAACGTTAGTTATGACCAATGATCTATTGCCACCTGTCTAGATGGAGGAGAGAGAAAAGGGTCCCCGGTCCTTTTTATACGAACAATTTCTTTGTAAATGGTTCAATCTCGGTGCCTTCAAAAATTCATTTAACCCAAGGTTACAGGGTTTCGGGGTCGTGGGATTTAGGCCTCTGATTTCTATTACAAGGTTCCATTAGTAAATGGACCCAATCTCGATAATTGAAGGATATTTGGTCCCCATAGCCTTTTGAAATTGATTTTCTAATGAGTTATGTGATTCTGGGGTCACGAGGTCTCCAGGATTTTGACCTTTTATAATCCCAATTTTGACTACCTCTATCTTTCGATCCAGAAGGCGATTTGCAGAGTTATTTATATCGTTGGAAAACTATTCTAGAGAATTTTATCATTGTGAGATCATATGTTGCTCTAAAAACAACCCAAAACTATGTTATCCTTTGCACCTTAACCCCTTTGATATATGAATAATAAAAGGAAAGAAGAAGAAGGACATGCAGCTCCTAATGGCACATCTAAATAAATTAAGAAACCTAAGATGTTTTTTAGCTATGCAGTCTTATGACTAATCTTATTGATATATAATCTTCCACTTACGAAGAAGTGGCTAGTCATCAAGTATGGAAGGAGGCCATGAATGAATATTACCAATCCATCATGAAGAATGATGTCTGAAAGATTGTGCCAAGGCCAAAATGGAAGTCAATGGTGAATTCCAAGTGGATATACAATATCAAGCATGTTGCAGATGGAAGTATTGAAAAATACAAGGCCTGATTCGTGGCTAAAGGGTTCTCTCATAAATAGGGAGAAGATTATGATGATACCTTTGCTCCAGTTTCCAGGTATACCTCCATTAGATCTATCATTTCTCTTGCTACTTCATTGGCATGGAATTTACATCAGATGGATGTGAAGACTCCTTTCCTCAATCGTGTGATTGAGGAAGAGGTGTGCATAGATCCACCTTAAGGTTTCGAGGTGCATGGAAAGGAATCTCATGTTTGCGGGTTAAAGGAGGCCTTGTACGGACTAAATCAAGCTCTAGGGGCTTGGTGCTCGAATTAAAATCTATCTCATGACACTGGGATTTACTAAGAGAAATGTCGATCCAAACCTTTATTTTAAGGTTATAAATAATGCACTTGTGATCTTATTACTATATGTTGACAATTTATTTCTGACAGGTGTTGAACCTCTCATTATTCATTGTTAAAAGCAGTTGGATTTTGAATTTGATATGAAGGATCTTGGTTTGATGCATTATTACTTGGGATTAGAAGTATGGCAAAAACCTAGCAAAGTCTTCCTTAGTCAAGGGAAGTATGTTATTGAGATCCTTCATAAATTTGGCATAATGGATTTTAAATCAATGGCTACTCCCATGGTGAGTAACTTGAAGAAGTTAAGAGGCTTTGATTCCAGTTTGGTAGATCCATCTATGTCTCAGTGATTGATTTTCTCGTTGATGTATTTGGTTATCACTAGGCCAGACATTTTCTTTGTTTAACACTTTGAGCCAGTTCCAAGTGGAACTGAGACATGAGCATTAGATTGCAACAAAGTATATTCTGATATATATATGTGGTACTGTTAATTATGGTTTAAAATATGTTGCAAACAAGGATGTATAGCTTCAAGGATATATACATGTTGATTAGGCAAGAAGTGCTTATGATAGGAAGAGAAATTCAGGGGTATGCTTTAGTTTGGGCTCCACTTTGATATCTTGGATGAGTATGAAGCAGATATTTGTCCCACTAAACACTATAGAAGCATAATATATTGCATCGAATGAAGCATTAACATAAGCAGTGTGGCTTCGAAAGTTGTTTGCAATATTGTTCAACTAAGAGTTGGAACCGACTGTGATACACTGTGATAATGAAAGTTATGTGAAGATTTCAGAGAATCTTGTGTTCCATGATAGATTGAAGCATATCAAGATAAAGTACCACTACATCAATGACATGGTATAGAGGAGAGTAATAAGGCTCGCAGTTTTGACAAAGTCGATTCCCAAAGAAAATTTGGTGTACTTCAAAGACAATATGGGGCTTGTGGAGATTACCCCTCGTTGAGAGGGAGTTCTGACTTGATACCATCATGGATGAAAATTATCCCAATGGGGAGAATGGTTTGAGAGGCCTAGAGTGCTAACTAGGTAGGGTGGAGTCAGTGCCTCTCGGAGAGTAGACCTAATTACTCACCATGAAGGGTTGAGTAGGGTTTTGAACCGATCACACACTGGGGAAGGTTGGAGTGATTTCATTCATTATTTGGACCCAATCACACACCAAGGAAGGGTGGAGTCAGGTCATTCAGTATTTGGATGTGATCACACATTGGGGTTGGGTGTAGTGAGATCTTTCAACATTTAGACCCGATCACACACCAGGGAAGGATGGAGTGAGGTATTTCAGCATCTATCCCCGATCACTAAACAAGGAAGGGTTGAGTGAGGTCTTGGCCCAAAGTGCTCACCAAGAAGGGTGAGTGAGTGCTTGCTAGTTGAGTTAGTATCTCATCATTTTGGCATAGTTAGAGGCTTTGGTATTTAAGCACCAATCATTCTGGAAGAATGATTCATGTATTTGAGGAATGAGTCATGATATGTTAATGATAATCCATGGGTTTGGTACCGCCCCGAATATGGGCACTGGCAGATGTTGATGGTATATTATGATGTTGATGATGATTTGATATAACCTTTTCTTAGAGAAATTTTTGAACTTGAGAACACCTATGACATTCATTATGAATACCTCCCTAGTTAAGAGGGAGTGTTGAATTTTTTAACTATGATCAGTCTTCATAATGTATATTTGGCCACTTGATGTATTTGTATTGATTATTGTAAAGCATATTTTAAATGCTAGAGTCAAAAGAAAAATATATTTTGAGTCAAAGTACTATTGTGACTTTTAAAAGAAGAAAATTTTAATTTTGAAATTGAAATTTTTGGCTCCAAGTTTTTCAAGTCAGCCTCCCTCCAAGTCAAATCAATCCAGGGCAAAGGACACACCCATTTGACCCAATAGATCACTATATAAAGGCAGTTGGACCATTCTCTCACCACCAATTCACATTCTCTCAAGAAGACATTTTATAGGCATCCTAACCAAGATCAAGAAGGACAAGAAAGATGAAAAGGACAAATTTGATGTCTTTCTCTCTCTCTCTCTACAGTTTTCATATTTATGTGCAATTTCTGTTGTAGGGGCCAAAATTTTGGGATTCTCGCAGTTACAGGAGAGTCGAAATTATGGGTCAGATCATGTAGTGTGAAGTGTTAGATCAGGTTGGGAGGCTTGATTTGGAGGAGTTGACCAAGTTTGACCATAGTTCTAGGTGTGTCTCTTGTTGAATAGAAAATTCTCTCTATTGAAAAGGTTGTTGGGTGTTTTCCCTTTTGTGTCTTTTCCTAGGGTAAATCTTGTCTTCTCTTGTGCATTGTGATCTCTACTATTCTATTATTCTTTTATGGTTGAATTCCTGAAGTATAATTTTAAATGATATATTAGAATAATTTGAAAGAAGACCAACATCAAAAGTAATTATCAATTTTTCAGAAATATTGTGCTAATTTCTATTGCACTTAGAAAATCAACACTCCCCTCAGTGTTTCCAACAAAGTTACAGTAACATTATCACATAAGGTGAAAGTTCGAAGAGTTGTAGGTGGTATAATAGCATATTTATGTCAATATGAGTACTTCTTAGCAGATATTTGGTCTCCTATTGATGTTGATAGCTCTAGGTTGAGGGTTGATTCCATATGAATTGTAGGGATTTACTTATCGTGGTACCATCATGATGGATTATCAAGTTGAATATGGTGACTAGTGGGATAGTAAATTAATTTGATCTATGGAATTATATAAGTGTATATTAAAGGTCCTTAGCCCTCATAATGAAAAATTAGTACAACATAAGAAATATAGTTGACCAAGTGTTTACATATATATAACAGAATTGAAAGGTTTATACCAAGGTCATTACAATTTCGATTTTTGTTATTATATACATTAGAATTTGGAATATAATATCAACTATAATAATGGTGATGTATTTCTGGGCATACCATTTTTGGTTTTCCCCAATTAATCATATGTATATATTTGTTTAGTTTTAGTTTAACAATAATTCAAATATCCATACTTCAACAAGGCCATTATGAATACTTGTTTTGAACTCATTGATAAAACTTGATTCGTGAAAGGATATTTCTACAATATAACATGACATCCATTAATTTTGTATATGGTTCCAATAAGTTACATGTAAACCATAATACAATATATTATCAACATTGCTCAAACATGGTATTAAGCACTTTATTCTATTAATTAATAATTATTATATCATCAATGCAATAATAAATTAATCTTTCTTTAAATAAGAACAAATCTCTCTTCAATATCAATCCTCCATGGAGCTATTTAAAAACAATTTAAATAAAACTTTGAATAATCATTACAATCAATTTTTCAGTAGTACCAAACATCAGATGATGCAAAATTCGATATTTGTTGACGTAGTCCAGCAACCTTAACTCCTTGCCCTTGATCTCCCTCGCTTAATTGAACGTTGTTGACTCACTGATGAGCCTCTCTGCCTGCTCATTAGGTATTCTCCTTCCCAGCGAGGCCTCAAGTTGCAATGGGGTTATATGGAGAATGGATCACTCTAGTAATGGAAAAGAGCTTCTGCAAGCTCAAATGTTCCTTCTCTTTACAATTTCCTCACACACCAAACTCTCAACAAAATTTAACTTAATCACTCAAAGAAAATTTTGCATTAGGGAATCACCCAATGATAGGGTGCATGAAAGTGAGCATCTCTTAGTTTGGTCTTCCTTTTATAGAAATTTCCATGGTTGTCACTTGTCTTCTCATGAAAAATTATCAATTTCTTTCATTCCAATATTCATATTATTCACCTACTAATTTGTCACGATTCTATCAAGGATGTCATGAATTTCAATCTTATTTTCTTTAAAGGACTATTTTTCCTCACCCCAAAACATGTTTCTTAAATTTTCTCTCACATTTCCATTGATCCCTTTTCAAATTCCCCTTTTTTGGTGTTCATGTGTTTCTTTAACTTGAGTTAACTATTATGTGCTAGACCTATGTCTCTAACCTCCCCTTATTTTCTCAATTTCAGATTTTGGTTATAAATTCCAATCATGTCTCTTCCACATGGAGAGGTTCTCGCGGTTATCATTTATCTTTTTTTTATTAGATTATATTTAATTTATGCACGCATCCCCTTATGTGATAACATTTTAATCAAAAATATTCTTGTCATTTTACTTAGATAGAATATCATTACTACATGTTTTATGATAGCTAAAGTACTTAAATAAGTTACTTCAGTTTAGTTGGCTAAATTTTGATTTTAGTCTACAACCATAGTTCCTTTTTCCCAATTTTTCTAGAATTTAAAACAAGATTTACTTCTAGAACCCCCTTTTATTTATCTACCTTAAGTGTTTAGTCCATCAACTTGAATTTCAATTACCTTTTTATTTCTTGATACCAAGGGTGACAATTCATTTGTGTCCTTCAAGAATTACCTCATGTAATTCCAAGGTTGTCACAACAGTTGTCCTTCAAGTATCAATGACCAACTCAGGGGAACATTGGCATGACAGTAGAGACAATCATTAACTCCAGGGGCATCCTTTGTTGTGAGACTAATTGTGACTAAGGATTAAGGTGTCTACCTTAATGCTCTCCCATTATTTAACCCTCATGAGTGATTGAATCCACAATCAAACCCTCACGATATTGTGCAACTTCAAGGTGAAAGTACCTAGCATTTCCAAACCTAAGCCATGGTTGGAGTGTTAGTGGGTGGAATCAAGAATGTTGTTCCACCCTTCCAAAGAAGATCTAAACCACTCCATGCATCCCCAATACCCATATGTGAGTCATTTGACAAGCACATATAATTTTCCTACATCTACTACACATGTCATCGGTACTTATAAACATATTCATTATTAACAATTAAAATTCAATATAAAACAATACTAAATAATTAAACTCAAATCAAATCCAATCACACACTTATGCATCATCGTGGTCTCCTACCACACATAGACAATCATCAGAAACATATTTTCATAATGAGTAGTCATCATAAATGATGCATGACATGTAGAATTTATGGTGTAGATTTGCAACTTCTCATGAAATTTTAATCTAGATCACAAGACATATACCTACTCTACTACTTTATGGAATTCAATTAACAATTTAGAACATTACTCACAAACATGAAATGAGAAATAACACACATGCACACAATATTTTTCCATGCGAAAGAAATAAGCTAAAAACCCCTTTCATGTTTGCATTAATCTGATGAATAGAGATGTATTACAATTGCTAGCTCAGTCTGAGCTCAAGCTGCAAGTGAATAACCTGTCTCTCTACTCACTAAGAAGATCTGACCCAGACTTAGTCAATTTCTGCCTCTGCTTGAGCCCCTATTTCCTTGTGAAATTCTTGAGGAAATTAGGTCTTTATTATTTAGGAATTTCCTCCAAAATGATTGCGCAATTCCCAAGGTTGATCATCTGACTACATGTACACTCAAGACTAGTCTACAACTAATGTTACATTTCCTTGGAATCTCCACCATAGCTGGGGAAATCAAATTATATGCATGCACTAGTTATTGTGGGTTGATTAATCAGTTAAATGGATAATCACTGAGTTAGACTGAAGTACCACTGTACAACTGACCTTCCACTAGTTCCTCCAGCAGTTAGAACTAGTTTAACTGAAAACAACTTGAAATAATTGACCTTGATTGCTAAAATTAGCGATCACACATGCTTAACTAAACTCTAACTCCTCTAACTCAAATTTGCTGAGCTAATTGAGTGAAAAGAGCCATGTCACACAAGTTAACTGCATCCAAGTTGTTTGTTGATGTGGAAATTCAAATTTTCTCAATTTGACGAAGGGAAAGTCAAATTGAGACTTTCTTGCTAAATTTTTCAACACTCCCTCTCAGCAAGAAAGGGATTATCAACCACCCCTATCCTGCATCTATGGAACTCGAACTTTCCTCTTGAAAAAGTCTTTGTCAAAATGTCAACATCTTGTTCCTATGTCGGAATGTATTGTAGCAACATTATTCACCTCTATATATAGTCCCGTAAATGGTGATACCAGATATCTATATGCTTGGATCGATCATGCAATACCATATTTTCATAGAGCTTAATGAAACTTTGATTATCATAAAAGATCACAGTAGGATCCATCATTTGACCAAACAGTCCCGCGAGTATCTTTCTCATCCAGATCACCTCACATGCTACTTGATTTGCATCCATGTATTCTACTTATACCGAGTTGAGCACCACAGATATTTTCTTCCTTCTATACCAAGAAACCGTTGCAAACCCAACACTAAAAATTCCACTTGATGTACTATTTTGGTTGGATGGACTTCCTGCTCAATCTGCATCTGTGAAGCCACACATCTTCACTCCCTTTGTCTGTTTATACCATAGTCCAAACTGAGTAGTGGCTCTGAGGTACCGTTAGCTACATTCCAATATAATTTGGTTGGCCTAACCATAGCTTGGCTCAACTAGTTGGCTGCATATCACATATATGGTCGTGTGTTCACAAGATACATCAGTGAACCTACTAGCTTCCGATAAAAAAAAATCCACTTATTCTCCTGAAGTTGCATCCTCCTTCCTCCAATTGGTCAAGAGAGGGTCTCCATGGGTTTGCAACTCTCCATGTAGAATCTCTACAGTATCTCATTTGCACACTTTCCTTGAGACACAAATATTTCCCCATCGCCTTGCCATACTTCCAACCCGAGGAAGTAATGCATGATACCCATCTCCTTCATTTCAAATTCCCTTGCAAGGTCCTCCTTGCAAGATCTAATTAGTTTCTCATCACCATCTAAATCAAATCATCAACATATAAGACAATAATAAGCAATTTACCTTCTACCAAGATGTGATATAGGTTTTCATCTACTTCACTTTTGGTGAATCCCAAATCAGAAAGAGATAGTTTTCGATCTTGGTGTACCAAGCACAGGGTGCTTGTTTGAGACCATACAACGCTTGTTTGAATCTACACACATGAGACCCTCAATCAAATGTCTCAAAACCTGATAGTTTCTTGATGTACACCTCCTCCTCAATAACCCAATTGAGAAATGATGTTTTTATATCCATCTAGAGGATCTTCCACCCCATCTATGCAGCCAATGCAAAAATTGATCTAATGGATGAATACTTGCTACAGGAGCAAAGGTTCCCTCATAGTCAATTCCCTCAACTTGAGAGAATCCTTTGGCCACAAATTTGGCCTTATATTTCTTTATACTTATGTCGGATGCATGCTTAACCTTGGAGATCCATCTCAAAACCACAACTGATTTATCTACCGGTCTTGGGACCACAAAACAGTGTCCTTCACAATGGATTCGTACTCCTCCACCATTGCATCAACCCATACAGGTTTCTCTACAACTTCCTCGAAAGAGGATGGCTTAGTCTCTACAAGCTCAGTCATTAGATCCATGTATCTAGTGTACCATTTAGGTGACCTCCTCTTCCTACGCAAATTTGAAGGAGCTCCCACACTCTCCCTCGCATCCTACACAAGTCTATCAGCTTCCCTGGTTCATTTTCTACCTTCTCTGGATGGTTCTTCTTGAGTGGATGTCTCCACTCTTTGCTCCTCAATTTGTGGTCTATCCACAAATTCCTAAGGCTCTTCTTTTGGAGTTAAAATATCCTCCTCTGATCAGATCTGAAGCTCCCTCTCAAGAGAGAATTGCATCACTTTCTCCTTATAAAAATTTCATCCCTTCACAGAACTGTCATTCTGAGGGAAGGCAAGTACACATGGTAGTTGTGAGTAGTTTCTTTGTAACCTGCAAATACCCCCAACTATGTTGTCAGCTCAAGCTTCTTCCTTGATTGTTTGGAGACATGGTAGTAAACAGAGGCTCCAAAAATCCTAAAGTGCGACACATTCATCTTTCTCCCCAATAAAGCCTCCTCCGGTGTGATCATACCAAGAATCCGATGAAGACTCTAGTTCTGCAAAAAGGCTATTGTGTTTCATGCCTCTACCCACAAATGTAGTGGTAAGCCTTGGTCATTCAACATATCCCTCGAATCTCCCACAATCCTACGATTCTTTCTCTTAGCTACCCCATTCTGTTGTGGGTTGTGGGGTGTTTTCAACTCTCTTCAAATGCATTCTTTCACATAGAAATTCTTGAATTCATTCAAAACATACTCACCTCCATTATCACTCTTGAGAGCCTTCACTTTCTTGTCAATTTATTTCTCAACAAGTGCCTTTAATTCTACAAACTTGGAGAATGTCTCATCCTTCTTCCGCATGAAGAAGAAACAACACTTCCTCGAGAAGTCATCAATAAAAATGACAAAATATTTATGTCTGTCAGTGGAGGTTGTTGAGAAATGTTCACAGACATCAGAGTGGATCCTTTCCAAGGCTGCATGTGCTTTACTATCCCGACCATGGAATGTGGATTTTGCATACTTCCCAAGGTATATCCTTTGCATACATCATGCTGCTCAAGTGCTCCTTTAGGGAGGCTAGTGGTTATTTGTTGCATAATCTTTGAGGTGCCATGATGAAAATGGCCAAGTCTTCTATGCCAAAGTTCATCGACATCGCGGCTATGCACTTTCTCTTCCTTAGTGCTTAATGCAACAAACTTATACATCTATATTATACAGGTTCTTCACACGGACCTCGATCTTCTTCACCTGTCCCATGACTATGTGTCTCGTGAATAGTTTTCCTTTGTTGAAGATCACATCATAATAATGGCCTTCCAAAACTACAACAGATATGAGATTTTTCTTTAGGCCTGGAATGAATATGGCATCCTTGAGTCTGGGAGGGATATCTACTCCCTCAGAAAGGTGACTATTCCAATCCTGGTTGTGTTGTACCTTCCATCCTAGCTCGATGCGCATCTAGGGATCTTTCTCCTCCAGGTCACTGAAAAAATTTCTACACCTTGTCATGTGGAACGATTCACTTGAGTCAAAGAACCACACGCTCCCCGTCATTGTGCTTTCCATGTATGTGATAAGGGTAAAGTCATGCTTGAATTGTGAAGCTAAGGATTCACCTATTGCTCCTCTTGAGTTCTTCTTGCTTGACTTTTTATGTGGACACTTTGTAGCATAGTGCCTGAATTCATGGAAATTAGAGCATTTAATTTTAGAAAAATCTTTCTTCTTGCCCCCTTAGCTGGATTTTGGTTTGGTTTGAGATTTATTCCCTTTTCCCTTCTTTCCCTTTCCAACCAATGCAAAGTTTTCCTCATCCTCGCCCTTGGATGAAGTCTCATCTTTGGTGTTCCACCTTATCTCCTCTTGTACCAAATCAGACCATAAGTGTTCCCAATTCGGTACTTTCTCCCTCCTTTTCACTGAATCTTGGTATCTATGCCAACTTTTTGGAAGGCCTAGAAGAGCTAGGCTTACCAAGTCATCTTCTGCAACATTTACACCAACCCTGCCAAGTTCATCGTGGACTTCTGTGAACCTACTCAGATACTACGAAATAGTGTCATTCTTCTACATCTTAATATTTTGAAGTTTATCATTGAGTGTCAGCTTCCAGTGATCACTACTATTCTCGAACAATTTTGTCGGTGATTTCCACATTGCGAAAGGAGTTTCTTTCCCATGGAGATTTGAGACAATGTGGTCTCGCACTCCATCCAAGATTATTCTCCTCACCTTAGCTACATCTTTCTTCCACTTAGCTAGGTTTTATGCATCAGATGCCTGTGGTTTTGCAATATATGTCTTGACATATTCTAGCAAACCATTGTCATCCAATATCGCCTCCCTATGATCCTTCCATGTAATTAAATTAGAGCTACCTTCCAAGGAATACTCTGGTCTCAACCTGCTGAAGGTCATCTTCCCAACTCTGTAGAGATCTTGCTACACTAAGGTTGTGTTCTTAAGACAAATAATGTCGTTGCTACCTTAAATCCCCTTTATACTATTAGGAGCTCCCTTAGATATGTTCATGACCCTGTGAACCCTAAATACATGAAAGGGGTTTATTCAATCCCCTACTCATGTGGGATTCCCTACATCGGAGAAATTGGTTTCTCCATTAATCTGAGAATTCTAGAACATGCCACAAACATCAGGAATAATCGTTTCTGCTCAGCAGCTATTGTTGAACATGTGGAGAAAATTAAGCACCATGTTTGCATTAAGGATTCTAAGTTCATTGTGAAGGTTGATCATTTCCACCATAGGAAGTTGAGAGAGGCCGTGGAAATTGAGAAGCAGGAAATTGAGAGAGGTCGTGGAAATTAAGAGTTGGGTCCCTACCCCTCATTCTGTGATTTTTATTTCTTATTTTATTTTATTTTTAATTTCTATTTCTTATTTTATTTTTATTTTTATTTTTACTTGTTTATTTATTTATTCATTTTTTTTTGCTATTATAATAATAAAAATTAAAATAAAATCTTTTTTAAACCATATTAATAATAATAATTTAATAATTGTTTTAAATTATTTCTATTTTAATAATTTCTTATGACTAAATTAGCTATTCAAAATTTAACCGCTAATGTTAATTTTGATAATAAAAAAAATGGTAAGTTTGACAGGAGTAGATCTTCATCATGTCCAATATATCACCCTGATCGGGGCAGGGAATTGAACCAGTGACTTCACATCAAGGAGTGCCTTAACAAAGCACCTGATCACCATCTATCGAAGACCTCGTGGACAATTTTGATTCAATATTATTTAATATTAATAATTTAATAATTAATAATTAATAATTAATATAAATTATCTAATAATTTCTTACCATTGACTTTATTAGTTACAATTTCTTAACTAAAAACTAGCCATTATGGTTAGTTTTTATTAAATAATATTATAGTCCTAACGACTAATTCTGGAACTTGATGCATCTCGTCGCTATTTAATCACATTGATTGATCTATTTTTTTCACCTTGGTCCTAAAGATGAATCTCATTAGTAGGTTTGAAACGTCGACTAGAAAATTATTCTATGTGATTAATCTGAAAGATAGTCCCAAACAATCATTATGGATCACAAAAGTCTGACATAAAAAATTCGATCCTCCTGAGAAACAACTTAGAAATTATTGTTCTAATGTGAATCTTTCTTTGATACCATGTAGAAATTATGGTGTGGATTTGCAATTGTTCAGGAAATTTTAATATAAATCACAAGACACAAACCTACTCTATTGCTCTACGAAATTCAATTCAAAATTTAGAACACCAATCACAAACATGCAATGATAAATACCACACATGCACACAGTATTTTTCCAGGGGAAAGCAATTTGCTAAAATCCCCTTTGCATGCTTGCACTAATCTGATGAATAGAGATGTATTACAATTGCTAGCTCAACCTGCAAGTGAATAACACGCATCTCTGCTCATTGAGAAGCTCTGGCCTAAACTTAGTCAATTTATACCTCTTCTTGAGCCCCTATTTCCTTGTGCAATTCCTAAGGAAATTAGGCCCCCATTATTTAGGAATTTTCTTCAAAATGATTGTGTAATTCCCAAGTTTGATCATATGACTGCATGCAACACCTATACACTCAAGACTAGTCTATAATTTATGTTACACTGCCCTGAAATTTCCACCACAACTGGGTAACTCGAATTCTCTGCATGAACTAGCTATTTTGGGTTGATTGATTAGTTAACTGGATGGTCACTAAGTTAGACTGAATTCCCACTGCACAACTGACCTTCCACTAATTCTTCCACCAATTAGAACTAGTTTAACTGAAAACAACTTGAAATAACTCACATTGATTGCTACAAATTAGCAATCACACATGCTTAGCTGAACTTTATCTCCTCTAACTCGAATTTACTGAGCTAACTGAGTGACAAGAGCCATGTCAAACAAGTTAACTACATCCAAGTTGTATGTTGATGTGGAACTTCTCATTTTCTCAATTTGACCAAGGCAAAGTCAAATCAAGCTTTCTTGCGACATTTTTCAATATGACAAGTAGCATAAAAACATTCTCTATTAATGACTAACATCATATATATCATCGCTATCATCTACTAACATCAACATCATCAACATAGTCTACATTAATAGTAAAAAGTGCATAACAAGAATCAACATCACATAAAATAACAAGCGCTACATAGTAGCTAGTCCCTGCAGCTTAATTTAGAGATAGTTAAATTGAAGTAGAAAACAACAAAAAATATAAAGATTAAAATTTTTAAAATGCTATATAATTAGATTAATTTTAAATTATAATTGATTGTATTATTAATTTTTGTAAATTAACATTTTCTACATTTTTTTTATAATTAATTGTTATATATTTATATTTATCTAATTACATAATGAATATAAAGAATTGAATTTATAATATTGAGCATGGATATAAAAAAATCAATTAATAGTAATATAGAAAATTGATTTTTTAATAATTTATATAAATATTATTAATTGGTATTTTTTCTAAAGCATAAGAAATATGTTGTTATGAAGTGAGGAGAGGTGAAAATTAGCTAATTCACTTGAAATATAATAGAAAAATATTGGTTTTTTTATTTTGTGAAAAAAATCATAAAACTTCATTATCAACCAATGATACATCATAAACCCAATTCCTAAAAACAAACACATAAGATTTTTAAAATTCGAGAATAACACATAGGAGTAAGGTGGATAAATTCCAAATTAAATGCTTTGTTCTGTACACATTTACCTCACGTCTAGTCAAGTTTGTGTCGTTGTCATGTAGTTTGTGGCCGAAAATAGTGATTGGAAAAAACATATCTATAATATGGTTATTATTAAGTTTAATGCAACTCTCACCATTGTAATAAATTTAATTGGAATATTGTGATAAATTTTAATCTAATCAATAGTCATCGCTTACTCATAGGGATATTGTTAATTATATTTGACTTGGTTATAAAGTCAAAGTTGTTAGGTTTACAATACATACTTTCTACTTAGATATATTTAATTATAAAGCCAAAATGGTTAGGTTTACAATACAATATATAATTTCCAGGAAATGATATTGGTGACTATAGTACTGACCCAATATTTTAGATTTAATGAAGTCTATAAATAAACTTAAAATCCATTTTTAAAATAAGAAAATATTAAATTTATTTTATTGACAATTTGGTTAAATTATAATAAATGATATTAAAATGTTTATAACTAATTTTTTATTGCAATTTAAAAAAAAAAAAAAATATATATATATATATATATCTATATATATATATCTATATATATATATATATATATAAAATTATTTTTATTATTTTTTCCTTTATATTTTATTTAGCAAGTGGTTGCTCAATTTGAAACTACACACCAAAATATCATCAATGATATAGAAAGTGACACAGCTATATTAATAATATGCTCCAGCAATGCGCTCTAATATGTAAAATCTTTGCGCTCTATCTGAATGAGCTCCCTCAGAACTGTTATATTTCGTTACATTTTTGGACAGTTTTCTACAGAACCTATTTGGGGAATCAGTTATTCCCTTTTCACTATGATTTCTCTATTATGGCTGAGGTTTTGAACACATATGTATATCTTGATCTTTATATATCCTTAATATAATCCATACTGATTTTTCTCTCTGAAAAAATATTTTGAAAATATAATTACTTGAGAGACAACTATATTAATAATATTTTGAAAATATAATTACGTCAGAGAAAAATCAAGATTTCGTTTACTTTTCAAATCGATTATGAGTTGCATAATTGATTTCATCGGCATAAGGAAGCGATTTAATTCTTTTACTCATATTGTCAAATATAATTACGTGAGCCTAGAAAAGAGATGCGTAGCGGGATCATTGTTGTCATGAGCATAATTTGGACGTCTCTATTAGGAGATATTTAAGCAAAATTATTTGATGGGATGGTGAAATTACAACCATCGTACTCCTATAGATGGTTCGCCAAACAAGGCATTTGGAAATAACATCAACAAATAAACAGTCAATCAGATGACAAATAAAATTATTTCTAAAAATATAAAATTCTTAAAGTTATACTTTGTAAAATTAAAAAATATTTGATAGGTTTGACTCAACAATAGCGGGTCAACCTGAAACCCAATGCGTTATCACTACCTGGCGACAAGGATAATAATTGGATCACCAATATCTGATGTCCTCAAATAATATAGTGTAAGTCATGATATTGGTCTCAGAAGCCAAAATAAAACTAAAAATGTTTGTCTCAAGTCAAGTTAGGATGGGGCACTACAATTGTAGTGACAAAGGCATGCAAAATTGTGTGCATGAGTAGATGTCCCTTTCAACTTCACCAATATCTCATCCTCCCCTCCAATCATGACAACCATGTTGTCAGAAGCCTTCCTTACTTCAAATTTGTCACCAAAGGTAAATGGAGTAGCCTTGTCATCAAATGTGGACAAGGGATAAGAAGTTCCTTTGCAACTCCAAAAAATAGAATACATCAAGCAGAAGAAAATCCAAGAATCTAGGCAATTTAAGCCTAACAATGCCAATTCCCAAAGGTTTGAGACTTGATTTATCCACAAAATTAACAACACCATAGACATTGTCATTGAAATATTCAAATAATTCTTCTTGTAAGGTCGTGTCGCATGGTGCACTAGTGTCAAGTAGCCATGTATCTCTTTAAGAAGAAAATGAAGTGTGAAATAAATCTTCAGTTACTCCAATATTGCAATGGGAAACAATGTATGAGCAAACTCAAGTGCTTTTACTTTCACTCAATATGGAGTTTTGTCTTTGTCTTCTTTCTGATATTGCTTGTCTTTGATCTTCTCCCGGGGGTTTATTCATCTTATTTCATCATATCCTTTTTTTCCACGATAAATACAATGAATATATTTCACATTGATTATGTCTACCCCCTTCCTCCAAAATACTTTCTTCCACTTCATCTTTTATTATCATTTACTTTAGAACAATTATTTGATTGATTTTTCCCTTTCGATCAAGGTACATGATCTCTCCAGTGGGTTAAGATGTTGTCTTCTTTCCAAATTCTTTCTCATGTTTGACAACTTTTTCCACTAGAAAGTCAAATGTAATGAACTGCAATTGGTCACTAGATTATGTGGATTCAAGGTAGTGAGAATATATTGGGTAGAGGGCCTTGATGAATGTTGTGAGAGGAAGGTCTATCTTCACTCTAATGGCATCTATGGCATGGATGATAGCGTCAATATCAAAATATAATCATCATCCTTCAAATCTCAGTTGAAGAGCTTCATCAAAATTTATATCAGTTCTGGTTCAAAGTGTGAGTCATACAAGTCCTTTAATTTCTTTAGAGAATCATAATAATATTTAATGGAAACAATATGGTGGCTCACCTCCACTTATTGTTACAACAATAAAGACATATGCTTTCTTATCTTTTTACTTCCATGTATATAGCCCTTTGTTCAATATAGACTTGTTCGGTCCACTACCCTCTCCTTTATTGGTGACAACTTCTCCTTCACAAATGTCAGCCCACAAATCATCAAAGTCGACAGTGTGTTTGATCTTTTTGGACCACTCTGGATAGTTCTCCTTTCCAGTTAGCACCACCCCAACAATGTAGATGTGCAAATGAATTTCCAAAAGAGCTTAGAGAGATCTCAAGCTAATAAATGGATAAGCATATCATTGTAATAATAATCATTTTTCATGTGAAGAAAAAAAAAATCTAAAATGGGTTTGAAATATCTCTTCACCAAATCTTGGTCATACAATCAAGGGTTTTTGCTTGAAATTTTTTTACTATTGTCAACACTAGAATAAAACCCTAATACTTCAAACTACTAGACATATGTTCTCCCCACGCATCCTAGTGTAATATTTGAAATTATATTTCTGCTATTGAAAATGCTAAAAAATAAAAGGCTAGGAAGAGAAGAGGATAGGGTGAATGAAAGAAATATGATTAATGTAAGTGGCTTAACATGGAATATATTAAGAACACCAACCCCATCAATCATGTTATTGTTAACCCAAAAATATTAGCAAATAAAGGAGTGGGGAATGCAAAAAGTACAAGTGGAGCTCTACCTTCATCAATAGTCGCCTTCCTTGCATCAAGTCTACACCATTTCAAAGCCAATAATTTGTTGTGGGATATATGCTCTAGGCCTCAGCCTTTCAGTTTAGGAATTGGCATACACGAGAGAGAGTTGTATGCCTATTAGAAATGGCAGAATGGATGGTATGGATACCCCTGAACTAATGACCCCAACAAGTTTTTTTGAGAGGTTGCACATTGAGAAAGAAAATGGGACAAGTTGGTAATTAGATGGCTCAAGGAGAAGAGTTGAGTTGGAGAATGGGTAACAGCATGTAAGGATGTGAAGGTTTTAGGAGGAGAATGGAGAAGAGTTGAGCTTGTGACGATTTCTTTCACACAAGGAATAAGGAAATGGACACTCAAGAGTTTCAAGAGGCCTCAGACATAGCTTCAACACACAAAACCTAGTTTGTATATGAAAAAAGAGGAAAAAGGAGCTTAGTAGGGATGAAAATGGTCCACAAATAACATTACAATATAAGAGAACAAAAAAAGGGTATTTATGTATGCACACCAAATGTTCGAGACAATCTAATAAGCTCAGGACTGCTAAGGAACAAATTCCATACTAGTAAAGAGGTAGATATGATGGGCAGAGATATAGGGACATGTTTTTGAGTGGGAAATATCGAGAAGTGACTATTTTCTTCACATTCCATGAGGGAATCTTGGTATTCCTCAACATTGTTCATTTCATCCACCTCCATCTTATGTATAATTGTATTACATAATAATCTTGAAGGTTTATGTGTCTAGCAATTTAGACTCACAACTAAGAAATACTAATTGAAGATCAAGAATAATTTGAACTAAGTGCCTCAACACCCCAAGGGAGGCCAGACTAGGTAGGGTACAAAGACCAAGATGTATCTTTATATTCTCAAAACCATCCCCAAAGAAGAGGAAGAAATATTTGACAAAAATGATAGACAAACATCCCATTAGGGGGTGGAAGAAGAGGTCTAATGCTCCAATCTTAGATGTTAGGTGTCATAATAGTTGACAAGAAAAAATCAAGTGCTTAAACATGAGCACAAAATTTGGAACAAATAATTGCAATAACCTAGTATGAAACATCACAAGGATGTTGTTGTCTACACACTCCCAATATGATTATCATTTATCATCCCCATATTTTTGTTATAAGGAAGTTTGTTGGCTTAGTGAAACATATTTTGACTCCAAAAATGAAAGCAAGGTCTCCAACTTGATCAACGGGGTCCAATACATAAATAGATAGATGTATATAAATCTTGTACAAATTCCCTTAGGGGTTAAGTTTCAAACTAACTAAAGAGAATTCCCTTATGCTAACAAAGAAACTTGTTGTCAATTAAAGAAACCAATTACTTCTTGTCAAATGGGAACAAGAACATAAAGTTGGATTGAGCATTTCACATGGATCACGCCAAAAGATATAAACTCCAATTGTGTTAAATATTTTCAATATGTTACATAAATTCGTTGGTCTAAACATATGAATGCTAAAGGAGACCATATATTAACAAATATTATAAACATTTAACTGGAAAGAAAAAAATGGAGCAATAAACCTTATCCCTATTACCTAGAACTTTGGCAAGATGGTGATTCACATTGATCATACACAAGCTATTACAAGCTCTAAGGATGGACATGGAACGAGACATGATGTATGATACTAGAGAAACTATTCACATAACATTAATCATGTAACAACACATGACAAACAAGGTCATTGGTGAGAAAGCAAAAAGTATTCATGATGTTGCTTATACTCCTATTATAGTTGTTGCTAGTAGTTGTAAACGTCCACTAGTCATTTCATAATTTCTTGGTCTTGTCTTAGTGGAGTAAGGTGATAGGGTTCATGAGGTGACACTTAGAAAACTTGTGAAGAGAAAGAAAACATCTTTATTGGGAGATTTATCTTGTGATGTTAGGGTTCGATATTGGGAACAAGATGTCAGAGATGATGATATTGTTCATTCTTGGAGAGATTCCATCTCATATATCTTGGGTTTAGATATGTAGGGGGAGCACTAGGATGTCTTTATTTCTTATTCCTCCTTTACAGTATATTATCTTTCTTGCCTTGAGGTGTTAGGGTTTCTTAAGAAATATTGAACTCTAGCGTTAAGGTTTGAATCAATCCCTAAGAAGAAATTGAAATTAGGGTTTGTGAATGAACCATGCATTGCACTTCTTGAGGAGGAAGAGGAGAAGATGCCTTGCATGAGCCCAATGATGCACTTGCTAGTGTAACTCTAGCTTGTTGGAACATCTATCACGAAATAAGGTTTTTCTTGTTTCCCCTAGCTAGGGTGTTGGAAAACCTGGAGGGTTCTACCAACTTATCTTAAGTTGATAGTATGTGCTTGAATTTCATCTCTTGTGTGTGTGTGTGTGTGTGTGTGCAATGCTTAACTATCCAAAATTGTTTTATTGTATATTTGATTTTCAACTAGATCATTGTCTTCATAGTTTGGTAATCTCCAACTGATGCGGGAGCATCCAAGCACCTTAATGAAAAAAAACTAGAGGAAGAAGACACGTGGACAACCAGGCCAACCGTGAACAAAATTCAATTAGTGAACAAATTCCAGTTAAAAATTCAGTTAAAACTGCCATGTATGTATAACAAGATATTAAGAATTCGTTGGTGCATCAAGAAATAGAGGAACCTGTGCATGTGAGAGAGTGTAAGGAAGAGGATACAATGTAGTTGCGGGAGAATTCGTGATTAAGGCTGAGATGCCTTAAATTGTAATGGAGTTTGTAAATAATGGAAATGTGTGAATTTATCTCTTTGTATCTTTTGTTTGAATTGTTTTCCAGCGATTTGAGTTTTCAGACTGGGACAAGGATAGCGACAGGGGAAGGTCTCGGCTTGCATTGGATCCGCCCAGTCGACCAAGGAATGATCGATTTCTAGCATCATCTTTATCAGACCCTCCAGAGGTCGATGCACCAAAGGCGAAGTCAAAGTCAAGTTCGTTCGGAGATGCTCGCTCTCGGGAGTAGGTTTTGGCTAAAAGGGGTGATGATTGGAAGAAAGTGGACTCGGAGATTGAGAGCAGAACCTCCAGTCGTCCCATCAGCTCACACTCGAGCCACCCGCAAAGTCCTCTCACTGATGTTGCACCCCCTCAGGCTCGTCCTAAGGTTAATCCCTTTGGAGATGCGAAACCACGCGAAGTTTTGTTGGAACAGAAGGGAAAGGATTGGCGCAAAATGGTTTTTGAACTGGAGCATTGCGGAGTAAACAGACCTGAGATAGAGAAGGAGTGACAACAAGAATCCGCGGAAGCAGCAGCAGCAAAGAACCCTGAAAAGAAAGCGCGCGAGTGGATGAAGAACGATGAGAACGTCATCATGCATTGTCACCTGGTTTGTTTTGGTGAGGGCCTTCAGTATTCCAAGAACAAAGCACAATTCTTGAAAAGATGAATGACTCATTGGCCCATAAGGCAAGTGAGACCGTAAGAATCGTTTCTGATAGGCTTCGTGGGCCCATAACCCACAAGCCTTAAGAATGATTTATTGGGGAAATGGGATTTTGATTCACCCCAAAATCTTGTCCCCATCAAGTGGTATCAGAGCAGGAAAAGATTTCCTGCGGAAAGGAGTTTTTGCATGTGAAGAAAGAAGAGGTACAATTTTGCTGAAGATTTGTAAGCTTGTAATTTTTTTTTATTTATTTTGTGAAGGTGAGAAGATTGCAGCAAACCTAGAGCAGGAGTTCTCAATTGGTTCGAGAGGAGAGAATCACAGAGATGTCGAAATACTAAGCTCAGGAGTGAAGCTTGGTAAGGAATCTGGTAGCAGGGAGGACTTGCTATTGCAGAGGTTTGGTGGTAGCGCATAGAAGACCATGAAGGCAGTTCCACTGAAGAAGTGAAACAGTGGGTAGAATTGCTAAGGACAAGGAAACACATATGACCAAGAGGTCATAAATTTTGTACCTCAAGAGTCTGATGCAGGAGCATCCGAGCACCTTAATGAAAAAAAAAACTAGAGGAAGAAGACACGTGGACAACCAGGCCAACCGTGAACAAAATTCAGTTAGTGAACAAATTCCAGTTAAAACTGCCATGTATGTATAACAAGATATTAAGAATTCATTGGTGCATCAAGAAACAGAGGAACCTGTGCGTGTGAGAGAGTGTAAGGAAGAGGATACAATGTAGTTGCGGGAGAATTCGTGATTAAGGCTGAGATTCCTTAAATTGTAACCAAGTTTGTAAATAACGGAAATGCGTCTTTGTGAATTTATGTTTGTGTATCTTTTGTTTGAATTGTTTGTCAGCGATTTGGGTTTTCAGACCGGGACAAGGACAACGACAGGGTAAGGTCTCGGCTTGTATTGGATCTGCCCAGTCGACCAAGGAATGATCGATTGTTGGCATCATCTTTATCAGACCCTCCAGAGATCGATGCACCAAAGACGAAGCCGAAGTCAAGTCCGTTGATCCGAATTGGATCCATAAATAACTGTCAAAGGAACCATGACTATCTCAAGTTGGGATGAACGTCAAAGAAACCAGAACAGCGATCAGAAACACCCCTAAACCAGTGGCAATGACAGCCAGCGTGGAACGACGAGGAAGCCCTGAGCACTCGGTTGCGTGGGGAGCCGGAGAACTGTAGGGAAAAAGGCATAAGGGATAAAAGCTAAAGGCGGGACCCGCTCTGAAGTCGGCGGTATTGATCGAGGGCTCCTTGAACGGTAAGCGGTTTTGGATGGAAGCGGAGCGATCCCACTCAGCGATCGATGCGTGGCGAGCGAAGGAGAGAGAAAACCGCCGCTCATCGCGTGCTAACAGTCGAGCAAGTCAACCGCGCGAAATGAGCAGACGGCGTTGGATCTGGGGGATCCAGATCGAACGGCTGAGATCACGCCCGATGGGGAAGCAGAATCGACGAGGGATTAAGCCATAGTTTGTAAAGAATTTGAGGTCCGTTTAACCACCACGGTGGAGGAAGACTCATTCCACGACGTAACCAAAGAATTCAACCGACGAAGCAGGCTAGCGCTCTACAGGAGGACATGTGGCCACTCCCTGTGAGCCTGATGATGACGCTGAACAAGGAACTCCAAGTGCAACTGCAGAAGGCGATTCGACGGAGGTGGAAGAGGAACTGAATAGACATGGGAACAAATGTCCTTAAAGCCATGAATAGAGACAAAAAACATATATGGAGAAGTGGAACCAGAACCCCGAGAGGAGGACGGAACACAAAGAGACTGAAACCAGAGAAGCAAAGAAGACAGTGAAGCAAAGAAAAACAGAAAGAAGGCAGAGGGCCGAGCTAACCAAAGGCAGTGTCGAGCACCAAAGAGCTTGAGAGATTCAAGCCATCCTCGGGAGGATCTGTCAGACCAGAGAATTGACAGAGCTAGTAGGCAGAAGAGTCTGTGCACTCCAGTGGCTTGGGGAATCCAAGAACCACCCTGCCAAGCAAATCTGTTTCAGGAGAACTCATGTTGATTCCCTGCATTGTAATTCTCTACTTAAGACACAATAAAATAAGGCCACCACTGAAAGCTGGACTGGAGATGTAGCCCTGGAGAATAGGGTGAGCTCCTTACTAATTACTTGTGTTCTTGTATTTGCTTACTGTATTTCTCTGCTGTCTTTCCATTTCAAGTGTCAATGTATTTGCAATCTGATCGATCCGTTGCTTAAATAACATAGACACACACACCAGTACATGAGTCTGTAATACCTTTAATCAATAAATCTTTAACTAAGGTCACTCATAGGGTGATTATCATATCAAGTGGTATCAGAGCTTTAGGTTGTAAGGTTAGACAAGCTTTTGTTGGTTTAGCTGTTGAATGCTCACTAGATCTAAGCTCAAATTAGGAGAAGGAGAGTTGGTGGAAACTAATCCTGAAATTGGGAGAGTCTATCCTCAGAAGAAGGTTCTGTAGGGCCAGACCCTCAATTCATAGAAAGTTTCCTAGCTATAAAGTCTATGGTAGAAGAAATGTATAAGGACTTTAGAAAGCATAAGGATGAAGACTCCTCAGGTTCTAAACAAGATAAAAAAGTAGATGAGTCTCACTTCCATGACCACTCCAAGGGGAAAGGGAAAGAGGAAAACTTTCTCACACCTGCTAATAGCCCTGTGCATAATAAGAAAGCATCTTTGATCAAGTTAGATGTTAAATTTGATTTGCCTATATATGATGGAGAGATAAATGCTGAAAAGTTGGACAATTGGATTAGACAAATTGATGTGTATTGCAGGGTACAGAACATAGACTCAGACAAGAGTAAGATTTAGATGGCAAGCCTACGCCTATGAGGCATTTCCTTGGTTTGGTGGGAAGCTAGAACCCAAGCTGATATGAAAAGACATGGTAAGACTATCTCTGTCTGGAGTGAATTTGTTTCTGTAATCAAAAAGCAATTCTATTTATTGGCCTACATGCAACAAGCCATGATGAGTTGGCAAACTCTTCGACATTTGAAAGGGCAAAGTGTGCAAGGGTACACTCAAGAATTTAGAAAGAGAGAATTGATGTTGGGTATCTCATTAGACTCACCAGAAACTCTTTTGAAGTACATTGGTGGTCTACACATCTACATGAGGCGTACCATCCTCATGTTTAATCCCACTAGTATAGATGAGGTATTTGTACAAGCTACTCATCTAGAAGTTAGAGGAAAGAATGGAAATCCAGAAGTTGGGGGACCATCCCAACCCACTGTAAGCAAGAGCAAGGAGAGAAGAAAGCAGAAGTGGAAAGCAAGGAAGGCTAACACTGCACAGAAAAGCAAAGCTTCATGCACTCACTGTAAAAAGGATGGGCATGATGATGAGCATTGTTGGATTCTGCATCCATAGCTGAGACCTAAGAAGTCCGAGGGAAAGAAGAAGAATATTGCTACAGCTATCCACAAAGATTTGGGGTTAGACTCGGGAGATGAAACAACTATTGCAGCCACATGTATAAAAGGTAAGAATTCTGAAGCATCTACTAGTAATTCTGTTCAATCTGTTATTGATGAAGAAAATGAGAGAAAAATACATGAGCTTTTCCATATTCAAGTTGTTTCCAAAAATCAAAAGATTGATACTTTGTTTGATAGTGGCTCACAAGTAAATCTAATTTATGAAGCAATTGTAAATAAATTGGGATTAGCAACTACACCTCACAAGAAACCATACCCATTAGGATGGTTGAATGATAAAGCACAACTACAAGTGACTAGACAGCGCAAACTCAAGTTTCCTTTTGGGTCAGCATTTGTAGATGAGGTTGAGTGGATGTATGTGGAATTGTTTTAGGAAGTCCTTACTTGTATGATAGAAAGGCTATTTTCTATAGAGTTGAGAACAAGTATCTACTGGTTAAAGATGGAATCGAATATTTTGTAAGAGCTCATAAGCTCAAGAATAATTATACTCTCATAAACTCAGGGCAGATGAAAAGAATGATAAATTCATGCAAACAATTCTTATTGATGGTTGTAAAGGAAAAGAAACCTGATAAAACCAATGTATTTGAGGGTTGTAAGCTTAGCAACAAGCTGATATAGAAAGGGTTGTTTCAGAGTATGATGTCTTATTTCAAGAACCTAAAGGTCTGCCACCCAAAAAGGGAATAGTACATGATATTATTTTGCAGCAAGATGTTCCATTGCCTAACATTAGGATGTGTAGGTTGTCTGCTTTAGAGAATGTTGAAATCAAGAAGCAGGTGCAGGAGTTGCTCGAGAAGGGATTCATCGGGCCTAGCACATCACCATGTGGGTCACCAATCGTTTTGGTGAGAAAGAAAGATGGCTCGTGGAAAATGTGCATTGATTACCGAGCACTGAATAAGATAACAATCAAAAATCGTTATCCCCTTCCTCGCATAGATGATCTTTTAGATCAATTGAAGGAAGTTGTTTATTTCACCAAGCTAGATTTGCACAGTGGATACCATCAGGTCAGGGTTGCAGAGCAAGATGCATGGAAGACTGCGTTCAAAACAAATCAAGGATTGTATGAATGGTTGGTTATGCCTTTGGCTGGACCAATTCTCCTGCTACTTTCATGAGATTAATGAATGATGTACTCAGACCTTTTCTTAATGATTTTGTTATTGTGTACCTGGATGACATTCTGATTTTTAGTAAAACGTGGGAAGAACATTTAAAGCATGTTAAGTAGACACTAGATGTTTTGAAAAGAGAAAAACTTTATGTTAAACTCTCAAAATGTGAATTTGGCAAAACATCTCTAAACTACTTGGGTCATATAGTAGGGGGAGGTGAATTGAAAATAGATCCCTCTAAAGTGGCAGTCATTGTAAACTGGCCTAAACCCAAGTCTGCTACAGAAGTGAGAAGCTTCTTAGGAGCAGCACAATATTGGAGAAAGTTCATTTCTAACTTTTCCTCAATTGCAGCTCCCTTACATGCTTTAACAGGATTGAATAAGGTGTTTCAGTGGGGAGGCAAACATCAGAAAGCCTTCGACACCTTGAAAGAAAAGATTTGTAAGCACCTGTTCTAGCACTGCCAGATCTGCAAAGACTGTTTGAGATCCAAACTGATGCCAGTGACTATGCCATGGGAGCAGTGTTGACTCAGCACGGTAAACCCATATGTTATCATTCTGAGACTTTTAATCCTGCAGTAGTTAACTATCCTACATATGATAAAGAATTGTATACATTAGTTTAGAGTGTGAAAAAGTGGAAACATTACATAATGGGCAAAGAGACAGTAATACATATTGATCATCAACCACTTCAATATTTGCACTCCCAAACTAAGTTGCAGTAATCAAGACATTACAGATGGATGGGTTTTCTACAACAGTTTCATTTAGTCATCAGATATAAAAAGGGCATACATAACAAGGTTGCAAACATGTTATCTAGACCCATTATAAATGCATCTACCATA
Organism: Pinus tabuliformis; assembly: GCA_031772625.1. Lineage (NCBI taxonomy): Eukaryota > Viridiplantae > Streptophyta > Pinopsida > Pinales > Pinaceae > Pinus > Pinus tabuliformis. The sequence continues at coordinate 238,163,648 of CM062805.1, forward strand.
CTTAAGCATAATTTTGTACTACATGAAAGTTACATTGAACAATATGCTCAGGATATGGACTTTAAAGATGTATATGCGACTCTGAGTCAAGGCAAAAGAGTAGAAGAATTGGACTATCATATGAAGGACCGACTCTTATATCATTGTGGGAAACTTTTCATTCTACAAACTGAGAGAGTAAAGATAATTAGGGAAGCACACACTTCTCTGATATCAGGTCACTTTAGCGTAAGTAAAACAGTTGCACAGCTGCAAAGGTTTTGTTATTGGCCGAAAATGAATGAGACAGTTTCTAGATATGTAAGAGGGTGTGCTATGTGTGCTAAAAGCAAGCCCAACAATAGAAAACTAGGCTTGTACACTCCATTTGCCAGTTCCTTCTCACCCTTGGGAAAGTGTTTCCGTGGATTTTGTTGGAGGATTGCCTAAATCTAGGAAAGGTCATGATTATTTATATGTTGTTGTGGATAGGTTCAACAAAACGTGCATTTTGATACCTTGTAATAAACAGATTACAGCTGAACAGACTGCAAAATTATTCTTTGAACATGTATGGGTTCATTTTGGATTGCCCACTTCCATTGTATCTGATCGAGACACCCAATTTGTGGGGAATTTTTGGTTCAGTCTGTGGGAATTGATGGACACCAAACTAAAGAAAAGCACAGCTTTTCATCCACAAACAGATGCCCAGACAGAAGTAGTTAACAGGATAGTGATCCAATTACTGAGAGGTTATTGCAGCAAACATCCTAAGCTTTGGGATGAACACTTGTGTTATGTGCAACATGCTTACAACAGAGCAAAGCATTCTTCTACATTGAGATCTCCTTTTAAGACCTGTTTTGGTTTCACACCAAGGTCTCCTTTGGATTTTGTCTTTTGTAAAGATACCACAGTTGATGTACACAGCGATGTGGACAAAGCAACTAGGTTCATTGAATAAATCCAGGAGATCCACCAGGCAGTACAGGAACAACTAGAAAAGAGCCAAGCCAAGTACAAGGCTAGGCATGACAAGCATCGGATGGAGCATAGTTTTCAAGTTGGTGACCAAGTTTCGCTACATATCAGCAAGGACAGAATGCAAGGTGAAGGTAAAAAGCTAAAGCCTATCAGGTATGGACCCTTTGGGATACTTGAGAAGATTGGTGAAAATGCTTTTCACCTTGATTTACCAGCTTACATGCACATCTACTCAGTCGTAAATGCATATTGCTTGAGATTGTTTGAACCTTCAATGATTGAGGACCTTGAAGAGCAAAGTCAATTGCCTTCTATTGATGACCTACTACTTGAATATCTTAATGAATTGCAGGAAGACACAGTGTTGGACAGGAAGGTGAGGACAACGCGCAAGGGAGATGTGGAGTACCTCAGGATTGGGCTCAAAGGTTCAAAGCCGAGCAGTGCAAAGTGGATTGAGATTGGACAAGTGAGAAAACAATACCCTCACTCAGTCGATGCTTGAAAACCAACTTTTGGTGGTCTAAAAGCTTTTTCAGTGGGAAGGCCTTGATCCGAATTGGATCCATAAAGAACTGTCAAAGGAACCATGACTGTATCAGGTCGGGACGAACATTAAAGAAACCAGAACAACGATCAAAAACACCCCTGAACCAGTGGCAATGGCAGCCAGCATGGAACGACGAGGACCTCGATCAAAGCGCGCTGACCGAGGCCCAAGGAGACTGCGCGGGGGCCGAATTAGCCCATGGGAGGCTCGAATCGGGAAACGGAGGTGGATTTTGATGTGCGATTAGCGCTAATTGCGCACCGTTGGGCGAGAAGGCTCGAAATGAGGAAGACCCGAGCACTCGGTTGCGTGGGGAGCCATAGAACCATAGGGAAAAAGGCAGAAGGGCTAAAAGCTAAAGGCAAGACCCGTTACGAAACCAGCGGTATTGATCGGGGGCTCCTTGAACGGTAAGCGGTTTTGGATGGAAGCGGAGCGATCCCACTCAGCAATCGATGCATGGCGAGCGGAGGAGAGATAAAACCGTCGCTCATCGCGTGCTAACAGTCAAGCAAGTCAACTGCGCGAAATGAGTGGACGGCGTTGGATCTAGGGGATCCAGATCAAACGGATGAGATCACGCCCGATGGGGAAGCAGAATCTACGAGGGATTAAGCGGTAGTTTGTAAAGAATTTGAGGTTCGTTTGACCGCCACGGTGGAGGAAGACTCATTCCATGACGTAACCGAAGAATTCAACCGACGAAGCAGGCTGGCACTCTACAGGAGGACATGTGGCCACTCCGTGTGAGCCTGATGATGACGCTGAACAAGGAACTCCAAGTGCAACTACAGAAGGCGATTCGACGGAGGTGGAAGAGGAACTGAAAAAACATGGGAACGAATGGCCTTAAAGCCATGAATAGAGACAAAAAAACATATACGGAGAAGTGAAACCAGAACTCCAAGAGGAGGACGGAACACAGAGAGACCCAAAACAAAGAAGCAAAGAAGACAGTGAAGCAAAGAAAAACAGAAAGAAAACAGAGGGTTGAGCTGACCAAAGGCAGCGTCGAGCACCAAAGAGCTTGAGAGATTCAAGCCATCCCCGAGAGGATCTGTCAAACCAGAGAGGTCACAGAGCTAACAGGCAGAAGAGTCAGTGCACTCCAGTGGCTTGGGGAATCCAAGAACCACCCTGCCAAGAAAATCTATTTCAAGAGAACTCATGTTGAGTCCCTGCATTGTAATTCTCTGCTTAAGACACAATAAAATAAAGCCACCACTGAGAGCTGGACCGGAGTTGTAGCCCTGGAGAATAGGGTGAACTCCTTATTAATTTATTGTGTTTTTGTATTTGCTTACTGTATTTCTCTGTTGTCTTTCCATTTCAAGTGTCTTTGTATTTGCAATTTGATCGATCCGTTTCTTAAATAACATAGACACACACACCAGCACATAAGTCTATAATACCTTTAATCAATAAATCTTTAACTGAGGTCACTCATAGGGTGATTATCAGATCATTTGTTCGGAGATGCTCACTCCCGGGAGTAGGTTTTGGCTAAAAAAGGGGTGATGATTGGAAGATAGTGGACTCGGAGATTAAGAGCAGAACCTCCATTCGTCCCACCAGCTCACACTCGAGCCGCCCGCAAAGTCCTCTCGCTGATGCTACACCCCCTCAAGCTCGTCCTAAGGTTAATCCCTTTAGAGATGCGAAACCACGTGAATTTTTGCTGGAACAGAAGGAAAAGGATTGGCGCAAAATGGTTTTTTAGCTGGAGCATCGCGGAGTAAACAAACCTAAGATAGAGAAGGAGCGGCAGCAAGAATCCACGGAAGCAACAACAACAAAGAACCCTGAAAAGAAAGCGCGTGTGTGGATGAAGAACAATGAGAATGTCATCAAGCATTGTCACCTAGTTTGTTCTGGCGAGGGCCTTCAATATTCCAAGAACAAAGCACAGTTCTTGAAAAGATGAATGACTCATTGGCCCATAAGGCAAGTGAGACTATGAGAAGCGTTTTTTATAGGCTTCGTGGGCCCATAACCCACAGGCCTCAAGAACGATTTATTGGGGAAATGGGATTTTGATTCACCCCAAAATATCGTCCCCATCACCAACTCTTATAGGTCTTGTTGGTTTGAGATAAGTTGAAGCTAAAATTGGTAAGGTTTTACATTGATATTAAAGATTTCTCTAGAGGTCCTAAACTTGTCACGTAAGTTTGGTATCTATTATCATGAATTGTCTAATGGATTGGGGTTATTAAGAAGTAAGATATCATTTGTTATTTCTATTGTTTTACTATATTTCAGATCAATGCGAAAGTTGTAAATTCATAGGAACTATATCTAGGAAGCCTCTAATAAAATGGTGAAGTCCCTAAATCGCAAAAGAAAACTCAATTCATTAAATTCTATACACATCATACTCAACTTTTGTTCATTACATATGACATCTCAAGGAAACCTCAATTCAATAAACTATACACTCTTCATACTCAACTTCCATCCATTGCATATGAAAACCCAATATCTACTAAGCCCTCCTTTGATTGACTCAGCCCCAATCTTCCTCAACTCTTTATGATTTGTTCTTCCAAAAATCCTTTATAGTATAAGTGCCCTTTGAGTCTTGGATTAGAGAGTGGATTAGAGAGTAATATGACCTTAAATGCAATTTCTTTGAGGAAAGTCTCAAAATATGCATTCAATTAAATCAAGGCTAGTTATATTGAAAGGCTAATATTGCTTTTGAAAGTGATCCAATGTTAATGTCTACAAAGTAATGTATATGTTAAAAAACTAAGGTTGAGTTTATATTTTAATATTTCTTAATACAAGATCAAGTGACAAGCATCTACAACTTAATTATGTTAATTATGTTAGTGGTCATTTTCCATCTTATAATGATAATGTTTATTGTTCTTTTTAAGACCAACAAGATGTATCTTACAAATAAGCGTAATTAAATTATCTTTCAACGTTTCCTATAATAGAAGAGGGTGGAAATGAAAATGCCAAGGTCTTATGGTTTTTGTAAGTTAGGAGACCCTAAAAAATATTTAAGTTATGAAACTATATAGAGTTACATCTTATATGGTTTAAGGTAGGGCATGTTTAAAAGAAATGATGTTTGCCATCAACCTATTTTGTATTAGAAATATTACAAATTCATTCATCGTAAGACATTTTTGGGTTAATCCAACAATCAGTTTCACAAAGAAGGTCATAAGTATTGGTTGTATTGTTAATAATATTCATTTTGCTTTTTACACTTATAATGTTGAAAAATAAGTTTGATCAACCAAAATCAAATTGATAAAAACTTTAAAGTATTTCAACTTCCTCTTATTAATATCTCGTTGTCATTCCAAATCTTATTCTAAATTACTTAAAAATATAAATGAATATTACCCATATTATTAATTTTTATCATCTTCTTTTCAATTCCAATAGTTAATCAACTTTCCAGCCCAACTTCTTTTGAGCTAGTAGTGGCTACTATTTATAATAAAAACAATGACAAAATCCTTCATTTCTCAACTTTAAACAATTTAAAGTTATATTATAAATACCTAATCATGGCTTTGGACTTGGTTAAAGTATAACCAACTTGAATCAAGAAATGTGGAAACGAGTATTACATTTAGATTTAAAGTAGAAGTTATCAAATGTTTTTGAATTAACTCACTTAATTGAAGTGGTGAAAAAATTACATACACAAACAACAATATAAAATAATTGATATTGCAACAATATTATAAATTAACTTTTTCCTTATCTAAGGTAAAAGTTGAACATTTTTATATATGTTTTCAAAACCATAATAAATTTTCCAACCACTAATATTTAATAAACTTTCCAACTACTAATATTTATTTTTTCCTTGATATCAACTACTAATATTTATTTTTTCCTTGATATCATTTTAGTTTAAATGGAAATTGAAATTGAGGCCTAAGAATTTGTGAAAATGGATATCTTCGAGAATTTTATCATCATATAAAATTGGATGATAATTCTTTTTTCTTAAATTTGATTATCATGACCTTGGCTTCTTCAATACTAACCGTAAGTTAATATTTGCGAAAAATGTTGGAATATAAATTGCTTGTGAAGGTCATCATAGTGTGTAAGAAAGAACAAAGCCTCAATGTATAAGAGAAGGATGACAAATATTCCCAAGATTCCCACCATGTTAATAATACTAATATAACAAGGTCACATCGCTAGCGTTCCTGCCGTTTAGTTTAATAAAATATTTTAATGTCATGATGTGTGATATGTACTCCAAACAATAATAAAATTGTAAAATGAGTTACATGAATATTTGTTTAAACTGTTTTTTATTAAAAAAAATTTAATATAATTAAACATTTTTTTGGTAGATTAAAGTTATATATATATAATTGACATTGAAGAGAATGATAACAAGTTAATAGTTATTTATTTAATATTGAATGATGGCAATTTTTTTATATAATGTTCATATTATAGTACACATGTCATGCCATTAGAGTATAGATTGATATAATAAGAGTTGTACAAATTGTACACATGTTATTTTTACATATTTTTTCAAAGTTATATTTTTTAAATTATTAATTTGTAAATTAAAAATTAAACCCCATAAAAATGGTCTATTCAATACTTTCCACCAATGAAAAAATAGAATTTTGGAATTTAATTACAAACCATTTGTGTTTATGGTACATAGTAATTAATATATAATGTTATTTTTCAAATTATTTATATTTATTGTACATAGTAATAGTGACATAGTACATAGTAATTAATAATAAAGTACACAAAAATCAATTCTTGCCATCATTACACAATAAGAGGGGAGACATTTCAACCAATCATATTTGAGATAAATAGAAATAAATTTTATTTAAAAATAATAAATTTAATTTCATAATATTAAACTTTGGATAGATTTTAAATTTTTTTAGTCAAAGCAAAACTAATAGCAAGTCAATGAAAAACTATCAAGTTATATCCTGCATAAGAGAACAAAAGTAGTTTAAACACGATTCTCCGATTCATAAAGACTATACATAGGGAAGACAATGGTCAACAAAATAAATAGTATAGGATTAAAAGTTTTGAACACAAATTTTTTTAATTTATAAACATGTAAAATCATAAAATCTTTTTATTTTATTATAAGATTTCAAATAAACGATTAGAAAGTGATTAAAGTGTTTTAAATTAAAATATGAAGTAATACAAATTATTTTGTTTTATTTAATTTAATTATCTTTATACTATATATTTGCTAAAATTTATAAATTATTAATTGATTTATTTAAACATAATTTGGAAATTTTTATAAGAATTAAAATTCTCTTTATAATGTTCATTTGGGGTAGCTGAATTGGAAATGGTCATGGAAATGAAGTCTCACCAAATTGGAAGTCTTGGGTTCAAATCTTGTGCTATCCCTTGATTGGGGTAAGAAGTTGGACATGATGAAGATGTAGTCCTACAAAGCTTACAAAAAAAAAAAACCTCTTTATAATTTTTTAATGAGATTATTGAATGTAATACCCAAATTTTAATTTTAAAGATATGTGTATTATAATGTATATATGAGTATGGGTGTTATTGTAAATGAATTGAATTTGTAACACTACCTATAAATATTATCTTGATATGAATGAATTGAATAGTAAACATTTAAAAAGGAAATGAATATAAAGGATGTACTCTCATATATCACTGAGTGTTAAGCATTTTGTTTTGTTACCCATTTGAGTGTGCTAATGGGATGTTATGGCACAATTATCTCTACATTAAATGTGTACTATTGTTGAATTTTGAGTTCTTAATGTTCCTTCACTTGTCTTTATCATTAGGTCGGCATATGGCACAATAATTCATGGTCTTGTTCCCTATAGTTATTGACTTAGAAGATGATTTTAACTATTCCCTTTCTTGTATTTTTCATTAAATGTGGATCATGAGAAAATGACAAGTGAAGGGTTGCCTTACATGACATCCATCACCTAAATATGCTTGAATATTATGTTATGAAAAGATCATGTTGAAAAGTTCTATAATTGTCTTCATGATCTATGAATGTCATCATAACCTCTAAAGGATATTATACTATATAAAAGACATCACCACCTAGAATTGTTTCTGGTTATGATGTTTTGCTACCTTGACCTATGAATGTCATCATAACCTCTAAAGGTTATGATACTATATAAAATACATCACCACCTAGAATTGTTTGTGGTTCTAATGTTTGTCTACCTTCTATTTTTATGTTCGCGAAAGATAACAATATATTGTGAAAGATGTGAAGTAGTTGAACAATTAAATTCAATTACCCTATGTTCCAATCCAAGAGGTGAAGCTATCACATCAACCTATGAAATTGATGGCAAAGCCATTGGCATGGATAATTCCTTGCAAAATATTTCAATCATGAAGACACTATGTATGCATAATGAGTGTTTTCATTTTGACCACAATCATTTTTTATAATATAATTAGCTATTTTCTCTTAAAGGATTATAAGTTTAAACATAGAAAGAGAATAGACTATTCAATATATGAGTTGAAAAAATAACAAAAATAGAAGGGAAATTTTCAAAAGATGAAAGCATGATTTAAATTAAGTGAGAGGATTTTAAACACATAAGACGAGTTAGGAAACGTGGAAATAAAAGTGTAGAAAAAGAAATGATGAAGGGTTGTATTGTATATACAGTAAAGGCTGAACTTTGGAAATCTTGATGCCATATACTTTTCAAATCCTCCTAGCCTTTATCCTATTGCAATAATTCTTGCCAGGAAGAACGCCCATGTTGTGACGATTCCACCCAGAAGGTAATGAGCTACTCCTTCAGCACGTCCCTGTACAATGCTCAAGGCTCTGGGCTGGATAGCAGGAGCAACCTTACCCTTCTAATGAATTTTTATGGTTATAATCATGTTTATATCAATTTTTTTCGGAAAAACAAATGGCAGACTCACAAACCATTCAAAGTATCCAACAAACACTAGATTAAAGAAGAGAATGATAACATCAACTTAGGCAAAGAAAACATAATGTAAAGCCACCAAAGAGCTTTTTAACAATGGTGAAACTCATATTGAACAACTACCTAATGTAGAAAAAGCACCTACAAGTTTGTGTATCATGGCTGAATTCAAATTTATGAACTGACCAATTTCAATTCATATCCAACGTATGAAATTTATCTCAAGGACTTGACGTAGTGGCCAAGAGAATTCCTGATTCCTGCAAGGGTCTCCTCGTCCCAAAACTCCTACAGAAAAGATTACATGTGAATCCATAGTGGGGCGGCTGTGAAATTCTCCTTGTTTGGTACAAAACGTTTAGTCCAAAAACGAAGGTAAACCCCTACTGAATTGAAAAAATATGGCTCGTTCTTGAACACTCACACTATTTCCTCTAGGTTGACAAAGACAATAATGAAAAAACACTTCATACCTAGTTCTAACTTTGTTTGTCCTTTAGGTTTTCATTTAAGTTGGATCCATTGGGTAATGGCCTTTTCTGATGGCCAAATGCCTGAGAACTTCTCAATAAGGGCATGATCCTATATATATTGAATATAATCCCTGGTGTGGTTAGCGCAAACTTCGAATTTTGGTTCAACAACCACCTTCAGTAAGCAGCTTCCAAGTTTGTGTGTCCTTGGTGGGGAAGATGATTGATGGGGTTTTTTATGATTGCCATTAGGGTTTTTTCTCGTGTTGGGCTGATTTATGGCATTTGATGTCGAAATTTTGCAAAGCTCCTTCAAAAATGATGATTGTAATAATATATATCTTTATCAAAATCATTTTTAAAAAAATTTCTTTTAATACTTATTCTTAATCTTTATGGAAGATGATAATATTATAAAATTAGATTAAAAATTTCTCGAAAGAGTTTAATCTAGTTTAAAAAAATAAAGATGGAAATATATGTTCTAATACAATGATATGTATTTATCGAAATTATTCCAAAACATTTTAATTTTGTTAATTCATATCTATAGTATCACTCCAAGCATATATGAAATTCAATTTAACTGAACCTAGTCCCCATTAAATGTGGGATCTTTGGCATTCAAAGTATTTTGTTTTGAATTTATGTTGGAACTATGAATTCCATTTATGCTAGGAGAATTTTGTCCATGACACTCAGCCTCTGGGGTTTTGGCTAATTTTAAAACAGCTTAGATCATCTTTTTTCCAAAAAAAATTGATAAAAATACACGAAGAGGAAAGTCTCATTACCCTATATCAAATGTCTTCCTATTAAGTTCAATCAAAAGTTTTTCATTTGAAATGTGAAATTTTCACATAATGAGAATTATTTTTATTTAAGCAGGTCTACGCTTTATTCTTATCACTATCTATGTAAATTCCACGTAAAAAAATGATGTCTAAATACCTAATAATAGAAAATATTAAATACAAGCCACAAAGTGCATAAAAAATCTGAAATACCCAATGTCTAATAACCTTTATGTACTCTACAATACAAGGTATAAGATATATAGAGACAATGAAATCTAAAATACCCCAAATGTGATAACCACTATACACCATACAACAACAATTATGAATCTACATCTATACACTCTACCAAGACTAATGAATCTACCTTTAAACACTACTACACACATAAATTTCAAGGGTGTAAAATGATCCTGATAAAGAAGCATATTGGATCATGTGGAAGAGATTCAATCAGACAATACTTTAAAACATTTTCGAGAAAGCACTGAAGTTGTACTACAGTTCTTAAAGGAGACGCAACTTTAGTTATCTATTTCAATTAAAAAGAAGAGAACACATTATCAACTGGTTGCAAAACAAGTAACAAAGAGGAGGCCACAGTAAAAGATACCATCTAGCAACTCTTGTCGTTTTGTTAAGTCAATAAAGGATACCATCTAGCAACTCTTGTCGTTTTGTTAAGTCAATAAAGGCAGTCAAGCAGCTAAGTTGTTTAAATGACCAACAATGCGCACAATGACAATTCTTGGCAATGGTGGGCAATAGGCCCGTATTTTGTATAGATAATTTCCTTGAACTATCCTGATAAAATATAAAATAAAATCATTATAAATACTGCACATTGTAGTCCAAGATTGGTCAAAAATTCACAAGGAACCAATGCAAACCTCCCAAAATACAGTGAGAACACGCGTGCCAGATAGGCATGGGAATTAGTCACTGCAATCAGCAATAATTTTTTGTAAAAAATTGAAATCTGCCGGGCCGGACAGGTCAATTTTTTTTAATTTTTTAAATAATGGTTAGGATTTGCTTTTCTTCAAATTAAAAAAAGATATTTTATATTTTTTATGATGTTTTGGCCTTAAGCGTAAGTTGTTGATGTAGATTCTCTTAATATTTGAGAATCAGACAAACATAAACACACAAAATTGACAGCGCCCATGTCCTTCCTATTCCATAAGATAATATTCGGGTAATCTGCCATCGACTTTTAAAGATGCCCATCTGTCGGCATGTTTTAATGAATACCTTGATATGCGCTATCCAAACGTACTCTTCTAGCATACTCTGACTTTTCCACAAAACTACTTGTGATATCTATACATTCATGAATTTGCCCCATTGCGCTTAGATAGTGGACCGCATACAGAAATTTCGTTATAGAACACACATTGCATTATATTCTCCAGGTGGAAAAATAGCAATTTGAACGTCTGTTTATTCGAAACGACTCCACGCCAATTCCACGCTCGCTGCTGTGGCGTTTTTTTGTCCTCGGTATACATATGATAGGATATGTTGCAACAAGCTTCTATCAGCATATGCTTTCTTGTGCTTTATTGCTTTGAATCTGAGCCCGGCTCTGGATGTTTTGTATATGGTTCATCTTGTTCTTCTTTCAGTCCTTTTGATATAACTATGTGTCTTCCTTTTTTGATATAACTATGTGTCTTCTGTTCTAGGTGCTATTATGCACATCTGCTTTTCAATCCTTTTCTGATATAACTATGTGTCTTCTGTTCTAGGTGCTATTATGCACATCTGCTTTTCAATCCTTTTCTGATATAACTATGTGTCTTCTGTTCTAGGTGCTATTATGCACATCTGCTCTTCATGTTTCCATATAGTGATGGTTTTGATTCGTGGCTTCACAAGCTACTTTTTTTTTGTATCTATCATGGTTTTTTATATTGACTTAATATAATGTATGAAAAAACCTGGAGACAAATGCCCATACCCCGACACTTAGATTCCCGATTCTTTCATGTCGAAAACCTAAATGCACTGTATCACAGCATCGTAATAAAAATACAAGTGCAGTGAAGAGGATCTTTTACCATGCCCGCTAGAGAGGAAAACTTTTGTGAAGTGGGGTAAGATCGGCCTCCACTGAGAACCAAATTAGAGTAAAAATGTAAGCTCTGGTTGTCGATTCCTGCAGGCCACCATGGCACAATTTGCGCATCGGTCGGTGGCTCTTCATTCACGTAGGTTACTGATACTGATATCTCTGTTGTTCTCTTTTATGTTTCCCAGATCTAGCTTGCATATATTTGTTTTGGTAAAGCATTTGACAGAGTGCACTTTTTATAATTCTTACTGTTTCATTTTTCGTGCTTAAGAATTGTTCTTCTAAAATATCCGCTCATTATCTTGAAATTGCGAATTGTGTTTTTGGTTTAAACTTCTCTGGTTTTTCATTAATTTTTTAATCTTCAATACTGAAGTTTCCAATTTTATTTATTTTGTTTTTTATCCAGTCGTTACGGATATGTCCATATGCCTGTCTTTGTCTTTACGTTTCAATATTATCCTTTAATAGACACCACATATCACGTTTACCTGGCAGCCACATCAATTTCTAAAAATAGAAAAGCAGTCACTCCGTCCTTTCAACGGTCGTTCCATTTTTTATATAAAACTTGGGTTTCAGTTGATGGTTCCGTCATTCCAGAGCTGGTTTTATTACTCATAGAAAGCTTCCATTGATTTTTCTTCGGGTATTTCCATTTTCGTCAATCTTATGGGATGCCTCCATGTATTGCAGTGATTTTATTTTAATTGTTTTTCTTACATTTATGCTCTGTTACCATTTTCGGTAATTTTAAGCTTTGCCTCCATTACAATTTTTTGTAATTTTAAGCGTTGCCTCCATTACAATTTTTTGTAATTTTAAGCGCTGCCTACATGTATGTCAGTGATTCTATATTAATTGTTTTTCTTTCATTTATGTTTTGCTATGGAAATGATATTTTTTCTCGAATTTTCTTGTATGGTTGCTATGATATATGTTTCCATGTCTGTGCGGTGCACCGCTTTTATTTATTAAATCAAATGATTTTCTCCAAGCCAAACAGATAGCCTGTATACAGTCGCTATAATTTCCATAGACTAGACAAAGATACACAAAAACAAACTAGACTAGTAAATAGTTCAGTTATTTTAAGATAAGAGGAAATGCAGATAACTGATGTGCATTTTACAGCCCTAGTGCTCTAATTACATATAAGTAATGTGTGCATTCTACAGCGCTGCGCTGGTGGTGGGAGTGAGTTATCCACTCTATAAGTGAACAGTAGACACAACAGCACAGAGGAGTATGAAAGCTCATGAAACAATGGTAATACTAGTTAGCAAATATAAGATATTAGAATTCCAAGATTAAACACATGAAGCTCAAGTCTCAGTTCATAATTCAGATTCCAATATTAGTTATACAACAAGAGTGTGTAGATTCAAAAAAAAAATGTTATTTCTTAGATGTTTACCCTTGTGTGTGTTTTGGTAATTGATAGGTTTTATTAGGCCAGGTATGCTACAACAAGAAAGACGTGGAGTTAGCTGCATGCCTCCAATTCTATGTGTACCTTGTAAGTATAGCTCCCAAACGAAGTATCCTACAATGGCAATAACTTATTATGGAAAAGAATTGGAATGTATTCCCTAGATGTATACATCTTTACCTCCTCTTATACATCTTTACCTGCTCTGATTGTGTTAACATCTTTACCTGCTCTGTTTTCCAACACAATGTTGGAAAACACTTTGATTGTCTTAATTGAGGTGATAAAGTCTGTTTCCCCATGCCAATTGGTTTATCTTGGGTTTATCTTGGGTGGCTAGGAGGAATGATTGTTATCCTCCCTACTCAGATTCAAAATTCAAAATTCCTGCAAGTGACATGATGAACTCTCCTGCAAGTGAGTGACATGATGAACTCTCCTGATGAACTCTCCTGCAAGTGACGTGATGAACTCATATTGAGTATATTGAATGGCCTTGAGCCCTAAAGAATATCTTATCCTTGCCTATGGACTGAAGAGTAGGGTGCTTTTTAAATGGAAAAAGTCCAATTCCCAAAACGGATACATAATAAGTTTGTATTTCAGCAACAAACCAAGCTCAACATCATGAAAACACTCGTGTGAACTACAATAGAAATATGGCTCTGACATAAACAATGGCCTTTTTGAACAATCAAGAACAAAACTGCAAAAGAGTATTTTGGTCAACATGAATATAGGTCAACATGAAGACAGATGGTTTTTGTTATCAGCTAAAAATCCTCATATTTGTTATTCACAGCAAAAAATCCTTACCAAGTGACAGTTTATTGTACACAATAAGCTTTGTAGAACAGTAAACTTGATTATAGCTATAATGTGCATCCAATTGATTATAGCTATAATGTGCATCCAACTGAACAGGCGGCTTGCACAACCTTGTTTAATCAGGTAACAACTAATTCTTGACAACTGATAAAGTGTAAAAATCAGAATATGGTTAAGAAAATATCACAATTGTACTTGATAATGATGCCTGACCAGTGACAAGTATTTCATATTTTTAGGCATTTTATAAGCATTTTTTTCTGCGTAAAAATATATCTACACTGATAAAAAAAAATATCTGCTTCATGTTTTCTGTTTATCACCGTTGGGTGTTTCTGATCACAATAGAAGAGATCCAATCGAAGGTCAAGACTTCCGACCAGTGCTAAATCGAATTTTGCTCCATTCTTCTAAGCTCTGCTTTTGCATGGTATTCATTCTGATGCTAGGTCTGCGTTTCTTTATTATTTTCTCTGCATCTTTCCAGTCTTCTGCCAGACCTAATGTAACTAGTAGAGCACACATTATGGCAACACTTCGTCCATGACCTGCATAGTAATCACAACTTACCTTTACACAGTAATTTGGGAACTAGATATGGATTCTCCAGAACAGAGACCTGTTACTGTGAGGCAATAAAAAGAAACAACTTTCTCTTGAAGAACAAAAGCATAAAGGCCTATGCAAAATTGAAAAGAAAGTCAAAGCCATCAGCTTACAGCTCTCTGTCAGCAAGGAAAAGACTTTGCAACTTTGCAAATGTCAGTTTCCTCTTTCGGCCAGAGATATGGAATAGCTTGCTTTCAACCAGCAGCTGAGTATGACTTCTCTAGAAACAACACCTAGAGAGAGTTATAAGTTACAAAATTCATTTCAACCAGCAGTTTGAGATGGCTTCTCCAGTATCAAAACCAATGCCTACAGAGTAGTCAAATCCACTGGTTTGCCTTGTAGAAAGTCAGCAACTGGCTAATACATCGAAGCTGCCTAAATCAACTCAAACATGTGAAGACACGGGCATTGGAACAAAAGACACCGTTTTTCTTAACAACAAAAGGGCTTGCCTTCTTAAACAACATGTGCAAAGCACCCACAGGAATGTGAATCATAAACTTCCTTCCAGGTGTATTGGGCATTTCCATATTGCAAGCATATAATGAGTTAACATTGAAAAGAGAAGAATGATAAGCCAAGACATGGTAGTACACTGCAAACTTGTTTAATGATTTCACCAATAATTAAATTTAATGATAAGCTTGAAATCTTTGTGAGATAGTAATAGGAGTTGCCCAATTCCAATTCCAATTCCATAACTGAAAGAAGGGTTCTAACTTCTGAAGCACTTCCAATACTTACGATTTCTACTTAAGAAATTCAGCATGCAGTCAAAAAAGTGTCCATAGTTGTCACAAGCTACCCAATCTTTGATCAAAAAGGAGTTAACCTCACTAGAGCTTTGATACCATGTTGAGATCAACAGTTGGGCAACTGCGGGATAAACACCACAGAAAAATAACTCACAGACCAAAGAGGGAAACATCCACAGAGCAACAAAAAGTTGCATTACCATTCAAGAAAGAAATTTGAAAATCAGCCAAGCTCGACACCCTTATCACTATAGGTTTGCAGATATTACACGTCTCTTATAGTCTATGTGCATCTCAATGAACCACCTTCCTCCATTCCAATACTCTATCGATGCCCTTGGTCAACTCCTACCGACCAAGTAGGCGCTGAACAAGGTTACCAAAGAGGGAATCTACAGGCATATATATATATTTAGGTCACTTGAATTGCCCCACAAGGAAGGTTCAATGCTAAAATGGCCTTCTATGCAAGCACTTTATGGAGTTAAGGGATGGCCTCATTGTTTTTCCTCCTTATACACTTTAACATTGGAGGCATGTGCATTGGATCCCCTGGAGACAATTTAGAATTGGCTCGCATTGGCTCTAGGTTGAAATCTAGTATCACATTCTTTGGGCAGACAAGACCTACCAACTCTGCCATCTATAGGAGATTGAGACACAGAAGCATCTCATCTTCCAATGTCCCATTTACTATATTCGTGGTCATTTTTACTACCTTTTCAAAGAGTGCTAGAACTCTCTCTCTCTCTCTCTCCTCTGCCAATATATGAAATTATGCTTGAGGCTTTGTATACGAGAGAGTCCCTTGGATTCAAATCCCATTCCCTCTCACCATCCGCTCAACTGGTCACTACTAGTTTGATCACAACTTTCTTTTTGATGGTCCTAGAGGGCAGGGGTACCATGAGATTGATAGACTGCAGCACTAACTCAACCAACAGATTCATAAAACCCCATGAATCAATTTGACTTTTGTCAGTGAGACCATTGCAGAATTATCTTCTACGATTCCAAGTCAATTCACTCAACATCAGCAAATAAAGAACTTTCTCTAGAGCTCCACAATGGTGGGTTCAATCCAGGAAACAAGGTATACCACAACCTAGCTCCTCTAGTCAACCATCTATCAAAAGCTTCCTTTCTTCCACCTCAATTGTTACAATTTAGAATTGGCTCGCATTGGCTCTAGGTTGAAATCTAGTATCACATTCTTTGGGCAGACAAGACCTACCAACTCTGCCATCTATAGGAGATTGAGACACAGAAGCATCTCATCTTCCAATGTCCCATTTACTGTATTCGTGGTCGTTTTTACTACCTTTTCAAGGAGTCCTAGAACTCTCTCTCTCTCTCTCTCTCCTCTGCCAATATATGAAATTATGCTTGAGGCTTTGTGTATGAGAGAGTCCCTTGGATTCAAATCCCATTCCCTCTCACCATCCCCTCAACTGGTCACTACTAGATTGATCACAACTTTCTTTTTGATGGTCCTAGAGGGCAGGGGTACGAAGAGATTGATAGACAGCAGCACTAACTCAACCAACACATTCATAAAACCCCACAAATCGATTTGACTTTTGTCAGTGAGACCATTGCAGAATTATCTTCTAAGATTCCAAGTCAATTCACTCAACATCAGCAAATAAAGAACTTTCTCTAGAGCTCCACAATGGTGGGTTCAATCCAGGAAACAAGGTATACCACAACCTAGCTCCTCTAGTCAACCATCTATCATAAGCTTTTTATTCCACCTCAATTGTTAGAAGAAACACAGATTTTGAGATTACAATTCCAACCAGAAACATCACATCCTACTCTTCTACAGGAGATAGCAGCAACACTAATATGTATTGAGGCTTCCTCCCGAGTTTCGTCGGGTGTGACATTTCTCTTTTTGGTCCTAGGACTGTGTATACTCATCAATGAAATGATCATGTATTGGCATTACGATTTTATATGCTTAGGATTTAGACTTATATCTTAATTTAGATCTTCTCTCGTCTTTCTTTTATAGGAGTGGCCCTTGCACATCCACTTCCTACTGACATAGAAGTGCTTAGCAACTCCGTTGACCTTTTTATGGTCATTTGTTGAACATGAAGAAACTTATCTTATCTACAATTGTCATTGCACAACTAGAACAAACTCCATTCCAATAGCCCTCAAGGGAGATTATTGTTGACACATCATTCATGAATGGATGAAACCTGAGAACTGTCTACATGAGTGAGGAAGGAAGATGAGGAAACAAAGGCAATTGCACACTAGCAACAACCAAACAAGTCCCCTGGTTGAGATGATCCAGAAAAATGTTATTTGTCTTTACATTTGTCATTGAAATGCTAGTGTTGTCAGGTGGTGTTCAAGGAGTTGTGGGATTGCGGTAAGGTTGTCAATGATTTGAATAGTAGTCCTATTGCTCATCCAATCTAGACATTCCTTAAGCCCATCAAATTGATTGTTTTCAATAGTTGAAGTCAACATTGTCCTGGTCTGGACTCAAAACGTCGAGCATAAATGAGTGCTGTGTGCAAATTTTTGGAAACCTATTCCTCAAATTCAAATCACCACAGAAATTTGCAAACAACAAGAATTGTCCTTGGTGTAAATGTTTGATAATGTGTAATTATAACACAAGGTTGACATGGCTAAGATTGCACAAATGAATCACTACAAGGATCCAAGGAAGAATGTTGCTACAAATTTATATCAAGAGAAAAAAGGACATTGTAACCCTTGAGAGCCTAGAACCAAGAAGAGATGAGGGCATATACCTGACAGAAAACAATTGTTGCAAGTTTAATATCTTTTGGCAAAGGGGCCCTATTCCTTATAGGAAGCATGATGCATGTCAATGGCGAAACCCTTTGAATCACAACTTTCAATCAAATTGTAGTTGTGATGTACGTTGAACAATCAAAGAATTGTTGAAATGGAATGTGTTGATGACGCAAAGTCTAGCATTGAGGAGTGTTGATGGGAAGGGAATTATTGGATCTATACTAGCTTGAACTGATATGATTGAGTCTACATGATTGGCGATGGAAGTGGCACCGACTAAGTTGTATGCCTTAGATTCCCATAACACTCTACTTGATGAGAAGGTAAAGGAGTATGCACACCCTGGGCCATTAAAGACGCTTCCCTGAAATGTAGTAAATGGTGTAATTGCTAGAAAACGTCATTTTGCAAAATAGTAGTGCCATGTTGCAAAGCATAAGGAGACTAATTCATGCTCTTAGGCTCTACAGAGGGAGAATCTACCAAAAAAAAAGACAGGCGTAGCAAGAGAAGGGGGGAATGGAGAGAGGAGCAAAGCATGCATCTTCCACCAGAGGTGTTAAATTCAAACAAGTTCAAACACAAGGGATTCATGGTTAGGCTCGAGGAGGGCCACGAATGAAACTTGAATGCTGAAAAACAGAGGAGGAAGCAGATTTTGTAGTATCCATTTAGGCCACATTGTCATACGCAACTCTATACTGAATGCTCCTTTCTTTGTATTTGCATATCATAATTGAAGCAAAGAGAGAAAAGAATACGCCTCAGCTTCTAGCTGGGTTTTCTCCCATTTTGGATATCCT
The DNA here is from genome assembly GCA_031772625.1 of Pinus tabuliformis. Lineage (NCBI taxonomy): Eukaryota > Viridiplantae > Streptophyta > Pinopsida > Pinales > Pinaceae > Pinus > Pinus tabuliformis. Next base: position 238,182,672 of record CM062805.1, read on the forward strand.
AGGACACATCGTGTGTTGATTGTGTGGATGTTATGTTCATTTGCTTTATTCTTTCATTTTGAATTTCAATTATTTTCATAAACCTGAGCAATAAGCTAGTAATAATCAATTTGGGACACAACAAAATAAATTGCATAATCTAATATTATAAGATTTGTTGTGATGAACTATTCCAGTGAAATATCCACAATGGTATATAAATCATAAAGTCTAGGAGATTTACAAATATTAAAAAAATTAATAGTGCCTTGCTGGAAGTGTTGTAATTGATCTGTAGATCCATACACAAAGAGAACACTAAGTTGGGTGTTAAGTTGGAAGAGGCTGCAGGGAGGGTTGAGGCATGCAAGAGAGTGTGGGAAAGGAAATTTGAAACAAACAAGAGAGAAAGAAACGTTGATATGAACCAAAGATATGGGAAGGAACTTACCAAAAAATAAAAGATGCTAGAGAGTGTTGACGAGTCGGTGGGAGGGCAGCTGAAGAAGATGTTGATAGGAAGGCTTAAGATTCATGTCGGACTACAGAGAGTCTGGCATTTACAAGAGGGTATAAAGCTAGGGCTTAGAGAAAATCTTGATAGTTAATGAGTCCGTAACCAAACATAAGAGAGGTTAAGAGTGCTGCTCTGATACCAAATGATGAGATCTAGAGTAGATAAGAAAGAAAACAAAGGCTAAACAGCATCAAACAGAAATTTGGATCCGAAATAACTCCTGTTAATGGTAATCCAAAGGATCATATTTATAGTTTATATAGATAGGATGGATATCAAACTCCAATTAACTATAGTAAATAGTGAATCCCTAACTAACTACGACAATGTGCAGCTAACTAACATTCCATTAACTACTATCGATCATAGGATTGTCTACTGGATTGTCGAGGCATGTCAAATATCCTAACACAAAGAAGGAAAGCTCTATTGCCAGCGTAACATGACAAAAATAGTATTTCCAAGCAGGAAACAAGTTGTAAAACCAAAGGATATCTAAACCCAATTGACTTAATGATGTCATCTCCCTATAATAGAATAATTAAGTTTCAAGGGGGTGAGGCAGAACCAATCGAGCAACTAGATGCAAGGAATTTGTTGTCACTCATTGCATTACCAGTTTTCAGTTGATCAAAGTTGCCAAATAGCAGTGAAGTTTGAAGCCATCATCCAGGCCACATAAGCACTCAAAGCCAAATCAAACCCTCTCCATTTCCTAGTGCTCGGAACGAGCTTTCCAACGGTATATGGAAGTTCGAAAACATACTCCTGGATCAGAAGTTAGAGCAGATTGAAGATACCCTTTCAAAGCCAGAAAACAAAGAAAAATGGCTAAGGGTCAAGCTCATCGCAAATCGAAATCAGGGCTTTTCTAGAACAACAGCCATGGAAGGCAGCAAAACCGACGATTGGCCGATCGCCGATATTGCAAAAGCAAGTTGGCAGTCAGAGGCCCAGGGCACGTAGCGTATCAGCAGTTCAAGGTGTAGAGCGTCGATAATGCATATCAGCGATCACAAGTGCAAAGGGGTGCACACAAGCACTTGGTCATGAAAACTGGCGAACGCCGATATCATGAAAATCGCTGAAAATTGGGCTTTAGTGTTAAAGCGCTAGGAGGAGGAGCCAATTTTATTTAACAAGGGAATTCAAGGAAAATCCAAGGGCGAATGCACCCTTTTCTCTCTCCTCCATGGGGGCAATGTGGCAGTACAGAGATGGCGTGGCAATACGGAGGACACGTGGCAAGCAGATTTGGCGTTTTCAGGGAGTCCTATGGGGGCATATCCAGGTGACACGTGTCACCGCGCAAGAAGTGCCACATGGCACTGATGACGTCATCAATCCCGCAATCGGCGATCACACAAAGCAAAGGTTCCTCCTCCGCCGAAGTCCCTCCCGGCTTGCAATTGCGATATCCGAGAACTCCCTAGACGCGATGATTTATACAATGGAGTTTAAAAGCTGACGCGTCCGTCCCTTTCAAAGGTCGCATGCTCATTTAACACCCCCCATCTCTGGATGACCCAGATTGACTCCACCCAAATCAACGGCTCCCAGGCCTTTTCGCCACCCGCCCCCTCGCCATGTTCCCTTTATCGGCGAGGGGGGTTCCGAAAAGCGGTTTCCCCGCCAAGCCCCTCCACTACGTGTCCCTCTCATATCATTCCACACCCCCCCTCACTTACCACTTACTGCTCATGCCCCCCCTCCGAAAACCACTCGTCCTCAACACTCTCTCCCGCAGTGCAATTGCGATATCCTGGGTGGGCCCGATCCGCAGATCGACGATCGCAAGTATCAAGGGGAAATCCCAAAGGTAAAGTGTATGAATCGTCAGTATGCGGGATTCCCAATAACAAAGGAGAAAGGCCCCCAGACAAGAGTCTAAAGGCCCTAGCACTCGAGGACTAAGCGCTTGGTCATAGCCCCGGTCACATGAAGCAAAAGGGGTTGGAGTGGATCTAAAAGCCCCGTCCTGTAAAGGCTTTTCAATAATAAAAAAATCCCGATATGAGAACCCTGCGACCAGGTATGGCAAAACTTTAAAGGCGCAATGGGTCGACAGCTGCGGCATTTAATAAGGAAGAGGGAGCATTCAAACCCGGCATGGGCTGATCCAGAAAGGCTCTCTGTGACACGGAACCAGGGTTGACACTGACAGAAGTAAACAAGGACTTGGTAGCTCGAGAAGACTTGATGATCTAGCATGGTGCCCCCATACAGAGGGAAGACGAAATACCGCCCAGGGGTCCTCTGCTTCAGTACTGCGACATGAAACTGATAGTGCCCATTCCCAGCTTTGAAGGATGAATGGTCCAAGCAGTAAAGGTAGAAATGACAAGAGTCAGTTGAGCAACACAAGGGGGCCATACCATGAGCAAACTACAACCTGAAGCAGAAGCAATCACAAGGATGGGCATAAAGATATTTTGTTAACATTATTCATCTAATTGATTGACTTATTTGTTATCCTGTAAGGTGTTGCCCTTTAATGAGGCAATTAATATTTTGTAATGCTTTTGGGCCATAGAGCCATCCCTAGCCGAGACAGCTAGTCAACTTGACAGCTGAGACTCGGCCGAAGATATTTTGATGTAATGAATGTTCAACGCTCCCCCTCTCCAGATAAATAGGGGGAAGCAACACTTCACAAAGGTTCAGAAATCCTAAAGAAAACTCTACATGTTATTTTTAGACTGTATAACTTTATAATACAAATCTTTCATAATATCAAGCAAATGGTGGTGATTCCCCCTTCAAGTATTACAGTATGTTATCCCTCTGTTAAAACCCATTATGTTCATGTTTCTTCTCTGAATTCATGTAATCATAGCTGCTAGAAATATTTCAAACTTCCTCACAGATTCATTTGTATCGATATGTTAATGCATGTGCCTGTAACTTCCTCACAGATTCATTTGTATCGACATTGTTAATGCATGTGCTTGTATGGATTATTGAAATTATATATTTAAATTTGCACTCCATGAATCATAGCATTCAGTCCCTCTTTTATCCATTATTTCTACCCGTAACTCAAATAAGTGTAGAAATCCTTAATGCTTCAAGCTCTATGTGTTGAAGGTAGAATTCTTGATGTTTTAAGCTCTATAAGATGAGTTGCTCTTTCTTCTTATCCTCTTTCATTGCTCTATAAAAGCTTATTAAACTATAAGAGTCCTTGAACTACTCGGTCTCCACTATTTTATGCATATATTTCTGAGATTTGTACATGTGAAGAAGTACCAGAAATTCATGTCTTACTCCTTTAGATTAATGAACCAACCCATTCCATTTTATATATACATATAGAATATATGTGAGGTCTCCATTTTACTGAGAATCATTTGAGACACTCAAAATCTAGATGTGCCCAGGCACTGGTCTTGTAAGCAATCCAAGGTTGTCTCTTCTTCTGGCGTCGTTGCCAGGTAACGTATTGAAGGATTTTTCCCCTAGGATACGACAAATTGAGCACTCTTTGTGTAGGTGAGCAAAGACGTTCTGATTGCATCCACATCACCTTGGCGACTCCACACACCCATCATCATTCATCATCCTGGCTTTTAAAAAGCCTCACACTCGCTCAGATACCTCTCAGCAGGAAGCACCATTTGTATCTGACCCAGAGACATTATTTTCAGGAAAGTCTGGAAAGAGAAAACTCCTACTGCTTGCACTACCATCTCATCAATCTTTGAAGCTTCCTTATCCAGCTCTCAACCCGTTGTTACTCACTACTCAGGAATTACTCCTAAAACCCTTACCTACCCTGCTTTCAGTCTAGCCACTCTTACCACTATGTTTTTGGCTCAAGTTCCTCAGGCGAGTCTCAATCCCCCTCCATTAATCCAGAGGGCTCTTCTAGGTTTTTGCTAAATAAATATGCCCCTCTTAATTTACCTCAGCCCCTAAGTGTTATGCCCCAAGACTACCTAAAGTTTCTGCCTAGGTTCAACAGGGAGGATGACAACACTGCGCAGAGGCACATTAAAACCTTTTGTGTCTTTGCTGAGAACCTAAACGTGGAACAGTTGGATGTGGTCATGAGACTTTTTGTACAGTCCCTTGATGGAGAAGCTAGAAAGTGGTTTAAAGCCTTACCCAACGCCTCCATCACTACCTGGGAGAAACGTGAAAACTCTTTTACACAAAAATGGGGTGAAGAGAGAAATCATGAGTACCTCCTCACAGAGTTTAACATGATAAGGAAAAAGCCAAAAGAGGATATCTCAGAATTTATAAAAAGGTTCAACAAACAGTACAATAACCTATCGGGTGAGATAAAGCCTCCTCCAATTGCTGCTCGAGTAGCTTTTTTGGGAGCCTTTGAGTCCGACTTTGGCTTTACTCTAAGGGAAAGGAAGTCTCTCACTCTAGATCAACTCCAAATTGATGCACTTGAGGTGGAAGAAAATTTCACCTTAGCAAGGAAGTCAAGAGGAAAGCAAGAACCTACTGAGAATAAAAGAGGGAAAGAAGAAGCATCCTCCTCAGGTCAAGCTAAAGAATCATCGGACCTGAAGTTGGATGAACTGGAAATATTCATCAGGAGTTTATCACAGAAGGTTGGAAAGCTTGAAATTGAGAACAAGAGCCTCTCCAAACAGAATGCTCAAGTCAACAACTAGGGTTACAACCCACAGTATAGAAGGCCTCCATTGCAAATACTTCCAAGGGAGAGAAAGGAATAGCCCGACCAGATCCGTCATCCTCTATATTTAGAAGATGACCTTGCTAAACAATCATCAGATACACACGAGATGCAAGGAAACTCGTATTCTGCTTTCTCCGAAGAAGAACATGAGAATATGGCTCACCAGGAGGCCAGTCATGATAGAGAAGCAACAGCAAATGAGGAGGATATGGATTATTATTGTAAACAGTTTGCAGATTTTATGCAAACAAAGCCACACCGAAAATATGATCTGATATCTTCAAAGAAGAGGTCAAGAGAACCAGAACAACAAGAGGGAACTGCTCCCCAAGTTATTCCTCCAGTACTAGAGAAAGGGAAAGGTAAGCTAAATCTTGACCCTTCCAAGATAAAAGTCCCCTCTAATAAGGAAAGCAATAGTTCCGAGGGACACACAGAAAAGAAGCCACTTGTTCTGTTGAAAACAGCCAATGGCAAGGAAGAAGGAGCAGAGCCAGGAGGAGGTATAGAAAAAGTCCAACCTACATTCAATCTTCAGAGGGAGCTTGAAAAGATAAAGATTCTTGTTCCTTTGATTGAACTTCTAAAGCAACCTACTTATAAAGCTCAAGTCTCTCAATTCATGCATCCATCCACCTCAGCACCAATTCATGACAATTTAAACCTTCAAAAGGAGAGGCCAATGGTTGTTTTTGGGCCGCATGTGGAAGAACTTGATCCTTTTACTGCACCCTTCTACGTGACCCTAGTAATCCACGACCTCTTATTGCATAACTGCGCGTTGGATTTAGCCTCACACAACCTCATGCCCCTAGCAGTGATGGAACAACTGGGCTTGCAGATCACCAAGCCCTACAAGGACCTGTACTCCTTTGACTCTAAGAGGGTCAAATGCTTGGGAATGATAAAGGATCTGGTGGTAAACCTAGCTCAAATCCTTGTGAAGAGCGTGGTAATGGACATAGTAGTGGCAGACATTCCCCCTCGGTTCGACATGCTCTTATCCAAATCTTGGGGTTCCAAGGTGGGGGGCTCTATCAAGTTAGATCTGACTTATGCCATGATTCCCACTTTTGGAGAGGAGCAAAGGAGATTGTACAGAGAATCCAAGTTCGTAAAAATTGTGACCCTAGCTAAAGGCTCAGAAAATTCCCCAGCACATGGGAAAGAAAGTGACCTCCTACCTATTCCTAGAAGAAGATGAGACCTTCTTAGAGGAAACATTAGTACACCTAACAAGGCAGTTAGAGCACCAGCGCACAAATGAAACAGAAGTATGGAAATTATAATTTGACGGAGCAAACTCAAAAGAGGGAAATGGAGCTGGAATATTGTTCGTATCTCTGGAGGTGGCCTGATACCCCTCTCATTCAAGTTGGAGTTTGAAGCGACCAACAATGTGGCGGAGTATGAAGCATTGTTCCTTAGGTTACAAACGGCAAAAAATATGAATATTGAATGCCTAACGGTCTATGGAGACTCTGAGCTAGTCGTAAGGCAGATCAGAAATCAATGCCAGGCCAAACACCCCAGACTGAGGACTTACCGGAATGAAGTGTGGGATCTAATTGATAATTTCTTCCTGCCTTTAATATCCAATTTCTGCCCATGGAAGGAAATAGAATGGCTGACTCCCTTGTTGTAGCTACAAGTAGTTTCAAGCCCCCTCAAAATCCACTCCTTAGGTATGAGGTAGAAGTCAGATACAAACCCTCAATACCTGATAATGTCAAGCACTGGCAAGTATTCAAGGATGATGAGCGGTGAAAAGATTCATAAAATACATTGGAGAGTTCGCCCACTCCACCATCGATCAAAGAAGAAGCAGATCAAGAAGCCACTTCGTGGAAAGACACAGTGGCTGGGCGCAAAATTTTGCAACTGAAAGGGAATACCATCCCTCGCAAATGGTCCCACTAGAAAGGCTTTTTAATAAGGACAATGTAGTCTCCAAACCAATGGCCCCAGAGATAGACGATCAATTAGAAGACTACAACATCGGCTCAAAGGAGGAACCCCAGATGATCAGGCTATCGAATGGAATCCCCTTGCAACACAGACAAAGGTATTTAAATCTATTCAAAATATACAAGGATGTTTTTGCTTAGTCTTATGAGGATTTGAAAGCATTTGATACTAACATCATTCAGCATAAGATTCTTTTGAAAAGTGGAATAAAGCCATGCAAGCAGAAACTTAGGCAGATAAATCCACTCTTACTCCCCTCCATTGAAAAGGAAGTAAGAAAGTTGCTACAAGCAAAGATCATAGTGCCTTTAAGGTACTCTGAGTGGGTGGCCAACCTAGTCCCTGTCCGGAAAAAGAGCAGAGAAATAAGGCTATGTGTAGATTTTCGGAATCTAAACAGGGCGTCGCTAAAAGACAACTACTCGCTGCCTAAGATGGATTATATATTGCAGAAGGTGGTTGGCTCAGCCAGAATGTCCATGATGGATGGGTTCTTTGGTTACAACCAGGTGGCAGTCCACCCTGAAGATCAAAAGAAAACTGCTTTCACCACCCCGTGGGGAACATTCATGTACGCTCGCATGCCCTTTGGTCTTATTAATGCAGGGGCCACATTTCAAAGAGCCATGGACATAGCTTTCGTAGGGGAGCAAGACAAATTCATGGTGGTTTATTTAGACGATATCACAGTGTTTTCTAAGACTGATGAAGAGCACATCCTCCACTTGAAGCTCACCTTTGAAAAATGTAGGAGGTATGGTCTTTCTTTGAATCCTAAGAAATCTCAGTTCACCCTGAGTGAGGGGAAGCTACTAGGACACATAGTAGCGCAGGAAGGTGTGAAGATCGATCCTAAATGAGTCGAAGCCATCAGCCATATTCCTCTGCCCAGGAATAAGAAAGAGGTCCAAGCCTTTTTGGGGAGAATAAATTTCTTAAGGAGGTTCATACCCAACTACGCAGAAATTGTCAAGGGTATTACGGACATGCTTAAGAAGGAAAATGAAGTCAAGTGGAGCCCTGCCCCCAGAGATTCTTTCATTAGAATTAAAGAAGCTTTGGCTGAAGCCCCGGTACTAGTCAGCCCCAACTATTCAATGCCCTTCTATATCTTCTCTTTCGCTTCTCCACATACTATTGTCGCAACGCTGCTACAGAAAAATAGAGATGGTTATGAACAACCCATCGCTTTCTTCAGCCAAGTCATGAGGGATGTTGAGCTAAAATATAACATCCTAGAGAAACAAGCCTATACAATAGTCAAGGCTTTACAGGCATTTCGTATGTATGTGCTACAATCGGAAATCACAGTATTTGTCCCAACGACAGCAGTCAAGGACATCCTGGCGCAAGGAGATAGTGAAGGGAAATGGGGTAGGTGGATAGCAAAGATACAAAAATATGAGCTAGACATAAACCCTGCCAAGCTCATAAAAGGCCAGGGGTTAGCCAAGGTTTGATCCGAATCAAATTGCCAAGCTCTAGGGATAAACCTGATAACAGAGGAAGGCAGACCAGAGGATCATCAGAACGAGATTAAAACATTTGAGCAGAAAATCTATGCCAAATATGAGGGATCACCCTGGTATAAGAACATTGTTCATTATCTCTTATTCCTGAGGTGCCCGCTAGGGCTAGATAAATCCAAATACTGAGCTCTGAGATTGCAAGCGCAAAAATATGTCATATATAATGGCCTACTCTACTAGAAGGACCCGTGGGGGTATTGCTGTTATGTTTGGTGGAGGGTGAAACCCAGAAGGTGATTGAGGATTTTCACAGAGGAGTTTGTGGAGGTCAGTACAGCGGGAAGACCAGAGCACATAAAATCCTCAAGGCAAGATTCTACTGGCCTACACTGTTTGGGAATGTTCATTCTCAGGTTAGGTCGTGCCAGAGGTGCCAAGTGTTTGCTTAGAGGCAAAAGCTTTCTCCTCTCCCCCTGATTCCAATACATGTGGACAGTGGAGACTACATTTCATAGGAGAAATAAACCCACCATCCAGTGGCCAACACAACTGGATATTAACGGCCACGGATTATTTCACAAAGTGGGTAGAGGCCATCCCAGCCAGAAATGCTACAGACTCAATGGTAATTAAATTTATGGAGGGGAACATATTAACTTGCTTTGGTTGTCCCTTCAAAATTATAATTGATAATGCTCAGGTCTTTAAATCTGCCAAGTTCATCAGCTTCTGCCAGAAATTCAATATCATCATTGGGCACTCCACTACATACTATCCTCAAGGTAATGGCTTGGCTGAGTCCTCAAACAAAACTATGATGAGAGTGCTGAAGAAGACCATCGCCGAGAATTAGAGGAAATGGGACTCCCAACTGAAGTTTTCCCTATGGGCCAACCGGGTAACTCCTAAACGATCCACGGGGAAATCACCTTTTGAGCTAGTGTATGGTAAGGCTGCAGTCTTCCCGATCCAATTAGCAATGTCGGTGGCGAAGTTACTACAAGGAGAAGAGGAAGAGCCAAGTGCCTTAACGTGAAGGATAAATCAGCAAGTCGAGCTTCAGGAAAACAGAGAACAGGTGGGGTTCAAATCGTCAAATTACCAACAAAAGATGAAATCTCTTTTTGACAAGAAGGCCAAGGATCGACCTCTTCAACCAAAAGATTTAGTGCTTTGTTGGGACGTCTGACGAGAAGACAAAGGCAAACACGAAATTCGATCCGCTATGGTTCAACCCTTTCAAGATTGCAGAAGAAAGAGGAAATAACACGTACATGCTTGAAAATCTGGACGGTGAATCTCTAGAACTGTCGGTAAATGGTCAGTTCCTCAAACTTTATTTCCAAAACTAGAGGTACATGTCTTGCACTCATTGTAAATACCGGTGTGTGTATTGTAATTGTTATTGGAATTTGCAGTTTACGTTGAAAAATCCACTTTCACAGAATGATCATTTGTTTAGAAATAACTCCATGCCCAATTTAAGGAAGGCTATTGGTCTGCAGGTTCTCAACACCTTGCCAGCAAGGCACTGTCCCCAATTGGAGCCAATGTTGTCACTCACTGCATTATGAGTTTTCAGTTGATCAAAGTTGCCAAAGAGCAGTGAAGTTTGAAGCCATCTTCCAGGCCACAACAGTGCTCAAAGCCAAATTGGACCCTCTCTGTTGCATAGTGCTTGGAACAAGCTTTCCAACGATATATGGAAAGCTGAAAACGGACTCATGGATCAGAAGTTGGAGCAAATTGAAGATACCCTTTTAAAGCCAGAAAACAAAGAAAAATGGCTAAAGGTCAGGCTCATCGCAAATTGCAATCGAGGCTTTTCTGGAACAGCAGCAGTGGAAGGCAGCGAAACCGGTAATTGGCCAATCGCCAATATCGCAAGTCGGCGGTCAGAGGCCCAGGGCACACACATAGCATATCAGCGGTTCAGGTTGTAGAGAGTCGATATCGCATATTGGCGATCGCAGGTGCAAAGGGGTGCATACAAGCACTTGGTCATGAAAACCGTCAAAATTGGGCTTTAGTGTTAAAGCGCTGGGAGGGGCCGATTTTATTTAACAAAGGAATTCAAGGAAAACCAAGGGCGAATGGGCCCTTTTCTCTCTCCTCCAAGGAGGCCACGTGGCAGTACAGCATGACGTGGCAATACGGAGTACACGTGGCACGCATATTTGGCGTTTTCAGGGGTCCTATGGGGGCATATCCGGGTGACACATGTCACCACGAAGGAAGTGCCACATGGCACTGATAACATCATCAATACCACAATCAACGATCGCACAAAGCAAAGGTTCCTCTTCCGCAAGTCCCTCTCGGCTTGCGATTGCGATATGGGGGAACTCCCTGGATGCGAATATTTTATACAATGGAGTTAAATGCTGACGGGTTTGGCCCTGTCAAAGGCCACATGCTCATTTTATCCACACCCCATCTCTGGACGGCCCAGATTAACTCTGCCGAGATCAACAGCTCATAGGTCTTTTCGGCCCCCTCACCATGTTTCTCTTTATCGGCGAAGTGGGGGTCACGAAAGCGGTTTCCCCACCAAGACCCCTCCGCTACGTGTCCATCTCATATCATTTTGCACCCACCTGTTATGAAACCAGCTCAAGAAAAGATAGAAAAGATAGATCAACGCCTTAGAATTCAGCCTCTTCGAGGGGGCAACCTCCTTTACATTACATAAATGAACAATTCTTGGATGATACAAATGACAAAACCTCCTTTCTATATATAGGAGTCTAAGGAGTCACAATATAATCCAGCCGACCTAACAATAATAATATAAAGCCACAAAATAACAATAGAGGGATTCTATGGGGCACAGAAATAACAACATGGGGGTAATAGGGGCACAACAATATAAATAAGGGGTATAACTACAATAGTAATGGGGTAATCACTAGTATTATAGGGACCCAACATGCCCCTCTCCTTCAAAAAAGTGTTGTCCTCAACGCTTGAGTAGTTCTGGATACTTCTGCATAAAATTCTCATCCTCCCATGTGGAATCTTCAGCAGATAAGTTCTTCCACTTGATCAAATACTCTGAAATTGATCGATTTCGTAGTTGTCGAGTTCTTATTTCTGTGGTTGCTTCCGGTTCCAATATAATTTTTCCTTCCTCATCAAGTTTTGGCAATATTGTTTGAACTGGGAGCTTGTCGCCTATAACCTTCTTTAAACATGAAACATGGAAAACTGGGTGCAATCGAGAAGCTGCAGGAAGCTCCAATTTGTATGCCATAGTACCAATCTTTTGCAACACCTTGTACGGACCATAATACTTTGGTGATAATTTATTATCCTTCTTAGCTTGCTTTAGGGACATTTGCTTATATGGTTGTAGCCGTAGGAATACCCAATCACCTACATCAAAACTTCTTTCACTGCGATGTTGATCTGCCTGTTGTTTCATTCTATTTTGTGCCAACACAAGGTTATCCTTTAAGAGTTGGAGGACTTGTTGTTGATGTTCGATGTGATGTTCCACTGCCTGAACCTTAGAATTTTCTATTAAATATGATGTGATGGATGGTGGTTGATACCCATAAAGTGCCATAAATGGGGTCATTTTTGTTGCTGTATGGAAGGAAGTGTTATACCACCATTCAGCCAGAGGCAACCATTTGACCCATTGTGTCTGTTTATCAGATACAAAGCAACGAAGATATCCTTCCAAACATTTGTTTACTATCTCAGTTTGCCATCAGATTGAGGATGATAATATGAGCTATGAGCTAACTGAGTACCAAGACAAGAAAATAATTCTGTCCAAAATTTCCAGTGAAAATGGGATCTCTGTCACTTACAATAATCTTTGGGTTTCCATGTAGCTTTTGAATTGTTTCCATAAATGCAATAGAAACTGTACTGGCTTTAAATGGATGTGATAATGCACAAAAATGTGCATACTTGGTAAGTCTGTCAACTACCACCATGATGACACTCTTTCCCTCAGACTTGGGTAAACCTGTGATAAAATCCATTGAAACCTCCTCCCAACGTTGGCTTGGAATGGATAAAGGTTGTAATAGACCCGGTGTCTTAATTGTTTCAACTTTATTTTGTTGGCAAACCAAACATTCCGCCACAAACTTTTGAATATCTGATTTAAGGCCATCCCAAAAAAATTCCTTCTTAACCCTGTGGTAAGTTTTTAAAAATCCCGAATGCCCTCCTAAGGGAAAAGTGTGCATTCCATAAGAATCTTTTGTTTTAGCTGGGAATTCTTACAGAGGTATAAGCGATCTTTGTACCATAATGAATCATTTTGCCAGCTAAATGTATCAGACGTACTGGGATCTTGTTGTAGCTTTCGAATAAGTGCCCACACTTCTTCATCATTCTTCCATTCCTCCCTTGCTTCGTTTATACAATCTGGTTGGATAATAGAAATGGCGCACAACAATGCTTCCACATCCTCATCCTTTCTTGAGAGTGCATCTGCGACCACATTTTGCTTTCCTTTTTTTGTAGATGATTTCAAAGTCATAACCCAACATCTTTGTGACCCACTTTTGTTGCTCTTTAGAGGATAATCTTTGTTCTAAAAAGTATTTAAGGCTATCATGATCCGTTTTTACCTTGAAGTGTCTTCCCATTAGGTAGGGTCACCATTTCTTAAGTGCATGGAGTATTGCCAACATTTCCTTCTCATAAATAGCTTTGCTTAAAAACTTTCCCTTGATTGGACGACTTTCAAAAGCAATGGGTCTTTCATCTTGCATTAGAACAGCACCAATTCCATTTCCTGAAGCATCACATTCCACAATAAAGATTTTTGTGAAGTCCGGTGTAGCTAAGACCGGTGCTTGGCACATTGCCTCTTTAAGATGTTCAAAGGCCTTTGTTGCTTCCGGAGTCCATGAAAATGCATCTTTCTTCAATAATGTTGTTAGAGGTGCTGCTATTCTCCCATAATTCTTAACAAACTTGCGATAATACCCTGTCAACCCAAGAAATCCTCGCAGATGCTTTATGGATGTGGGGATTTTCCATTCCTTAATGGCTTTAATTTTGCTAGGGTCTACCTTAACTCCTTCATGAGATACAATATGACCCAAATATTCCACCTCCTGGACTCCAAAGAAACATTTGGATCTTTTTGCATATAATTGTTTCTCCTCCAATAGTTGTAGCACCCTGTCAACATGTTCAACATGATCCTTCCAAGACTTGCTGTAGATTAGTATATCATCAAAAAATACTAACACAAATTTTCTAAGGAATGGTTTGAAAATTGAATTCATCAAACCTTGAAATGTTGAAGGTGCATTAGTAAGGCCAAAAGGCATGACCAAAAATTCATAATGACCCTCATGAGTTCTAAATGCCGTTTTCGGAATGTCTTCAATCTTCATTCTGATTTGATGATATCCCGAACGAAGATCCAACTTGGTGAAGTAAATTGATCCATGCAATTCATCCAGTAATTCATCAATGACAGGAATGGGGAACTTATCTTTAATAGTGAGCTTGTTGAGCTCCCTATAATCCGGACACATGCGCCATGATCCATCCTTCTTGTGCACCAATACTACTGGAGCAGAGAAAGAACTTTGACTTGGTTGAATTATACCAGCCTCTAGCATTTCTGCAACCATACGTTCAATTTCACTTTTTTGGACATAGGGATATCTGTACGGCCTGATGTTTGGAGGAACACTTCCTGGAATCAGATGAATAGCATGATCATGATCACGCATAGGTGGGAGACCTTTGGGAGTCTCAAATACCTTGGAATGATTGTCCAGGACTTTTTGGAGATCTGGAGAAATAGATGATTCCGATGTGGAAACATCTAGCGAACATAATTGTGCAATTACACCTCTTTGCTCCTTTTTTAGAAGCTTTGTCATACCATTAGAGCTGATTATCTTTCCTGGTTTCCCTACAATACCCCTTAATTCAACTTCCTTTCCTTCCGTAGAAAATTGATGAAAAGTTCTTGAAAATTAAAAGCTATTATACCCAAGGATTGTAGCCATTGGACTCCTAGTACAACATCAGCACCTCCCATTGGAATGGAAAGCATTGGGCTAGTCAATACATATTCTCCCATGGATAGCTTGATATATGGCACCTTTCCAGAGCAATTTATTGTTCCTCCATTTGCAATCATCACTTGACACTCTGGTGCTGGATATAGGAAGCAATTCAATTCTTTTGCTACCCTACAATGAATAAAATTGTGGGTGCTTCCTGAATCAATCAACACTATTACCTTTTTCTTCTTGATTTGTCCTTCTATCTTGATGGTTTGAGGAGTGGTAATTCCCGCCAATGCATTACAAGATATGGTCGGATTTATTTGTTCTTCATCTAGGCTTTGTTCCTGGAGTGTATCTTCTTCTTTTGACCTTTCTTGCTCCTTTTCTTCTTCCTCTTCACAATCTATGTAGAATAATTTCTTCTCAGCACACTTATGACCTTTAGTGTATTTGTTATCACAACTGTAACAAAGCCCTTTTGCTCTTTTTTCTTCCAGTTGTTGTGGTGTCAACCTTATAGGTTGTGGAAGACTAGGGGCAACAACACTTCCGTCTTTATAGTTGTGAGTGGTATGCTTCCTGGTTGCCATAATTTTGCTTTCCATTTTTCTTGCTAACCTGAATGCCTTCTCTAATGAATCAGGTTCCCAAAGGCGAACATCATGTTGGATATTATCTTTAAAGACCCTATGAACACATCAATCCTATGCTCCTCTGGAATATCTTTTACCCTTATGTTCAATTTTTGGAACTCCTCAATGTGCTCCATTACTGAACCCTTTTGTTTGAGACTTATCAATTGGCTAAAAAAAGTGTTGCTTTTTGTATCTTCAAAATGTGCTATCAATTCTTCCGTAAAAATTGCCCAAGTGATAAATTTTTTACGAGAACAAAGCCATTGATACCATCAAACTGATTTGGTTCCAAATATACAGTTGCCATACGTACCTTTTGTGTGTTTTGCACATTATTGAGATCGAAGAACTGCTCCATCTGTAATATCCATGTGGCGGGATCCTTACCATCAAACTTCCTCATATCGATTTTTGGAATATGGTGGGTCTTCGATCCAACATTAGTGTCTATGGAATCATGATTAACATTACTTTTGTTCACATCATGAGTTTCCTTTACAACCTTTTCACCATTAGTAAGTATTTCTTGTAGAAAATTTGTCAAATCTGTCTTCAAATCTGCCATGTCTGTCTTTAAATCTGTTTTCAAATCTGCCATGTCTCTCTTCAAATCTGTCTTCGAATCATCCATCTTAGCTTCCATGCCCTTTATCTTAGATTCCACGCCACTTATCTTAGCTTCTGTTAGCTTTTGTGAGCGTGACATTTGTTGCACTTGTTCTTGTAATTTTGATATATCATGTAGCATTTCTTCCTCTTCTTCATGAGTCATGCTAGAGCTTTCAGATTCCTTACTAGGTGTTTGCATTTTCTTTCCTCGGGGCATCAGTTACCGATAATAATGCTTTACTATGCCCTTTGAATTCCGTTAAACCAAGCTTACACAAAAAATTAAAAAAAAAACTACACACCTTTTTTCACTTTATAGAAGCCTGATATTGAATCTGATGTATCTCTGTAATTTCGGATCATCCAGTTCTAAAATTGTGACCTGTAGTAGCCTTTTGTGTCCTCTTTCCAATGCCACAAGTCTGACCCAAATTGGATTCTCCAAGGAAGAGTTATGTGAAATCTCCCACAGTGACTTGCTTTTAGACTAGTTCAGTAGAGTGAACTTGAACGACGTGCCACGAGTCACTATTTCAACTTTTGAATCTGAAACACGCATACAAGAAACTACAGTCCGTCATCTTTCTGTACCTTCTTACGAAATTTCAATCCGATCCCCAGAGAGACAGTTATGACGATTTTCGCCAGGTCACCTGTTCTGAATGTAATTCAGGAGTTTGCAAAAAGACCAACTTCCTCAAATCATATCTCCGCAAATATCGCACAAAAAGCTCTGAAATTCGGACCCAAGGTTCAGCACGATTTCTTCTCAAATGGGTTTTTTTTGCGACTTCTGAAACGTCACAGAAAAAAAGTTATAGCGAAAATGCCACGATGACCTGTTTGGAGCAGCGAAACCCTAGAATCCAAAGCTCTGATACCAAATGTTATGAAACCAGCTCAAGAAAAGATAGAAAAGATAGATCAACGCCTTAGAATTCAGCCTCTTCGAGGGGGCAACCTCCTTTACATTACATAAATGAACAATTCTTGGATGATACAAATGACAAAACCTCCTTTTATATATAGGAGTCTAAGGAGTCATAATATAATCCAGTCGACCTAACAATAATAATATAAAGCCACAAAATAACAATAGAGGGATTCTATGGGGCACAGAAATAACAACATGGGGGTAATAGGGCACAACAATATAAATAAGGGGTATAGCTACAATAGTAATGGGGTAATCACTAGTATTATAGGGACCCAACATAGTCCCTCTCGGCTTGCGATTGCGATATGGGAGAACTCCCCGGATGCGATATTTTATACAATGGAGTTTAAAAGCTGACGGGTTTGTCCCTTTCAAAGGCCACATGCTCATTTACCACACCCCATCTCTAGACGGCCCAGATTAACTCTGCCGAGATCAACAGCTCCTAGGTCTTTTCGGCCCCCCTCACCATGTTTCTCTTTATCGGCGAAGTGGGGGGTCCGAAAGCGGTTTCCCCACCAAGCCCCTCCGCTACGTGTCCCTCTCATATCATTTTGCACCCACCCCTCACTTACCACTTACTGCTCATGCCCCCTTCGAAAACCACTCGTCTTCTACACTCTCTCTCGCAGTGCAATTGCGATATCTTGGGTGGGCCCGATCCCATAGATCGGCGATCGCAAGTATCAAGGGGAAATGCCAAAGGTAAAATGTATGAATCGCTAGTATGTGGGATTCCCAGTAACAAAGGAAAAAGGCCCCTGGACAAGAGTCTAAAGGCCCTAGCGCTCGAGAACTAAGCACTTGGTCATAGCCCTGATCATATGAAGCAAAAGGGGTTGGAATGAACCTAAAAGCCCCATCCTGTAAAGGCTTTTCAGTAAAAAAATCCCTATATGAGAACCCCGTGACCAGGTATGGTAGAACTTTAAAGGTGCAGTGGGTCGGCAACTGCGACATTTAATAAGGAAGAGGGAGCATTCAAACCCGACATGGGTTGATCCATAAAGGCTCTCTGTGACACGGAACCAGGGTTGACACTGACAAAAGTAAACAGGGACTTGGTAGCTCGGGAAGACTTGATGATCCAACATGGTGCCCCCATATAGAGGGAAGATGAAGTACCGCCCAAGGGTCCTCTGCTTCAGTACTGCAGCATGAAACTAGAACTGTAGCATGAAACTGATAGTGCCCATTCCCAGCTTTGAAGGATGAATGGTCCAAGTAGTAAAGCTAGAAATGACAGGAGTCGGTTGAGCAACACATGGTGCCATACCGTGAGCAAACTACAACCTGAAGCAGAGGCAATCACAGGGATTGGCATGAAGATATTTTGTTAACATTGTGCATCTGATTGATTGGCTGATTTGTTATCCTGCAAGGTGTTGCCCTTTAATGAGGTAATTAATTATTTGTAATGTTTTTGGGCCACAGATCCATCCCTGGCCGAGACAACTAGTCAACCTGACAGTTGAGACTCAGTCGAAGATATTTTGATGTAATGAATGTTCAACGCTCCCCCTCTCCAAATAAATAGGGGGAAGCAACACTTCACAAAGGTTTGGAAATCCTAAAGAAAACTTTGCATGTTATTTTCAGACTGTATAACTTTATAATACAGATCTTTCAAAATATCAAGCAAATGGTGGTGATTCCCCCTTCGAGTATTACAGTATGTTATCTCTCTGTTAAAACCCATTATATTCATGTTTCTTCTCTGAATTCATGTAATCATAGCTACTAGAAATATTTCAAACTTCCTCACAGATTCATTTGTGTCAATATGTCAATGCATGTGCATGTAACTTCCTCACAGATTCATTTGTATCGACATTGTTAATGCATGTGCTTGTATGGATTATTGAAATTATATCTTTAAATTTGCGCTACATGAATCATAGCATTCAGTCTCTCTTTTATCCATTATTTCTACCTGTAAGTCAAATAAGTGTAGAAATCCTTAATGTTTCAAGCTCTATGTGTTGAAGGTAGAATTCTTGATGCTTTAAGCTCTATATGATGAGTTGCTCTTTCTTCTTATCCTCTCTCATTGCTCTATAAAAGCTTATTAAATAGTAAGTCCTTGAACTACTCGGTCTCCATTGTTTTATGCATATATTTTTGAGATTTGTACATGTGAAGAAGTTCCAAAAATTCATGTCTTACTCCTTTAGATGAATGAACCAACCCATTCCATTTTATATATACATATAGAATATATGTGAGGTCTCCATTTTACTGAGAATCATTCGAGACACTCAAAATCTAGATGTGCCCAGGCACTGGTCTTGTAAGCAATCCAAGGCTGTCTTTGGGAGCGACAACAGAACCTATCCATGCTCATGGAGATTTTCAAACGTTTGGATCCAATGCTGGGATCAAAATTTTATTGCAAAGGGTCAATGTTTATGTCAAGTAGGAATGTTTCAGTTGTTTACCGGGACTGTTTTGTGTAAAGAAAAGTATACTCTGTTCTGGCATTCTCTGATGCTCAGCCGTTAATTAGGTATAGTTATTAGACGTAAGTCAGGGGACCTTCTGACTCTCACATCATTATTTTCCTACAGTGATTAATAGTTGCCAACTTTCCAGCAAATCTAAGAGGACGCTAAAACTTATGGTAGTCTGGGGCATTGATTACTATGTTTTGTATAGTTGCTATATCAATTGAAGACATTTTTTTATTTGTGCTATTTTAGCCCTCGATCAAACTTACAGTTTATTAAAGTAGCCTTTTACTTATTGGCTTCTTTGAGTGAGGGCACCAATAACTTAAACGTTCAGGTCCCTGAGTCCAGTCTCCTTGAAACTCAATTATTCAATTCTAGGCAGACAACATCATTAGGCCAATTTATGCTTAGAAGTTCTTTGGCTTTAGGTGTTTCCTCCTTTGAAAAGTTATCTAATGGCTTAACACAAATTGATTAAGCGGACATTACTCCTACTTTTCAATTCGTCACTAAACGTACAGAATTATTAGATTGATTATCTGTTTTGATCCTAGACTCCTTTGGCTATAGGGCTAGTGCATTTTGGTTTCAGCCTTTTCCTGGTTTGTTGATCCGGTTTTGAATTACGTTTGACTTCTTACGGAATGAGGACTGTAGTCTGTTCAACATGCACTAGGTCATGTCTTCCTCCCTTCTTGGGCATGGGTTTAAAATTGAAAACATGTTAAAAACCGGAATAGGCCATTGACTCTTACATTCAACTAGCAGTATGGTGTTCGTTCAATCAAAAGAACAAAATCTATAAAATTACAAGAATGGGAGTAAATGGGGTGTAAATATACTCACCGAAAGCGCAGTGGACGAAAATGGGGCGGTTCTGAGACCGTTTTCCAGCGGCCCACCTGACGGCCACATCGATATCTTGAGGGCGAGGGGCGCGAGAATCCCATGTGGGTATGCACATATATGGAAGATTCGCCACACAGGGGCTCTTGGGCAGTTCACAGGTGCAGTCAATAACAGCCGGCTCCCCTGGTGGAATATCAGAGGCAGAGGAGGGCCACCCCCTACATATAACTGCGGAGCCACTTCGTTGTGCACTGGTTCCTTCGATTTCAACCTCCTAATGCCCACATAGATGCGAAGCGGGATTAGATAAGGGTAGAACAAAACCAGAGACCACCATGGGAACTTGCCGTCTGTAGATTTCGCAAACAGAAGAGGTAGATTGACGATTGGATGGGCAATTGTGGCCGCCAAAAAGCCCACCATGGATCCATGAAGCAGAGGAAACAGCAGCAATGGACTCAATCGTCCTCTCAAGTATATGAATAAGCTGAGGGTTGCTGCTGCGGTAATTCCTACTATTTTAGAGATCCCCATGAACGAGTGATGTGAAATCTTATCCAGATGATGAGTGTTGGATCGATTTTATCGACGCCCATATGATGCCTCCTGCGCTGCACCAGCAATCGCCTTTCACATCAATCAGTCGGTCACACATGTATAAATTCTCCGTAATACTCAATGGCAACAAAGATACGCTTATAAACTTTTTCGCAAAAGAAAGTTAAAGAGGTTCCGTTGGAAATTATAGAAAGTAAAATTCTTATCGTATTCAAATTAATATGAGGCTGAAGGCAGAGAAACATACCAAATTGCAGTGTGAGGTGCACAGGAACCTTAAGAACGTAGAAAGTAATAATTAAGCGAAATATATAGATAATTTTTTCTACGAATTTCTTCTCATTAATGCTTAATGCGAAGAGGTATGCAATGATGTAAAAAAATTCCATGTTAATTGTTGTAGTAGTAGTACAATGATAATTCATGGTGATTTATTGGAACGGGACACTGTAACAAGTTTATCGATTATTTTTGTTTTGAGGGGCTTATTAGAGATACATGTGTATTTTCGACTTAGTGAAGGCAAGGATGCATTGGAACCTCTTCCCTGAAACCATTGTTGGAACTGATGTGGTTCAACAATCTCTGGGTTTATAAGAAGGAAAGTAGCGAGGATAGTTCCAATAGTCCTTCCATTTAACTCGATGACATGATCCCCTTTGATTAGAAGGAACGAGTGGATTTTGAGATGTCAAGGTTAGAAATTCCATCCCCTTCAGCATGGCAGTGCATGCCTCATAAGGTGACATCGATGATGCAACCTAACATGTCATAAAAGGTGAGAGTTTTTTTGGGATTGTGTAAGCCATAATGTTGGCATATGATGGATGTATGAGAAGTTGGTCTAACAACACCAACAATGCCAACAATTGAGTTGATAGTTGCAATGTTGAGTGAACTTATTGGCGTGAAATGAAAGCAATGAGAAAGAATCCATTAATTATATTGTATGAAATGAGACACAGTTAATGTAAAGAAAAGGAGGATTTCAAATGAGCTAATTAGATGATTGTATTTGGGACTATGATTACAAAGACTGGCCTTCTTCTTCATTGGTTGCTTACTTAGTGATGGAAAATTTCCATTGCAGCATTTGGTTATCCCTGGAGTAAGATGACTTATGGAAAAGTACACAGGTAAATAACTAAATGACCACAAATTATACAATTCCTTAATTAATTCTTTGAGTATTGAGGGAATTGTTGGTTTATTATGTTGTGATGTTGAGTAGGGCAAAATGTGAAGACAGAATGGATTAGTTTTCACATTGTTTCTTTCACCAGTCCAGTCAACACAACTCAAAGGAAAAGTTCAAAGAGCTAAACAAAAAATTGACCAGATAGGGAATGCCTAGGGGAGGTTTTAGCCACTATTGAGTTTCCAAACGATGATTATAGATCGCATCAACTTGCCCATGTCCAACGTTTCTCTTCTCAATGAAAGGACTATTGTAACATAAGGCATATCGATTCTATTAGGTGCCCTTGATACGAAGGTCCCGAAGGTTGTTTTGAAGGATTTTGATTATAGTAATTCCAAGGATGTTTATGGGGTTCTAGTATAGTATCCTGGGATCGAAGGGTAGGTATAGGATTCCTTTTATTTCATCAGGAATACACATCCCAATGGTGTTAAGGTTGTCAGGGCTACATCTATTGGCTTTGACATTATCAAAGTCTCTAGGGGAGTTCAAAGCACATATGGTTATTGGATTTGTTTAGAGGTTTGGGGTTTCGATGGCATTGGGAGGGCCTCATGCCGCTTTTCAGGATACTTCGCAAGAGCATAAGAGAATCATGTCTATGAGAATTATAGGAGTGAATGTGGATTCCAATGATAAGCCAACTTTTCAGATATGGTGTGTGAGACTGCTTCCCAATTGCCTTATTTGGGCATTCTTGGAAAATTTTACATTGACTAGGTTAGAGTTATAGGTAGTGAGGTTGATGAATTGCACTATTCAAAGTGCCAAGAGTTGCAAACCCTAGTCGTCAACATGGTTAAATTTGTTTTTTACTAGTTTTAAGAATTAAGTTCATTGTGCTCTTAAGCATTTTGATTGGCATTCTTCTTAGGTTTTTGCCTTCAAGGTCCATTTACTCAATTTTTTTACCCTTTACCTTGGACATTAAAGAAAAATGGCCATCATTGTAACCAAATATCCTTAAATTTGACTCTAAATAATGAGTGTCATCTTTCCATGCTCATAGATTTCCTCATGCAAATAAACCAATAACCTCACACATGCATAGCAATGGTCCCCATGTCTATTAGACTTTTGTAAACCAAACTAACATAATGAAGAACAAGATTCAAGATGCATTAATGCTTGGACTTCTCTTTGTAGTAATGTGTAAACCAATACTTATAATCCATATGTCCATATGTCCATATGTCATTAAACACCTATCCTAGTACATTCAAGGGCACATGATATTTTGCTCACCTCTAGAAAAATGTTTATTATTTATTTATTTATTTATTTCACTTTAATAAATAATGGTGATGATGATGTTGTTACTATCTATTGAGGTCAACTTTGGTTTATCATACCTTAAGAAAAATGTGAAAATTTAATTGGTTTGCTTAAAAGTTACTTCTATACTAAAAATGATTGGATAGAAGATTTACTACACTTCCATAATTTGGATGAGTTAACAAGTTAGGAGGGTTGATATTGTTATAGATATTTGGAAAATGATATTTAATGAGTAAATAGACATGGCATTTTAAGTGAAAGTTCTTCTCATCTTCCACCTTTTTAGTATCACAAATATGAAAAATTCTTTTATTCCATGGTGTTTTAGGGACAATCTACCACATTGTTTGGTTATGAAGCTTATAAGGGTTTAAACTTATTTTAGCAATGTCAATTTTATTTCTTAATTTACCTAACAAAAATATATTTTTGCTCTTTTAGATTGGAGTCAATCACCTCTTTACAATATGTTCATTTTCTGACATTCACTATCCTCTAACACATAGCTTTTGGCCTCAACTTCAAGGTATATATGGTGAAGGCTCTTACAAAGAGAAGATAGTGGAGCTCCATAACACTTTCATGACCAAAGGCACCACTTATCATCAAAGATAAACTTATGAAGTAACAACTTAACAAAGGAAAGGAATACATTGCCTCTCCCTAATTAGGTACTTGTCATATACCCTTTAGAATCATGTCTCTAAGCTTGTTGTTTTTTTTTTTTTGTGTCTCTTTAGCCATGCTCCTTGATAACTTTTTGGATACAAGTTTAATTGTTATTTTACATTTTCAAATGGTATAGTTAGAACTACTTTGGACTACCATATGTAAATGCTAATAAATTTCAACATTGTCTAACTATTCTACATTTTAGAGTTTTTGGTTGGAACCTAGAGAAATGTTTTTTTGATCAAATCATGATCTATTAATGTTTAAAAATGCATTTTTTACTATATATATGGATTTATCACATTGAAAAACCCCTGGGACACTTGGAGATTATGGAGAGTTCGCAACTCAAGCTTGTGATTCTAACAAATCCTTGTTGGATTCTAAACAAACTCATCTAGAAGAATATACTTGAAAAAACTCTAAAACATATAACAGATACACTACAACATACATTTAGATTGACTCTATGGATAATTGACTAGGGTGTGGTTGCTATGTGAACAACTTTAAGCTAACCAATAGTACACACATTTTTATTTTATATTGATATAATATGAATTAATTTTTTAATAATAATATAAATTAAAGATAATATTCAATGGCATAATCTAATAAAACGTTTTTTTCTTTTAAATGAAAACACGATTTTCAATGAGCTTTAAGGGTTTCTGATAAAGACCATCTGACTGAAGAGAAAAGCCATCTCATGAGTGTTCTTAAGAAGAATGGTTATAATAAGTCCCAAGGTATCTAGGCTTTTCTAAATGTTAGCCAAGGACCTAGGACTAAAAAAGAGCCTAGTGAGGTGGCCTCTAGTGTCCAGCTTCCTTTAGACCTTTAAAAACCATTTGTGGCTCTTTAATATTTGTCAAAGACCCGATGGATCCCAAAAGCATGAAGGGTGTTTATTTGATTCCATGTTCTTGTGGAACCCCCTACATTGGAGAGACTGGTCGTTCCATTTCACAGAGAATTCAAGAACATGTTGCAGACCTTAGACATTGTAGGACTCGCTCCTCTGCTCTTGCAGAACATGCAGAATTGTCGAAACACCATATTTGTTAGAAGATTCTAAGGTCCTCTCTAAGATTGATCATTTCCATCACTGTAAATTAAGAGAAGCCATCGAAATTGAGAAAAGGATTAATACTCTTAATAGGGACGATGGATGGAAGATTAGCAATTCGTGGGTCCCTTCCCTTTTTTCCTAAACCCTGGTTTTTCTCCCCTTCTTTGTTTCCTTCTCTTGTCTAGGTTTGTGTTTGTTTTTGTTTTTTATCTCCTTTCCTTTTTATGTTTTGATTTTTTGTCTTTATTGTGAATTTTGTTTTTATGATTGAATATATATATATATGTGTGTGTGTGTGTGTGTGTGTGTATTTCTTAGTAGTTATATGGGCTTTGTATCTTATGTAATATTAATATAAATTTAATATTTAGAGTGAAAAATATTGAATCTTACTTTATTATATATTGTGAAAGTCTTTGAAAAAAAAAATAGAAGAATTAAATTAAAATTAAATAAATTGAGATTAAATTTTAAATAACCTTTTAAATAATTATTAATCTTGACCCCTTAACGTCTCTTTTTAATTTTAATTTTAATTTATTTTTTATCATTAAATATGTACCTTTGCATCTCTGATATTTACTAGTGATATGTTGATCTTTCTCTCCAACCATGTCTTGATGATGAACCTTGATAGGGGTTCGAAACGTGTCGACCCTAATGTTTCTATGTGATTTCTCCGAAAGATCTTGGCTAAGATCATGAATCACAGAAGCATCCAATCTGAGATATCATTAATATTTTTATCATTTAAATTGCATGTTTTTAGATTTAATATTTAAAAAAAAATTGTAAATATTTGTATCTCCTTGTGCAATTTCTCACCCAACTCTTCCATTACTTCTCTAATGTTTCCATATGAGCATCATAGAAGAGTTTAGCCCTAGCTCCTCCAATGTTTTCAGATGAGCATCAGTGAAGGCATATGCCTTGGCTCCAAATGCGGACACTGCACTTTTGGCACTATCTGTCATAGCTTTTCCATCTAGACCCACCACAATCAACGATGGGATGCGTCTAACACATAAAATCTCTGAGAGATCCTTCTCAATTTTATCTCCAAATGGAAGAGCCAACCATGGCATGCTTTTGCAGTATTCTTCAAAAGCCTTTTGATCTATCTATCTAACGCCTTGGTTCTCCAACATGAATTTTCTTTCTTTTTCCATGAACTTGCAAGATAACATTATGCTTTAGATTAGTCCAAAACAATTCAAAATACAAACGTTAACATACCAACACATTATTCCAAGTTAGTTTAACTTGTGTTTTAACTTGGGGTGATCATCTAAAGGAAGGAACAATTTATTTTCCCTTCTAGACCTACAAGCAAAGACTTGAAAATAATCGTGAGTAAATAAAATTCAATAAACTCATCAACAACAATAATTAATAAGGTGTATTTTACCTCTATTGGAACTCCCTAAACACCAATTTCCACTAAAGCATTTTCAACAACCAATTTCCACTAGAGAATCAACTTCTATAGGAAATGATCAAAAACCAATTTCCAGTAGAACATGGGTGAGACTACTGCAAAACGATTCCAAACACCAAAACTCATAATGCACATCTATTGCCCACAAGTGCCTTTTTCCCGTTTTTCATTTTTTTATTAACCACTTGTATTCTCTTCCAAATTAGCAAATTGAAAGAGTATGTAAACCATAAACGAACATTATATTTTTCTAATGTGAATACCAAATAGATAAAGATAATATAGGATGCCAAAGTCAAATACATTCCTCGTGACATGACTAAGAGGATAAACTATCTTTATCTTATCTAGTAAATAACCACCTATCCATCACTAAAGACAACCCTACCAAACACAATAAATGTACATAAAAATAAGTATATATAGTCTCACCGTCACATCCATTCAGTTTTTATAGTACAAATTAGCATGTGGTTCCTCCAAGGAGAAAGATGCTTGTGTGGATATAGATATATCACAAAAGAAAATATTGTGAAGTTGTACCCTTTGACAATGAAAGGAATCAAATGTTATGGTGAATTGCTAGGGTTGTCCAACTTAAAGTGTGTCCATGAAACTACCACTCCCTTCTCTCCCGGGCCCACAACTAATTCTACTAACCATTTTTCGAAGAGTGTGACATCCCCTTCTACCATTTTCTAGAGACAATGTAGGTATTTGTTTTGGGATAAAAAGATATGCAATCAATTTTTTGTCTGGAGTTGAATAGTGCATGCCTTTTCTTTATTGTTTACCCGATTCCGGTTAAAATGAAAACTAGAAGCGATGGCTGAGTGGTTTACCGGCAGCTGGACAACTAAAAGGAATGCGCATGAGCCCATTAACGACTCTCCAGCAACGCGTCAGCACAGGGAATGAATCTAACAACATCCCTTGAAGTTTGGATTTCTTTTTAACATCATCATGACAAAACAAAAGAAAGATCGTATTGGAATCATTTTCTTTTGTTGTGTTCGGGTTAACAAGCATGTAACTTTAATCTGCAAACCAATCAAGCTTCCACTGAAGGATATTTCCACAATGAGAAAGGATAAGACATGGGGTACGGGGCCATCAGATCGCCCCGTCAAACACGGAAGCGGAGAATAATTATTGGTATTTTTATTTTTTTCCCGTGTAGGCTAATTTGGGTTGCATATCACTCTTTGTTCATTGTTTTATCATTGTTTTCATGGCCTGAGAGATGTAGAGCCTCATTGCATAAGTATTTCATATTTCCATGAACAAATTCACACTCTTCATTGTTTAACATTGTCCCCTGTTCACTCTCAGGAACCTCGACTCTGACGATGCAAAAGAAGGAAAGGGATCTTCACGCTCCCAATTCACAAAAAGGCTTTCTCAAGGTCGCCTTCCTATGCAAATCACATGGCCAATGAGTGATCAACTGCAAGTAGTTATTATTCCTCTTAGCACATTGCTCCTCGAACAATCAAGTCAAAACGGTGAGTTTGATTCCTTCTAATAAGGCCAGGGGGTAGTAGGAACGAAGTCACGGCGATGAGGTGAAAACCTATCTATTCTAAGTGATTCCTCGAAAAGGCTATTTGTGAATGAGTGTGGTTAGGACGTTAAGAAATAGTATGTCCAGACGAGTAGGGAACCCATTTTTTATCTTTTTACACCTTAAGGCTTTTAGGAGCGGCTTGAGCAGGCATTGAAGTGCTTTGTCCAGGAGCTTTTGGAATTTATAGAAGAACCCCACTTTCTTAAGAAGAAATGCATTATTCCGATGATTCCACCCATATTTCTTTCCCTCAATCGTAGAGATTACAAGGCATCATATATATATATATATATGCATACAATGACTTTACTGATTCAACTGACTAAACTTTGACTGCTTAATCGATTGAATCAACAAACACAACAAAAGCAAAAGAAACAACTGCAATGGTTGTTATGGGTTGTGATTGGGAATGAGGGTCTCTCTCCTAGGTATTGGGAACTAGTTGTTTACCCACCATGCCTTACAAGTATAGATGCTTATAGTCAATGATATTATTGGTCGTACATACGATTTTCCTTTGGGCCCACCCGCTTTACAGCTAAACAATGACTCTAGAGGCACTTCTTACTAATCGGACATAGGACCAAGTTGTTCACAACCACGTTGGCAGGTAAGTAAGTGAAGCGACCTCCGGTGAACTTTTTCCACGTGTCAAATTTTCTTTTGGCCGAGGACGACGAAAATTAAGCTCACTCATTGGTTGCAGTGAACAATCTTTGGACATCCAAAGCCCACAATGAAAAATGCCTTCGACGTAAATATATTTTATAATAGATTGTACACAATGAGGGTGTTTGTGGGTTAAATAAGAGGTAGGGATGGAGATTAACTTGGTTGATTGGCGTAAAATAATTGGATACACCTTGGAGATTTGAAAAGTATTGAAGGGTCTTTGTTAGGGGAAGGGGTTTATTGTGCATTCGAGTCTATGACTTTGGAGCACCAATTTTAGAGTTAATCAATGCAATGAATTTAGGCCACTACCGCAAATCTATGATATTGGAGAGTTAATATGGTGTCAAAGTAGGAGAAAAGGTGGTAAAAGTTATATTGTGTTTATTTATGAACTCATGTGAACAAGTGGTATGATGATCTAGAGTATTTTTTAAGGATTCAAATATTATACCTATGTATAGTATTGTAGGTGGCTTTTCTCATTGAAAAATTATACACATAGATTTGTAGGTGAATTTTCAATCATATAATTTGCTATTAAAACTTGTAATTTTTTTGTGAATATTTATCAATTAATCATATTTATGTAAAAATAGGCAATTTTGCAACCAATTGGAAAATTTTCCTTTGTCCAGAAAATGGCCAACAAATAGCCAATTAATATAAAAAAATCCCTTTAAAAAGTACTCTGGATTCCATCGCAATTTGGAGTCTCTAGAGTATTTTTTAAGGATTCAAATATTATACCTATGTATAGTATTGTAGGTGGCTTTTCTCATTGAAAAATCATACACATAGATTTGTAGGTGAATTTCCAATCATATAATTTGCTGTTAAAACTTGTAATTTTTTTGTGAATATTTATCAATTTAATCATATTTATGTAAAAATAGGCAATTTTGCAACCAATTGGAAAATTTTCCTTTATCCAAAAAATGGCCAACAAATAGCCAATTAATATTAAAAAATCCCTTAAAAAAGTACTCTGGATTCCATCGCAATTTGGAGTCAATGCAACTTCAAGTTGTTATTACTCTGACCTTAGTGGTCTAGGCCTCAGACCGAGTTTTCATTACAATATGCATATATAGGTAGGTATGTTATGGGTTTCATTCCTTAAGGGGAATTTGTTTTGGGTGATGATATTAAGCTCCATGAGGTAACTAAAAAAGCATTAAGGTCATAGTATGGAAATTTATGAGAAGTTAGATAGGTGAAGTGGCACTCTATTAATGGCTAAAAGAATCTCGGGTTCCAATTATGGGATATATTTCAACAATGTACACCTTTTCATGGGGGTGGATGGATTTTCTCCTTAAAATATAGGAAGAGGTAAAAAAAGGTATCAATAGTGTATTGGAGGTGGAGGCTAGCATCATTGGTCTTAAAATGTCGATTTCCATTTTTTGATGCTCATTCATAAAAGATTGATGTGACCCCCTTATGGATCAAGTTTTTCAGGCTTCCAGTCAAATTCGAGGTAAGATTTGGCTTCAATGGTAGTGTTGCAAAGAGGGGATCACTTATGCACACAAATTCTTGATTATTACGAAGTTCCTTTTAGATGTTATTGATGGCATGAATATGGTCATCTGGTGAAGGAATACTCCTTACCCTTTCACCAAAGGTCCGAGTATAGAAAGGGTGATGTAAAGAATGATGTTGTTGAAATGTTAGCTCCATAGTGAAATGATCTATCTCCAAAAAATATCATCAAAAGAAGCTCAAGTGGTGGGCTTTGAACGTTTTCAAGTTTTTTTTATGTTCATAATACCTAAAGGTGGGGATTTCAAGCCAAAGCTAGCAAATAGGAAGGAGAATAAAGAGCTAGGGGATATTGAGGTGTAACACCCTCCTCCCACATCCACCCAAGTAACCACGCCAATCAGGATAAACATGAGACGAGAGGCTACTATGATCAGACTTGACCTCCTATGTGACCTTAAGGAAGTGGAATCAGTGAACATCATACACAGTCATCCAACATCATCAACGGAATCCACAAGAGACAAGTCAACCACTCAGACAACCTGTCCCTGGGTCCCATTGTTGTTCTTGATCTCTTAGGCCATAGTCTCTCTCATGCTATGGGCAAGGGAGCAACCAGAAACCTAAAGTCGCTCTCACAAGCTTGCCTGCCAGCAACCAAAGACCAAAATTGCCAGTTTTGTACCAACGACTCCAAGATTTAAGCCACTTTTTCAAGCCCAGATCCCAGGCCACTGCCCA
Source organism: Pinus tabuliformis (assembly GCA_031772625.1). Classification (NCBI taxonomy): domain Eukaryota; kingdom Viridiplantae; phylum Streptophyta; class Pinopsida; order Pinales; family Pinaceae; genus Pinus; species Pinus tabuliformis. The sequence continues at coordinate 238,213,437 of CM062805.1, forward strand.
GAATGGAGTGATAGCTTAGAATCAGTAAAAATATAGGGAAACAATGATGCAAAATAAATAAACTAAACAAGACCATAACCAGACCCCTACTAGCCATGTCAGGCATTTCGTCAAACATATCATCAACATGTAACCTACAGGTGTAAACAACAGAATTAAGTGTAGGGATCTCATACTTATCTGAGAATCGCTATGAACCATTGTTCCCTCATGTCATTTGCTACATTATCATCTATTAGGCCATAAATACATTATCCATTCATTTACAAGTAAAAACATGTTGAGAGCCATACATAGTCGATGTCATCAAATATACATATAACTAACATAATAGGGACAAAAATACCATAAACATATCAGCCATCAAGATCCACATATACATCAGTACATTTACACATGAAAATCAAGGGAATGAATTTCTCATTAATGAATGTAATGAACCAACTGGAGATGGGACTACCACATTCAACCTAACCATAAATTGGCTGAGCCAAGTCTCTCTTTAGCCAATCACCCTGGTTCCATATTCCAAGCATGAATGTGGGACTCATAGAACACATCAAAAAAACACTAATCAGCATGGATACCACCAGAGTTCTCCGCCTACACCGTGAGGAATTTGAGTGCTTCCTAGTCTCTCGGGCTTTACCATGCATCCATAGTCTAATCCAGGGATCACTAGGCCCTACACCAAGACATACTCTCCAGTCTTTACCATGCATCCCATCTGGGGATCACTAGGGTCAAGGAAGAGAAAATCCACCTCTTGGCTTTACTGTATATCCTTCCATTCACCGGCAAGGATTCCTAGGCTCACCGAGGCACACAATCTAGATTTACTGCATCCCACAATCTGGTTCAAGGGTTATTAGGCTAGTGGCTTCATGATCCTCAATTCGGTTCAGGGACTACTAGACCATATGTTTGTCAATTCATAGAGCCACCCCACTCAGCTTCAAATCCAATCCGACCATCCCACATAAATCGTATGAGAGAACCCATCTCATCAAAGCTATCAAGAAATGGCAAGGCTAGGCTAAAAATACTATCACACCTAGCAAAACCATGCCATGGTAGAAAAGAAACACATGCAATCCCATGCATGTCAAATCTAGCAAGGAAAATACACATGCAAGTTGATACCTGCAATGAAGCCTGTTGTAGATGCTTGATCCTGCCTTTCCCTGCTTGATCTTTTCTTTCTCTTGCCTTCTTTTCCTTTCTTGCTCCAATGCCAAAGTGCTCCAAGAAACTCTAAGTGTCCAAGAGTGAGTGAGAGAGAGAGAATACTGAGAGGGCTCCAAAACTCAACTGAAAAAAGGTTACCAACTGATCCTCAAAAGCCTTTCTATGGATGAGGCCTCTATTTTCTTCATTTTCCATTATTTTCCTTCATTTTCTTCCTCACATGCAACCTGTGACCTTTCACTCCTTTTTCTCCTAATTTCCATTATTTTCATAAATAATTGTGCCAAAAATTCCATTTTGCCTTTCCAAAGCCTTAGTCACTGCCTTTGCCATTTTCCTTAGCCATAAACAACCAGATGAACACCCCCTAAGATGTCTTTCCCAACATTCAACTTGGAATAAGTGTCCCATCGATTGTGGTTATTTTTTTTAACTTTTATTACATGGAATTTTCACTAGGGATGTTACAGAACCATCCCCCTTGGGGGACACCGTCCTCGGTGTTCAATCACACATATACCTCAACAACTCGCTGAAAGAAGACATACTTCTCATGGAGATTTATAACACATCTTGATGCAGTATTTACAATGAAAGAACTTCTCAAAAGAAAAACATCATGACAACATGACAACATACCGCATAGTGGAGCTTTATAATGCAGCTCATTACGATATTTACAATGATCATCTTGTTGAGTGCCAATCCACATGACATCATAACATCATGATAACATAACCACATGATAACATAGTAACATGACAACATAATCATAATAACATGACACCCATACTGCATAGTGGAGCTTTATAACATAGCTCATGGTGGTATTTACATCCATACACATATGTACATATAACAACATCATCAAAATATATATCAAAACCATATACCAAATCATATACAAAAACATATACTAAACACCATGTCTAAGCATATATCACAACATCATATCAAAGCATATACCACACCACCATAAAAGCATATACCAAACCACCATAAAACATATACTAACCCAACATAAAGCATATACCAAACCACCATATCAAAGATGCTTTGCCTCAACCAGAAAACAAGGAAGGATACATAGCCTGCATCTGATTCGTCATCTCCTATGTAGCTTAATTGGGCCCAAAGTGCTTCCATTGCACTTTAAATTGCTCGGTTGCTCAGTTCCAGAGCATGAGCACATTTTTCTGCAATATACACTGAGGCTCCAACTGGAATTCTCCATTAGGTTCACCTGCAATACAGACCATTCAATTACATGATCAACATCCTTAATATACTTATTAAGCAAAGATACATGGAAAACATCATGGACTTTCACTGTAGGAGGTAGTGCAAGTCGATAGGCTACTGGCCCAATCTCTCACTAATACTGAAGGGTCCATAAAACCATGGGGCCAGATTAGCACATGATCCAATCCACAAGGAGATCTTCTTCAGTTTGATGTGCAAGTACACCAGTTCCCCAACTTGGAACTCCTGAACAACCTATTCCTATCGGCATAACTCTTTTGCCTATCTTGTGCTGCCTCTAGATTCTTCTTGATCACTTGCATCTCTTGTTCCATGTCTTCCAACATATCTAGTCCAATCAATACCCTGCTAACCAGATCACTCCAGTTGATGGGAGTGTTGCAACTCCACCCATACAACGCCTCAAAAGGACTCATCCTCAATGATTCCTGATAACCGTTGTTGTATGCGAACTATACCAAAGGGAGATACTTTTCTCACTTCTGTTGTTGATGCATCACATACATCCTCAACATGTCCTCCAATATATTGTTGACCCTCTCTATCTGTCCATATTTCTGTTGATGATAAGTTGTAATGAAGGCCAACTCTGTGCCCAAACCTGCAAATAACTCCTTCCAAAACTTGGAAGTGAACTTCGCATCCCTGTCTGACACAATCTTCTTTGGAACACCATGCAACCTAACCACATCTCTAATGAATACCTGTGCCACATCACTAGTTGAGAACGTAGACTTCACCAGAATGAAGTGTGCAACCTTTGTTAACCTGTCCATAATGACCATGATGGAATCATGTTGTTTCACTGTCCTCAGCAACCCTGTGATGAAATCCATGGAAATAACCTCCCATTTCCATTCAGGAATCGCAATCGGTTGTAGCAGTCCACCTAGATGTTTACACTCTACTTTCACTCGCTAACAGTCAAAACACCTCACCACAAACTCTGCTACATCCCTCTTCAAATTTGGCCAATAATAAAATCTCTTCACCTCTTTCAGTGTCTTCTGATAACCTGGGTGACATGAATAAGGTTTCACATGAAACTCCCTCAAGATCACCTTCTTGAGCTCATTGTTATTTGGTACATATATCCTGTCTCGGAACCTGACCAATCCATCCGCTGTAAGACAATAATCCATACCCTATGCACCTGCACCTGTACATGTACCTGTACCCTGCTGCAACCTGTGCACAATCTCCATAAACCTAACATCCAGTTGATCTGTCTGCAGGATCCTATCTTGTAAATCTATCCCATAGAAGCTCGTAGTTTCCAAGTGATGTACCTGCACCCATCTACTGAGAGCATCTGCCACCCTATTCTCTTTACCTTTGATGTACCTGATCTCGAAATCAAACTCGTTGATCATGGCCAACCATCTAGCCTGCCTGGAATTCAGATTTGGTTGGTCAAACAAATACCTCAACCCAATATGATCACTCATAAGTACAAACCTCATGCCAAGAAGATAATGTCACCATGTATTCAATGCATGTATGATCGTTGCTAACTCAAGATCATGTGTCGGGTAGTTCTGCTCGTGCTCTTTTAGTTTCTGGGACTCATAAAATACCACCTATCCATCCTGCATAAGGAATCCACCAAGCCCTCTCTTGCAAGCATCTGCGCATACAACAAATTCTTTGTCCGATTTGCAATATGTAGCACTGGTGCATGTGTTAATAACTACTTAAGTTGCTTAAAGCTAGCCTCACACTCCTCTGTCCATTCGAACTTCTTACCTTTCCTTTGCAATGATTTGATGGGATAAGCAATCTGCAAGAAGTTCCTAATGAACCTCATGTAATAGCCTGCCAGACCCATGAAAGATCTCACCTCATCCACACTCTTAGGAGCTACCCACTCCATAATGGCCCTTATCTTCTCTGGATCTACTGCAATGCCCTCCTTGGAGACAATGTGTCCCAAGTAATGGACCTCACTCTGAAAGAAACTACACTTGCTGAGCTTAGCATACAACTGATGCTCTCTCAACAATGTCAACACTGTTGCTAAATTCTCGACATGCTCTTCCTCATTTCTAGAATATACCAATATATAATCAATGAACACAATAACAAACTTATCCAAATATGGATGCAACACACTATTCATCAAAACATGAATGTAGCTGGAGCATTAGTTAAGCCAAATGGAACTACAACAAACTCATAATGCCCATACCTAGTCCTGAATGCAGTCTTGTAAATGTCCTCCTCTTTGATGCATACTTGATGTTATCTAGAACTCAAGTCGATCTTCGAGAACACTACTGCTCCCTTCTGCTGATTGAACAAGTCAGAAATCCTCGGCAAAGGGTACATGTTCTTGATAGTCACTTTGTTCAACTGCTTGTAATCAATGCATAATATGAGAGTACAATTTTTATTTCTCACAAACAAGACCGGTGCTCCCCAAGGTGATACACTTGGCCTAATGTATCCCTTATCCAATATTTCCTTTAACTGCAACTTTAACTCAACCAACTCAGATGTGCTCACCTGTAAGGTGCTTTTGATGCTGGAGCTGCCCCTGGTACTAACTTAAAAGAAAAGTCTACCTCCCTGTGAGGTGGAAACTCTGTAATGTCCTCAGGAAATACATCCTGAAATTGCTACAAAACTAGGGACCTGTTCAACACATATGCATCCTCAACCTCCTTACCCTTATCACTACAAATGTGTGCTACAAATAACATACACCCTTTCCTGCGGCTACGCTTTGCTTGCATAGTTGTCACCATCCTAATTGATGTGGCTTTCTTCTTACCCTGTAAAACTCTTGGTTCCCCATTGTCATCAACACACTCAATGGATTTTTCATAACAATCTACCTTGGCTCTATGAAGATACAACCAATCCATGCCCAACAACATAATGTATGATTCCAACGATAATACATTTAGATGTGATGTGGTAGGCATACCATTCAAGTCAAATGCACAAGATCTTATCTAGCGATGAACTCGCTTCTTTGTAACTGTAGCCAACTGCACTAACCAAGATTCTACATGCAATTCCTTACTCAAACCACGCTTATCCAGCAAGTCAAGACTATTATAGCTATAATTAGATCCAGGGTCAATCGAAATAGAAATAACTTGACCACAAAGCTTACCGCCCATATTAATGATAGATTCCTGGTGTTCTTCCTGCCCATTGCCCACTGCTGCATAGATACGCGGAATACTCTGAGCAGAATCCCCAGCGGTCTTAGGCCTACCACCCTGATGCTGCAAACAATCTCTCCTAAGGAGCTCCTCACCACATGTCCAACACTCCAACCGACCAGTCCCCTCTCGTCTATGTTGTTGTTGTGATGCATGTCTCTGTATAGCTGCATTAAATCTCTTTTGCAGTGCCACATTTTCTTTCCCATCTGTATGAGGCCCTGTTCTCTTAGGCTGCCATTTACCTCTACCTTTATCTTTTCCCTTCCATCCATGTTGAGTTTCATTCCTATGCTTTGATTGTTCACATCAATGCTTCAATTTCCCAATAACTTCCTTAAGTGACTGAGGCTCATCATACTCAATCTGATCTCTAAATGCTAATGGCAAACCACTGACAAATCTCTGAACTTTAGCCTTCTCATCGGTAAGATACAGTACATACTTCAATAGCTCCAGAAACTTGGGCATGTACTCTTCATCTGTCATTGATTGTTAAAGAATTATATATTACAGAGCAATGGAACACATAAAATATTGCATAAATATAAACATAGAAAACGCATAAAACAAGAGAGATACAGATATACGTGGTTCACCCAATTTGGGCTACGTCCATGGAGAAACAGCCAGTCCTTCTTTTCAAATTATCCATCAAACTAAAGAGATACAAGCTATAGAAAATCCGCTATAATTCCCTCTTCGCTCTCAATATCCTCTCTCTTCCTCACTCAGAATACAGATGTGCATAAACGCAATACAATTCCCTCATATATAGTGAGGGGTTGCCTTCTAGGGCAAAAAACCCTAAATTAAACATAACTTCTACCATCAGATCTCCGCCTAATGAACGGCCCAGATTGACTACGAAATTACAACATTTTACAAGGCAATTTTACATCTATTCTTAGCGTCAGGGGCAGCCCAAAGGTCACAGCCCCCCCTTGGATCCCCCCTGCAGCGAATATTTTACGGGCGACATTGTCGCCCCATTACGAACTGGGGTCCAATGCAACAATACCTTTGAATACAAAAGATAATCAGGCTCCACACCCAACATTGATATGATCTTTAGCTCATAGAATTTTTTAGCCTTACTGTTGTAGTACCTCTCTAACAAGTAATTCCTCCTGAAAATCCTCTTGAATTCCCGCCAACTCAAGTCATTTTTCTTGATGTCTCTAACCTGCTTAAAATCTTCCCACTAGATGTCTGCTTTACCTTTCAAGCTGAAGGTAGTTATTCCAGCCTTCATATTATCGGTGTACTCATGCAACTCAAAAAAATTGTTCATCCCAAGTATATAAGCCTCTGCCTCTTACGGCTTCTTCACATCTCCATCAAAAGTAGGTGGTTTTTCTTTCTTGAATTCATCTGAAAAGTATCCCTTATCATTCCTCCTATAAGGATGGTAGCAATGATGATCATGATGTATATCAGAACCAGAACTAGAATAGTATCTGTACTCATCGCCCCTCCTATCCACAGTGTCCATCAACCTGCCAGCTCTCATTGTATCAAATCTATTCGACCTGTGTCTACCAGGAGACCTACTGCCATATGCCCATTAGTTCCATCCTCATGTCCATGGCTGATCCAAAGTGGCCCTTGTCACTGCAAGTCTGACAAACTTTGAATAAGTATAGCATTAACCTCTGCTTACTTCTCTTGTGCCTGTATGATCCGGTCATTATCTACCTTACAACTCCTTATATCTTCCTTTAAGCTCCTCAATGTAACTGCCAAATCAGAAGGATTTCCAACACCATACTACTCTTCAGATTCATAGGGAGAGTCTTTGTAGTCAACCATCTTGCTAGCCATTTGATATTTCTTCCTGCAATGCATAATATGTCAAATAAACCAAATCACAATAAACTGACGTACCTTAGTATAGCTCAGGGAGGATACCTTGTCTGCAATATCACCAAATCAATGTGATACATGTATAACATAATCATAACAACATATAGACATACACAAATAAATGTATCAACACATAAACATCACTCTAGCTAGGGTCCAGTCATCAATGCAAGGCCATATCAACAATGCATGCTATGACCTCATGCATGACAACAACCATTACTCCATTGTACACATTGCCACATGCAACCAACAATATGCATAAGCAATGCCTAATCAACCACACCTACGCATAAAGACATAAAGTCAAACATAAGCGATCAATTCTTGTAATCAACCTACAAGACTGATACATGTAATCAAATATTCAAGAATGCAACCTAACATACAAGGATGTAAGTAGGTGACATAAAATCAACATGTAACAATATGTAACCAGTCATATACTCATGACAAATAGATTCTGAAAGATCAATATCAAATTCTCCATATCAACCATACTACAACCATAATCAATCATTAAGCAAATGCAACAAGCACATGAAATGCAAGTGTAAGAGACACACATGCAACTGACATGCATGCATGACCAACACACACCGACCATCCAGTTAGAGAGTTGAACCATGCTCTTATACCACTCTGTAACACCTTCCTCCAAAATCCACCCAAGTAACCACGCCAACTGGGGTAAACATGAGACGAGAAGCTACTATGATCATATTCGACCTCCTATGTGACCTTAAGGAAGTGGAATCGACGAAACATCACACATAGTCATCCAACATCATCAACAGAACCCTCAAGAGACAAGTCAGACACTTAGACAACCTGTCCCTGGGTGCCACTATTGTTTTGGATCTCTTAGGCCATAGTCACTCTCATGCTATGGGCAAGGGAGCAACCATCAACCTAAAGTCGCTCTCACAAGCTTACCTGCCAGTGACCAGAGACCAAAATTTCTAGTTCTGTGCTAGTGACCCTGGGATTCAAGCCACTTTTTAAGGCCTAGAGCCCATGCCACTGCCCAGAATGGAGTGATAGCTTAGAATTAGTACAAATACAGGGAAATAATGATGCAAAAGAAATAAACTAAACAAGACCATAACTATACCCCTACTATCCATGCCATGCATTTCGTCAAACATATCATCAACATGTAACCTATAGGTGTAAACAACGAAATTAAGGTAGGGTTCTCATAATTATCTAAGAATCGCTATGAACCATTGTTCCCTCATGTCATTTGTTCATTATCTTCTATTAGGCCATAGATACACAATCCATTCATTTACAAGTAAAAACATGTTGAGATTCATACATAGTTGTTGTCATAAAATATACATATAACCAACATAATAGGGACAAAAATACCATAAACATATCAGCCATCAAGATCCACATATACATCAGTACATTTACACATGAAAATCAAGGGAATGAATTTCTCATTAATGAATGCAGTGAACCAACCGAAGATGGGACTACCACGTTCCACCCGACCATAGATTGGTTGAGCCAAGTCTCTCTTCAGCGAATCACCCCCGTGCCATATTCCAAGCATGAATGTGGGACTCATAGAACACAAAAAAAACACCAATCAACATGGATGCCAAAAGAGTTCTCTGCCTACACCGTGAGGAATTTTAGTGCCTCTTAGTCTCTCAGGCTTTACCATGCATCAACAGTCTAATCCAGGGATCACTAGGCCCTACATTGAGACATACTCTCCAGGCTTTACTGTGCATCTCATCTTGGGATCACTAGGCCCAACGGAGAGAAAATCCACCTCTTGGCTTTACCGTATATCCCTCCATTCACCGGCAAGGATTCCTAGGCCCACTGAGGCACACAATATGGATTTACCGCAAGCTACAGTCTGGTTCAAGGGTTACTAGGCTAGTGGCTTTGTGATCCACAGTCTGGTTCAGGAACCACTAGACCATGTGTTTTTCAATTTGGAGATCCAACCCACTTAGCTTCGAATCCAATGCGACCATCCCACATCAACCATATGAGAGAACCCATCACATCAAAGCTATTAGGAAATGGCAAGGTTGAAAATACTGTCACACCTGGCAAAACCCATGCCATGGTAGAAAAGAAACACATGCAATCCCATGCATGTTGTTGAGGTATAAAAGGTGTATTCTTAACTCCTATTTATCCTACATTAATTATCAATCCAGGTGAGATTTTATATTTCAAGAGTGTACTCAATCTGAGGCGGCAATTTAATCCAAGAGTAATGTTTTCCAATTTGCAGTACAATGCCTCAAATACAAGAGTAAACGGATGCTTGAAATAAAACCTACTTGTAATTAAAAGAAACTCAATGCTCTGAAACTAAATCATTCACTCAGAAAATTAACAACAATTATCAATCAAGGATGCAGTAGCAATAACTCTTTCCTTTGTCAACTGATGTAAATGAAATCAATCATGAACAAGACCCTCAATCTGAGAACTCAGACAGTAATAGCCAATGTTCTTTACAGTTGTTGATCTCACACTCCGCACTAAAGTGACTGATTGGAAATGACAATGAATTAAATCAACAATGTTGCTAATAGAAATGGAATAAATACATCAACTGTAATAATGCTAAAATCAAAACCAAATACTTGCAGAAAAGAAACGAATAACAATGCTATTTAGTAGAAATGAACAACAATCTGTAATGAACAGCAAAGTCAGTTTACTGGAATGAACAACGAAGCTTTATAATTGAAATGAACAACATAACAATATAGTTTGCAGAGAGTAATAATCTTATTATGATGAAAAGGAACGACAACGTGATTCAGTTACAGCATATACAATAAAACAATTCATAAATTCTTGAAACAAGGAACAGTAAAGTAATGTGATTCAAATAAACGAAAATCAAACCAAACCATCAGATGACTATGATTGTAAAGTAATTGTACAGAATAGCAAGTGAATCCACCAGGCCTAGGCCCTTAGCCGCTAGTGAAGCACCGCTGGACTACTTCAGTATAAAAGAATGGAACAACAACCGACTTATGTATTAATCATATGCGAAAATGTTATAGGCAATCGTACTCTGTTTTAATCAACAAGAGTCGATGATCAAAGTGAATATACAACAATGAGTTCTGAATAACGATCATGAATTCCATTTCTTTACAAGCGTTGTCCCTTTTATAATGGCCAGGTAGATAAAACAAGAAATAACAGATAAACTTTAAAACAACAATCCCTTAGGATCAAGAGATCTTGAGGGATCTGCTCAATCTTCTAACTCCAGTCAACTCTTTGTCTTTTTGCGCTGATGCTGTGATTTTCCATTCTTATCCTTAACTGTGCACTCCGATCTTGATCTGCTTGTCTGGATACGGCTTCCTAGTGAAGGAACAACAATTACTCTATTTTGTCTTTCCCTCCAGAATGGTAGTTTTCCATTTCTTCTATTTCCTGCATGGAAAAAGACAATAATTAACTAATTTGCAATAATCAATAACTCCTTAATTTTCAGTATAATTATTTGATATATTACCATCTTAGAATATAAAGGAGTTATGATTAAAGAAAAAGACAAGGAAATAAATGTCAAATTCATACCTTTTCCATAGCTCAACACACCCCCCTGCATACCCTTTTTCATGCCCTCATGAAAACCATATAATTTGCATGTAAAGCAGTCAAATAATAGGTTGGAGAGGATTTTCATGAAGTTGTTTAAAACCGTGATTTGTAGCTAAAACTTCAAAGATGGGCCCTGTCTGCCCTTCAGGCAATTCATATATGGCCTTATACCCTTCTGCAAGATACCAGATAATAGGGCTTCGAAACCTACAACCAAGTCAACATGGGCCTTCAATCAAGATGAGGTTACTATAGGTAACCAGGCAATCTGCAGCTAACTTAAAGTTTTTGTAGTTGAATGGCTCTCTGTCTTGTATATTCCGATTGGAAGTCTTCCATCTGAATTTAGTTGCTGCCAAGGAATTGTCTTTGATAGAGAGGAAATATTCTACCCCTTGCTGGACAATTTCTTTGTGGATGGGTCCCAAGGTCTGGATCACTCCCTCCTTTTTCATTAGGCTTTTATGTTTAGCCAGCAGTTGTAATGGGTTTTTCGGTTCACCCCTAACCCAAAGGTCTAACCCATTTTCTTGTCTCTGAAAAGTGTTATGGGCCTTGAGCCACTTTAATTGGTTAACAACAAATGAAATAAATGCTTGAAACTGTACATCACCCACAAAAGGACTGGGATTCTTCTCCATTTCCTCCTCCAATATAAAATTATGTAAATAAAACTCACAGAGTAATCGTTGGACTTTTACTCCATGGTGTTTACAGCAGTTTATAAAATCATCAATAGTTTTTAATTCTATAGATTTCCCTGCCTTAACAACCTTAATTTTTAACTGTAAATATCTTTCTAATAAAAATAAAGCATAGTTTTTGGTAGGGGACCTACATGCTATAACATCTGTATATAAAGAACAGAGAGTATTCATTTGACTCGTGACTATTTTCAGTCTGTTCTTTACCTCCTCAACTTTTTCTTCTGCCCTCCGATATTTATCGAAGGCTTCGTTCTCTGATGCATTGATGTTCCTTAATTGCTGTTGTAATTCTTGGTATTTCTTCTGAGGAACAGTCTCTTCCTCAACCTTCTCTATAGTCTGCTGAGCCTATGCTAGATCCTCTTGGATTTTTGCTACACCAGGGTTGTAGTCCATCAAAACATCTTTGGATTGAAGATCTACCTGGGTACTCTTATTACAATACTGAGTGCCTATAGTCTGTGTCTCTTTATCATGGAATGGAGTGCGTGAAGTCTGTGCTGCTTGCTATTCCTTATCGTTTTGAATAAATATGGGCTTGGTTTGAGTCTCCGTGGCCCTTGTATCATGGAGTTCAGTTTGGATAGCTGCATCCACTGTTTTCGGGGTTCTTCTTGAGATTATTCCTCTTTTCAGTGTCCTTATCTTTCGTCTGAGTTGTTTCACTAAATTTTGCAGCTTTTGTTGTTCCTTTCACAACCTCTTAATTTCGCTCTTCTTTTTCTTGGGAGGAACAATTATTTCTTTAACTATTTCTATTCTTTCTGGGCTTGGCTGCTTAGCTGGATTTTGTTCTTCAAGGGTTGTGCTTGTTCTTCAAGGGTTGTGCCTTTGCCCTGGCTAGTTTCCATATCCTCTATTTGGACATCTTTTCAGTATTTGAATTATCCTGACTAGGTTCCTCTGGAGAGGTAACCCTAGCTTGGCCTGCCACTTCCTGAGTGGCTTTTTCTCCTGCTTCTTCCTTACCATTTACTTCCTCTGATGTATTCTTGCTGTGGGCAGAGTGTTCCTGTGATTGCTTTGCCTCATTATTGAGGTTGAGAAGACTTTGGGGCTGAATATACTCACTCATATTGGCTAAAATCTGGGCCAATTCTTTTTCCTGCAATGGGTTTTGTGGTGGACTTGCGCCGGGGGTTAAGGGAAGTTCTGCTTCCTCCCTCTCTTCTTCACTAGTGTGCTCAGTTTCTTCCTCCAATTCTGATTCTTGGTTATCTCTTCCTTCGGGTTGTGAGGGTTGCTCGTTTTCAGAACTATGTAATTCTAAGGGTTGGCTGCTGCTACCCTAGAGGTTCTCAAACATTCCCCTGCCTGTTCTTAATCTGGAGGAGTGTCTGCGTTTTTGAGGTCTGTTTGCTGTGCTGGTGGTTCTTTTTCTTTTTGGGGTTGGTAAGGCTAGTCCCCCATCTATAGAAAACACCAATTCTTCCCAACTGGTCTGTTGTTGAGCAAGGCTATAACTTACTATCAATCAAATTAAACAATGGTGGCTCACTATAGTACCTATATGACGGGATTTCTTTATGCTCTGAGCAACATCATGCAACAAAAAATTTAAATATGCAGGCAAATTTATGGCACATTTATGTTTTAGTACTGATAGTAATTTGAGGTGGCATGGTATTACCACATCCTTTCTCTCGTCACATGTAATGTAGCTCTGCACTACTCTAGCTAGTTTCGTCCATGGTTCTCCTAGAGATGAAGGTTAGACTCCTTTTCCTTTAACGATCAGGTTCTGTACCTCGTCCCGAAAGGTGGCCATGGCATCTTGAAGTCTCAATTTTTTATGTGTCCATATGGATCCAATTGCTGGTAGTCTAGATACCTCTGCAATTACTATATCTATCACTGTGATTTTCCTTCCTCTTACTATGGAATGATCATCCTGCAAATTCTGCAAAAATTCGATAGCCACAGTTTCATGGGGCTGTTGTAGTCGTGTTAAATAGACTATCCATCTTGCTCTTACCAAAATTTCTCGTGCAGCGTTGGAAACTGTTAGTACTTGTGGCTCGCTGCGTACTGATCGACCTCCCATTTCGTTTAAGTTCTGCACGCTGTTAATTTTACACAGCAATACACAGAGATAACAATGGAACAACAAACTGTGCATATCGGATAATATCCTTTTTTAACATCAATATCGTTAAAACTTGCTATTAAGGGATCTGATGCAGTCTAGTATCTCCAAATAAAAAACTGACACATATGCAGGAGTATTTTGGAAGTCACCCGTGCCCCCCTGAAATATGATAGGTCGTCCTCGACCGGTTAAATGGAGGAGCAACGTACTGGATGGCAATCGTACAGTATAAAAAGGGAAAGGTGTACATATTCATGACAAGATCACAAAAAGTATCGAGTTGCTGAAATTGAGGCTTATGATGAAAATCGTGAATACATATGGAGATGCTATGCAGTGATGTGAAAAAGGGAAAATGACAGTTGACGTAGGTAAAATGCTTATACGGTCATTATTCCACTTAAATCGTTATGATTGACTTTTAAACGATATTTCATACATAAAAGGTTCAAAAGGAATTGGGAACATAATCTCTTTTGAAATAAAGATAAAGAAATAAGAAAAGGGTTTATAATTACTATTGGTGTTGAAAAATATGACTCCAATACTATCAACAGAGCTCTGTTGCCCACAAGTGTTTTTAACCTTAACAAAGTTGTTTTTTCACCCTCGGAACCATAATCCTCTATGTATGCCTAGGAAAGTGCTTTGTGATATCAGAATGGAGGCCGTTGTGCTGGCTTGGTAACCAGTTGAATCACAATGCCATTCACCAGGAAGGAGTGAAAGGTGGGCAGGCCGACTCGTGATGAGACCTCCTGTTCCAAGGACTTTTATTTTTTTGATGTGCCCCTTGGAACATATCCTTTTTGTGGTGGCCATAGTGGGAATGCCACTTCACTGCTTCCTTATGATCATGGTAGGCTGGCTCTTGATGAGACCCCCTATCCTCCATCTGACAAATCATAGAATTGTTAGGAATCATATAGATATATATTTTTCTTTCTTTTCCTTTTCTTTTATATAGCACTTCCTATTTATATATAGAGGATGGCTCAACACTCCTTAGGAGTAGGGACGGTGGAAGAAGTATGAACATCTCAATAGAGGAAAATATGCCCTTATTCTTATTCAATAATAATAATAAAAAAGAATTATGAGAATTAGGGAAGAACCAACATGATAAAAATAATCAATCAAATTAAGTTTTAGTGAAGATAAAGACAACAAAGTGATATAGATAGTTGTGTCCTTTCCTTTTTCTTATCAATACAAAGCAATCTCTTTAAAGATGACAATTTTTTCTTTGATTTGCTTATTTTAGTAACCTCTAATTTTTGTGTCCTTGCATAAATTTGTATCTTTGGCTTGAAAGGATCATGAAGAATGAAACATTATTCACAGAAACTCTAAAAAAAAGTTGTTCTTTAAGAGAAACAACGAAAAATGCACTCAAAAAGTGTTGTTCCTTAGATGGAACAGCTGTTGTTCCTTAAGAGGAACAACAAAAAGAACATCTGCACGCAAAACTGCGGTTCCTTTAAGAGGAACGACAAAAAAAAAGAAAAAAAATTACATGCGAAACTGCTATTCCTTAAGAGGAATAGTAGCTGTTCCTTAAGCGGAACAGCAAGTAAAAAAAGCGCAAAATAAAGTGCTGATCCTTCGGCGGAACAGCCTAAAAACACTCTAAATCAAAACTTCTGTTCCTTAGAAGGAATGGCAGAAAGTAAAAAAAATAGTGAAACTGTTGTTCCTTTTAAAAGGAACAACAGTTGTTCCTTAAGAGGAACAACGCAAATGTAAGTAGGTGATATTACTGTTCCTTAAATGAAACGACTGCTGTTCCTTAAGAGGAACAACAACTGTTCCTTAAATGGAACAACTAAAGAATACATGCGGATTGATGTTCCTTAAGAGGAACGAAAAATATAAGAGCACACAAGGCTGTTGTTCCTTAAGAGGAACTGTTGCTGTTCCTTAAGAGGAACAATAGCTGTTCCTTAAATGGAACAACGAAAAATATGAACACATAGAGTTGTTGTTCCTGAAGAGGGACGACTGCTGTTCCTTAAGAGGAACAACAACGGTTCCTTAAGAGGAACAACAGAAATAGAAACACGCGAAAATGATGTTCCTTAAGAGGGACGGCTACTGTTACTTAAGAGGAACAGTCGTTGTTCCTTAAGAGGAACAACGAAAATACAATCACGCGGAAGTGTTGTTCCTTAAGAGGAACGACTGCTGCTCCTTAAGCGGAACAACTTCTGTTCCTTAAGAGGATCAACGAAAATAAAAAGACGGAGAGGTGTTGTTCCTTAAGAGGAACGACTGATGTTCCCTAAGAGGAATAACAGCTGTTCCTTAAGTGGAACAGTAAAAATAAAAATGTCAAACGGGACATGCAAAAATTATGTTCCTTAAGAGGAACGGCTCTTGTTCCTTAAGAGGAAGAGAAAACAAATATAAGCACACAGGATTGCTATTTCTTAAGAGGAACAGCTGTTGTTCCTTAAGAGGAACAACATGAAAATGAAATAAAGAAGCCTTCTGCTGCTCCTTAAATGGAACGGCTGCTGTTCCTTAACAGGAACAACAGTTGTTCCTTAAATGGAACAACAATTGTTCCTTAAATGGAACAACAATTGTTCCTTAAATGGAACAACAGTAAAAATCTGTACAAAAAAAAAAACAGTTTATACAAGCAAAATTAAAGAGAAAAGTTTATGTACAAAATTCAGAAACAAAGGAATTGTTCAGTGAATTAATGTTGAGGAGGGGTTATCTTCCTCAGCAAGAATCTACATAGTGGAATCTTCTTGTAATTGCTGGTAAAAGGATTCCCGAGTAAGCGGTTTGTGATAAAGTCACACTCGATGACCATTTGCTTTGAAAGAATGTCCAGATCCATCGATGGTAGTCAATGTAATGGTGCCATTGTCATGCACTTTCTATATCTCATAAGGTCCAAGCCATCGTGTTTGGAGTTTTATGGGGAAATCCTGAAACCTAGAATCGTATAGGGGTGCCCAATCTCTTTCGTGGAAGATTTTCTTTTTAATAAGGACGTCATGCCATTTTGCTCTCTGCTTGTTGAATTAATGCAGTGTGTTGAAGAGCTGAGAGCCTGATTTCATCTAACTCATTGATTTGTTGTAATCTATTAGTCTGGGCCTCATTTAAATTCAAACCCACCTCTTGCGCTGTTCTTAATGTTTGAATTTCGAATTCGATTAGGAAGATGGGTTCTTTTCCAAATACTAATTGATATGGTGAATACCCGGTGGTGTTTCTCCACGTTGTTTGGTATGCCCACAAGGCTTCCGGTAATCTTGAAGCCCAGTCACGTCTGTGTGATGCGACTGTTTTTGTAAGTATTGCCTCAATCACCTTATTAGTGCTTTCTACTTGGCCGTGCGCCTGTGGGTGGTATGGGGTTGTAATTTTGTGCAGAATGTGGTAATTTTTTAATGTTGCAATGATTTTATTACCTACAAATTACGGTCCTCCATTTGTAATTATGTCCCTCGAGAGGCCATATCGCACAAATAATTGGAAAAGAAAATGTATTACAGAATCCTCTGTAGCTCTTGGGAGTGCCTCTGCTTCAACCCATTTGGTAACATACTATGTTGCAACCAGTATGTATGTTTTCTGATTTGATGATGGGTTAATAGGACCAATAAAATCGAGCGCCCATCGTTCAAATGGCTCGATTACTAATTGCGGGTTTAGAGGCATTTCATCAGATTGTCCAGGGCGTCCCGCCCTCTAGCAACTATCACAGGCTTGAACAAACCTTTTAGCATCTTTAAATATAGTGGGCTAGTAATAGCCTGTTTGTAAAACTTTGTGACCGGTCCTATGGTCTGCAAAATGTCCGCCACACGGCCCATCGTGGCATGCTTTCAGAATGTCAAATATTTCATCTTCTCGGACGCATCTTCTGATGTGCATATCTGCCCTGTATGAAATAAGTAGCCCCCAACCCAAGAGAATCGGGTATTGCGCTGCACTATCTGTTTTCGTTCATTAGGTATTAAATGCTTAGGTAATTTGCCTACTGCTAAGTAATTTGCAACGTCGGCATACCATGGTGTTTTGACAGTAACAACAAACAAATGTTCATTCGGAAATTAATCTTCGACTGCTGCTGCGTCTGCTGGCTTTGGCATTCGTGAGAGAAAATCAGCTACAGGATTCTATTTTCCAGGTCGATCCTTAATTGTGATGTCAAATTCCTGTAAGAGAATCAACCATCTTGTCACTCTTCCATTTGTAATTGGTTTATTTTCTAAATATTTTATGGCAGAGTGATCTGTATATAAAACTACAGGATACCCAGTTATATAATATCTAAATTTATTTACATCATGTATTGCAACTAAAATTCTTTTTCAGTTGCAGTATAGTTTAATTCAGCAGGGGATAGATTCTTGCTAATATAATAAATTCCATATGGTTTTTTATCTTCTTCCTGCCCAAGAACTGCTCCGATCGCTGTGTCTGAAGCATCATATGAAATTTGGAATGGCAAATCCCAATTTGGGCCCCTTAGCATTGGGGCTGTCGATACAAGCTTTTTCAGATCCTCAAAAGCATGGTCACACTTATCTGTCCAAATGAAATCAACATTCCCTGTTAGTGCATATAAAGGTGCAGCAATTTGAGAAAAATGCTCTATAAATCTTTTATAATAACCAGAAAATCCCAGAAAACTGCATACCTCTGTTTGTGTGGTAGGAGTAGGTATTAACAAAATTATTTGAATTTTAGCCCGATCTACTTGTATTCTAGCCACTGAGATATAATGACCTAAGATGAGTCCCTCGGTCATCATCATATGCCACTTTTCATGGCTCAAGCAGAGCATGGTGGCAATGCATCTTTGCAGCACCTTTTCCAATGTTTGTAATGCTAGCTCAAAATAATCTCCATAAGGTGTGAAATCATCCATATATACTTCGAGCCCTTCATTTATTAAATCTAAAAAAATGCTGAGGATGGCCCTCTGAAATGTGGTAGGGGCATTGCATAACCCAAAGGGTAAGACTCTGTAAGCAAATGTTCCCCAAGGACAAGTAAAAGTAGTTTTATCCTGATCTTCAGGGGCAATCTGAATATGATTGTATCCACTAGAGCCATCTAGGAAAGAAAAGAATTTATTTCCTGCTAATGTGTCTAATACTTAATCAATGAATGGAAGGGGGAAGTGGTCTTTCTGGGTTGCTTTGTTCAATTCTCTGTAGTCTACACATATCCACCATTTTCCATTCTTCTTTGGCACCACTACTAGGGGGGAGACCCACTTGCTGTCAGATATTGGGTAAATAAAATTTACATCTAAAATTTTTGTAATTCAGCTTTCACAATATCCTTAAGATGAGGATTTAATCTCCGTTGGGGTTGGCGAACGGGTCTAGCATTCTTTTTTGTATAAATGTGGTGCGTACACAACTGGGGATCAATTCCTTTCATGTCCAGGTAATCCCATGCAAAATCTTCCTTATATTTTCTCAGTAGTTGGACTAGCTTTTCTTCTTGTTCGATAGTCAGGTTTTTGTTAATGTTCAAAGTTTTTCCTGGCTCAATTTCTATAGTTTTGTTGTTGTAAACAGAGGTGGTAGGTATTGATTGATCATGAGTGTCTTTCAGGGGATATTCTGCTACATCATTATCAAATGCTGCCTCAATCATGTGACATTGTAAATGGGATCTAGTTTCTGGTTGGTTAATGAAGCTGTTAATGATGTCGTCCTCTGTTTGGTCTTTAAATTCGAGGGCATCTTCTATGGTTAATGGTGATCTAATGTTTTCTGTCAGGTATGATATAGGTTGTTTTTTTTGTTTTGATTATTGTTAAACTTGGCTGGAATGGAGGTATAAGGCTAAATTCTTGACATTACTCCCTCTTGCTATAGTCATGCTGCCTTCTCGACAGTCAATGTAAGTGTCAGCAGTTGCTAGCCAAGGTCTACCTAGAATTAAAAGGTGTCCATCTAGTCAGTTTTTGGGATTAATAATCAAAAAGTCTGCAGGGTATTCCCAGGAGTCTACATATACCATTACATCATGTAGTGTTCCTTTTGGTCTGACTGGCAATCAGTCAGCCAACTCCAATAAGGTTGTGGTTGGATCTAATGATGTAATGCCAAGTTTTTGACAAGTGGTGGTTGTTAAAATATTGATTGCAGCTCCTAAATCAACTAAGGCATTTGGGAATGAGCATCCATTGATCTGCACCGTAACTATAGGATTCCCTGGCTCCTCATATTTTACAGGTGCTTCTCTTCCTGATAGTAAGTCAGATAAGGTGCCGACTACTTGGACAGTTGGGTTAGTTGTTATCCTCCTCTTTGGCTTTTTTATACATAATTCTTTAATGGTTTTTGCATAAATTGGGATACCTTGGATAGCTTGGAGGAGTGGATTTTTTACACAATTTTTTTTTAGTTCTCCCAGAAGATCAAAATCAGGATGTTCTATTGGGCGAGGTATGATTAGTCGTTCTGGGAATGGAGGAGAAGAGGTGGTTGCTTGTTCATGAGTTTGTTGTCTAACCAAATTCTCTTCTTGTAGTGTTTGTTCTAAAGGTAACGAATTTTCAACTTGAGCATTTTTATCTCCCTCTATTTCTATTATGTGCCTAGATCTTAATTGAATGTCGTTGCACTCCCTTAACTCAGTTCCTAGTTCTAATCCTTCGATTATTTGAACAGATTGAATCAGTCTATTATTGGGGTTTGGGTTGGGATGGGTTGGGAGTTGCGGTCTTAAGTTGGTCCGGAGATTTTGTTGCAATGTATAAGGTGATGGCAGTGTAGGTTGAGGGAGAGGAATCATTCCAGCTAGCTGATTCATAGGTCTTTGCCAGTTCGACTTCTAGGTCTAACTCTGTAAGGTGAGGGGTGACCATTGTGTTGGATATGCATTGTTTTGCCAAAATGGTGGATAGTAAGGAAAGTTCGGCCAATTGGTTTGATTTGTTTGATTTGGCCATGATGATATGGGAAATGGTTGCTGTGACCAGCTAGGGAAAGGTGGCTGTTTCTGCCACATTCCATTAGATTACTGAGCATTATACTGAGGAGACCGAAAAGAAGAGGATGGATCAACGGGCATACCTGTTTGTCGTGGTTGCCACTGGCGGCGCTGATTGAGTAGGTAAATCGGTTATGTTTCTTCTTCTGCTTCCTTATAGACTGCTTTCAATCCTGAGAGTGAGGGGTAGCTTTCTGTGGAGTGATCTTTTGTGCATATGACACAAACTTGGACTGTATCTAGCGGGCACTCTTTGTGGCTGTGTTTCTTTTTGCATCTAGGGCAGAATATTTCCAAATTTTGCTCTACTTGTGCTTGCTTTTGTTTAGCTTGCATGATGTCGAACTACATTGTCAGAGTCCCTAGAATATCAGTTTTGAAATCTTCTAGTAGATTGTTGATTTCTGCGTAGGTTCTATCTCCACTGAGAACCTTGCTATCCCTTGTGATCATGTCACGTTCTGCTGGCTTTAGTATTGTGCTACTCTCAAACTCCTGATACACAAATCAATGATGTCAGCAAAAATTTCCTGATATATGTCACCTTTGCCCGTAATATTTAATGTTTCAACCCATTGTTCTTTCATTCCCTTAGTTAATGTAGTTTTTAACACTTGATCAGGTAAAGGTAAAGTTGCATAGGGAGATCATTGGAGGTTGTATTAAAAGCGTTCTACATATTCTTCCAGTGTTTCACTAGGTCTTGCTGTCATTTGAAATATTTCATCGTTTAATTCTCTGGACCTACAATAATCCTGATATTTCTTTAGAAAAGCAGTTTTCATCTGATCCCAATCATTTATAACACCTCCACCTAACCCCATAAACCATCGTAAAGCTGCTCCTTTTAATGTGGAGGGAAATAGTTTTAGTTTTTGGGGATCGGTGGTATAGTCATACTGCCATCATAATACATCGAATTCAAACAGAAATGCATATGGATCTTCTGATGTTAGGTCGTGGAATGTAGGAATATGCTAGAGAGGAATGGCCTTCATAGGTGCATTAACTGTAGTGTCCACAATGGGATATTGTAGTGTGGAGGTTTGAGGTGTTTGTTGGTTCTAGGCCATTTGATCAAATATGTGCCAATATCCTTCTGGGATTTCTAGGGAGTTATTCCTAGGCTGACTAGAAGGAGTAGGAATGACCTTAACAACACTTCCTTGGTCTGGGATAATGAGTGTTCCTTGCTGAACCACTATCTGGGGGGATCTTGGCTCTTCAGGTTCTTCTGCTTTGTTTTGGATGATCTTGACAGCACTCCCCTTATCTGGGTTGCTGAGCATTTGAACTATTTCAAGAGGGGATTTTGGCTCTTCTATTTCCCCTATTTCTCCTCTTTCGCAGAGATTATTCGAGTTGCCTTCTTGAAAAGAAATTAGGTGAGAATTCTCAATTTCTTGAAAATCTTGCTCAGTCTCTTCTGTTTTGTTGTGCACCTCAGCAAAGGCTACAAATGGTGAACCTGTGGCCCGAAGGGAGCCAGTAGGTTGTCTAGAAGCAACTTTTCTAAGGGCCCACTGATGATTGAGATTCGACTTGCTTAATGATATCGTCTATGAAGGTTGATCAACCAAGGGTCATCGGCCCCTTAGCTTTGTCAGGTTTGGGTAGCGATTTTGGATTATTTTCAAGTTTTTTCTTCTTAGTCACACAACTCAAATGTTTATTTCTACCCAAATAAAATGAGAAAATCTGTTGGAAAGTGGGCGGGGGAGTAGGGCTATTACATGCTCCGTACGCAGGTTCTTACTTTCCGCTTTTAATACCCAATTCTCTCCTAGCAGGCACTCATCAGATGCACACTACTCTTTGAAAGAAGAAATGGCTACACTCTCCCTGACAACGGCGCCAAAATGTTGAGGTATAAAAGGTATCTTCTTAACTCCTATTTATCCTACATTAATTATCAATCCAGGTGTGTTTTTCTATTTCAAGAGTGTACTCAGTTTGAGGCGACAATTTAATCCAAGAGTAATGTTTTCCAATTTGCAGTACAGTGCTTCAAATACAAGAGTAAACAGATGCTTGAAATAAAACCTACTTGTAATTAAAAGAAACTCAATGCTCTGAAACTAAATCATTCACTCAGAAAATTAATAGCAATTATCAGTCAAGGATGCAGTAGCAATAACTCTTTCCTTTGTGTTATAGACATATTTGGGCATTGCAACCCCAATCACATATGTCCATAAACCAAGGGCTTCTAAACCCCTAAAAGTGTTGTTTCATACCCTAAAGGAACAAGGTCAGCTGATTACATCATCTCCCAGAAGTTCTCCATGAAAAACTACTCAGAACTGGTCAAAACAGGACCATACAAACTGCTCCATGCATAGGGTGCGATGCATCTCACCTATTACACATGGGGGGTGCGATGCATACTGGAAAGCCCTTCTGTAGGGTGCGATGAGCGAGAGCAGACAAATGGCAGAAGCAGTTTGCTAGGTGGAAACTCAAAGAATCTTCTAGAAACTGCTCATATGACACTTTCCTCTCTGAATTCGCCCAGGGATGAGTAAGAGATCTAAAATATCCAAGTGGAACCAAGAACTATCAGTGAAATGACACTAATCAAAATCCCAGAAGCTGACTCACTCTCCTATAAACATCTATATATGGATCCCTCATCCTAGAGATCCAAGAGGTTGGAATTTTGTAATTTGCAAGGAAGTGTTGTTGGTTTCTCTTTGAAGACATTGTTGGGTGATCTTGCTTTGTATGAGGTGAAGAGGGCTTTCATGCTGGGAGGATGATGCTGGATTAGACAGCTTGGTTGTAATTCTTTCTTCTACTACTTCTATCAATAAAGCTATTTGAGTTTTCCTCCATATGCTTGTATATCTCTGAATCTTGTTTGTATATGCATTTATATGGTTAATGTACATCTGATCCTACATTGTTTATGGTTATAGATCTCTATTCTTTGATGGTATTTTGCTTCCTTGACTCTACAGGTGTTCTTTGAAGTGGGACAAGTGAGAAAGGAGTGGTGAAAGTTCTATCAAAGGAGAGAGGAAACAAGCAAGGAGACTAGCGAAAGACTGAGGTTGGTACTCTCTGCTTCTCTCTCATCTATCTCTCATAAAGGAAAACACAAGTGACTTTAGTTTGTTTGTTTCTAAGATAGCTACCCGTCTTAGTGGGACTAGCAGCTCTGAATGGACACTAGTTTTCCCGATAACACTTTGTCAACTGATGTAAATGAAATCAATCATGAACAAGATCCTCAATCTGAGAACTCAGACAGTAATAGCCAATGTTCTTTACAATTGTTGATCTCACACCCCACACTAAAGCGACTGATTTGAAATGACAAGGAATTAAATCAACAATGATGCTAATAGAAATGGAATAAATACACCAACTGTAATAATGCTAAAATAAAAACCAAATACTTGCAGAAAAGAAATGAACAACAATGCTCTTTAGTAGAAATGAACAACAATTTGTAATGAACAACAAAGTCAGTTTATTGGAATGAACAACGAAGCTTTATAATTGAAATGAACAGCATAACAATATAGTTTGCAGAAAGTAATAATCTTATTATGATGAAAAGGAACAGCAACGCGATTTAGTTATAACATATACAGTAAAATAATTCATAAACTCTTGAACAAGGAATAGTGAAGCAATGCAATTCAAATAAACAAAAATCAAACCAAACCATCACATGACTGCGATTGTAAAGTAATGGTACAGATAGCAAGTGGATCCACTAGGGCTGGGCCCTTAGCCGCTAGTGAAGCACCGCCGAACTACTTCAGTATAAAAGAATGGAACAGCAACCGACTTATGTATTAATCATATGCGAAAATGTTTACAGGCAATCGTACTCTATTTTAATCAACAAGAGTCAATGATCAAAGTGAATATACAACAGTGAGTTCTGAATAACGATCATGAATCCCCTTTCTTTACAAACGTTGTCCCTTTTATAATGGCCAGGCGGATAAAACAAGAAATAACAGGTAGACTTTGAAACAACAATTTTCTAACTCCAGTCAACTCTTTGTCTTTTTGCGCTAATGCTGTGATTTTCCGTTCTTATCCTTAACTGTGCGCTCCGATCTTGATCTGCTTGTCTGGATACGGCTTCCTGGTGAAGGAACAATAGTTACTCTGTTTTGTCTTTCCCTCCAGAATGGTAGTTTTCCATTTCTTCTATTTCCTGCATGGAAAAAGACAATAATGAACTAATTTGCATTAATCAATAACTCCTTAATTTTCACTATAATTCTTTGATATATTACCATCTTAGAATATAAAGGAGTTATGATTAAAGAAAAAGATAGGGAAATAAATGTCAAATTCATACCTTTTCCATAGCTCAACACATGCCAAATCTAGAAAGGAAAATACACATGCAAGTTGATACCTGCAATGAATTCTGTTGTAGTTGCTTGATCCCGCCTTTCCCTGCTTGATCTTTGCTTTCTCTTACCTTCTTTGCCTTTCTTTCTCCAATGCCAAAGTGCTCCAATAAACTCTAAGTGTGTAAGAGAGAGAGAGAGAGAGTAATGAGAAAGCTCCAAAACGCAACTGACAAAACGTTACCAACTGATCCTCAAAAGCCTTTTTATGGATGAGGCCTCTATTTTCTTCATTTTCCATATTTTTCCTTCATTTTCCTCCTCACATGCAACTTGTGACCTTTCACCTCCTTTTTCTCCTAATTTCCATTATTTTCATAAATAATTGTGCCAAAAATGTCATTTTGCCTTTCCCATGCCTTAGCCATTTCCTTTGCCAATTTACTTAGTCATAAACAACCAAATGAACACCCCCTAGGATGTCTTGCCCAACATTCAGCTTGGAATAAGTGTCCCATCGACCATGGTTATTGTTTTTAACTTTTATTACATGGAATTTTCACCAAGGCTATTACATGAGACTTCTCTGGTTAATGTTATTCCTATTCTAGAGCTTGATAAATCTATAGGTATTTTTATCAAATACTTGGTTCCATAGTAAAAAGTATTTCTCCTATTGTTAAAAGGATTGGGATTTTTTATGATTTTGTAATTAAGAGTTGGAATGGGAATGTCAGGAATGTGATTGTTCAAGTGTTTCTAAGGTTGGGGAGCTGGTTCGACATCTATGGTTTTTGGGACTCTTGGGACTATAATAGAGAAAGTATAGTTGAAAAGCCCAATCCCATACACTACTAATAACTTAAAGCCAAAAAAGGCTAGTCCCATGCTAAAAGGACTCGTTGAAGAAGAAAAATCTAATTGTTTTCCAAGGTATCTAAAGGAGTACATAGGAAATTTGGAAGGCGGTGTTCTGAGAGGCCTAGCAACATTTGATGGTAAAGGGAAGAAGGGTGGTGAGGTAGGGGGAATACAAGAGGAGAAAGTATCACATAAGCCTAACTTAAGAAAAGGTTTATTTGGATGTACAAATAGGCAAATAATTCTCTATTAAAGGGGTGATTAAAGTAAGCCAAACTTCATGGGTATGTCCTTAATTATTTGTTTGTCATTAAATTGTAGGGGAATTGATCCGGATTTAAACAGGAATGCAACAAATTACAGAGATAACCATAAACACAGAGATGTAGCAGAAATAATACTTCATTTCATTAATGTAAATACTGAAATATGCTTACAAACAGAAATGGTAATAAATTAGCTAGGGCGATGGTAGCTTATCTCTGAGAAGAGATGTGGCGGCTACATGCCTCTGAATTGTGTTACAATGAGGCTCGAAGGCCTATTTATTGTTGAGAAATGATAGAAACCCTAAACATCCAAAAACCTAACCCTAGGAGATGAAACACCAAACTATGGGCCCCGTTTCGGGTAAATTGGTACATCAACTTCCCAGGGTTGTAACTTTGGCATACGATCTCCGTTTGACGCGCACAATAGCTCGTTAGAAAGATCTATCCGAGGACTAAAACTTTGGGAAGAGAGATACGTTGCTCCCATATTTCCCAGAAAACGTCATTTAGGGCCTCAAAACGACTCCAGAAGTCCAGGACCCGAAAAACTGCTAAAATTAGTAAATTGTGTTACAATTAAGGAAATTGAAAAAATGAATGAGACAGTTGTGGGGGTCCAAGTGGGATAGGTGGGTGGCCACCAACATCCACGTGGATCAGTAATAGACCATCTCTCAAAGAAATAAGCACTCAAACATCTAATAGATACTCAATATATATATATATTATTTTACTATAAGAGAAAATGGGAGATGTGAAGAAAATTCATGGGGATTTAGGGAAGCTCCTTTCAAGGTGGGAGTTTATTTATTCTAATGCTAAAGAGAGATCAAGAGGGCTAATATTGAGATGGAGAATATAACCTTTTTCTTATATTAATTATTATACCTTTAATTCAACTATTGAGATGAGGCTTTACTGTTAAGAGTATGGGATGAAACTGTTGGTTTACATATGGTCCATACTTGGGTAGAATTCCTTCCTAGGACAAGTTTTTCAATTTCAATCTTTATATCATGGACATGTCATTCTGGGTGGTGACATGAATGTAAACAAATTAGGAATTTGGAGGATTTGTTGGGGAATGTTCTCATGGATCAATTGTCTAATTACTTTGTTCACAAAATATATGAGGGTGGGTTATTTGATGTTGCTCCAATAAAACTTAGATCATCTTAGAGGAACAAAAGGGTGGTTATTAAAAGGATTTCAAATGCCTATATAGGTTTATGGTGTTCGAGGGTTTTATGAATGACTTATGAAGGTTCAAGTTTTGGGTTGGCACTAGAGGGATTTATATCACTTTCCTAGTTTTTGGAATTTGTAGGGGTGGGTAGGAAAGCCTCCAAGCCCATTTGAATTCAATATTTGGTAGTTGGAGGACTTAGATTTTATCCACCTAATAAAATATTATTAGAATCCATTTAATAGGGAGTTGAGAATCTATAACAATTTAATTTGAGACCAATCCAAAAAATATAAACAGAGCTACTACAAAAATAGGCTCATGAGAAAAATTTAAAGAAGAAGAGTTAAAAGAAATAGAAGCAAAATTAGAGGGACTTCTCTTTCAAGATACTTGCTAATTTTTCTTTAGATGATCACAAAATACAATTTTTAGAGTTAGAAAAAAGAAGAAGGTTTGTTTGAAATAAAGGAAAACTCCTAGAGGATGAAAAGTAGATCCTTATGGCTAGAAAAGTGTGACGAGAATGCCAAATGTTATGAAAAATGTGCCTTGAAAACAATAAGAAGTCGATGAATACAATCTACTTCAAGGGTGTGCCTCCTTTTATAATGAATGCAATATACAAGGCAAGATGAAATGATCCTAAGATTAGGTCATCTTGGTATATATAGTGGAGACAGATGGTACACTCATAATGAAAGGGTATAATGAAGGGTTCTAGCTAACCTATTAATATAACATTTAAACCAATAATGAATGTTTATTAGGGCTCAAAGGCCTTAACGTAGCTCTCCACTTTTAAAAAATATTTACCCTCAAAACTTGTAATTGAGGGTGTTTCTTCATAAATTGCCCATGTTCCTATCTAGCTTCTTCTATGGTATATTCTTCCATTTGATTAGGTACTCCATAATGGTTCTATTATGAAGATATATAAAACATTGCTCTATAACTTTTTCTTGGTTTAAGAATCAATTTCCCTTCATTTAATTATGAAAGTTATATTTTCACTAACATAGTTTGTCCTAAAATATTTGTAACAACCCTAGTTGAATTTCCATATAAAAAATATAAGACCAAGGTCATGGGACACATATTCCAAGCTAAATGGTGGGAAAAGCATCCTAGTGGGTGTCACTTCGATTTATTATGGCTAAGTAAATTGGTAAAGGTAAAGAGGCTTTAATTGGCATTTTATTTAAGAAAATAAAGGAAAATAGGAGAAAAGGAAGGTGAAAGGTCACCTAATTGCATGTGAGGAAAATTGAAGGAAAACGAAGAAATTAGAGACCTCAATGATAAAAAGGATTTTGAGGATTAGTTCATGGCTTTTGTTAGTGTTAGATTTTGTCATCCTAGTTTTGGAGCATGTTTGGAGCACTTTAGTATTCACTTGGATTTGGAGAAATCAATCAAAGGACAAGCAAGGAAAGCAGGAAAGCACAAGGGAACAAGTGGATCAACAACTACAACTGGATTGCTTTGCAGGTATCGAGTTGCATGTATGATTTCCTTGCTAGCTTTGGCATGCGTGGTACATGCATGTGGTTTCTTGGTATGTGTTGTTATTGGCATGGAGATTTCCCTGGATTGATAATGATTTTAGCCTTGCCTTGTCATTTCCTGAATAACTATGGTGTTATGGGTTTTTCCACATGTTTTTTTATGATTGGTGCTCATGTTCCTTATGGATGTGGGTTGGAACAAATGCTTTAGAAGCCCTGTAAAAACTTGGGTTGAGTTACTAGTCCTAGAGCTTAGGTTGGGACAAATTCTCTAGAGCCCTTGGTGGGTTGAGTTACTAGTCCCTAGAGCCAGGTTGGAAAAATTCTCTGGATCTTTGGAAGGTTGTGGGTTGAGTTACTAATTCCTAGAGCCCTAGACAACTTGGGTAGAGACCAATTTGGTTGGTGTTAGTGATGTCCGATCGTGAGGTGAAATCACTGGTTGAGGGTTGAGGTAGTTTGACCTCTAGAAACCTTGATTTGGTTTTGTTTGGTTTATTCCATGAGATCCCGGATTCATGCTTTGAATATGGCATGGGGGTGATTGACTGAAAGAAATATTTGGTTCAACCCAATCTATGGTTGGGTGGTACATGGAAGTCCCTGGTTTGGTTGGTACTTCACATATGTTAATATGTGTTATTATTTATTGATGATCAATGAGCATAATTGCTGATTTAATGTTGTTTTCATGACTGGTTTTTCATGGATTTATTTCTAGTTAAGTATATTCTACATGCATAGTGTATTTATCATTATATGATATGTTTTTTAGCTAGATCTAATTCATGGTTTTCTAGGCTCTTGGTTATTTTATAAGGATGCATGAGCTAATATGTGTTTGTTGTAGCAAGTATGTGAGGGCAGCAAGACTTCTTGATGAACATTTGATGAAACTAATGTAAACAGTGACCAAATTGTGCAGCCATGACTTACAGGCATTATGCACGCAAAATGTTTGTAAAAATGAATAGCACGTGTTGGTAAGTTAGACCCATTTCTGTAACTGCACTTTGAAGTTGGGTTATGTGTTAGGAAATTCTGACACGTAGGAAATAGTTAAGTATAACTTGGTCTAGTGTAGAGTTAGGTAAAGTGTGTTTCTTTAATATGTACTTTTGTAACTTACAATCTGACGGTCACGATATGTTCTAGACATGAAGTGATTCGAGGATTCGTTCTCTCCTCGGTATTACCAACATTTGATCCATGGCTTAACACCTGATTGGTCCATGATCTCTATTTAAAGAGCATGGAGGTTCATTTGTAAGGTGACCATTCATGAGAGAAGCTTATGTAAATTTTCCTTCTTTTACATTAATAAATTGCCTGAAGTGGCCGCGTTGGCTCAGGCCGTGGACTGTTTCCCTCTTTGAGGGTTTTAACCACGTCAAGAACACTGGTGTATTGATATGTGATCTGTTTCTGAGCGGTGTCCTTTGGTGTTCTATCTGAGGAACCTACCCTGTAAATTCCTACATGGTATTGGAGCTATTTGAGGGCCGCATTCGTTGGTGATCTAAATTGGAAACCGATACAACTTCATCCAACTTTCGTTTCATAGATCTACTGTTTTTGACCACTTTTAGGCTGAGAGGACTGCTCTATTGTGTTAGGAGCATCTGTTTCAATGAGGAACCCCTTTCGTTCGCGGAAAGGTTTCTGATAGCCCTAGCTATGTCATTTTTAAGATCTAGAGGTATATAGTCTTTACTTGCAGATTTAGTTATGTATCTCTCTGTTTATTCCAGTTTATTTATCTCTTTATTTTTTATTACTGGATCTATACCTTTCATTTCTGTGTATGCTCTTTGCCCTACGACTCTGTGCGATCTTGGCAAAATCAGAAATAGAAAGGAAAGATTTTTCTCATGCGTATGCTCTTTTCTGCCGCACCTTAATGTGATCTTGGAAAATCAGAAATATTGAGGAAAGTATTTAGTTTTCAGCAATAACTAACTTCAAACCATAAGGTTTGATTTTTTTTTGTATGTTCGTTTTGGGTTGTGTGTTTTTTTATTTTGTAGTCTAAAAGGCCTTTTTCAAGTAAGCACACACTCCAAAGCTTCAGTGAAAAAAAAAAATCTTCCTCTTTTCCAAAAATTATTAACCTTTTAAACTAGCTCACTTGGTCCAAAGTTACTTTATGATAATAGAGGTCTTGAGTTCAAGTCTTTTTTTTTTTTGAGTTACTTTTTCAAAAAGCACATGTAACTTATGTTTTAAAGTTACTTTATGTAAAAGTGTTCTCACCTATTATAAAAAGTGAGTCACATGTAATTCTAAAGTCTCTTTATCTTTTATTTAAGTTACAATTTAGTGGGTAGCTTATAAAGTACCATTTTAAAAGTGACTTTCACTTATTTATGAAAGTGGGTCACATTTATTTTTTTATTTTTTTAAAGTGATCTAATTAGAATAAGTTTGGAAAATGGAGGATTTTAAAAAAAAATATAACAGTGTCATTCACTTCCGCACATTCACGCACTTCGTCGGCATCTTCAAAAACTTTTCTTCAAAAAGCCATAACTTTTTCATCTGAAAGTTGTTTTTTTTAATCGGCCTAATTTTTCGAGATCTTTCCATTGGAACACTTAGTTTCAGCATTTATAGCTTCAGTTTATGTTAAAATGGAAAGTCCATGCCAAGTTATTCTTGACATCACCAACTACTTCTAATGGTCGTCCTACATTGTGGATTTATTTAGAAGTAAAAGTCTTTATAGAATAGCCTCAAGCCAAGAAACTAAACCTAAAGATAAAGATAAGACATCGAAATGGGAAAATAGGAAAGATCAAACACGTGGGTTGATAGGGATGTCTATTTCTCCAGACCTTAGATTCCATATCGCAGAACTTGATACCCCTAATGAAGCAATGAAACAACTCACTAAGTTTTTGGAATTAAAAATGAAATTAGAGCCCATCAACTCGAAAATGAATTGCTTACATTGGACCCCAATAATTTTTCTTCCATTGAAGATTTCTTGTCCAAGTTCAAGACCCCTAGACTTCTCTTGGAAGGTGTTGAGGTTAAGAAAGAAGATGGTAGCCTTATCTATTCCCTTATTACTAATTTGGGACCAGCCTACTCTGTGTTTGTTTCCACCTTCCATTCTACTAGAGAAGTCTTTATTTCTCAAGGACAAGACTACAAGTCCCCCTCTTTTGATGCCTTTTGTGATTCTTTAATAAGGGAACAAGAAAAATTCTTACATCTTGGTCTTCTTAATCTTGGAAGCTCTTCTAAGAAAGCCTTAGCGCCCGGAAACAACCAAATTCAAAGAATCTTAAGAAGCAGTATCCTAAAAACAATGGTCCTAAACCAAACAAGGGTCCTGAGCAATTTCAGTCTCAAAATGAAAAATCAATTCAACAAAATGATAAAGAAAATAAAAACAAAGGGAAGAAGATTGATAGACATTGCCACTTTTGTAATCGAGATGGCCACTTAGAATCCAAATGCTTTAAGAAGATGAAAGCCTTGGAAGCAACAATGAAGAAGCATACCATCCATTTGGAGCACTCTTCAACTTCAACTTCAACTTCAGGAATAACACTTTCTGCATGTGGTTGTCAAGCATCTTGGTCTGGTTATCCACTAGATGTATCTTCTTATTCTCATTCTCATGAGTGGCTCATTGATTCTGGATCTTCTTATTACATGGCCAAAAACGAAGCCATGTTTTCTTCTTTAAATGATTGTAACACCAAAAATATATTTGTTGGTGATGATAGATATCTTAGTGTTGTAGGGACTGGAACTGTTCATCTAGACAATGGTTAATTTAATGATGTATTATGTGTTCCAACCTTATCCTACAACCTTCTATCTATATATCAGATAACTCATTCAGGTGAAGGTAAAGTCGTTGAATTTTCACCTCACGATGTTGTAATCAAGGACCTAAGAGATCCTAAACAAATTTTAGCTACTGGCATTGTTGATGATTCTACAAGGTTGTATAAGTTTAACAACTTTGGGTCATCAACTCTTCCCTCGATATTTGTTGCTCATAATGATGAAGTGAGCAAACTTTGGCATGAGTGATTTGGTCACTTAAGCTATCACTCCCTTCAAAATTTATGTAAAGAAAATATGGTGACATGTCTTTATATGGTATCTTTGCAGAGATGGTGTTTGTTCCAGATGTGTACTCGGAAAACATCATCGAGATAGTTTTAAAAAACGTGCCTCTTGGCACGCCTCAGCCCCTTTATAGCTTGTGCATAGTGATTTATGTGGTCCACTTCCATTTGTTTCATTCTTTGGCTACAAGTATTTCTTAACTTTCATTGATGATTTCTCTAGACACACTTGGGTATACTTCTTAAAACTCAAGAGTGAAGTATTTAACATGTTCTTGGCCTTTAAAACCTTTGTTGAAAAACGATCTAGACATCAAACTCTTAAGCTAAGATCTGATAATAGCGGAGAATATCTTAACAAAAAATTCATCAACTTTTGCACTAAGCATGGAATTCAAATGCAACATACTATTCCATATACTCCACAAAAAAATGGTGTAGCTGAAAGGAAGAATCACACCTTAAAGGAAATGGCTAATTGTATGCTTCAATCTAAAGGACTTAGTCTTAAGTTTTGGGCAGAAGTAATTAACTGTGCAAATTACATAGTAAATTGCACTCCTACTAAGGTTTTAAAGAATATCACTCCAAAAGAAGCATGGAGCTCAATTAAACCAGATGTAAGTCACTTTCGTGTTTTTGGAAGTGAAGCATGGGCCCATATTCTCGATGAGAAACACAAAGCCTTAGAAACTAAGAGTGAAAAATGTATTTTTGTTGAATATTCTGAAGATGTCAAAGGATATAGACCTTTTTCACCTAAGTCCAAAAATGTTATCATTAGAAGAGACGTAAAGTTTGATGAAAATATATCGGCCTACGAGCCTAGTTTGGCAGATGTGCCACCTCTCTCTATCGCTTCTACTTCTGAAAATATTTCTTCTTCAGATGATGACAATGAGGATGAAAATCCTCCCCCACCTTCTCGGGATCCTCGTTCATCTCCTCAGCTTCCAAAATGGGTCTGTGCTACTCTAGATGCAACAGGTGCTCTTGCAGGTGATCCTACAAATCAGTAACGTACACGTTCTCAGTTCGATAGAGCCTCTTCTTTACTGGCTCAATCTTCAATGAATTGTGATCCTGACACCTTTGCAGAAGCTTCAGACCATCCAGATTGGGACGCAGCTATGAATGAAGAATATCGTTCATTATTGGCAAATGATACATGGGATCTTGTTCCTCTTTCAAAGGGACAGAGATTTGTTAGATGCAAATGGGTTTACAGAACCAAGTTTGGACCAGATAGAAAAGTTGATAAACATAAAGCTCACCTTGTTGCTAAGGGTTTTTCACAAGTTGAAGGCATTGACTATACTGAAACCTTCTCCCCTGTTGCCAAAATGAACTCCATCCACCTTATTCTTCCCCTTGCTCCCTCTTTCAAATGGGAAGGCCATCAGATGGATGTTAAATCTACCTTCTTGCATGGGGACTTGCATGAAGAAATCTATATGGAAAAACCTCCTAGATTTATACAGACAGACTCCAGCCTTGTATGTCGGCTTAAGAAATCGCTTTATGGTCTCACGCAAGCCCCTCGGGCTTGGTATGCCAAAATGGATAGCTTTATTTTAGATACTGGCTTTTCTAGGTGTCATTTTGACAATACTGTCTACACCAAGAAAGTGGGTAAGTATCTTATCATTCTTGTTCTTTATGTTGATAATCTTATCCTTACTAGTAGTGATCCCAACCTTATAAACCATGTGAAGTCCAACTTTAAAAAGCAGTTTGAAATGACAGACTTAGGACACTTGCATTATTTTCTTGGTCTTCAATTCTTGCAAACCAAGGAAGGTATTCCCCTTTCCCAATCCAAGTATTCCTGTGATCTTCTACGCCATTTTCACATGGAAGACTGTAAGCCAACCCCTTCTCCCTTTCAGTCTAGAGCCAAACTTTTAGTCACTTGTACTTCCCTTGAAGTTGATGCTACCTTATACCATCAACTTATAGGAAAACTTTTGTATCTGACCCATATTCGTCCTGACCTTTCCTTTGTTGTTGGCCTTATTGCTCGGTTTATGCAAAACCCACATGAAAGTCATTGGAAAGCAGCTAAAAGAATACTTCGTTATGTTCAAGGTATAGTTCAGTTTGGGATTCATTACAGTGCAAAAGCATCTCCTCTATTGGTTGGTTTCACTGATTCCGATTGGGCTGGTGACCCTGATGATCAGAAGTCTACTGTAGGTTATGTATTCACTCTTGGTTATGGACCTATTACATGGGATTGCAAGAAACAAAGTGCAATTTCTCTGTCTTCAGCAGAAGAAAAGTATCATGGCACTGCAGAAGCTAGTAAGAAAGCCCTGTGGCTTCGTTAGATCCTGTCAAAGTTTAGCTTTCAAAAGCAACATCAGACTACACTTTGGTGTGATAATCAAAGTGTCATTCAACTATGCAAAGATCCAGTCCAACATCAGCACAAAAAACACATTGAAATACACATGCACTTCATCATAAAGCTCATTCATGACCATGTTCTTGAAGTGCAATATTGTTCAACCGATGATCAAGTTACAAACATCTTTAAAAAGGCTCTCACAGAGGTGAAGTTTACTAAACTTCGATTTATGGTTGGAGTTCAAGAAGTTGTCACTGGGGGGATAGGCTCTAATGCCTCCTTCCTTCTCCTATTGTGTCATATTTGTACATCCTTCAATCCTATCCCAATTTGTTCTTAAGGGGGTATGTTAGGATATTTCGACACATAGGAAATAGTTAAGTATAACTTAGTATAGTGTAGAGTTAGGTAAAGTGTGTTTCTTTACTATGTACTTTTGTAACTTACAGTCTGACAGTCACGATATGTTCTAGACATGAAGTGATCCAACGGTTCATTCTCTCCTCGGTATTACCAACACTTGATCTATGGCTTAACACCCGATTGGTCCATGATCTCTATTTAAAGAGCATGGAGGGTTATTTGTAAGGTGACCATTCATGAGAGAAGATTATGTAAATTTTCCTCCTTTTACATTAATAAATTGCCTGAAGTGGTCGTATTGGCTCAGGTCATGGACCATTTCCCTCTTTGAGGGTTCCAACCATGTCAAGAATACTGGTATATTGATCTGTGATCGATTTCTAAGCAGTGTCCTTTGGTGTTCTATCTGAGGAACTTACCCTATAAATTCCTACATTATGCATAGTGATTCTCAGCTCACATCTACCCTGGTAAGTATTTTAAAGTGGCTGAATGTTGGGTGGGGTGTTACAATATCTTTTTGGAAATATGTGTGAAAAACATTATGAATGGGAGGAGAAGGAAATGTAACTCATACACCACGTGTCCAATCCTGCAAATAATCTTGTAGGGTCTATAAAAGTTTGGAAATAATTTCTTATTCTTCTTTTACTTCAATGTAGAATTATTATAATGTTGTAGTCTTAGAAATACCCAATCACCCTCCTCAAATTGTCTTTCACATCGATGTTGATCCACTTGTTTCTTAATCCTATTATGTACCATTTAAATACTTTCCTTAAGAATTGTCAAAGTTTCTTTAGTCTTCTCCATATGTGACTCTATTGACTTTACTTTGGACTTCTTCCAAAATGTGGGAGATAGATATCCATAAATGGCCTCAAATGGGATCCTTTAGTAGATGTGTGATAGGTAGTATTAAACCACCATTATTTCAAAGAAACTCACTTCATCCATTGAGATCGCTTACTTGAAGAATAACATCATAGATAAGCTTTTAAATAGTCGTTAACTATTTCTATTTGACCACTTATTTGTAGATGACATGTTGATTTGAATTAGATCATTATAATATTTTTCATCCATCTTAAAGTTTTTAGAGTGGAAAAAGTAGAGGAATCAACTCACATGACCATTTTTATCGGTGGTCCCAATTTGGCGAATTAGGGTTTGAAACATTCTAGAATCAATTTGAGGCATAAAATGGAATTTTTGGGGGCTAAAAATTTGATGCTCTGGTGAAGAACATTTTAGCACTATTCTACATAAATATACCTTTCCAACGACACAAGAATCACCTCAATTAGAATATGTATGCAAAAGTTATGCCACTTGGAAGTTGACCTTCCTCTTTTGACCATCATAATTCGAGAGGATGCCATGCCAACCCCCATTATTCATGGAAAAGGGGTTAGTAATGTGATCATGATGAAGAAGAATCTATGAGATTCCGTACTGTAACTCTAGTTAATAATTGAAGGAGTCAAACTTAACCACTAGTAGGCCATTGGGTTGTGTTATAATCGGTTCACTGGAAGGAAAAGGGTTTCCATTCTATTCGACTGCATTTTTTTCCATAGATGAGAAAATTAGCTGAGAGTGGATAAGGAGAGAGAAAATAGAGAGGGTTTATGCACTATATTATCTCAAGAGCCATAGGTCTCACTTCTTTGTACTCACATCAATTTTTCATTCAGAGAAAGAGAGCATCACAACCTCACCTTCTAGTTGGGTTTCTCTCGAAAGAGTTTCTCGAGTTATCTCTTGTCTTAATTATGGTTTGTTAGTTTTATTTTGTTGTTATATATTTTTTGCATATTTTTATCTATTGCATGCATAAGCATAACACATTAATCATTGAATCCATAAACATAAGGAGAAATTAACCCGCATATTGTAGATTTAGAATTTTATGT
Organism: Pinus tabuliformis; assembly: GCA_031772625.1. Lineage (NCBI taxonomy): Eukaryota > Viridiplantae > Streptophyta > Pinopsida > Pinales > Pinaceae > Pinus > Pinus tabuliformis. The sequence continues at coordinate 238,251,176 of CM062805.1, forward strand.
ATAATTTCATTAGATCTATTGTGACTAATTGTCCAGTGAAATATCCATGGAAATTTACAGATCATATGTTGAACACATGTTGAACTCATCACTATTATTGTTCCACTCATACTCATTAATTATTTCCAAAAAATTCCTACAAATTCGGGATCTCTATTACTTACTATTACTTTAGGAGAACCATGAAGTCTATGAAATTCCTTCGTGAACACTTCTATCACTTGGCTTGTTGTGTATGTACTTTAAATTCTGCAAAAATGTGTACATTTTGTGTACCTTCATATTTTAGTAACCTTTTAATGAAGTCCATTGATATATCTTCCCATCTCTGATTAGGTATTGTAATGGTTGAAGTAACCCTAGATATTTTACTATCTCTCCTTTATTCTTTAGCAAACTTAGCAAACTATCATCTCCTACAAGTTTTTAAATATATTTCTTCATTCCTTCTCCATAAAATGTTTTTAGATCCTTTGATATGTTTTAAGGACCCCTACATGTCTTGCAATTGGAGAATAACATGACTCCTTTAATATTTGTTTCTTCAACTCTAACTGAGGGCATAAAAATGTTTTACCCTGGTACCAAAGTATATCTTTGTTCCACTCTCAATGTTTCATAGAGTTCATTTCTGCCTTTATACATTGTACTTTTTGTTTAGCACTATTTTCATTTTCCCATTCATGAAGAGCTTCTTCCAAATATATCAGAATAGAAGTTGTAATAGAATATAACTTGAGGCTTCTTCTATTCTAGAGAGAGTATATGTTAATAAATTATCATTCACCTTTTTATATATTATTTCAAAATCGAACCTTTGAAAATTTTCTATTCATTTTTGTTGCTCTTATGCTCACAATATTTTCTCCAAAAAGTACTTTAGGATATCATGGTTTGTCTTGGCTTTCAAGTGATTCCCAATGAGATATTATCACCATTTTGTATTGCATGTAAAATTGCTTCCATTTCTTTTGCATATGTTGATTTCACCAAATCTATTCCCTTGAATTGTTTGTTTTCAAAATCCACTGGTCTCTCTTCTTGTGTCAATACTACTCCAAATACTTATCTTGATGCATTAGATTCTACATTGAATGTTTTACCAAGATCAAGTGTTTCCAATACTGGTGTAGAAGACATAATATACCTGAAGAGAGAGAATGCCAAAGTAGCCTCATAATTCCATACAAATGAATTTTTCTCTGAGAGATATGTGAGTGGGCCTATAATGCATGCACAATTCTTCATAAATTTAAGCTAATATCCTATATGTCCCAAAAATCCTCTCTGACTCTTGATGTTATTAGGAATACGTCATTTTTGTAATAGCTTGGATCTTTCGAGGATTCCTTCAAATTCAAATTTCATGAATAATTTGTTATATTTTGTAGAATTTGCAACATTATGTTCTCAACCATAAATCCATAGAACAAAATATACACCTCTAATGGGAATTCCATACAATAGACCTTCCAAATTATACTTCCTCATACTCAATTTAATGTTGCAGCATTTTCCCACACAATCAATAATCCCTCCATTGACAACTAAAATTTGAAAATTTATTACTAGATGTGTAAAACAATTGAGGCACTTTACTAATATTTTAATAATGAAGTTATGGGTACTGCCCAAGTCAATAACCACTATGACTCTTTGCTTCTTAATGTAACCAAAAATATCCAAGGTTTGAGGTCCTAAAAAAAGTTCCAATGCATGAACTAATATTAGACACCTATCTAAATCAATTTTGTGCACAATTTCAACATCTATTTCCTTATTTTTTAAGTTGACAAGTTCTTCGTCATTTATTTGAGAAAATGCCCCATTTTCCTATTCATCATTATTTTCCAAGGTGAACAATTTTTATTTCTTGACATTTATGTCCTTTTGACCATTTGTTGTTACAACCAAAGCATAGTCCTTTTGCTCTTCTTTCCTCCATTTCCTTTTGTTATATTCAAGTAGTTTGAGGTAAGCTTATCTTATGAACCACAAAATGATCTATGATCCATATGAATGCTCCATTACTAGACTTATATGTAGCCTTATTCTTGGCTTGAATATGATGAGAAAAATGCAAAGCTCTCATAACATTTTCAGGATGTTTTTGGAAGAGCTCATGTTTGGTGTTTTCTTTTAATCCACCCATTTAAGATTCCAACAAATGTTCATCATTTATGTTATCCACACTTGTGGCCACTACCTTAAATTCAGAATTATAATCTTTAATGTCACCTAACTATTTGATTATTATGAATAGGTTGAAGTAGTCTCGTTCCTAAACTTTCCCATGTTGGACATTGGATAAACCAGCGCTCCCTGTGTGTTTTGCAACATGTGCTTAACTTCCTCTCATGGATCCATTAACTTTGGAGATGCATCCGTTTACTAACACCTGCGGATTTTGGTGTAACAATAAGCGTGATTTCAACAGCTAGTATCAGATCCAAAGGTCTCGAGTTCGAATCACACCAACTTGCACTAGGGGTAGATTGTTGGACATTGGATAAACCAACGCTCCTCGTGTGTCTCATGACATGTGCTTAACCGCCTCTTGTGAATCTGTTAACTCTGGCGCTGCATCCATTTACTAACACATGTGGGTTTTGGTGTAAGGACAATCGTGATTCCGACATAAAGATATATGTAAGGCTTGATGTTTGGAGGAATGCTTCCTGGAATCAAGTGAATCGCATGATCATGATCACAAATATGTGGGAGGCCTTTGGGAGTCTCAAACACCTTGGAATGAGTGTCCAAGGATTTTTGGAGATATGGAGAAATAGATGATTTCTATGTTTGAACCCATAGTGAGCATAATTGTGCAATTACGATGTTTTAGAAAGTTTTAGTGTCGACGGATAAACACTTAAACCCCTAGACTAGTAGCTAAGTATAGAACAACAGTGCAAAGCATTCTCTATTTTTCTATGACCAATAGATTAAATAAGAGGTAAAGAAGCCTACCTGTAGCTTTTGCTTACTCCTTATCTCCCTTGACCAACTCTGTCGCTCCTCTCCATATTTAATCCGCTTGAAGAGTACCTGCACACAGACAGAAGACAAAAACTGATCAAAGCATATGATAATGATCTATTGATTAAACATAGCATGGAATCAAGTAAATGATACACATATGAAAGTATAAATGAATAACACAAGCATATGGAAAAAGCTTTGAACACTTTATTAGTAAAAGGAAGAGTTACAGCCCAATTTACTCGATTCAGCATCACTCCTCCAGTTCAATCCCATCCTCTCCTCATAACAAGAAAGACATTTGACATCATTACAATACTTGAAATCAACTCAAGTCTCATACTAACAACATCTCCCTATAATTCAATGATTTCCAGCCCCTGATCACTTAGATGAGTGGTATTTTTATAGGTGAATGAAGGAAGTTATGCCAAAAATGGTGATAATGAATTCCCTCCCAAACTTAGGATTTAGTTCCATGTAGGAAGGGATAAAGGGAGTGATGTTCCTTAACTTCATACCTCATCCAAATACGAGCTCAAAGGAGTATATAAACTTGGGAAACTTCTAGATGTATCCAATGGATAAGAATATTCCCAAACCCGAATGAAATTTCGCTCAAATTTGCCTAGCGCAGGCCAAAGAGGGCTCAAGTGCGCTGCATAGCACCCTATCAGTGTGTGGTCTGCATTGCAATGCACCATAATGAAGGCCTACCTGCACTGATATTCTTAGAGGCAGTTTTTGGATGATTTCAGTCATGGAACTTGCTGGGAAGCTAGGCATTCTGATGGTTGACTTTTTTAGGGCATGTAACAACTGAATTAGCATTTGATGGGCCCTAATAGTACTGATCTGTAGGTTGGAGTTGATGTGCCCAAATGGATCTGTAACAGTTGCCCCCTAAAGCATGAAGTCGTAAATATGTATGTCGAGTGAAATGCTTTATCATGTGGAGAGGAGGTTTCGAAGCGGAAGGTGACCTGCATCAATTACAATACATATATCATGATAATTTGATTTTTCTCATGAACTTGCTGAGGGAAGGCATACTCATGCCTAGCTTATAAACTTTCATTACATGTACAAATATAGTCGTCTACAGATATAGACCCATGAATGGATGACCATGAATGTAAGGACATTATACATTTGATTTAGTACTCCTGAAAATATCGCAGCCCAGATGGATGAAACTAGATTCAGGGTCTTCAATATCGTCCAACCTTTCGCTCAAGTACAAGTCTAACCATGTGAATAGATGATATGAAGTCGAACATGGGAAGACATCGTCTGATTACCGACCAATGATGTAAGTCGTTAACAGACATGAGAGGAATCATTGATAATGAGAATGACCCTCAAGGTACTATAGTACATTTCACATGGTGTGAATAAATGATTTGATGTCGAACACCATACAAAGTCTTTCGGTCGAAGGTCAGTGATCTTAACCTATCACCGGAAGCAAGAAACCTGCCATTGATGTATGCAAGCCTCAAGGTACTGAAGGGATGTTTCTAAGTCAACTTCTTGGATGATGTGCTGATGTCGACAAGAAGTGAGTTGTCGCAAGAGGACCTTGATGTATCCCACATCAACGAGAGGAAATGAGGTAAATGATTTTGGAGATGAAAAATCGACTGACGACAGAAGGTTCAAGAAAGACGATCATGAAAATGAAGGTTTACGGTATTGCAAAGGATGAAGTTTGAACTAAATGACTTCTCTTGAACATGTCGACGACACTAAGATGAATTGGTAGCATTGACCCAAAACAAAGTAATGGATGGTATGATAGACCAACGGTGTGATAACCATCAAGCTGAATGACCCAATCCACATAGTCACGATGATGAGTGAAAGTGTCATGTTCAAGAGCAACTTGCTACCATAAAGTGTTTTCCCCTTTTTCCAATTTTCCCCAGTCATTGCTGACTAGTACCTCTTTATTTTTATCAAGCTTGAGGAGGATAACATATGCTTGTTGTATAATTCCACCCTTCGGGTGAATCCATCGCTATTTGATGCTTTAATGAGTCTAGCAAAGGTGAAACTCGGTCTTGTCTAGATGGACAAGTTTGTCGCTATTTGATGTTTTTAACGAGTTTAATGACAAAGATAACTCGGTCCTTTTCAAATTTAGAGAGTTTGAAAAGGGACGAAAAGGAAACTCCACAAGTTCTTTTTTCGTAAAATAATCTCTCAAGTCCAAAAAAGCGTAAAATAATACTAGAGAGATATCGTTTCCAATCCTTTAACAAGTTGGAAAAGACAAGCGCTCGACAATCTTTTCATGTTTAGAGAGTCTGAAAAGAGCTTAAAGAGGACTCCAAGGGGGTTCCTTTTTCGTTTTTAACAAAGCTTGAAAAAGAGATAAAAGTTTTCTTTGTGGTCAAAGATGTTCAATTTACATTTGAGCACGTCAAATTCTGCATTTTAGTTGTTAAGCCTGCTCAAAACACCATCAAAATAGATTAAAAATACCTGTTTCATGGATAAAATGAATAAAAACTAATGTTTACTCAATTCATGTGTAAGAAATAAACATAAAAACAAGTTTTACTATTAATTTTTACCATTTCACATTTACCCTTTAATTTTGGTACTTTGGAGCAGTTTTTACCTCGAAGTTCACCAGCTGATTGCATAGGATTCAGTGGACCATTCCTCATTCCGTCTGGACCAGGTAGGATCTATCTTTGTTCTCTTTCATTTCATTCCATTCATTTTCAGTTTCAGGCAAAATTTTGAGTTTTTGAGGCCCCCAGGGTTTCAATTTTGAACTCTGGGATCAACACACCCTTTCACATCGAAAGGTGCGCTACATTGCACACACCTAGAAGGCTGCATGCATTGTAGCGCACTGTCTCTAAGGTAGGGGTGCGCTGGGCGCAAAAACCCAAATTTACATAGCTATTTTCTCCCAAATTTTGCTCTGTTTTTTGCAAGAAATGGATCCTAATTTGTCTAATGGTTGTATTGCAGACATTCATCGAATCAAAATGGTGATTATATGGAGAGAACGAGAGCACGAAGAACAAGATATGATTTCCCTAAATAATCAGGGTATAGTTGAGGCCCTAAGGAATTGTGGGTTACTCAAGTATTTCTGACTATCTAGCATGCGACAACAGATTGAGCTTTTACAGTTCCTTGTTCGTTCATGGGATCCTATTGATCAGGCCTTTCACATTAGGGACAAAGTGATCCCATTTACCATCGATGACATCTACTTTCTGACTGGACTGTCGAGGCGAGGTGCCCCCATCTCACTATCTGGATTTTCCAAAGGAGGTGAATCAGTGAGAGACTACATACGACAATTTTGCCAGGAAGGTGCACAACCTAGCAGAGACGGAAAGATTAACATCAGGGATGTTAGTGATTTACCATTGAGGTCGATCCTCTTTACCATTGCCAAATTGGCTGGCAGCACAACACTACACTTGGCAAACAAATCATACATGCAGTATGCTTTAGAGTGTTTAGAGCCAAAAGTGTTCAACTAGTGCGAGGAAATACTTTCATCTGCGAAAGAACAACTGATCAAGGTGAAAAGTGGAAAGACAAAGAACTTTGGCTATGGGTCAGTCTTGATTTCTTTCGCCTTGGAAAGGATGCCACTTATGCAGCCACAACATGTTTCACTGGGTGTATATGGACCTAGGGATCCACGGATGCAGAGATGGGTAGATCTTATGGTTAGGCATGCTGGTCAGTCATTGATCTCATTTACCCCTACATTCTTTGAGTGGTTTGATCGACAGGATATGGCCATTGCAGAATATCCATATTCAGGAATGGATTTCCGTGGTGATCTAGACTTGGTGTTACTAGTTGGAGCACAATGAGGTGCTATAGGTAAATTGTTTGACCAAAGTGTTTTTTATTTTAAAGTTTCTACATTTTTTGTGTTTTTTTATTAACTCCAAGACTAAACAAAATCATTTTTATGTATGCAGATGTTGGACCTGTTCGACCTGTGGGGCACCAACGAGAGGCAGGTGGGCCAGCACAGAGACCTGTTGGGAGAGCAGTTCTTCGAGACTTAGATTTAGCCGAGACATTGGCTGAGCTACAAGACCACATAGAGGGTTTGACCCTAGGCATTCCGGATGTCTGGATCGAGGAGTTGCCTATGCGATTGCAGTGCCACACCATTGGTGTGCCGAGTCGTTGGATGAGACTTTTACGTATGATAGCACAAGCTATGACCTGTTACCATGAGCACCAATAGTTTACTTAAATGTTTTCTACATACATTTTGAGTTTTTGGGTCAGATGACCAATTTTTGTCTTGGACACAAACTATCTTTAAAAACTTTTAAAACAACTATCTATTTTACTTTCAGAGTTTTATTATGGTTAAGTGATGCAATCCTATTCAACTGATGATGTGAATTGAAAATATTTACTTTACATATGTCGCAAATGTCTATTTAACACATAATTCGCTAGAGAATCAGTTAATGTGTTTATATTTATGGAAATATGCTGATATTGAATAAACTCAAAATACCTTTCCAAAATACGAAATTTAAGGAACAAGCGATAAATTGCTGGGTTTCAGACGGTATAAACGCCAGTAAGTTGTAGTACAACGAGTTGTGAGTCTAGCCTAATGATGATTCGACGTATGCCAAGTGAAATGGCATCAGAGAGAAGTTCAATCAACGCGCTATACTCAGCGATGTTGTTCGTCGATCGACCAATACAAATCCCTCTAAAACTCACTAACTCGCCGCTTGGAGCGAAAATGGCCCATGCTGCAGAGGATAGATTCTGCGTACTACAACTAGCCCCATCGGTGTAACCAACAAATGGTTCCAAAAAGTTCGACATCTGCAAAAAATGCGAAGTGGATTACTTAACCAAATAAGAACTCTAAAAGAAACACACACACACATGCAATCAAAGCATATATACAGTGAGTTTTACTACACTTAACTAAGCATAGTAACATTTAAGGTACAACCCATTTCGGGGCTGCGACAATGGAATCCCATCATAGTCCACTAACTCGTAGGCACCTTTCGTCAAAACACACTTAACAATATAAGGGCCCATCCAAAGCAGTTCAAATTTTCCTGCGCCAAGTTTATCAGACTCCTGATCGTAAAGCAAGACCAGGTCACCTTCTGAGAAGACACGAGGCTTGACATTTTTATCATATTGCGCCTTAATACATTTCTTGTGCGCTTCATTAGCCAACGCAGAATCACGACGGGTTTCATCCAGATGGATTAACTCTAAGAAACACGCTTCTTCTTCAGAAGTGTTGGGTAGCAGGTCAATCGCGAGTTTGAGAGACGAGATTTCACATTGGATTGGTAAGACTGCTTCCAAACCATACACCAACTGAAAGGGTGTGAATCCGGTCGCATTTCTCACCGAGGTTCGATATGCCCACAGAGCCAAGTACAAGATTAAATGCCAATTTCTTTTATGAACTCCAATCATTCTTTGCAACATACACTTAAGGACTTTGTTGATAGCCTTAAGTTTTCCATTAGCTTGCGGGTAGTATGGAGTAGAACTATCATGTGACAATCCTAACTTGGCGGTCAAATCAACCATCATGTGATTGCGAAAATGCAATCCATGATCTGTAACTATGGCTTGTGGTACACCAAACCTGGCAACCACATGGTTGAAGAAAAATAAAGCAGCCATTTCGCCACTGTTGTTCAATGTTGGCATCGCCTTGGCCCATTTGGTAAAATAGTCAACAACGACTATAATATACCCATGCCCCCCGACTAAGGTGGGGTTACATGTCATAAAGTCAATGCCCCATTTGGTGAATGGGCCAACAACAACGACTGGATGCAGTGGTGTAGGTGGTAATCTAGTTTTTCGGTCAAATATCTGGCAAGCATGGCAACTTCTGACAGCAATAATGCAATCTTTGAATATGGTTGGCAAGAAGTAACCAGCATGGAGAATTCTCTACGTGATAGCGTAACTAGATAAATGTCCACCACAATCACCTGAATGACATTCATTCAAAGCTTTTTTGGCTTCCTCATGAGTGAGGCACCTACGTAAAATTGTATCGACACCATGACGATAAAGCGTATCACCAATGATAAGATAATCTTTGGCTTGGTATTGAGTACGTTGCTGTTCAGAGCGAGAGGTATTAGGCCGAAAAGCTTGGGTTTGGAGATAGACCAGTATATCTCCATACCATAGATCACTTGACGAGATAAGAAACAGAAACTAATCCAATATTGATGCTTCTGATGTTAAATTATTGGAGGATGAGGGAAGATCGCAAAGTAACTTAGCGAAGACAAGAGATTTCTATGATTTAGATTTGATGAACTCCAAATCAAACTCCTGCAAAATAACTATCCTTTTTGAATATTTTCCCCTCAGCAATTGATGTGACAAAATGTATGTCATAGGGTTGTAATCCGATATAATGGTAGTTTTACAGAGGAGGATGTAATGATGAAATCTCTGTATAGCTTGAATGGCTGCCAAGGCTAACTTTTTGACATAGGAATACTTATTTTCTGTCTCGTTGAGATTACGACTCAAATAATAAATAGGATGTTCAATTCCACTCTCTTCTTAGACTAAAACCATACCAATGGTTGTATTTGTAGCGACGAGATACAGGTAATAGTCTTTTTAATAGTTTGGGCCATACATTAATGATGCTCTAATAAGGGAATATTTAAGAGTATCAAAGGAAGCTTGTGCAACCTGATCCCAATGGAAGGGTACCCCTTTCTTCAGTAGACGCGTAAAACCTTTAGCCAACTCAACATAGTTTGGAATGAACATCCTCAGAAAGTTTGCATTCCCTTGAAGTCTCTGTAACTGTAACAAGTTTGAAGGTGGAGGCAAGTCAAGGATTGCCTGAACCTTAATTGGATCAAGTCGAATTCCATCTTTTGAGACTACGAATCCAAATAATCGACCAGAGCCGACACAAAACACACATTTGTGTGGATTGAGTCTTATCTTGTAGTGTCGACACCGTAAAAATATTGCTCTCAAATGTTGCGGGTGATCAAACCGCTTTCATGAATGAGCAGGTAAATCATCAAGATAAGGTTGAACAATGTGCTTGATGTCATGGAAGGCATAATTCATTTCTCTCTGAAATGTATCCCCTGCATTCTTCAAACCAAAAGGTAACTTTCAATAGGCGAATGTGCCCGAAGGACAAATAAAAGCTGTTTTAGATTGGTCCTGTGGGCGGATATTGATTTGATTGTAGCCAAAAATCCATCCATGAATGAGAAGATTTCACATCCGGCACATTCGTCAATAATCTGGTCAATAAAGGGTGTAGGATAATTGTCGTTTGGACATGCTTGATTTACATCAATATAATCGACGCACACTCGAATTGTCCCTTGTTTTTCATCATTGTAACAATGTTAGATACCTAGTCAGTAAGAGGTACAGGGAAAATGAAGTTAGCAGGCAAAAGTTTTTCAACCTCTGCTTTAACGGCAACAACTTTCTCAAGATAAACAGGTCGAAGCCACTGTCGTACTGGTTTGACATCAGGGTACATTTTAATCTCATGTTCAACAATTCTTGAGTCAATTCCTGGCATCTCCTCGTAAGACCATGCAAAAATATCTCTAAATTCACGAAACAGAGCACAATAATTATCAAGTTCCGATGAAGAACAAGATTTGCCGACATGAATGTTTTCTACGATGTTAGGCTTGGTCAAAATGTTTATAGAAATTGTTTCTTCTATGTTTGACAAATTACGCTCAGAATCTACAATATCTACCCTAACAAAATTCGACAAGAAATCAACGATTGATGGGTGGTTTAGTTCATTTGAATAATCTTCATTGTCATATGGAAGATGGGAACGATGATGATAATCTTCCCACAGTTCCTCTCCTATCATCGTTGATTGGATGATTCCTTCATCCATAGAATGTATACATGAAAAAGGATTTGAAGAGGTACCATATTCTAACGATCTATCTACCCATACAAAAGTTGAGTGCGGATTCGGGTTTGCCGCACAAGCCCAAAAGATTGATTGCTATGACGATTCAATGGGGCTTAACGACAAAACCTCAAGATTACTCTCAACTTCAACTTGGTTGGAAATCCTTAAATTAGATGAGGTGGAGGAAATGGGAAGGTAAAAGTGCCCATTAGGGAAGGATATTTAAAGAGACCTACTCCAACACTTTGAAGTGACAGCGGGGGTCTGTGTACCAACAAAATGCTTCCCGTAGCCTGTGAACTATTGGCAAAGAAGGCTAGCTGATCAATGACTGTGATTCCACCCTTAAAAGGGAATGCAATAGTATGGAAGTACGTGGAAACCATAACAGCCATAGCATATACCCAAGGCCTTCCCAGTAAAATGTTGTAATCGAGGGGTCCGTCAACTACCTCAACTTCAACAGTAACCGTTTTTCCCCCAAGTTTGATTTGCAGGTTACTCAAAATCCCACATGGAGTATATGTTCTTCCATCAAAAGCTTTCAACGTGGTTGGTGATCGTGATAATGACGATGAACCAAGTGTTTTCCAGTAGCTCATGGACATAATGCAAGTGGATGCCCCCTTGTCATTAATAGTGCGGTGAACATTTTTTTTGAGAGCTTTTACTTGGATTAGGAAAGCTAATTGCGCTGGTAACTGTGGTGAATATCCCGCATGGTTAAAAACTACAATATTTGAATCCATAGGATCTATTTCGCCTATTGCTGACATTAAAGCCTATTTCTGGGAGGGACAGTTTGCAACACCTCGAGTGTCGACATAGCAGAAGGTGATTGAGCAAGATCTTCTACTATGTTATAGTTTTGAACTGCTTGAGCCCCAGGGTTGAATGTCGATTTGTGCACAACTCCCTTTGGTGGTTTTATTGTCAATTCAGGTACAATGGGTCGAACAACTTCAGATGAAGTTGAGGTCGAAGGATTAGCTTGATTAATGGCCTGATTATTAAACGACGATGAATTTCCATAATATTTATTTCTTGTTGACACCAAAACTTCGGTTTGTGGCTTTGTGATTGATAACATAATTACTTGGGATGTGGAAGCATGGTCTGTTGCAACCAAATGTGTCTCCGGGGTTGGAAACGGATTAGTCAACACGTCCGATGTGTTTGAAGTCTTTAAAAGTTTATAGACCTCAAAGCAATGTGGACAATCTCTTGTATAATGCTCGTCATTACATATCAGACATGGATAACGAGGTTTCCTTGCCGAAGTATAGGAATTAGATGATTTCTTTGGAGGGGAATATTCTTGTTTCTTTTTGTTTTTCCCCTTTTTCTTGCCTGCTGGTTGCTTTGGTTTTTGCCTTTGTCAGATGACACGACATTAATCTCGAAGGCAAGAGTATTTGTTGATGCATTAGTAGTTTGATTGGAAACAACAAGAGTTTGACTAGATGGTCTTCCTGCTGACTGTGTGCTTGAAGAACCGATCACACTGTTGCTAGCATGAGAGTCCTTACTTGATTGTGGAGGAGGAGGAACAGTGAAAGCTGGTTGAGGTGCATTGGGAATTTTATCATAAAGCGTGCTGGATTGTGTGTAAATCAAATCCAAGTATTGGGCACGAGCAATGACTTGCTCTTCTGTGACAACTCCACCTTTTGCCACATCCTCAGTGATTGATGGCAACAAGGATTTTATGAACCACTCAGCTAAAAGCTGATCGAGAACATATGTCTTAACCATTCGACGACAACGTCGCCACTCATGTATATGATCTGATATATGGGCAGCAGTAGTCCGTTTAAAGTTGGTTAGGAGTTCCTTTCCAGTCTCGTATCTGATAGGTAACTGGAAGTGGGTCAAGAAAGTAGTGGCTAAAGTGGTGAAGTTATCAAAAGAATCTCTTGGTAATTCAATGTACCATTTAGCAGCTAGACCAGTAAGTGTTCTTTGGAAAAGATGAAGTCTGACTAAATCATCATTTAAGGAGTTTGATGAACACCACAAATGAAAGGTCATAACATGATTGGATGGGTCTTCTCAAGGATTTTCGTTAAACTTCGGAATGTCAGATGGTAACTTATGCGGAATTACTGGCCACCAAGGTGCATATAAGATTAGATCATTAGTGAGCCGATTTAAATTTGGTAATTCTAAAGTTGCTACAAATGGTAACTGTCGATTCAAGTCAAGTTGAGCATACCCAGGATATGATGGAATTGCCTGAGCAATAGGTCTTTGCATACTGACATAGGGCATCTACATTTGGTAACCTTGGTATGGTTGTTGAACAAAACCAGTATAAGGTGGTTGTTGATAACCAGGTTGAATGTGTGGTTGTCCATAACTTGTAAAGCCTTGTTGACCAGGACCTTGGTAAGCTTGAGATTGACCAAAACCAGGTTGAGCCTGTGAAACAAGTCCAAACTGGGGTTGGAATTGCTAGAATTGGGGTTGTTGAAATTGAGGCTGCCACGGTTGTTGAATCAACTGTTGTTGTTGTTGGTATAACTGTTGTGGATTTAACGGTTGTTGCTGTCCAACAATGAAAGGTTGGCCAGGTTGTGAATAAACTATACCAGTGTAAGCCTGGGTCAGTCCAGATAAGGGTACACTAACCTGAGGTTGTTGCTGAACTCCAAAAACAAGTGGTTGTTGTACAACAACTTGAGGAATTTGAACTTCTTGACTTGAAAATTGTGATTGCAAGGTAGAAGGATCAGTTTGAACAGGTTGAGATACAACAGTTTGAACTTGTGACTGTGGTACAATAGTAACAATAGGTGTAGTAGGAATAGCTGACACAGTTTGCATTGGTTGTGTTAGATACACAAGCCTTGGTTGAACTGGCATTGTTGGTTGCCATTGACAAACTCTAATTCCAAGTTGACCTGAATACTGTGGGATATTACCATATGGTAGTCCCCCGGAATAAGGAGGATACAATGAATAAGCATATTGCTCTCCATATGGTGGCAATCCAGTATTTAATGGATACATAGGTCTTTGTTGATCAGATTGCCCAACTTGATACTGATATGTAGGATCAAACTATTGAGTTCCCATTAGAGAAGAACCAGGTAAAATTCTGGTTGAGGACATGGGTGATAACCATGGTGTAGAAGCAACCCCTGAGTGGGTTCCAGATAATGATTGGTAACCAACTAGGACGGATGATTCACCATACAGGTGCAACTCAGGTGTGGTAGAAAACATCGAAGAAGTTACAACAGAAGATTCTGCTGCAGCGGCATCAGATGATACAGTCTGAGATGTTGACGGTTGTTCAGCCATAGTTAACTGACCTAAAAGTTGTCCTAAAGATTCGACGGGTACTTGAAAAGAAGGAGGATCAAATGAAGCAAAGAAATCAGGAGTACTAGGGTAAAGATAAAGCCTAGTTCCAAAGTGAAATGGGGTTCCAGGTGTGGAATGTTCTTCCAATTCTTCCTCAATGACAATCAAACCTAGTAGAAGAACTTCACCGTCAGGTCCGTAAAAGATTTCTGGTGTTGATGAAGTTGAAGTTTCAATAGTAACTGATGTCTGAGGGGTAATCGTTTGATCATATTCCAGTAAAGTAACAACTTTTCAATGTTCAAATTTGAAGTCCAGATGTTTAGGTAAATGAACGACAATTTCAGTAAGAGGTTCCTGAACAACTTCAAGTTCAAATGTAACTCCTGTTTGAACTGGAATAGATTCTGGATTAACTTATGGTTGAAATGATTCAAGTTCAGAAGTACTTTCTTGTTGAGCAATTTAAAGTTGAGGATCAACTTGTGGTTGAACAACTTCGGTTACTGTTTCACTAGGATCAGTGCTAATGTCCTCAGGTAATTGTGAAACTTCTTCTTCAGGAACGGATGAACCAGAAATAGTTGGAGTAACTGGAGTCTTTGTACTTACCAAAATAGATGATTCAGGTAACTCAGATGAAGAAATAGGAGTTCTTGATGTACTAGACTCAGTTAAGTGAGACCGCTTTGCCCAAATTGGTGTCGCTTTGGGAGGCAAAGGCGGTTTGCTCGCTGTTCTCCACGAACGACGGGGTATGGGTTGATGTTCCTCCACGATTGATGATTAATTTTATTATAAAAAAAGAAATAAACAAAAAGGGGTATACTAGGCAAAAGGTTTACCAGGCAACTATGAACTGCATAATACCTCCTGGTGAACCAAGAAGTACGAGCAGGTAATCTCCACAAATGCCGTGTTTAGTGTATCACAGTTTACAAGGCATCCAAATCGATTACTTAAGGATGGATAACAACCTAGAGTTGTCCTCCCATATATACCCGAAGGTACATGGAGGCCCAGTCCGTATAAGCGCTGTATAATGCAAAATCACATAGTGAGAGCATTCCCATATGCTTTACGTACTGTAACACCGCCCTATATACCCAAAGGTACGTGGATGAGCTACGATATACTCATGTACGTGGAATGAGGTATCACACTCGGGATGTATTGCAGACAAGTTAGCGACAACTGCTTTGTTTTACGATGTCGGAACACGTCTCTAGCCTAGAACCACTAAATGTTTGCGTTAATGACAATGCTCTATTAGGTAAATTGATGTTTATTTTAAGTTGATCTTGCTTAGGAATTTTCCTTTCAAGTTCACCACGTGATGTATTATGAAATTCCTAGGAATGCAACTATCATGATAAGCATTCTTTCCATTCAATTTAATGATGAAAATCATAGCTACTTAGGGATATAGCAATCAAATTTCTTTTGATCAAAGAGAAAAGTGCACAATCTAAATGCAAATTCCCTACACTATTCCTATCAGCACACACAAACTCTTTCATTGCAACATGCATGTATTTCTTTTCGATTTCCCTTAATGTGAATCAACAAAAAGGAAAACTAATGCACAATCGATCAATAAACTCTTTTCATAAAAATGACAATTTTTCGACAATTTCTTTTCAAGGAAAGGAAGACTTTACGACACTTTCGTTTTCAAAGAAATGAGGAATTACGACACTTTCAACAAAAAGACTAATCACATGCATACATCAATCAATCTATTTTTCATGAATGAAGATTTCACGACAATTCAATTTTTGAAGGAAAAGACGATTTTACGACACTTTCTTTCGCTAAAGATCAATCGCCTAAAAACTAACTTTCGACTATAGATTGAAAATGACAAAGTAAATACATAAGAAACATTTATCAATCCTAGTCTAAGTAGGGCTAGGTAAGGAGATGAAACACTATTTTCAGAGACAAGAAATCATTGACATTCAACAAATCATTCAAACAGGAGAAAATTGACAAAAAATTTCATCTCCTAGATGGGAAACTGACCCTCAAGGGATCAACGCAGGCAACAGTGAGAGACAGTGCGCTGAAGTGCACTGGATCTATGCGGGAAGTGCATTGCAGTGCACTATGTCTTTCATTGGGCTGCGCTAGTGACAGTAAGCAATTTTGAAGGCAATTTGGCATAGTTTTGGCTCAATTTTCAATGAAATAAGACTGAAATTCAATCAACGACCACAAGTACAGTATGTAGAAATGTCTTAAGAGGCTGATAAGCTACTAAGATGGATGATCGTTCCCTAGTGGAGTTGCCAATTTTTTTTGGGAAGTGTTAGTGTCTACGGATAAAAGCTTAAACCCCTAGACCAGTAGCTAAGTCTAGAACAACAATGCAAAGCATTCTATACTTTTTCTATGACCAATAGATTAAATAAGAGGTAAAGAATCCTACCTGTAGCTTTCACTTACTCCTTATATCCCTTGACCAACTTTGTCACTCCTCTCCATACTTAATCTGCTTGAAGAGTACCTGCACACAGACATAAGACAAAAACCGATCAAAGCATATGATAATGATCTATTGATTAAACATAGCATGGAATCAAGTACATGATACACATATGAAAGTATAAATGAATAACACAAGCATATGGAAAAAGCTTTGAACACTGTGTTAGTAAAAGGAAGAGTTAAAACCCCATTTGCTCGATTCAGCATCACTCCTCCAGTTCAATCCCATCCTCTCCTCATAACAAGCAAGACATTTTGACATCATTACAATACTTGAAATCAACTCAAATCTCATACTAACAAAATCTCCCTATAATTCAATGATTTCCAGCCCTTGATCACTTAGATGAGTGGTCTTTTTATAGGTGAATGAAGGAATTTATACCATAAATGGTGATAATGAATGCCCTCCCAAACTTAGGATTTAGTTCCATGGAGGAAGGGATAAAGGGATTGATGTTCCTTAACTTCATACCTCATCCAAATACGAGTTCAAAGGAGTAGATAAACTTGGGAAACTTCTAGATGTATCCAATGGATAAGAATATTCCCAAACCCCAATGCAATTTCGCTTAAATTCGCCCAGCGCAGGCCAAAGAGGGCTCAAGTGCATTGCATAGCACCCTATTAGTGTATGGTCTACATTGCCTGCGCTGATCTTCTTAGAGGCAGTTTTTGGATGATTTCAGTCATGAAACTTGTTGGGAAGCTAGGCATTCTAATGGTTGATTTCTTTAGGGCATGTAACAACTGAATTAGGGTTTGATGGGCCCTAATAGTACTGATCTGGAGGTTGGGGTTGATGTGCCCAAATGGATTTGTAACATATGCCTTGTTGTTTTTTATTCAGAATAATTTTCATGCCATTAGAGCTGATTATATTTCCTGCTTTCCCTATGATACCCCTTAATTCAACTTCCTTTCCTTCCCAAAAAAAATTCAAGAAAAGTTCTTGAAAATTGCAAGTTATCATCTCCAAAGATAGTAACCATTGGACTCTTAGTACAACATCAACACTACCCATTGGAATGGAAAGAATTGGAATATTAAATACATATTCCCCCATGGTTAGCTTGATATTATGGCACTTTCAAGAGAAATTTATAGTTCCTCCATTTGCAACCATCACTTGACAATCTGGTGTTGAATATAAGAAGCAATGCAATTCCTTGGCTATCTTACAATGAACAAAATTATGGGTACTACCTGAATCAATAAGCACTATTACCTTTTTCTTCTTTATATATCCTTTTATCTTGAGAGTTTGAGGAGTGGCAATTCCTACCAATGCATTACAAGGTATGGTAGGATTCATTTCTTCTTTCTCTGGGATTAGTTCCTAGTGTATATCCTCCTCTTTTGATGTTTCTTGTTCCTTTTCTTACACCTATTTACAATCTATGTGGAATAATTTCTTATCAGCACACTTATGACCTTTAGTGTATTTTCTATCACAATAGTAACAAATCCCTTTTGCTATTGTTGTGGTGTTAACCTTGCAGGTTGTGGAAAACTAGGAGCAACAACACTTCCATCTTTATAGTTGTGAGAGGTAGACTTCCTTGTTGCTATAATTTTGCTTTCAACTTTTCTTGCCACCTTGAATGACTTCTCTAATGAATCAAATTCCAAAAGGCAAACCTCATGTTGGATGTTATCTTTTAAAGTCCCTATGAAGACATAAATCCTATGCTCCTCTGGAATATAGGTTACCCTAATATTCAATTTTTGGAAGTCTTCAATGTGCTCCGCCATTGAACCTTTTTGTTTGAGATTTATCAATTGGCTAAAGAAGGTGTTTCTCTTTGTATCTTCATAATATGCTATCATTTCCTCCATAAAAATTTACCAGGTGACAAGTGTTTTACGAGAGAAAAGCCATCTATACCATACAAACTGATTGGGTTCTAAATATAAAGATGCAATATGTACCTTTTGTGAGGGTTGCACATCCTGTACATCAAAATATTGATCCATCTGTAGTATCCATGTTACTGAATCCTTGCCATCAAACTTCCTCATATCTATCTTTGGAATGTGGTTGTTCTTAAACCCTACATTGGAGTCTCTAAAATCATAATTCATATTCCTTTTATCCTCATCATGATTTTCATGGATTACCTTGTCACCATCGGGAAGCCTTTCTTGCAACAAAATTTTCAAACCTTCCTTCAAACCTTCCATGTCTACTTTTAAACCATTCATGCCACCTTGTAAACCATGCATATTGCCTTTTAAACCATCCATGTCACCTTTTATTTTATCTTTGGTTTCTCTTTGTGAGAGTGAAATTTGTTGCACCTGGTCCCGTAATTTTGAAATATCATGTTGCAATTCTTCCTCTTCATGCGTCATAGTAGATATTTCTGAGGGATTAATGGGTGTAGAATTCTTTTTCTTAGGAGGAATTTTAGAAACCAATACTAATATATATTCTTCAATATGCCCTTGGAATCAATTCAAACTAATTTTTCAAACAAAAGTTATGCAATTTAAAAAAAAAATACACACCTTTTTATTGTTTTTAGGAGCTCAATCTTGAAACGGTTGTAACTCTGTAATTTCGGATCTCCAAGTTTTGAAATTTCTTCCTTTGGTAGCTCATTGAGTATTCTTTCCAACCCCATAAGTTTGATCGAGATTGGATTCTTCAAGAAAGAGTTATGCCAAATATTCCATGATGTCCTGATTATGGACTGGTTCAATAGACCAAAGTTGTATGGTATGCCACGTGTCACGGTTTTCGTCTTCAGCCCTGAAATTGATACACAAAACCTAAAGTTCGTGCACTTTTAGCCACTTTTTACATAATTCAAATATGATTCCTGAAATGAAACATATGGTGCTTTTTCCTAGGTCACCTGTTTGAGATTGAATTTTGGAGCCTGCAAAAACCTTAACTTCCTTAGATCATATCTCTGAAAATATAGTGAACCAAGCTCTAAAATTTTTACAAGACGTTCACTAGTATTTTGTATCCATATGGTAAAAATTTATTCTTCTTAGGCCTTGTAGAAAAAAAGTTATAGCGAAAATTCCAAGATGACCTGTTTGAAGAAGTGAAACCCTAGAATCCAAAGCTCTAATACGAAATGCTATGCAACCGACTCACAGAAAAGAACGACTTTAAAATTATCCTCTTCAAGGGGAAAACCTCCTTTAAATTACATAAATGAATACTTCTTAGATGATACAAATGACAAGACCTTCTTTGTATATATAGGAGTCTAAGGGGTCACAATATAATCAGAGCCTACATAACAATAATAATATAAGGGAACAACAATAACAATATTGGGCTTCTACGGGGCATAAAAATAACAATATGGGGGCTACATGGGCACAAAAATAACAATAAGAGGGATACACTAGTATTATAGGGACCTAACATGCCCCTCTCCTTAAAAAAAGTGTTGTCCTCAATGCTTGAGTAGTTCTAGATGTTTCTGTATAAAATTATCATCCTCCCATGTGGAATCTTCAGTGGGTAAGTTCTTCTACTTAATGATATACTATGAAATTGATTGATTCCATAGTTTTTAGGTTCTTATTTTCGTGATTGCTTCAAGCTCATATATGAATTTTCCTTCTTCATTAAGTTTTGGCAACACTATTTGAACTGGAAGCTTGCCATCGATAACCTTCTTTAAGCATGAAACATGTAAAACTGGGTCTACTTGGGAAGATGCAGGAAGATCCAATTTGTATTCCATAATACCAATATTTTGCAACACCTTGTAAGGGCCATAGTACTTGGGTGATAATTTATTATCCTTCATATATTGCTTGAGAGACATTTGTTTGTATGGTTGTAGCCGTAAAAAAACCTAGTCACCTACATCAAAAATTATTTCATTGCGATGTTGATATGCCTATTGTTTCATTCGATTTTGCACCAAAGTGAGGTCATCCTTTGAGAGTTGGAGAAATTGTTGTTGATGCTCGATGTGATCTTCCACTGCTTGAACCTTATATAATTTTCTATTAAAGATGATGTGATGGATGGTGGATGATATCCATAAAGTTCCATAAATGGGGTTATTTTTTATGCAATATGGAAGGAAGTGTTATACCACCATTTAGCTACAAAGCAACGAAGATATCCTTCCAAACATTTTTTCACTATCTCATTTTTCCCATCAGATTGAGGATGATAAGATGAGTTGTAAGCTAATTGAGTACCAAGAGAATAAAATAATTCCGTCCAAAAATTTCCAGTGAAAATGGGATTTTGTCACTTACTATAATCATATACGAACCCTGTGCATATATAGAGGCTGGAGTTCTGCACAACTTCCGTATATGCACATATCTTCCATATATGCACAACTTTTGTATATGTGCATATCTTTTGTGTATGCACAACTTCCATATAAGTGCATATCTTCTGTATATGCAAAACTTCTATGCATGTACAAAAGATGTGCATATATAAAAGTCACACAACTTTTATGTATGTGAATCTTTTGTATTGCATATATTCCATATATGCATAGCTTCTGTATATGCACATATCTTCTGTATATACACCTATACGGAAGAAACACATATATGAAAAATATGCACATATACAGAAGAAACACATATACAAAATACATGCACATATTATATGGAAGTTGTGCATATATAGAAGACATGCAACTTCCATGCATATATAATAAACAATTTAAGCAACTTGTCCTAGATCACCCTATCTACAAAACGATAACCCTGTCTTGCTTGACAGAGGAGAAATGCACTCAGCGAATATTTGAAAATGATAGGCAAAATCTCCAGGGCTTCTGGGGCTCGGGATCGACGACAAAACCTATGAAATTATACACATGTTAGATTAATCTGATGGAAAGTGGGTTTCCTCTTTGAAAATGGCAACAAATCAACGCGTGGTTTCCTCTCCCTTTGAAAATGGAAGCTCCGACGAGTTCCTAAAAATGGCGCTCCTGAATGGCACTTGAAGGAAACCACACGTTCGTAGTCAATTTCCTAAGTGGTGCTTGACGAAATGAATGGGGCTTCCGAGTTCCGGAATGGCGCTCGATGGAATGAAAATAAGAATGGGGCTTCTCTGGAAAGGACTTGGTGACAAAAGCTCTCCAAAGGTCTAGACCTTGTCTATCCTCCCACAGACGAATTGTTTTTCCAAAATTTGACTGTACGCTCCCATAATTTTGGTATTCAAATTTCAAATTTATCCCACCACCTAGAAACTTATCCCTTGCTCTGTATACATTCGGCGGGTGGCCATTGATGAAAGTCTGCGAGTTTTCACTTCGATGAGCTGGAAAATGAAAGTGAACAAAATGGTGACGATGACATGGACCCCAACGACGAGCCTACAAACGAAACTCTGCAGATGGTAACGCCAATGGTGATGAAGACGAAGTTGGGAGTTTACGTCTGGAGACAGAAGGGACCCACATCGCAAAGGGGTCACTGGAAGGGCCTCGTCGGTGGTGAGCAAGCGCGAAACACGAAGAGTGTTTCATCGACCCGTAAGCTTACTCCTATAATATCTATATGGATATGTTCGTTGAAAGACATGGACATATGGAAGCAAGATATTGGTTTTTGGAAATGGTATAATAGGGGGTCCTACCTATGTTGCATTCGTTAGGAACCTAGTGAAATCTGGGAGTTTGAATGATGACCCTAGAGATATCAGAAACAACCCATATCATGAGTCAAGCATACTATCAAACTATGATGTATATTGGTAAATGGGTTTTCAAGTTTGAGTGATTAGGATATAGTGCAATTGTTGTTGAAGGAGATGGACAAGGATCAATTTTTCCAATTAGAACATTCTTCTTGACAATGCAAGTTTTGTGAGCCATGAGTTTCATTAAGGAAGCTCAACTTATAAAGTTTGAGTTGTGTCCTTATGAGAATTCCCAGACTTTAGAAATATCGGGCATGATTGATTCCAGTGATGATGACAATGATAATGAAGGGAATTATGATGATGGACATTATTCAAAGAAAGTCGGTTAGACATTTAATCCTTAGATGAATCTAATTGCAGTAGAAAATTCCCTTGGTGATTGGAATTTTGCAGTTATCATTATCCTCAAGAAGGCATACCTACTTCAAAATACTAGTTCAAGTGTGAAAAGTTATGAGGGATTTAAGAAAAAAATGTAGCTTAGAATATATATATATATATATATATATATATATAGATATATATATATTGTGGCATTGCTTACTAGTTGGGATTTATGCAAGATTCTATGCCATGTTACCAATGAATGTGATTACTGTGTACAAGGAAAGCCAAAGGAGTGGATACCTAGCCCCCAAAGCCAATTAAGGTGCTTGGAGTTGCACTATGAGATTTCATCATTGAAGTATTATGTGTTTTAAACAATTCATATGTAACATTGATGGTTTTCTATGAGGTTACATTATTTCATAGGAAAACAATAATTAGAAAGGTTTTTGTGGAACCACTTATCTCTACTTTGTTTCTAGCAAAGGTGAACCACTAAGAGTTTTAATGGACATATTTTCTTTAGTGCATTTCTATTTTTGAAATACATTAATGCACTTCCATCATAAGCATACTAGTTTGCAACTATACTGCAAGCATTAATAAAGGAAAACATATTTTATTAAATATTGATCATATTTAAAAAAAACAACATGTTAGTGTGTTTCATATATCTTAACTACATCATTGAGTACACAAACAAGCAATGATATGCCACACACCCATTAATGCACCAACAAGTATAGTTGTTTTGTTTTTGTTTTTTTTTCTTTATTTTATTATTTATTTATTTATTTTGTACAGGAGGAATCAACAATTGGGTTAGCCTTGTACTCGTGTGACAAAGGGTCAATTCCAGCCAATACCACTATACCTCTGGGGCCTACGACAATCCTCCTCTCCCTAGACTGTGTTTACTCCAAGGGGATTTGAACCTTGCATCTATTAGTTTACACAATACTTCATATCACGACAATCACCAATTGAGCTAGTCCCTTGGGACAACAAGTATATTTATCAAGCATGCTAAGATAAGATAAAATTAAAATAGATTACGAAATCAAAAGTTTATTTCTATTATTCACTTAATGTTTCACACTAATTTATTTGTAAATTGTCGTGGATATTCCACTAGAATAGTCTACCATAACAAAATCTGATAAAATAACTGAAATCTATACTATGTAGGTTAGTTTTCATTTAGATCTCATACTATTTAATAGTTTATATTCTACTTAAATAAATAAAATAGTTGTAATGCAAGAAATAGAGAAGTGAAAGAAATACACACACACCATCCATAATAGACAAAAGTTTAACCCAAGGAAATCTACAAGGGTAATTATTTGATCAAAGATCTTATGCTACCTGCAACTAATGAAGGGTGTTGATTTTTGTAGATTGGGAGGTACTCCAAGCCTTGAGGATCGAGGGTTTAGAGGAAGGATCTCCATAAGTGGCCTCGTGGGCTTGAAACCCAAGCTTGGGGTTTTGCACCCAATGTTGTTGGGCCAAAACCATAATGATATTACGACATGTGATGGATGAGGATGATAGTAGATGTCGAGACGAATCCAATGCATCGAGAATAATCCAATTTTGAGTTGTTTTCGAAGAGATGTGAATGTTTGAAGGTCATGGTTGGGTTTGCACATGTGTTGGTCAAGTCGGCCTAATGTTTAGAGGCCTAATGGTAGTTGTAAGAACCCATAGAGACACTTCATTGAAGCTCCACACAAAGGTATAAAAGGAGGACTTGTGTGAGCCATTAAAACATATCCTTATGCAACGAAAGGTAGCTCACATTAAGTGAAGGAGACGTCTCTTTGGGCCATAGGAAGAAGGTAGATTCTAGCGAAGGAGAAGATGGCTAGTTGAGCATCTTCGTGACTATTCTGGAGCTGAGTTAATATGCAGCGAGGTGTTTGGGACATGGTTGGCTGATTTGGGAAGATCTTGTAGGTGTGTTTACTCTTTGTTTTGGAGTAGCGCATATCTGTGTTTATTGTAGGAGCTTAGTGTGTCTTAGAGAGGGGCCGAGAGGCCTAGAAGCATCCTCATGCTAGGCTGCATGCACAAGCAGTCCAAGCGTAGGATTGGAGGAGCATACTAGGGTTGATTTGTCACTGAAATAGGCCGCAAGCCTTTCTGTTGTAGTGCAGGTGATGGTACAGTTGTTTGAAGGTGGTCGAGAGGCCTAGAAGGAAACCTAACCTAGGCCACAATCATAAGGAAAGGAAGTGAAGTGTATGAGCCTATTTTGGAGGACAAACGTAGGTTGTTGTAGTAGGGAAATAGGGTTGTCAAGTACCCTAACTAGGTCTACTAGAAGTATACAGGAGCCCAAGACAAGTGAAGCAAAGAATAAGGTATGGTTGTCTTCATTTGTTAATATTGGATGCTAGAGGATGTGGGTCCTATATTAGGACAGTTGTGGACATCTTATGATGCAGTCTCATCAATAGTGGTGTGTGTGCCATGTCAACAGGAGAAACATATAGTTTTAGAATAGTAGGGTCATCCTCTTGGGTTGATGAGACTTGCAGGTGAATGGGTGTCCTAGGAGAAGTCTATTGGCAACCAAGAGGAGGGGTTTCTTAGATGATTGGATGCCCTAACTAGGTGCAGATGCTATAACAATATTGGTCACTCATGGTATGTTGGAGAGAAGCGTGAGAGTGGACCAAGTGTGAACGTGGATTCGGAATTTATGGTATATTGGAGGATAATGTGATAGTTCCCAAGTTGGAGCCCAATGTGCACCATCTTCATGGACCTAGGTGGTCTCTAGAGTGGTAGAAGTTGAGATCAAGGTTTGATCAACCAGAGGAGCACTTGAGAAACCCTATACTTGTGTGTGGAGAAGGAATTCTACAACAACTGATGGAAGTCCTCCTAACTCATGTTCATTGTGGGAGATGGACATTTTGCAGTGATAGGTGACATCCCTCTGTGTCTTATGTTAGTCTTCATTGAAGCAATGTAGGAAGACTATAGTGGGTTGAAGTCCCCGAGTAGCTAAGGAGAAACAATGGGCAGATTGAAAGTTGTTCACAAACGAAGTTGTTCACAACTCGACAAGAGTCTCAATGTGTTGTGCCCTTAATGGACTAAGGCACAACTAGTGAGCAGATTGGATATTCGAGATTTAGTGGTTAGATGGACATGGATTGTTAATAGAGCTAGTGCTACAAATTTGGAGCCAAAGGATCGGGCAGGTACAGGGTACGACCGAGAATATCTGAGAGAGCATGTGACAACCAGATGGCCAGAGTATCTTGTCGAGGGTAAATTGGTTGTTGATGGATTGACAATAAGCTCCAGTTTTGTATTCTTGTACTAGTGGATGTATGAGGGCCATTATCCCTGGTATGGGAGCCCTAGACTGTTGTATTATTTAGTTTGATTAATATAACAAAGTGTTGAAGAAAAATGTAACTAGGTTCGATATTTATAAATGTAAATTTGATCTTTGTACTTGTAAAAGAAAAGAAATATTATTTTTGTAAATTGTAAGAATGAGATTCTTGCTCATTGCATAGGTCTAGGAAAGTTAAAGAGTCAAATTCATGTATAATGAGATCTTATTGAGCATATATAAATTGTATATGAGTCAACCTAGTGCCTAGATCAACCCTCCAAGACAAGCACAATACTCTTAAAGAAGTATGCCAACAAAACGATGAAGAAAGCAGTCAAGTTGGCCTATAAAATCGAATTAAAATCAGACACAAGGAGACACATCGGTTCACTGGTTCATGTCATCTTGAGTACATAGACAAACACCTATAAATATGCGGCTAGAGTCATCACAGAGTCAGATTTTCAGACAAGTATCTGCAACTGCAGAAGAGAAGATAACATCGACATACCTCTGAAATCTCGATGATAAACACAGTGACATCTTCACATTCTTCTCTGAAATCTCGAACAAGTAAAGTGACATAGAAATTTCGGATGGAGACACAATCATTCAGGTTTTTGATGGAGAAGGATACCTGTACTTTTTTAGATGACACAGTGGCTCAAAATATTAGGTGAGTACAATGGCTATATGTTTCTCGGGTGGTCATCATGATCATTGTCTCAGGGTACAATATATTATTGAAGCAACACTACAGTGATGACAATCTTGACACATTCATAAGAATGATCTCGATGCAAGGAGTGCATAGTCATAGTCTCGATGAAGATCACAGTAAGGAGAAGGATATTGGTTATCATCCAGTGACACTTTGTCTTGACATGTATTCTGGACGATGATAATCATGATCTCAATGAATACATTGTTTCAAGTAATGAAGATCTCAGTGGTGCAGTGATGATGATGATCTCAGCAGTAATGAGGAAGAGGATTGGTGTCTTGGTCTTGGAGTGGCTCAGTAAGTCAAGGGTCATGGTCTTGGTGTTCATCAATAAGAATCTCTATAGGAAGAATTTTATGTGGGTTTTCCTCTCCAAGAGGGAGAGGTTTTGGCCCTGGTAGAAAGCCAACATCTTGTGTTCTTGGTTTTGGTAGCTATTTGATGAACTAAAGAAGACACACTAACATTAAATAATATACTAATAATAAAAAGTTAAATACCTCACAAATAATTATTAGGCTAAGAAGAATATCATTAACTCTAATTTCCCTAGATTCTTCAACATGGTATCAGAGCTAAGGTGTTGAAGTCAAAGGAAGGGCAAAAAAGAGGCATTCAAGGATCAAGTTTGCATCTAAGAAAATCAAAAGATGAGTTTGAAAAGATATACAGTGGTACATCTTATATTCATATCAAGGAATAGTCTTGGATATCATAGTCTTGATGGAAATCACAGTCTCGAGTTCATACTACAAAACTCAATCTATGTCATATCACAAATGTTGAAGTAACAATGATATTACAAAACCACTTATCGATCATCCTTTGAATTGAGTTCAATTACAGTCTTGTAATCCTCGGGTCTATGATTTCGGGCCTATTATAGGATTGCAATTTGGATCACCTATGTAATCTACGGTTTGCAATTCTCAGGTATACTCCACAGTCTTGGTGCTTCCAGTGATGCATGGCTTGGTGTTACAACAAGTGATGCTACAGATTAATACTACATGATCTCAGTGCTCAATGATAATACATAATCTCAGTGATTCTTTATGTCTCGGGCTCACAGTGATGTTCCATACTACTACATGATTTAGGGGATGCCACTACTACAAGATCAACAATAGTCTCGGATCTCCTCAAGAAGAATTCAAATCAGTGGAATTATAGTCTCACTTCTTGGTGTCAAGATCATAGAGCCTCCTCAATACAAATATCTCACACAATTCAGTTTCTCATACTTACAATATATCTTGGTTTTGCAACATGAAGCCTTGGTGACATCACAGTATGCTAAGTGTCGCATACTACTTCATTAAAGTCAGAGTTTGGAGATAATGTTGTTAAGAAAAACTAGGATAAATATACTTGGGCCTTCTCTAAAGAAGTTTATCAATGTTAGCTCCTCCATTCTAGGCAAGAAGTGCTAGGTCTCAGTGCCATAAAGAGATGATCAGTATCTACACACTGTTGCTAATGCTCCATAGTCTATTTATGTGTTAGCAATACAATACCATATATCAATAATCATAAAGACCTGATAAGGAGTCAAATTGCCTTAGGAGTTAAGAAGATGAAGAAATTTTGAATATTATAATAACATATAGTCTGGAGCAGTTTTTGTCATGCTTGGTGTTGGACAGTGCAAGAAGTCTTGGTAAAAGGTTTTCAATAATGCTCTAGCGAGAACCTCATTCAAAGAAGCATCAAGGTAAGGATATCCTCTTCATGTGCCAAGTAAGTATATTTCATGGTTATGATCTATCTTTGGTTTAAATGACTTCATTTTACAAGGAAATCGATATGCTAGTCCTTGTATAAGGAGGATAGTCTCAGTCCTCATAGATAGGTGAAGTAATTGAAATAGGTCTCCTTTGAATTCATGAGAGGAAACTCTTAAAATCCTCTCACGTAGATAATATTGGAGACATAAAAGACGCTGGAAGAAGAAAAGATGGTCCTTAAAGGACAATATCAAATACAGGAGAAAAAGAAAATTCATGTTACTGGTTAGGATGAAAGGAGATGAATGAATTCCATGGTATGAGGGAGTAGACATATTTAAGTTAGTCTCTCTCACTATAAGTTTTTTTTGGGCTCCTAGATCCCGCATAAGTCATGTCTACAATTATATAATGAGATGTGGTGTGACATCATGGAAATATTAGAAACAAGAACTCATGACGTCATCACGAGGCTAACTAATTTCATAGGACAATTAAGATACCTTATTCAACAACTTAGGGTTTCCATGGAAGAAGGCAAGTTGAAGACAATAACTTTGCAGAACTCAAACATTTAAAGAAGGCTCATCATACAACAAAAGGGAAACATATGTCAGATAAGGATCTTTAAGATCCTCAAGATTCTTTGATGGAATATTCACTAGAAGATTCACTAATCTAGGGAGGAAGCAAGTGTTTCAATAGAAACTCCAACTTGAGTTCATGGATGATGATATGATGTCGTAAAATAAGTTCAAGGGATTGAAGATCTTTCAATCAAGGAAGCTGCTGAAAGAAGCCTGGATAACTTAAAGGTAAAATGAGGTATGTATGCTTGTATTTAATTTTATAATGCTATGTCATATGGTTGTAGGTAATATGGATCATTACTTCTATCTTAAGAAGCATTATCAAGGGAAAATGATCTCCTCCTCTGAAAGGATGCAGAAAGGCATAAGTCGCACTAGATGAAATCAACATAATATGTCCTCATATGAAGTATGAGGTGGTTGACTACAATTATAGAACTCTGATTGAGAAACCCCTGGGAATGGGATGTGTGAGGAAGGAAGAGATCGTAAGATATGCAATCATGATGAAGACAATCAACATCCAAAAGACCAAGGAGACTTGGCTAGGAAATCTCCCAGAAAGATATTAAGACTCTGATGGAAGTCTGGAAAAGATGGAGACCCTTGACAATGAATATATTTGGGAGATGTGTCAACATGTATGCAGGATGTTGATACCTACTGAAAAGATTTCATGTTGAAGAATCCATCTCGAAAGGTATGATTTGATTCAATGTTATGTTTTGATTTCTTAAATAATATCTAGATGAGTTCATGCAGGACTACTAGAACAAAATTTGTAAGTACAAGTACAACCAACATTCATGCAGTGGATGGAAACTCGTGAAAGAAGCATGAAGAGGAAGAAGTAACCATATGAATAAGGTTCCAGATATGTACCAAGAAGGCCAATTTCCATGAAGAAAGGAATGACATGACGAAATAAGAAGGAAATTGATCGATGGTCGTTGCCGTACAAGAAAGAATGATCAGCAGCTCAAAATTTGTAGAAAATTAAAAGTGTCAGAATCTTGATAATCTTAGCATCAAATCGAAGATCTTGTCATTTTGAATCCAATGGTGCGAACGGAACTCAAATATGAGATCGTATGCAGAAGTTAGAGCAAGTCAAAGTTTAGGGTTAACTTGATGACTTGGAAGAATTGGATGACATGGCAAAGCCCCTCAGCGAATGAGGAGGCGCCAAGTGGTAGACTGCCATTAGCCCCTGCAAATCGCATATCAGAGGTGGACAAGTACTGAAGAATCGGCCCCTGGCGCAGAGCAGGTTACGATGTGATGCGATCGCATATCGCATAATGTTAAGAACCAGCCCCTGGCACAGTCAGGTTTGCGATGTGATATATCGCAATCGCATATTGCACCCGGTACCCACCGATATATATATATATATATATATATATATATATATATATATATATAGATATATATATATATATATAGATATAGATATATATATATATATATATATATATATAGATATAGATATATATATATCTATATATATATATATATCTATATATAGATATATATATATATATCTATCTGTCACCGCCGATAAAGCCGATTGCGATTTGCGATGGAGGGACTTTCAAACTTGATATTGTTATACACTATATTTTATAACCCCGGTGGGTCCACTGCTATCGCAGTGTATGGAATTTGATATCCGTCAAGGGAAAGTGTCGATTGCGATAGGACTACCGGATGCAATGTTTTATGCATTGAGATTTATAATCCTGGCGGGTCCATGTTATCGCAGAACATAAGTTGGGTTGATACGCCAAAGGTTTAAGCGCTGATTGCGATTGCGATGGGGTTCCCAAATGCGATATGTTATATGTTGTATTTAATAATCTCGGCGGTTCTGTAGAGCGCCTGATGTAAGGGTCTATACGCCGATGGACTTCGCCGATTGCGATATCCAACAGGTCTGAGGAACCGTAGCCTTAATCGCTAGACCAACCACTTTGCATGTGACCACTTGGCCCTTAACCGCGAGATAGGTGAGAAAGTTGTTGAGACTTTCGATTGTGGCAAAAATACCAGTTTTAACCGTGGATAATGAATTTAATTGGCAATAAGCCAAATTTTCAGGAGAAAATTGTGGAAAGACTGATAGAAGTCATAACTAAGACAATTTTCGACCAAATAGGATGCAAAACGAGGCTACATAGCCATTTTTGGGAATTCTGAATTGATTGGAATAGGTTTCAGGATCAAAGGAGCACTTCTGGATATAGTTTTTGCAAAGTGAAGCCTATGGGTGCCCTAGTTAACCAGAGCGTTGATTCAGTTTATGGAGGAGTTCCAAGATGGAGATGACTTTGCAGGGGTCTTCCAGCCTCCACATGTTTTCTGCAACAACCATTACAACAATGTTGTAGCTTTATTTCTTCTTTGTTCTATATTTGTGTGGAGAAAGAGACTTGTTTAAGTACTTCAAGTGGATTGCTGTACTTGTTTATGCTCTTGGAAGTTGGAGTATGGGGTCTTGATTTGAGAGCCCTTAGCTTGTTCATTATTTCATGACTAACTGTAGGTTTTCATGTGTTTAGAGTGAGATTTCTTTGTACAAGAATGTTTCTTTGAAGGGGAAACTAGCCACTCCTTTTGTCAGCACACTTATGTACTCTTTATCACTGAAGAGTGTTGAGCATAATGAGAAGGGTTCATGCCTTTAGAGCTAATCCAAGGAGATGTAGCCCAAGAGGGGTGAACTCCTTTATCAATGGTTGGTGTATTACTGCTTGATGCATGCTTCCATTTAATGTTTTGGTTTCATGTTTTAAGTTTTACTCATGAAACTAACTTAAGTAAAACCACATAAAATTTATGCTTTTACTTGCTATTTTGGAGTAAAAACCTCAAGCACATTTTTATATTCTAATGAGGGGAATTAGCACAACATTACTAATCTGCCCCAATTCAAATCAAAGAAGCTCGACTGAATTTCATGACATTAAGGAGAGAAGTTGACCAAGCAGCTGAAGAACCCAAGAAGAAGAATTTGTTGATGTATAAAGGAGTCCCTAGCCAAGAGGGAGCTCTGACAAGTTCTTGATTAGAAGGGAACTTGGGCAAGTTCTTGATCAAAGGAAACTTGGGCATATCTTCCGCAGTTGAGAGGGAGAGATAGACACGACATTATTGTCTTCACTTTGGAAGAAAGAATGGAGGCTTGGGTAATCATCTGGCATATGATGCTCTTTGAGGATGTGTAGGGCATCCAAGAAAAGAGTAGGAAAGAGGACTGATATTCTTTGAGGGCTGGGAACATAAGATAAGAATAGTCCTAGAAGGACATACTCAATGAACACTTGAGTGGGTATGTACCTTGAGAGATAATGATGAAGGTGTCTATAGTCATTGGTCTTGCCAACATTGTGCTTTGATCTAATGAGAGATAGAGATGTAAGTCAAGGCCTTGTTGTGGAAACAATGTTGGTTACTATGATGCTATACAGGTGGGTTACCAATTTGATTCTTCTTATGAGAAATTCTTCAGATTGAGAATAGCCAAGTACCATTATAAATACCTCCCTAGCTAAGAGGGAGTGTTGAAGAAAAATGTAACTAGGTTTGGTATTTATAAATGTAAATTTGATCTTTGTACTTGTAAAAGAAAAGAAATATTATTTTTGTAAATTGTAAGAATGAGTTTCTTGCTCATTGCATAGGTCTAGGAAAGTCAAAAAGTCAAAGTCATGTATAAGGAGCTCTTCTTTAGAATATATAAATTGTATATGAGTCAACCTAGTGCCTAGATCAACACTCCAAGACAAGCACAATCCTCCTAAAGAAGTTTGCTAGCAAAACGATGAAGAAAGTAGTCATGTCGGCCTACAAAATCGAATTAAAAGCAGACACAAGGAGACACATCAGTTCATTGGTTCATGTCGTCTTGGGTATATAGACAAACACCTATAAATATGCAGTTGAGTCACCACAGAGACAAATTTTCAGACAAGTCTCT
This sequence comes from Pinus tabuliformis, assembly GCA_031772625.1. NCBI lineage: Eukaryota > Viridiplantae > Streptophyta > Pinopsida > Pinales > Pinaceae > Pinus > Pinus tabuliformis. The sequence goes on from CM062805.1 coordinate 238,284,266, forward strand.
GCAACTACAGAAGGTAATAGAACCTCGACATACCTCTGAAATATCAGTGATAAACATAGTGACATCTTCACATTCTTCTTTGAAATCTAGAACAAGTAAAGTGACATAGAAATTTCGAATGGAGACACAGTCATTCAGGTTTTCAATGGAGAAGGATACCTATAGTTTTTCGGATGACACAGTGTCTCAGAATATCAGGTGAGTATAGTGGTTATGTGTTTCTTAGGTTGTCATCACAATCACTGTCTCGGGGTACAATACAATATCGAAGTAGCACTATAGTGGTGACAATATTGACACATTCATAAGAATGATCTCGGTGCAAGGAGTGCACAGTCATAGTCTCGATGAAGATCACAATAAGGAGAAGGAGTCATAGTCTCGATGAAGATCACAATAAGGAGAAGGAGTCATAGTCTCGATGAAGATCACAATAAGGACAAGGATCTTGGTTATCCTATAGCGACACTCTGTCTCAACATGTATTATGGACGATGATGATCACGATCTCAATGAAGACATTGTTTCAAGTAATGAAGATCTCAGTGGTGCAGTGATGATGATGATCTCAGTAGTAACATAGAAGAGGATTGGTGTCTTGGTCTTGGAGTGGCTCAGTAATTCAAGGGTCATGGTCTTGGTGTTCATTAATAAGAATCTCTATAAGAAGAATTTTGTGCAGGTTTTCCTCTCCAAGAGGGAGAGGTTTTGGTCCTAGCAGAAAGCCAACATCTTGTGTTCTCGTCTCTTTGTTTTGGTAGCTATTTGATGAACTAAAGAAGACACACTAACATTAAAGAATATACTAATAAGAAAAAGTTAAATACCTGATAAATAGTTATCATACTATGAAGAATCTCATTAACTCTAATTGCCCTAGATTCTTCAACACAAAGTTGGGTTTGTAAAAGTTGTCTATATTTTGTGCACTAGTAGATTTACTGTTGTTTATATTCCGTTGTGCAAAGTAGCTTCGTTGTGATTCTTAGTTTGGTAGCGTCAGTGATTTAAGATTCTATCCTAGACACAAGGGTTGTGGAAAAATAATAAAGGGTGAACCACATTCCACCCCATCATTGGCTTAGCTACATTGCAATATTTTTTGCAATTGGCCACCCACAAGCCAAACCATGAAGCCACGAGAGAATCTCTGCTCAACATTACAAGTTGGATTCATGAAGGCCATTCTCCTCCATATCATCAAGTTCATTACTTTCCTTAAGATCACATCAAGCGTAGAATTCTACCTAGACATTATGGGTAGTTTCTTAGTTGCTCGTCGCAACAAGCACCCAAGGGGAAAATTGTCTCCCAGACTACTAATGGTGTAAGAATGAAGGTCACTCTCCTTCATTCGTTCAGAAGTCAACATATAGTCTTTCAAATTGTTGATCCAGGGCTTATTCTCATCCACAATGTGGACATAAGGGGTTTGCACAACAAAAGGAGAACCCTTCACCTAGCTAAGAGTCCCTCAATGCCCTTCTTTGGTGCTTTGGTGCATGGCTTCCAACAAGATTTCTCAATTTAGTCCATTTCAGGCCTATACAACATGAAAGGAGCCCTTCACTCAATCAAGAGTCCCTTAGTGCTTCCTTCCAGTGTATTTGAGCATAACACAAACAAGTTTCCAAGAATACATTTATGGCCCAAGGTAAGGACATAATTACTAACCTCACGTATAGAAAACCATATAGACAAGAATCATGCATAAGGTTTTCTCTTAGTTCACACAAGCATCTCTTCTTGGCTCTCTATTCTTTGCTCTACACTACACATCGCTTTGCTTTTCTCTTCTTTTGCACACAAGTTCTTTCACTTTGCCTATTCTCTTTTCTCCAGTTTCTCTCTTATGGGATTATGTGGGTGGTTAGAAGTCTTTATAATAGAGGGTACATATACTATTCCTTTTGGAAATTTAGTACCACTGTCCCATTCCTCTCATAATTGCTCGCAGTTATTACTACACCTTCCCCTTATATAATTTTCTTAGGGAAAGTTAACAATATTTGAATATTGGCTCAACCAAATAATTCATGGAAAGAGGTCAATTCCATATTGTTTACGTCCATCCTCTCATGGCTTCTCATGGTCTATATTAATGCTTCACCTCTTCATCAATTGATATTATATTATAACTACAAGTATTTTAGGTCATTTTACCATTTACATTTACACACTCATACAGGGATGAATAACACAATTAGCCACAATTAAAATATCAGTGACGGTTATGTGTTGGGGACCTTACTAAATGAGGCATTAAAATGGAGGGGAATACAATCTACAAGAAAATACAAACAAACCCAAATAAAACACATATTGTGGTACAAGCAAAGGTTTAGGGTTTTAGAGCAGAAGAGTATATCATAAGTACAAGGAACAAATGTATTGTTATCCATGCAAGATAAAATGCTACAAGTTGACTTAAACTCATATATAGAGGGAAAGTATGAAAGAGAGGAGAGAGTGACAATAAAAACGAGGAGAAAAGAATTGCATTAATAGAGGAGCAATGAAAGAGCTCGATGATGCATTAGAACACTACCAAAGGAAGAACATTGGCTAAGGAAATAATCTTCAAAGCAAGTGTAATTTTGACATAAGTATTTTAAAGTGAATATTCATAATGGCAATACCAAAAACGTCTTGTTGTGCATGCAATATAAAACATTAGTAGTTCGTTGAATACCCATAGAGAGGGTATGTACAAAAGAGAGGAGAGAGTGACAACAAAAGCAAAGAGAAAGGAATTGCAATAATAGTGGATTTGTTGGGTATGTGTTATATTCAATCGATGATTAGCCCCTGACGTTGTTTTGTTGTGCTGGGCACAATGAGGGGTATCATCGCCCTACACGAGGTTCAGGGCAGTACAATAGGAAAAAATTCCACCCATGGTTTTGCACATGGTTTTGGGGATAAAGGTTTTTCCCATGGTATTTTGTAGATCCGGTCAAGGGAATTACAATTATTTTCTAATCCAGGGTTCATGGATTGAGGTTTATGAACGCTTCAACATGTATATAATGTATCCAATCTTGTTTTCTCGGTTTTGGGTTTGAAGATAAAATCTCTGTGTATATTTTTTATTTTCTAGCCATTGTATTTTTTTTCTATTTTTAAGAATTTGTTTTGCAAGTAATTTTTGTATAGAGTTAAAACCTACAAGAATGAGGAGAAAAATTTGATGATACACAAAGGTATTATAGTATCAACAAATGAGAAAAATTTGATGATACACAAAGGTATTATAGTATCAACAAATGAAAAGCATTTATAAAAAAACACATCTTCAAAACACATGTAATATTTAATATAAATATTTTAAAATGATTATTAACCATAAAAATACTGAAAATTTATTATTGAGAAAAATGGTTTAAAAATCAATTTTAAAATATACCATAATTTAAAATTATATATATTCTACCTCTATAAAATTTCTAATTCCCTATATTCTCCATCCATTTAAAAGAAACAATTTATAGTGATAAATTCATCTAAAACAAACAATTTAAAATAATAAATTAATGCAGACATCTATGTGAAACCATCAAATCACAATGTCATTCATCACAAATTCAAAACTACTTGCAAAATCAATAACACTAACTATATTCCATTTAATAAAATGAATGTTTAATAATAATTTTATTCTTTTATTTCACTGGTAAAACTCAACACAAATTTATCAATATACAAAGAGCAAATTGAGGCAAATTTGTCAATGTGCAAAGAGCAAATTTGTCATTGTGCAAAGAGTTTAAATGTTCCGCAGTTTGAATGCAACAAAAATGTAAGAAAATATTGCTAATAACATTTACTTTTCCTCCCAACAATATAAGATTTAATAATATTATAATAATTAAATTCTATAAATTTTATTACTCTATACATTTTTCATAATACTAAAATATTTCAAATAAAAATAAAATAAATTTAATTATTTTTGTTTATTAAATAAGACTACAGTCTTCTTTTTGTTGTTATTTTTTTAAGACTACAGTCTTCTTTTTGTTGTTATTTTTTTTTTGAATTTAGGATAATCAGTAACTAGTGAGAGTTATCCTGAACAGATCCAGATCAAATCTAACTAGCTGCTACTATAAACCTAGGCTACGTACAACAACCTGCAAACCGCACAATAACAAAAAACTAAAACTTCATAATCAAAAATCGTTGCAACGATGGATTCAACCTCATGACGTTGTTAGTCTTGCAAAGTTTTCTCATTGAAGAACATCCGCCACACACGCAAGACCTTAACCTTTCTTCATAGAGGGAACCTTTGCTCATATTCAACGCAATATTTGAAGTTTAAGTGCCGCACAACAAACTCGGTATAAATTTTTAACATTTCGGGATAAATATTCAACATTATGTACCAATATTCGGGAATGGTCCTAATAATACGATCTCAAAAATTTGTTGTTTTTATTTTTTATATTTTTAATTTATTCAATAAGTAAGAAATTGTTGTTATTTTTGATTTTTTAATAGTAAATAATAATAAAATCATCATTAGTATTATTATTATATAATTTGTGTTTTTAGAGTGTTAACTAATTGAGTTGTGGCCGAGATTTTATATTTTTTCATTTTATTTACATAATTTAAAAGGAAAAAAAGGTTGACAAATTTATCTTAATTCTAGATCTATAAGTATTGAGAGGGATCAATTTTTTCAAGGTGTAAACTTCTTTTTGAGTGCAAAATTTGATGAAAAGTTTTCACCTCTAGATATTTAATTATCTCAAAGTGGCTTCCACTCCTTAGCCCCTCCCAATGATACCCATCCCAATGAGGTTTGAATCGGGACTAAACCCCACAAACCCATTAATCTACACCTCATGGGTAACTTAGCTAGTTGCTTTTAAGACATAATAGATTTATTGTTGGTTGGTCAATTTAACTATTAACAATTGGTATGAGCCAAATGAAGAGCTGAAAAGGAGAATTTGTTATTTGGTGAAGAAAAACATTTAGTGTTTGGTCAAGTTGCAAAAGGGCAAAAGTAGTGCATGAATGGCACATGAGATGAGATGAAAGCCAACATATATGAAACCAAATCAGAGTATGTGCCATGATAGGAATAACAAAAAATGAAAAGTTTACTTTTTAGATGGAAATTTGTAAGCTACATGTAAATGGTCACTTGGTTAAATGGAGGTGATAGAGGAAAGCATAAGCTTTAAAGATTGGATCTTCAAACTCAAATTGAAATATTTATTTCTAAATTATAAAATAATAAATTTATTTTTTACTAATTTTATTCCATTTGAATTTTTTTCAAAATTAATTATATATATGGTTGTTTTAATTATTTTCTTCTCCCCTTGATTTAATCATTAACTATAATCATTAATCTACTATGTTTTCATTAATTGATCTTGTAATCTAACGACCACATATTTACTGAGTTATAGGCCTATTAATGCATGGGACTGTCTATGTCCACATCTAAATAATGTACTTACTTAAATCCAACTGTGGAAATTAATGTGCCTATAACCAAGTAAATATATTGGTGTTCGTAATCCAACATTTCACACATACACATGTCGGTTAAGTGCATGAGCCTGTCAAAACCATTCGAGTAAAAAATGACAAGATTTTGACACCACGATAAAGTACAATAACTTTTTCTTGTAGGATGACCTTCGAACATAAATGTTCAACAAATATAATTTCACCAAAATTACCAACTATTCTTGTAGCCAATGGTTTAACCTTTATGCAAAAATTAGAATAAAAGTTTGTAGTAACAAAATGAAAATAAGAGAAGTGCAGATTGTTCTTCCAACCAGATATACATTCTGTGATAAACGTTTTCTTGGGACACAACTATAACGAATACATTTCATCCATTATGCATGTAAAATTGGCCTTCAATTGGGTTGACTGACTTCACCATATACACATCATGGTTAGCTGAATTATGATGCAGAGATAGAGGTAGAGGGGTATTTCTTATGAAGTTGAAATAGCTTACTGAAAAATCCCAAGAAGGGGTATTTCTTATGAAGTTGAAATAGCTTACTAAAAAATCCCAACTTCTTGGGTGGTGCATTTACTGATCTCTAGGGTGAAGGAAGAAGGGAATTGCAGGTATTGCATATTTGGTGGCTTTGTGGCAGAGAATGAGAAGTAATACTATTCCCAAGATCCAGGGCTTTGTTTAAGTTGTGGTATTGGTCTTCATCTGCGATAGGTGTAGAACATAAGAAGCGACTATATCTCATGGACTCAGTACTTCCAATCCCTGGCAGGCGCCAATAGGAGAAGGAAGTGCAACAACAACAGATACAACAGGGGGCGCATCATGCACAGACAGACGAAGCAGCACCCATACAAGTAGTTGATTCATTTTAACAACTGGCATTAGGCGAACAGGGTGAAGCATCGTAGGGGCAAGACTTTGCTCATGGGATAGAACATGCGCTTGACATTTGGATCTAGACATGGAGCAGCAGGAGTTGGAACAAGACACTGACCTCATGCCTCACCACAAAGAGGTTGACTCACCGCTTCAATGCATCCAGATGATGAGCAAGTATCGAATGACCAAAGAGGCACTGAGATCCTTGGTGGTCAGCCGAAAGCAGAGGTGCACAACATCTCCTTTGACGAATCCATCACAGAGTTGTGCAGTCTCACAGAGTACCTGCTCCAGAGGACCAAACATCTCCTGCAAGTTGAAGAACAAGTGATCGTGATTGATGTACACAAGCATCTAACTGCTTAGGTTGATGCAACTAGAGTATACGCGGAAGCCACTAGCTCAAGTGTTCGTTTCCTCATAACTGAGAATGAGCAAATGGAAAAGGAACTACAGGTGGCCAAGCAAGGAGGAGACTTGGTGACAATGTTCGCCCGAGTTGAACTGAAGAAGGTAATACTAGATGAAGTATTGTCCCTCGACACAGTTATGTGAGCATTGTACTCTAAGTTTGGTATTATGCACCAAGCAATCGTCCATCTCCACAAATGGCAACATCAATGTGTGAGAAGAGCATGCATCTTGAAGAACATACATGATGTTGTTGATAACATGCAAGCATGAACGATGAAGTACAAGGGAGCCCCGCTTCACTTGCCAAATATGATGAGGGCCAATGCGGTCGAGCTGCAAGCACGTATCCAGAGTCAGATCCAGAACTATGAAGACCTACTGTAGCTCATCACTAGCATATAGGCTTCCTATGCATGAGTATTCAAGAGCAAGGATGTTATAGTGCACACTCATGCGATCCCATCACTTGGGACTCTCACCCAGGAAAAGATGAAGAAGCAAGTCTGACACGAGCTTGACTCATACTTCAACGAGTTGATGCGCACTGCCACCAGCCCAGACTTGCCTATCAGTGCAGACATCATGCGCAAGTACGTTGCTGGTCCTACCACATTGAAGAAAATTATGTGCATGCTCTGAGACGAGTTTGACAGAGGAGCCCAAGTAGTGTACCCAGATGCTATGGAGACAATGTTCAGGTTTCAGATATATGTCACGACGGAACACACAGACACTATCAAGGACTACCAATCTTGGCATCAATATGTTACTATTGATGAGCATGAGGATGTCGAGCAGTTGGACATCTATAATTGTCTAAGTCAGAATGATGTCTAGTTTGGCTTGTTCAAGCCATTGTTCATATGGGTACATGTGCATTGTAATGTTGAGTCATGTCAAGTGTAAGTCAAGTCTCAATAGTGGATGTAACAGTCATAGAGTAGATGAAGAGTCACGAGGATAGTTGAATGGTCACAAAGGGGAATGTCAAAGGTCACCCCACCCTTTGTTATAAATAGTCCCTCATAACTCATTGTGTAGGCTTTTGGTCATCCAAGCTTCTATTAAGACTACCTTGAAGTAAGCTTGGACAATATTGTAACGCGTCTTGGCTTCTCTACTGCACGGAGCTAGTACATCCCTTTGGAGGAGCAGGCGGATTTGGCTGTAACGTTTCACTAATAGGGCTAACAAGTTTACATGGATGTATTGTATGATTGGAACTTACACTTCTTTATATAATAAGAGCCAACACATTTTCATGCATATGTTGTTATTGTAGTTGGACTGTTCCGGTTGCCTTAATGATATATGTTGTTTATATGTTGTTTAACTTACGTATTTGTGTATGAACTGATTTTTATGCAATTATAAGAATCTTGTTGCAAATGTTTTGTTGGTTTAACCATCACTTTGGATTGTCGATTGTTCTGCTTTCCAGCTTGTGATACATCTTCGCTCGTGTGTTCGCTTCCTAGCTGAGTACTAATACAGGTTGTCAAGGAGCACACTCATCTCACCCCCTTTATGTTAGAACCTTTCATGCACCTTCCCTAACTCACTGCAGCAGTCACACCCTTGCTACTGACAGAGTTGTCTTACTTGCCTTTGTGCGACATCGCGTTCAAGGCATTACCTTACGACCCACTGCTGGGACTCCTACACCAAACAGTCTAAGGTCTAATTGGGACTTCTTACCGGGGAGATCCCCTTGACATGTTGGCAGGTCCAACACCGTCAACACAACTTGACCAGCCAGAGAGTACGTGTCTTTCTCTTGAATCAATGATATTTTGTCATGTAGCGTTGTAAAGAATGAATAACATGGATGAAAATTGCCTTCATTTCAAGCCTTAAGGTTTGTGGATAAATGGTTGTATTTTAACATATATGTGCAATTTCAAGGATTACCATAACTCCTCACAGTTTTTTGAAAAGGTGAGCATAGTTCAATGGAAAATCACTTGCCTTATAAGAAGAAGGTTGGTGGTTCAATTCCACTGTGCCTTAACATGAATTAATCAATGATATTGTAATTTATTTTTAATTAAATACTTTTTATGTTGCTTTATTTCAATGGAGAGATATTTTTGGATTCATTTTAATATAATATTTAAAGAGACAAAAGTGATATTGTATGCTTTAAATATTTTTTTTTATTGTCTCTAGTGAGACAATATGTCATTAATCCCAACTATTGTCTTTGGAGAGACAAAAATGAAATTTCCTCCTAAGAGTTAATAATGCTTGTGTTATATATTGTCTTTATAGAGACATTTTTTTAAGACAATAATTTGAGACACTTGCTTAAGGACAATATTTAAGACAATGCACAAGTTTTTATTTTAGTCTCAAATTGAGACAATTTACCCAAAGTTTATCTTAAATATTGTCTCAAACCCCCCCTTTACGTAGTAGTGATGCACCACCATCGGGGTCGAGCCCGTTGTGGGGTTGATTTGCGTGGGCAGGGAAGTGGACACAATGTGGAACAATAGGACGAGGGGGAAGTGCTTGATTGGATGCATGATGCTTCACCAAGTCAGGTCAACCTCCTGCCATAATTTGATGTTCTTGAGGCACAACTCTATGAGGTAACAACGATGGTGGAGCAACTAGCTTGAGATAAACATGATGATTGTAATGAGTTCATTTCTTTCATGAATGAACTGTAGCACAACCAATGGCACATGATGGACAATTTAGTTTCCCTTTGGCGCAGTCAAAAGAGGTTGCATGAGCGGCATGACAACTTTGAAGGGAGATTGGCACACACGGAAGCACATGTTCATGAAGTATTCCAGTAGCCACTTGGCCTTAGCCCAAATGATGTGGCTCCACGTAATCTTGTTGGGTAACAATGTTGTTGGGTTTCATAATGATCCTTGGACGATTCCGGTGTTTTCGGGAAATCTGGGTTGGGTCTTTGAGTTTTGAAGAGTTACTGCCATTGTCTTTTTGTCATTACCACTTGGCCAATAAGTCTAGTAGGAATGATGCCAAATGTGTTTTTCTATTATGCTCCTCTTGACATAATATTTTCATAAATGAATAGATTTTATTGTCGAAAAAAAATGGAAATATGAAATAAAATATAAAAATGTTTTATATTTATACATTGAATAGAATAAATATAAAGAAAATATTTTATTATTATTTTAAACAAATTAATTTATATTATGATGGATATATTTATTTAAATAAGTGAAAAAAATAGTTGAAATTAAAATATTACTATTACCATATATAATTAGATGTTGGAAGATTATTATTAACATTTTTTAAGTCTACAATAATATTAATAATAATCAAAGGAATTTAAGGCAAATATTAATTATTATTCATAGGTATTTGATTGTTATCAAACATATATTACTCATATTCTTTGACGCAACATATTTTCCTTGTGATTGTTAATCATAATATGGATAAATAATGATAGGTACCTGTTACAAGCATTTTTAGTTCAATTTGTAACAAGTTGATCATTTTAGTTTAATTATTAATTTTAAATATTTAACCCCATAGAATATTCTAAAATATTCTTAATAGTACACACAAATCAAAGGATGATATTTATTTCTAAAGTAATTATGCCTTGTTCTCCCTTTTCATTAAATTTATATATTTAAAAAATGGCATATGAACATATGTCATATTAAATGAGTTGTGGTTTTTTTGAGCACGTAGCATTGATAAATCATAGTATTTGTCCATGATATTGTAATTTAAGAATCCTCTGATAAAATAAGATTGAATCTCCATGGTTAAGAATCTTATATATGTTTTTTTAAATGTACAAATGTTCATTTTTTTTTATCATTAATAATAATAATAAAAATATATAAAAGTCACAACTTTCACCTCTTAACCATATTAACCATATTAGTTATAACTCTATATATCTATAATCTATTACTCTATATATCTATAATCTATTTCGATTTTGAGGGATTTGAATATTTGTATGATTTAATTAATTTCACTTAATTATTACACATTAAGTGAAAATTGTACCATTCCCAAATCTTCACCTTGATTCAGAAAAATATATTATTGATTTTATAAATTCTATCAATTTTAAAATTAAATGAATGTAAAAATCTAAAAACTTACTTCACATATAGACCATTCAAATTAAAAGCTTAACCATATTAGTTACAACTCTATATATCTATAATCTATTTTGGATTATGAGGGATATTAGTTACAACTCCATATATCTATAATCTATTTTGGATTTTGAGGGATTTGAATATTTGTATGATTTAAATTAATTTTACACATTAAGTGAAAATTGTAATTGTACCATTCCCAAATCTTCACCCTAATTCAGGAAAAAATATATTACTGATTTTATAAATTCCATCCATTTTAAAATTAAATGAATGTAAAAATCTAAAAACTTACTTCACACATAGACAATTCAAATTAAAGTTAATCCACTATGGCATATCTTATCTAACTTCCATTTACATGATCCTAAAATAAATTTAAAAACAAATATTATAAAAATTGATAGAAATAAAAAATTAAATCACATTTATAAATAACAAGCGCATATATTGACTCCTAAAGTGTGAAGCGCTGTATATTTTAATGGGCACGTAAACATGAATAGGCATCAATCAAGACACAACTCGCTCATACATGGTCAAAAACTTAAAAAATCAACAAAAATAATTAAATATAATTTAAGTTTATTACATATTAAGCTAAATTGGAACACTCAAAATAAATAACTACCTTCTGAATAAGCGAATAAATGTAAATCCTAAGACAAATAAATAGAAACTCTCATATTGTAACTATTAATGAAAATTAAATATTGCGTGGATCAACGCCACCATTGCTTCCTTCTCCCTTTAAAACAGATAAAATTACGATGCTTTTCAATCAATAATTGCAAGTATTTCTCCATAATCTTCTTACCATCCCTGCATTCGCCTGCCAAATTGCGAAGACTGAGGATATTGAGATAATCACAGGCATTCATCAGTTGGGACAGTGTGTTCATATCCTAAATATCACAAAAATTTCATCTCACTTCTGCACAGATTCCGCCTCTTTTTATCCTCCTCTCCCTCCCTCAAATTTCATCTCACTTCTGCACAGATTCCGCCCTCTTTTTATCCTCCTTTCCCTCCCTCAGACGCCTCCCATACTCATCCTCCACTGACAGTGCCATTACAGAGGGTGAACAAAGCAGCAGGGATACCCGGTGCCGGAAATGGATTCCCGGAAAACCGAAAAGTCGATGATGAGGTACGACGTATTACAGTGCATAGCATAGATATGTAGGGTGGATGGCCGTTATTGGGTGCATTAAAGGCTGGATAGAAGGGTGGTTATTTGTTGCCCAGTGTGTACAATCACTTTGTATTCACCTAGTTTAACAAGGTGGATAAGTTGTCTGGAAAATTATGGAAATTCTAGCTATATTCAGAGAAAATCTCACAAGGATTTTTGTAAATCCAAGTTATAGTTATTAAATTTCAAAATTTTAGGTGTTCTAGAAGTTTTTGATGTTGCTGAATCTATTTCCACCATCAAAAACACGATTCGCTGCCTTCACAAGATTTTTTGAATTTTTTTTATCCAAATTCCGACCACTTTTGACGATCAATTCCTCTGCCTTGTTAAACAACTCCCTTTGTATTGTCATGCTGCTATGGTTGCCAGATTGTTTAGAGATGTGAAAGGGTGAAGTAAATTGTTGTGATACATTGGAATGCAAGTGTCCAAAATGATTGCATGTTGGAATAACCATTGGAATTTTGGAAAGGATAAAATATTTCCAAATAGCTATGGAGATGTGGCTATATGGTGTGATTATATCAAGAGATAATATTTTGAATTATGATTTAGGTTTGGAGATAAAAGTTTAGGATGATGGTTGTTTAGATAATATTGCAGTGGTGGATTTAGAGAAGGGATATCTTATTTGTTGAAGAAGTGAGAGTGATCTTCTAATGAAATTATGCCATGCCATAGCTTGGGATGTTGTTCAATGGATTTAAATGAGAGATCCCTTATTTGTTGAAGAAGTGGGAGCGATCTTGTAATGAAATTATGCAACAGCTTCTTGGGATTTTGTGTGGTTAAAGTTATACTACAGCTGGTCAAAACCATTCGACTAAAGAATGACAAAATTTTGACACCACATAAAGTACGATAACTGTTTCTTGCAGGATGACCTTGGAACTTAAATGTTCAGCAAATATAATTTCACCAAAATTACGAACTATTCTTGTAGCCAATGGGTTAACCTTTATGCAAAAATTAGAACAAAAGTTTGCAGTAACAAAATGAAAAAAATTTGACACCACATAAAGTACGATAACTGTTTCTTGCAGGATGACCTTGGAACATAAATGTTCAGCAAATATAATTTCACCAAAATTACGAACTATTCTTGTAGCCAATGGTTTAACCTTTATGCAAAAATTAGAACAAGAGTTTGCAGTAACAAAATGAAAATAAGAGAAGTGCAGATTGTTCTCCCAACCAAATATACATTCTGTGATAAATTTATTCTTGGGACACAACTATAACGATTACATTTCATCCATCTGCATGTAAAACCGGCCTTCATTTGGGTGAAGTCACCTATACACATCATGGTTAGCTGAATTATGATGCAGAGACAGAGGCGGAGGGGGATTTCTTATGAAGTCGGAATAGCTTACTAAAAATTCCCAACTTCTTGGGTGGTGCATTTACTGATCTCTGGGGTGGAGGAAGGGAATTGCAGATATCGCATATTTGGTGGCTTTGGGGCAGAGAAGGAGCAGTAATACTATTCCCAAGATCCGGGGCTTCGTTTAAGCTGCGGTAATGGTCTTCATCTGCCATGGGTGCAGAACAGAAGAAACGACTATATCTCATGGACTCAGTACTTCCAATCCCTGGCAGAGGCCCCACTATATTCCTCCGCTTCGCTTCTTCTTCTGCGGTGTTCCAGTACTCCGTTGGGGGTGGTGCAGAAAGAGTATTACGAATATCATGTGGTGGAAGGCAGAGGTGTCTCATGGCGCCTATACCTTTTACGTCGCCCGCCGGAGTCGACTGTCGCTCCCTCATTGCCATCGCTCTCTGCACAGCGGCGCCCAGCCTCCCGCTGCTGCTTCCGATATGCCGGCACTTCGCCTCCTCCTCCGCCAGATCTGGAGTGTCATATGACGCGCTCTTTCTTAGTTGTTGAGAAGGATTCTTCTCCACATGATGGGTGTGCACCTTGTTGTCGTGAAGGCGCGCGTATCTTCCCATTGAAGGGAGCAGCTGCAATGGCGGTATGTGAACAATGGAGAGGGGCTCAATGTAACTGCAAAATGCAATACAATACAGTAGGGGTATGAATGAGGGGTGGAGGTGAGGTTAATATAGGGAGGATTGGCAGGTAGATATACGTGTTTCTCACGCTGCATTGACAATGAGTGTAAACACTGCTCATGGCCCTGCTATCTTGAATTACGTGTTTGGTTTTTTTATGGTTTGTGAATGTGGTCCTGTGCATGTTCCAGAATGCCATGTACTTCATTATATTTCAAACTATTCCACGCACGTTCATGCATCACTCAATGAATTTTGTTATAAGATTCCATTGATTTGGGCGTATTGCTTTTGTCCGGTATTTTTTTATTTTACCTATTAATATTGAGTATGCACAATCTAGCTAAAAATTTATAAATGGCTAAATTCAAACCAAAAAAACTTAAATATATAAAAACACTTGGTTTGCCAATTCAAAAAGTTTATATAAAATTGACCTTAATCTGAGTAATAACAATTAATGTTCATTATAGAAGTTGAAAATGATTTTGCCATGTAAATGGAGACAAACTATAAATTTGTAAATTTGTCTAAAAAGTAATTTTTTCCTTGGAATTCTGTTATTACTTTTAAAAAAAATCCATAGTAACACTAGTATCGTAAGTATTGGAGAGCACGTACCCCACCGGGTACGTTCTTGTTCAACCAGTATTTTGAAGTTATTAGGGAGCTATAACGCTTCTAGCTTCTAGCCATATCCAAATTAAGCTTATGTATGTATGGGAAACTCAAGTAATATAGAGAAAATCAAATTATTGAAATGTTTAAATTAATTAAGCTTATGTATGTATGGGAAACTCAAGTAATATAGAAAAAATCAAATTATTGAACTGTTTAAATTAATTAATGGTAGCTGTAATCTAGATTTTCCAAAATTCCTGCGTAATTTTAATCCAATTTTTTCTAAAATTTCCACATTTCTCAAACAAAATTGAGACCTCTCATTAGACTCCTCTCGGATAATGTTGGAAAAAAAACGACCCAGAAATATCTGCACATCAATCTTGACAGAGAACGGCAACAGGATGATTCTGACATGACGCAATGTCACTTATACGAGTGTTTTCAAAGTCACATCGCAACCAGCTGGAGTGCCTTGTTTGTTTGTGAGAGGTACGAGCACCTCCATCAAAATCAGTCAACGTCATTCATTGTCTCTGGTTGGGTGAGAATTCACGTTCACCGCCTCCGCAAGAGGACAAACGCAGCAGAGAAATGGAGGGATGTTTAACGTTCCATCCCTTTCAGGGTTCTACTCGTGAAAGACCGACAAAGAGACACAACAGGAAATAAATGATGCTCGAGGCAGAAAGGAATCTTCTATCTTATCAGAAAATTTGTTAAAAATCTCTGGAGTTATTATTAAAAAATTGGGCTTTCTTATAGTTTAATACATCAAAGCAAGCTTCAAACCCCTATCAGTTTGGGAAATTGAGAAAGTTGATCCAGAGGTGTCTGGAATTGTGGACATTGCTCATGAGTTTCTATCATCGCGGGAAACCAAACAAAACAAAAGGCGTTGACGACGATTGTGTTTTTGTTTGTTTCCACCATCTCCCACAGAAACAAAAATGCAATAAGTGTCTAGTGTTAAAAAATCAAGAAATTGAGAATCGAACCTATTTCTCAATAAAACTGGCAGCAGGTTTTTCTAGAAATTTACTTCGATTTTGAGGAGGGAAAAATTCGGTTGAAATAAATTAGTTAGTTTAGTTGTTTAATTTAAATTTGGTTAAATTAAAGTAAAAATATTGTATTTAAATTAGTGTTAAAATTTAGAATTCTATCAATTTGAGTTTTACTAATTGGTAAAGTTTTGATCTCTGCCAATAAAGAGCGAAGACCTGAGTTCAATGTCTATGCAAAAATAACTTTAAAAACTATAATATGTGATAGTTACATTCATATTTGAATTACATTAATAGTACAATTGTCTATCCAAATCAATCATTATATATATTTTTTTCTTAAAATTTAAACTAAAATATTTAGTAAAAATATTCTTTTAATATAATTATTAGTTTATAAAAACACATATATTTTATTTTGAAAATTTGAATTTATATTTGAAAATAAATTTTAATTTTAATTTTAACTTAATTTTTTTTAATTTTAACCCTATATATAATTTTGAATCACAATATTCTAATAATTTATATAATTAAACTTTATTAAATTGAAATAAATTAATAAAGTTGACCTAACTACGTAGCAGTCAACCCAATTCTGTTTGATAATAATCTAAATGGGACATTAAAAACTCAAAGATATCATATAAGAATGTAACATCAATAATCTAAATTTGGGGAGTGAGAATATATTTTATTATGGTTAATGTTGTGTATTTTTAATAATAATAATAATATTATATTATATTTTATTATAGTTAATATTTTTTTTTAATAATATTACGTGTAAATTCATATTAAATAATTAAATATTTATTTAAATTTATATTAAATAATTAAATATCTATTGACTAATATTTATTTTCATTTTTAAAATTGAATTATAATACTATATAATACAAAATTTGTTAAAATAATTAAAGAAATATATTTCGCCATTTTTATATTTATATATGATAATATGAAAAAGTATATAACTTATATAGTGATATGTTTTTGTATGATTAGTTTTTTTGTGCTAGTAACTATTACAGATTTATAAATATGTGTTTCCTTATTGTTCCTTGTGCTAAGGTTTCATTAGTTGTTTGTGCAAACAATCAGTTAAATTTCCTTACGTTTTAAAAGACATTCATGAGCAAAATATATTCAAAAACTAATAATGAACAACAAACATGTACAGTACATCAAATCACCAAAGAAACACATTAACACAATGTTTTGATGAAGGAGTTCACCCCTCTTGGGCTACATCTCATTCGTCCAACTTCCATGGATTGTGCCTCTATATTAACTCAATGTGGGAAAATTTCTGTTTACAAAGCTCTATGGCTTCTGATACCCACACCAATTTTTTCAGAATGTCCAAATTAGCCAAAAATAACTATTAGATCTTTGAAAACTAACTCTGGATGCTCTGGGTATGACCCCCTTCCCTGATGGCTCTAGGCTTCCTTGAAATTCCCTGTGGAAAAATCACCTGTAGAAGTCTTCTATTGCCTCTGAAACATGTACCAATGTCTTCAAAAGGTCGAAATTATCCAAAATTGACTATTCATTTTCTAAAACTGGTCGAAAATTGAGCTAGATATGCTTCATTCAAAATTTCTCTAGGAAACCCCACTAAATCTAGAGGAGACTCCAGTTAGCACAGCCAAAACTGGAAGTTCCGACAAACTTGGCACTTCCTCCAAAATATCCTCGAACTTAATCTTCATATTAATTATGTTAACTGGTATTAATTAACTGTTAAGAAGGATTAGGGGTGCGCTTAGCGCTAGCCCCATCTCTCAGTTTTGGCACGTGGTCGCATGAGGTGGGGGCTGGCTCGCAGGGCTAGCTCCATTCACCCCATCGTCGGATCTGTTGTAAACTTAAATACATTTTCGTGGCCACCATTTACAAAAACCTATTGTGGTTCATTGTAATGCATGGAGTTTGGGAGGGGGAAGTCACAGGTTCAAACTTGCCCTTCGCCCATCTCATACACATTTTACCTACCGAATATTATATGTGATACGTTTGGGATATGAAGTTCGGACTTGACCATATGTATAAAAAATTTAAATGCGCCACCATATATAGTTCTCATACCATATCACATTTAAACACCATATATAGTTCTCATACCATATGACATTTAAACAATGCACCATTCAAATAGTTTACATATATGCGGATTTTGGGATTAATTAAATTAAATATATTTAAATTTCAAATTTCACCTTAAGACCACTTAAGCAATTTCACCTTCACATAACTAAACTGGGGAATTCGGAGGTGACACTTGTCACAGCCCCATTGGGCAAAAACTGAAGAAGATTTCATTTGCTGACTAGACTGCTGACTGGACTTCCATGTCATCATTCTATCCTATTCTGCAATTTTTTTATCTGTTTAGGAAAACGAACAACAGGCTTTTTCTCCTTCATCTGGACTTCATTTTCAGTGAAACGAAGTACGTTGCGATCGTCTTGATGAGACGGACGCAGTCGTACAGTTTTTGAGCTATTATGAGAACATTGTTTTTTGAGCTAAATATTGAGCACTTGATCTTTCCTCCTCACTAGAAGCTTTGGACCCCAAAAGATACTGTTATCTAACAAGTAGATTAGGGTCAAACCCATCACCTTTCCAAGCTCGATACAATTGGATTTTGATGAATTTGTTTCCTTGAGCTCCTCTCTAATGAAATCAACATTCACTTGCTTTGAGGACCCCATTCTATACCTGTACTTATCTTTTCCCTTTTCAAATTGATCTTGCACTATTTGTTGCACCATTTTCAGTCGTTCATAGAAACTCATGGTTTTGTCCATGTCGTCATCAAAAGCAACATCCTTCTTACCAAGATGACATAATAAAATATAATGCAAATGGATGACAAATTTCACTACTTGGTTTATATGATTTAAGCCCAATTGTACATCTTAAAAGTATGAAATTTTCTGAACATAACTTTCATGTAAAACATAATGACGCCTGAATACAACAATTACATAACCAATAGGCCTAAAAGGCATAACAATGAACTTGCTACTTATACCTCTTTTGTACTTTCGAACCAAGTAAATTTTTTGACAAGTATCCATCTAATGAAAGTGCATGCATTGTTGCAGCTTAATATTTACACCATGGAAATCTTCTGAATGAAATAAGATGGTGAAGTTTCTTACATAAACTTGAAACTCAAATGAACCTTTCAAGTTTGAAAGAGCATAAAAAAGAATTGAGCTGATCTTTTGATTTGAAGCAACACATGCCTCTTGCTGTTTGCCTCCCCACTGGAAGACTTTGCACACACATGACAATGCATGTCAAGGAGCTTCGAAAGAAGAAATTTCAACAACAATTCTCTTTCAACATTGGGTTGCTCCCAACAAACCTCTTATCAAAATGACGATCTTGGGCATTGACCAATCAACAATTTATTCCAACTTGGAGAGGCTTGGGCCTTCAACTTACCTCCTCCAACATCATGGCCCAAATGCATCAAAGAAGTGAAACCCAACTTGTACTTTGATATATTCAAAACATCAAACAATTTTCCTTCATAGATGACATGTGCATAAGAAAACTTTCTAAACATGTTTATGTCACCCAAGTGGATAATTTCTTCAAGAAATGATTCTTTTTTTCCATAATTCAAATACATGTATGTAATAGAAGTGCTACAAAGAACATACAACATTAAAATCCATACAAACCATTCTTATTTGGTGTTATGTATATTCTTTCACTGACCTCTTTTTACAACTTTGCTTTGGCGAAAACTACTCCTTTTGTCCTCTTTCTTGAAATACTTACCATTCCTCTTTGGCATCATAACCATCAGTGCACAACATGGCATAAGGGATGATTAAAGGGGACCATTGTTCAACAAAATTTTGAATAGCATTGGTGTCTCTACACTTTGTAATTTTGTCAACCCTTGCATGCTAACACCACAAAGAGAAATCTCTTGCTGCAAAGATATTTCATGTGAAGTTTTTTTCTCCTTGAAGAACATTCTTTCACAACCTGAAATACTTCCAATCTTGGCATCAATATGTTACTGTTGATCAGCATGAGGATGTCGAGCGGTTGGACTTCTATAATTGTGTAAGTTAGAATGATGTCTAGTTTGGCTTGTTCAAGCCATTGTTCACATGGGTACATGTGCATTGTAATGTTGAGTCATGTCAAGTGTAAGTCAAGTCTCAATAGTGGATGTAATAGTCATAGAGTAGGTGAAGAGTCATGAGGGTAGTTGAATGGTCACAAAGGGGAATGTCAAGGGTCACCCCACCCTTTGCTATAAATAGTCCCTCATAACTCATTGTACAGGCTTTTGGTCAACCAAGCTTCTATTAAGACTACCTTGAAGAAAGCTTGGACAATATTGTAACGCGCCTTGGCTTCTCCACTACACAGAGCTAGTACATCTCTTTGGAGGAGCAGGCAGATGTGGCTGTAACGTTTCACTGATGGGGCTAGCAGGTTTACATGGATGTATTGTATGATTGGAACTTACACTTCTTTATATAATAAGAGCCAACACATTTTCATGCATATGTTGTTATTGTAGTTGGACTGTTCCAGTTGCCTTAATGATATATGTTGTTTAACTTACGTATTTGTGTATGAACTGATTCGTATGAGAATATTGTTGCAAATGTGTTGTTGGTTTGACCATCACTTTGGATTGTCGATTGTTTTGCTTTCCAGCTTGTGATGCATCTTCGCTCGTGTGTTCCCTTCCCAGCTGAGTACTGATACAGATTGTCAAGGGGCGCACTCATCACACCCCCTTTGTGTTAGAACCTTTCATGCACCTTCCCTGACTCATTGCAATAGTCACACCCTTGCTACTGACAGAGTTATCTTACTTGCCTCTGTTCGACATCGTGTTCAAGGCATTACCTTACGACCCACTGCTGGGACTCCTACACCAAATGATCTGAGGTCTAATTGAGACTTCTTACTAGGGAGATCCCATTGACATGTTGGCAGGTCCAACACCGTCAACCCAACTTGACCAGCCAGAGGGTACATGTCTTTCTCTTGAATCAATGATATTTTGTCATGCAGCGTTGTAAAGATTGCATAACATAGATGAAAATTGCCTTCATTTTAAGCCTTAAGGTTTGTGGATCAATGGTTGTATTTTAATATATATGTGCAATTTCAAGGATTACCATAACTCCTCACATTTTTTTTGAAAAGGTGAGCATAGATCAATGGAAAAGCACTTGCCTTATAAGCAGGAGGTTGGTGGTTCAATTCCATTGCACCTTAACATGAATTAATCAATGATATTGTAGTTTATTTTTAATTAAATACTTTTTATATTGCTTTATTTCAATGCAAAGATATTTTTTTGAATTCATTTTTTAATATGATTTTTAAAGAGACAAAAGTGACATTGTATTCTTTAAATATATATTTTTTTATTGTCTCTAGTGAGACAATATGTCATTAATCCCAAGTATTGTCTTTAGAGAGACAAAAACGAAATTGTCTCCTAAGAGTCAATAATGCTTGCATTATATATTGTCTTTATAGAGACATTTTTTTAAGACAATAATTTGAGACACTTGCTTAAGGACAATATTAAAGACAATGCACAAGTTTTTATTTTAGTCTCAAATTAAGACAATTTACCCAAATTTTATCTTAAATATTGTCTTTAAACCCCCCCTTTATGTAGTAATGATGCACCACCATCGGGGTCGAGCTCGTTGTGGGGTCGATTTGCATGGGCAAGGAAGTGGACACAACATGGAACAATAGGATGAGGGGGAAGTGCTTGATTGGCTGCATGATGCTTCACCAAGTCGGGTCAACCTCCTACCATAATTTGATGTTCTTGAGGCACAACTCTATGAGGTAACAATGATGGTGGAGCAACTAGCCTGAGATAAACATGGTGATTGTAATGAGTTCATTGCTTTCATGAATGAACTATAGCACAACCAATGGCACATGATGGACAATTTAGTTTCCCTTTGGCGCAGTCAAAAGAGGTTGCACGAGCGGTAGGACAACTTTGAAGGCACATGTTCATGAAATATTCCAACAGCCACTTGGCCCTAGGCCAGATGATGTGGCTCCACGTAATCTTGTTGGGTAACAAACTGTTGGTGGGTTTCATAATGATCCTTGGACGATTCCGGTGTTTTCAGGAAATTTGGGTTGGGTCTTTGAGTTTTGAAGAGTTACTGCCATTGTCTTTTTGTCATTACACTTGGCCAATAAGTCTAGTAGGAATGATGCCAAAGGTGTTTTCCTATTATGCTCCTCATGACATAATATTTTCATGAATGAATCCATTTTATTGTTGAAAAAAAAAGGAAATGTGAAATAAAATATAAAAATATTTTATATTTATACATTAAATAGAATAAATATAAAGAAAATATTTTATTGTTATTTTAAACAAATTAATGTATATGATGATGGATATATTTATTTAAATAAGTGAAAAAAATAGTTGAAATTAAAATATTACTATTACCATATATAATTAGATGTTGAAAGATTATTATTAACATTTTTTCCATCTACAATAATGTTAATAATAATAAAAGGAATTTAATGTAAATATTACCTATTATTCATAGGTATTTGATTGTCATCAAACATATATTACTCATATTTCTTTGATGCAACAAATTTTCCTTGTGAATGTTAATCATAATATGGGTAAATAATGATAGCCACATGTTACAAGTATTTTTAGTTCAATTTGTAACAAGTTGATAATTTTACTTTAATTATTAATACTGTTACTGTAATTTTAAATATTTAACCCCATAGAATATTCTAAAATATTTTTAATAGTACACACAATTCAAAGGATGATATTTATTTCTAAATTAGTTATGGATTGTTCTTCCTTTTCATTAAATTTATTAAATAAAAAAATGGCATATGAACATGTGTCATATTAAATGCGCTGTGGTTTTTTTGAGCATGTAACATTGATAAATCATAGTATTTACCCATGGTATTGTAATTTAAAAATCCCTAAAATAAAATAAAAGAGAATCTCCATAGTATTTTGAGAGACTTAAATATTTGTATAATTTAAATTAATTTTCACTTAATTATTACACATTAAGTAAAAATTGTGCCATTCTCAAATCTTCACCTTAATTCAGAAAAAAATATACCGAGTGCCGGAAATGGGACTCCCGGAAAACCGAAAAGTCGATGATGAGGTACGACATATTACAGTGCATAGCATAGATATGTATGGTGGATGGCCGTTATTGGGCGCATTAAAGGTCCGATAGAAGGCTGGTTCTTTGTTGGCCAGTGTGTACAACCAGTTTCTATTGTCACGCTGCTATGGTTGCAGGTTGTTTATGCAGGAGATGTGAAAGGGTGAAGTAAATTGTTGTGATAAGGGACCCACGAGTGAACATTGGAATGCAAGTGTCTAAAATGATTGCACGTTGGAATAACCATTGGAAAGGATAAAATATTTCCAAATAGCCATGGAGATGTGGGTATATGGGGTGATTAATATTTGCAAATAGCCATGGAGATGGAGATGTGGGTATATGGTGTGATTATATCATTTTTACTAAGGGATAATATTTTGAACTATGATTTAGGTTATGATTTAGGTTGGGAGGTAAAAATTTTTACTAAGAGATAATATTTTGAACTATGATTTAGGTTGGGAGGTAAAAATTTAATATGGATGGTTGTTTAGATAGTATTGCAGAAAAGATTTCTTATTTGTTGAACAACAAATAAGTGAGAGCGATCTTTTAATGAAATTATGCCACAGCTTCATGGGATGTTGTTCAGTGATTAAAGTTATACCACAGCTGGTCAAAACCATTCGATTAAAAAATACAAAATTTTGACACCACATAAAGTACGATAACTGTTCTTGTAGAATGACCTTGGAACATAAATGTTCACCAAATATAATTTCACCAAAATTACGAGCTATTCTTGTAGCCAATGGTTTAACCTTTATGCAAAAAGTAGAATAAAAGTTGGCAGTAACAAAATGAAAATAAGAGAAGTGCAGATTGTTCTTCCAACCAAATATACATTCTGTGATAAATTTATTCTTGGGGCACAACTATAACGATTACATTTCATCGATTTTGCATGCCTTCATTTGGGTTGATTGACTTCACCATAAACACATCATGGTTAGCTGAATTATGATGCAGAGACAGACGTAGAGGGGGATTTCTTATGAAGTCGGAATAGCTTACTAAAAAATCCCAACTTCTTGGGTGGTGCATTTATTGATCGCTGAGGTGGAGGAAGGGAATTGCAAGTATCACATATTTGGTGGCTTTGTGGCAGAGAACGAGCAGTAATACTATTCCCAAGATCCGGGGCTTTGTTTAAGCTGCGGTATTGGTCTTCATCTGCGATGGGTGCAGAACAAAAGAAACGATTATATCTCATGGACTCAGTACTTCCAATCCCTGGCACGGGCCACGCTATATCCCTCTGCCTTGCTTCTTCTTCTGCGGTGTTCCAGTACCCTGCTGGTGGTGGTGCAGAAAGTGTATTGTGAATATTTTGTGGTGGGAGGCATGAGATATTACAGAGGTCTCTCATGGCCCCAATGCCTTTCACGTCGCACGCCTGAGTCGACTGTCTCTCCCTCATCGCCATCGCTCTCTGCACAGCGGCGCCCAGCCTCCCGCTGCTACTTCCGATATGCTGGCACTTCGCCTCCTCCACTGATCTGCAGTGTCACATGACACGCTCTTTCTTAACTGTTGAGAAGGATTCTTCTCCACATGATGGGTGTGCACCTTGTTGTCGTGAAGGCGCGCGTATCTTCCCATTGAAGGGAGCAGTTGCAATGGCGGTCTGTAAACAATGGAGAGGGGCTCAATATGACTGCAAAATGCAATACAATACAGTACAGTACAGTAGGGGTATGAATGAAGGGTGCACGTGAGGTTAATATAGGGAGGATTGGCAGGTAGATATACGTGTTTCTCACGTTACATTGACAATGATAGATTTGCGTAAACAGAGTCTTTTATGGAGGCGGAGGAATTGTCTCGACGGTCAGGTTAATAGATTTAAGTAAATAGGAGTTTTTTATAGAAGTAAAAGAATTAGATTTAAGTAAATAGGAGTTTTTTATAGAAGTAAAAGAATTAGATTTAAGTAAATAGGAGTTTTTTATAGAAGTAAAAGAATTGTCAAGACAGTCCAAAGTGGTTAGAATCAAGACAAAGACATTTCAAAAAATCTTTTTTTTTTTTTTGTAAGCTGAGGTGGTACTCTTTCTATTACTGGATAGAAAATAAAACAGAACATAGTATCAAAAACATATTAACTCGCCCTCATGGGGAAACCGAGTAATTAAGCCATCTAAAGTTTTTAATGGCCGACCAAAAATAAAAGGCCCAAAGTCTGATTATCCTAGCAAGATGGACTAGACAGTCCTGAGACCTTCTAATCCTACTGGTCTACATAAAATATATTTCCTTATCTATAGCATACAAAAAACTATAGTTAATAAGACTATGAGCTTTCCTATACATATCTTTTCTCAGACATCTTCAGTTGCAGGTTGCTGGTTTGCTCCTCCGTCTGCTCCCTGATGTTCTCCCTTCAGTAGCTGATGTAATTCATCCAGTTTCTCCTCTTGCCTCTCTAGAGCAATGTGAATGAAACTCAGTTCCCTACGCAAATCAGGGCCTCCCTGCGCAATCTCCACCATCTCAGTAGCAACTTGCTCTAATGCTTTTGCCAATAACCTTTTCATTACCCATTAAATGTGGAGAGATTGTTTGAACAGAGACATTCTGCCCCTGGTGTTGCCTGGGTCATGCAGCAAGAATTCCCAGTCCTCCATTTCTTCATCAGATTGGCCTTGAAGAGATTCCTCCTCCAAGTGTTGCATAATTCTTCTAACCTTTGGATTTGTATTCTGCTGATAGGCCCTCTCCGCCTGATGAATTTTCTGTTCCATCGACCTCCTCGTTTTTTTGGCTGGTCCCGCTTCCTGCTTGGTGTTCTCGCCTTTCTCGTCTTCCTTCCTGCTCTGCCCCTGACCTCTCTTACCGCCCGTATCCACCCTACTTCCCATTCCCCTATCTCTTCTTCTCATGCCGTATCGTCTTACTCGCTCCATCTGTGGTGCTGGCTGGTCCTCTTTCGACTGCTGGTTCCCACCTCCTGCTAGTCTGCCCTGTACGTTAGACTTCCTGTTTGCTTCGCGTCGGGGTTCCTCCTCCTCAGACTCGTCCGCAATCTCAAAAATCTCGGCCGGGAGCTCCTCTATCGCTATTGCCTTGCTTTTCCCGTCCCTGCTCTTATCAACTGCACTGTTCAACTCCTCTACCACCCTGGTTTTCATCCTGGTTTCCATGCTATCTCCAATTATGCCGCGGGGTATGCTCTGGTGCCGACTAAAAACTCTCCTGTCTCGCTGTCTCACTGCTGTGCTGACCTCTGCTCGCTGAATTGGGGAAAAACTAATCAACTGCCTTTCCTTGCCCGTTTGGGTATTTATCAACTTTCCGCCCTCGAAGTATGCCACTAAATCGGCGCTGCATTGCCGCCGTTTATTTTCCGGGATGATGCCTCTACTGGCCATCATACCATGATTAACATTTGCCGTCTGAGGATCTGACATGCCGCTCCACCATCCTCTCCGATCGCGCGCATTAATTATATCACAATGGGGGTGATCCTGAGAAGCTCTCCACGCACGCCGCCACTGTACTGCATTGTGCCCTGCCATCATATCAATCCTCTGTCCATACTGACCTACATTCATTAAACGAGATCTCCCAACCCGCTCACCTATCCAGCTCATTAATCCCGGTGTTCTCGCTCGTTGCCTGATCATGATCTTCATTTATAATCTTTACCAAGTCTGCCCAATCTCTGCTGTCACACACCGCTTTCCATTGGCTGTCTACAATGCTGCCTCGTCCTTTACAACCCCAGTTCGCCATGAAGTCGGCCGCGCGGTTCCCATTCCTCCTAACATGATTAACTAGTTTGTATTATATCCTTTTTAACATATCCGCTATCTCTTGGACAATTCTGACAGTTCTCCAACTGCTTGTAATTCGTTCCCAATCTCTTCCATTATTAAGCTTCTTCAACATTTCAATCGCGATCTGGGAGTCACCAACTATTTCCAAGTTTGTATAACCATTTCGGATTGCAATTCGCAACCCCTGGTGGATCGCCCAAAATTCAGCCTCATTATTCGTCATTTCTCCGCCCCAATCAGCGTAAATCCACCTTACCTGCTTCTGACTGTCGCAGAATATGCCACCGAAACCAGCATTGCCAGGATTCCCTTTCGATGCTCCATCAAAGTTTAATTTGATGAAGTTATCTCTGGGATAACTAAATTTATCTGAATTTTGGATTCGCACATTATGTCTGATGTCCTGCTTATGATACACCATCTCATATTTTAAGTTTAAACTGTTCAGGATCAACTCCTCAGTTTGATTAGCCTTCCAGTCCTCCACGTCCCATTTCTCTACCAAGATTGTTTCCCTCATTAGATTGACCGCTCGTCTCCATATCATTTCCGAATCCTTTATTTTGTTCTGGAACAATCGGCGGTTCCTTTCTTTCCATATCATCCATAGCACGAAGCCTGCAATAAGATTCCAAGCTCTGCTGACAACTTTACATTGGAATTTCTCTTTATTCCATTGGAAAATTATTGCGTTAAAGTCTCTGGGACCTATCTCAGATTTGCCAAATATCCTTCTTGTATCCATCCAAAGTTTCTTAGCGAACGAGCAATTAATTAGGAGGTGATTTCGGGTCTCCTCTTCGATATTACAGAGGCAGCATCTTGAGGGACCACTGAAGCCTTTTTTTTGAATTCTGTCCCAAGTTAGAATCTTGTTCTTAGTTGCAAGCCATATGAATAGGGACACTTTCGGCCACCAGTTGCTTCCCCAAATAATCTTCCATTCGAGATTCTCCTCATTTATAGCCTGTGTGTCCGCTAAGTAGTATGCCTCTTTGATGGTGAAAGATCCTTTCATGGAGTTCCCCCATCTAAGAATGTCCCTTCCTGTACGAGCTCTAATTTTCCTGGAATCCACCTCTTTCATATAAGCTTCTTGTTGTTCTTGATTTAGCTCCCCGTCCCATTCAACTGGTTCTATCCATTTTCTCCAGATTCCGTCCAATTCATTATCTTTCCAATAGTCTTTGACACATTTTCGATTTCCCTCTACTCTTTCCTGAAGCTGTTGGACCGTCTGAATTTTGTTCATTTTTTCCTTCTGCTGCCATTTGTCATCCCAGAAGTTGGCTTCCTCTCCGCCTCGAATCTCCCAAAATGTATGATTTTCAACTATATCTCTGTTTTGACGAGTTAGATCCCAGTTTGCTGAACCCTTGGGGGTTTCTCTCTGTCTTAAAATGTCAACTATTGTGTCAGGCATATTGTATTTGAGTCTCCAAATGGCTTTCCACAGGTTATTACCCTCTCTTAACCATCGCCACCAGAGCTTCGCTCCTAAAACTTTGTTGAGTTTTTCCGAGTTGCGTAAACCCAATCCTCCTTTTTCCTTCCGCTCTGTTAGGTGATTCCAAGAAACTAGGGCCCATTTTTTCTGTTGATTCGCCCCTCCCCAGATAAACTTTCTTATGATCTCTCTAATCTTTGAACAGATTCCTAAAGGGGTCGCCATTATCGACAGAGGATATATGGGAATAGCTTGGAGGACTGATTTCGCCAATACTACCCTTCCTGCCATGTTTAAAGTTCTAAAAGCCCAATTCGCCACTCTGTTTCTCAATTTGTCCAAGACTCCTTGCCAATTTTTCAATTTTTTGGATGTGAAGTCCAATAAATTCCCTAGGTATTTCGTAGGCAGCTCTCCTCTCTTAAAGCCCATCAGTATTATAAGATGAGTTTTAACCTGTTCCATGGTATTAAATATAAAAACACAGGATTTGTCTCTATTAATTTCCAGTCCAGAAGCTTTAGAAAATAGGTCCAAAATCCTCTTTAGCTGTCTCACTTCTTTAACAGTTGGTTCCTTCCACGATTTCTTTTAATATCCACCTCTAGTCTGATAGGCCAATGGTCAGATCCAAGAGATGGCATGATCTTCGCTTCAACGAAAACGTCCTTGTTCATAATAGCTTCTGATACTAGGAAGCGATCAAGTCTCGATGCTATCTGATTCTTGCCTCCCCTCCTATTGTTCCAGGTGCAGATCCCATTGATAGTTTGAATGTCTACTAGTCTTAAATCATCTATCATATCATTAAACATATCCATGAATTGATCTGACTTTCTTATCCCTCCTTTTTTCTCCTCTAGGGATCGGATTAAGTTAAAATCGCCTCCTATAACCCATGCAGCCTCTGGATAAATTCTACGAATTACTTTCATGTTTTTTATAAAGCTTTCTTTTTCTCCTGGGGAATGTGGGCCGTAAACCCCTGAGATGACTACCTTTTCTTTCGTTCCTACTATTCTACCAATGCCTGTAAGGATTCTAGTCATACTGGTCCAGCCTTCTAGGATGATGTCGTTTGGGTTCCACAAAATTGCAATTCCTCCCGCAGATCCAATAGCATCTTGCCCCATAACTTCGTATTGAAGCTTATTTTTGTCGATTATTCCTTCCAACTGCTGCACTGTAATTTTCGTTTCCTGAAGAATCATAATACTTGGCTTATCCTTTTTCAATTTCTCTTTCATATACCTCTGTTTTCCTTTACTATTCAAACCCCTAATATTCCAGCTGATGATAATCATTTAAAACTTTTGATAGGAGGGGAAGAATACCTCTGACAGAGGTATCACTTTACCTGAGTTTATCAGCGTTTCTCCCACAGTCTGAATGGCTTCACTCAACGTTTTCCGACCTCTTTTCCTGTTGTTTTTGCCAGAGCCGTCCATTCCCATCTGACCATTCTCCTGTTCATTTCCTCTGGTTATCTGTTTATCCATGTTCTCCCCTTTTTTTTCCTTGTACTTCTGAAATGCTTCTTTGTACAGTTGTTTTTGCTTCTCTGGTATGAATCTGCTATCCAAGTTTTTCCATTCCTGAATTAACTGTTTCATGATTTTTTCCTCCTCCACCTCATTTTCCATCTGGCTTTCCACTTCCATCTGGGATTGGATAGTCACTATTTCTGACTTTCCCACAGCCCGTTCTTCAGCTGTTTTCCCCGTATTTGTTTCTTTTCCCTTAGTTTCTTTAACTATTTCCATTGGCGTATTTCCAAGATCTTCATCATCCTCCAGGTTTACTTCATAATCCTCGTTTTCGTCTTGGAGGATTTGAAACTTGTTTTGACTCGCTGTATTAAGGGGCTTTTCTTGTGTCTGAGTTTCAGAGCCCTCTTTGCCTTGTTTCTTCCTTCTTGTAACCTGTTGAAAGCCCCTATCTGCCTCTTCCATTTTTTCTGAATCTCTTTGATGTTCCTCTTGATTTCTATTTAACCCCTCCTCCTTATTCAGAGGACATTGTCTATATAGATGGCCGTACTCATGGCACTTTCGGCACCTGAACGGAATATGTTCATAGTCTATTGGCTGTTGCTAGATTTCATCATGATATTCCAGCTCAATATATTCCGGAAGGGGTTCTGCTATATTCATGTAAACACAGAGCCTTGCATATGAAGTATATTTGCCTCGTTTTGTTGCTTCTGCTATTTTGACAAAGCCCCCGATTGTTTTCCCAATCCCCTCTAGTATTTCAGGATCCCAAAATTCCACTGGTAATCCAAACAATCTAACCCAGATTGGGGCGGCTAGCATTTTTTCTTTTTCAGGGTTATATCGTTCTTCCCAGTATTTCATAAACAGGCCCGCATTGTTCATAAAATACGGTCCTTCTTCGAAAACCCTATCCTTGTCCTCTAGATTCGCGAAGATGGCTGTAAAAAACCCTTTTGCTCCCAGTTTCAGATCTATATGACCTTTTGGTCTCCACCTTTGATAAATCCACCTGTATAATTCTTTCTCAGTTGGCCAATACCCTACGAACTTGCATATCAGTGCATGGTCCTTCATGTAGCAGTTATATTCCTCAAGTTTGTTGCAGGGAATGACATATCTAGGTTGTTTTTGTGCCCTTGGAAGGCATTTCCCACCCATCCTCTTTTGCCATAGGTTACCCATCACTGGTGCGTAGTTTTCCTTCTGATTACGCTGCATTCCGCTTGCACTGGTTTCACCTGCTACAACATTTTTATAGGAGGGGATCTCTCCCCTCCCCTGCCGATTTTCCATTTCCTACTCAGCTCTATCCCTTTTAATGTTTAACCTCGTTTCTCTGCTGAAAACTTATCACTTAATTCGTATATGCTTCAAGATTACCTTGCTCAATCCGCCTGCTGTGCCTCTCTTCGCCTTCCACCCCGCGATTTCCGCCTGCAACTCCAGGGTGTGCGCCGTCTGCTAACCCTAGCCCACAAGCGCGCCTGTCTCACCGAAACCTCAACAATGTCAAAGACATTTCAAAAAATCTTAGAGAGATAGTATTTTAATAATGTTTTCGATGGTGGAAATAAATTCTACACCATCAAAATTTTTTAAAACATCTAAAATTATGAAATCTAACAGCTTTTACTTAAATTTACAAAAATTCCTGTCATATATTTTTTAAAATAAAAAGAAAATTTGTGTAATTTTGAAAAAAAAAATATAATAATTAAAATACTGCGTGTAAATACTGCGCATGGCCCTGCTATCTTGAACTGCGTGTTTTGCATTTTATAATTTGTAAATGTGGTCCTGTGCATGTTCCCGAATCCCATGTATGTACTTCATTATATTTGAAACTCACATCTTCCAGCACGTTCATGATTTCAACAAACATGATGCACTTCACAAATGCATCACTCGATGAGTTTGATTAAAAAGATTCCATTGGTTTGGGCGTACTGCTTTTGTCCGGTATTTTTATTTTTCTTCTAAATTTAGTAGTTGAAAACATATTTTAACTATTAATATCGAGTATTCACAATTTAGCTAAAAATTTATAGATGGCTACAAAACCCAAAAAACTTAAATATATAAAAACACTTGGTTTGCAAATTCAAAAAGTTGATCTTAATCTGAGTAATAAAAATTAAGGTTTATTATAGAAGTTGAAATTGATTTTGTGAAAACGGAGATAAATAATAAATTTGTAAATATTTTTGAAAAGTAAATTTTTTTTAGTAGTGAGATTGTTTTTTTGTCTGGAAAATCATGCAAATTCTAGTCATATTTTCAGAGAATTTGGTTTGGATTTTTATAAATCCAAGTTATAGTTTTTAAATTTTAAAATTTTAGATGTCTTAGAGGTTTTTGATGGTGTTGAATCTATTTCTACCATTAAAAACATAATTTAAATGCCGCCTCTACAAGATATTTTGAAATTTTTGACCCTGATTCGACCACTTTTGGCGGTCCGGGCAATTCCTCCGCCTCCCTAGACGACTCCATTTTTTCAAAGAACTTTGTTATTTTTTTCTAAAAAACTATAGTAACATGAGTACCTTTCTTAGACATTGGAATTTGGGAGCTGGTAAGTCGGTTGCTTCAATTAGTAGTTTGGAGCTTTTAGGGAGCTGTAAATATGGGGAAGCTTCTAGCCGGGTACTTGTTCGTGTATCATATCTGAATTGCGCTCGTACGGGAAACTCATGAAACATAGAAAAAATCAAATTATTGAAACGTTTAAATTTTTACTTGTGGAAATAGATTCAGCAACATCAAAAATTTCCAAGTCATCCAAAATACATGCTAAATCGTAATTGTAATCAAAATTTTTGCAAAATTTTAATCAAAATCTGACTAAAATTTCTACATTTCCCAAACAAAAATTGTGATCTCATTACACTCCTCTCAGCGAATGGTGAAAAAATACGAGCCAAAAATATCTGCACATCAATCTGGACAGAAAACGGCAAATCAGGATGATTCTGACATGACGCAATGTCGTTTATATCAGTGTGTTCAAAGTCACGTCGCAACCAGCTGGAGTGCCTTGTTTGTGAGACGTACGAGCAGCTCCATCAAAATCAATCAACGTCATTCATTGTCTCTGGTTTTCGATAGGTTCGGTGAGAATTCACCGCCTCCGCAACAAAGGAAGAGGACAACGCAGCAGGGATTTGCCAGAGATCTTTAACGTTCTATCTCTTTCAGGTTTCAACTAGAGAGACAAATGATGTTTTACGGTGAGAAGCGGACAAACGCAGCAGAGAAATGGAGGGATGTTTAACGCTCCATCACTTTCAGGTTTCTACTCGTGAAAGACCGATAGAGACAACAGGAAATAAATGATGCTCGAGGCAGAAAGGAATCTTCTATCTTATCAGGAAATTTGATAAAAATTTCAGGAGTCATCATTAAAAAATTGGCCCTTCTTATAATTTAATACATCAAAGCCCTATCAGCTTGGGAACTGAGAATGTTGATACACAGGTCTCTGGAATTGTGGACATTGCTCATGAGTTTCTATGATCCCGGGAAACCAAACAAAAGGCATTGACGTCGACTGTGTTTTTGTTTCCACCATCTCCCACAGAAACAAAAAGGCAGTAAGTGTCTAGTGTTTAAAAATCGGTAGATTGAGAATCGAACCAATTTCTGAATAAAACTGGCACCAGTTTTTTCTTGAAATTTACTTCGATTTTGAGGAGTAGAGATTCGGTTGAGATTAAAAAAATTAAATAGTGGAAAAACCTTTGTTTTATAATTTATATTTGTATTAATATATTTAAGTTGATTTGATTTAAATTAGCATTAACATATTTAACTCGATATTTTTAATAAGTAAAATCTTTATATTCATTTAAATGATTACGAGTTTGTAAGTAAAATTTGCTTTTGTGACAACTGCTGATAACATATTCAGTTTTGATTTCAAATTTTTTTTTTGACATTCTTTGTATTTAAAATATTTTCTGTTTATTTATACGATTAAGAATTTGTATAGTTTTACATTCAAGGAAATAAAGTAGTAATTAAGATTTTTAAAAATGGGATATAAGAATGTAACATTAATAATTTAAATGGGATATTAAAAACTTAAAGATATCCCATAAGAATGTAATATCAATAATTTAAATTTGGGAGTGAGATTATATTTTATTATGGTTAATGTTGGGTTTTTTTAATAATAATAATGATATGATATTATATTTTATTATGTTTAATATTTTTATATTTTGTTAATAATATTGATGTGTAAATTTATATTAAATATTTATTAACTAATTGTTATTTTTATTTTCTAAAATTAAATTAAATTTATCTATCTATATAAATTTGTTAAAAGAATTTAAGAAATATATTTCCACATTTTTACGTTTATATATGATAACATGAAAAAGTATATAACTTATACACCATAATATTTCTCATGAAAAATAATTATTTAATTTACTTTTACTATAATGATATGGTAAATTATGGGTTACGTGGGAAGTTTAGTAGGAAATTTAAATGTTTAAAGTTATTTTAATTTTATTTAAAAATTAGTTTTGACAAACAATTAAATTTATTGGGAAAATACACTAAATGAAAAAGTTTTTACTCACTAGAGAGTAGGGTGAGAACACACTTGAGGCAACTAAGAACTCAGAGAAAAAAGATTAGCCCCTCAAGACGTTGTTAAGGAAAGACATGGTAGGAACACTACCAGTTAAGGTGTTCCTGAGTTGGTTGGGACCAATAGAACCCCTAAGTTAGACTTGTTGAGTCTTTGAGTTCTTAGGTTGGACTTGTGCAGTTTTGATGCCTTAAGGACCTTGTTAGGTCACTGTTAAACAACTATTATGGAAGAGGAAAATTGTCTCAAGTTGATGTTTGTCATTCTCATTGGTTGGGAGGAGTCTTCTAGACCTAAACATATAAGTATTCTATGTTGTTAACTCTTCTCTCAAAACTGAAAAGGTGGTTGTAAATGATAGTAGTGTATGGTATCTTTGTCTAAATTTTGTGCTAATTTATACGAGGCAATTTGTTGCTATCAAAATTTGAAATTTTATCTTTAATTACAATGGTCCTATTGTTTATATAACTGGCTAGTTGCTATGGCATGACTTGTTTGAAGGAAAATTGTGCTAATCTATGTATACTAAATCAAACTAGTTTAGTTCCTAAGCCTAGTGGGTTACGCCAATAGTTAAGAACAAGTTCTTAGTTCGTCATTATAAATCCTAAAATTGTGACAGGCCGATCCAAGCAGCTCTAACCTTCAAGTAAATGAATAGAAATGAAAACTAATGAATAATTAAATTAAAGTGAAAGTTATGTAAACAACAAGGAACATATAAATGTATATAATGGAACAATTCAAGAAAATTAAACTAGAATCTACATTAATACCAAAGAATATACATATCTAACATATCTAACTCATAACTATTTCTAACCATCGAAATGTGAGGAATCTACATTAATGACAAAAAATATACATATCTAACATATCTAACCCATAACTATTTCTAACCACCTAAATGTGAGCTTCCTCAACGTCGCTTCCCATATTGTAAATTTGTGTGATTGGCTTGCTTAATTAAAAAAAAAAAAAAAACATAACAAAACATATAAATATTGAACAAAAACAAAACATATAAATATTGAACGAATTTATGATACTTTACCATCTATGATTTAGGAGTTCATGATTCACTATACTGAACTATAAATGTTCTCTCTTGAGAAGTTGTGTTTATGTGAAAATGAAGTAATGTTTCAGATTGTGCAAATTAAAGAGTAAATAGTAAAAATGGAATTACTATAAAGTAAGGCAAATTGACAACTACATTAAAATAGCTATTTGGTTAGAATATGGCTCACGAGCCAAACTGACACAACAAGAAACCTGAGAAAAGTCCCTACATTGTCAGATATCTATGAAACGTTCGTTTCATGTATTAGCAACGGTTACTATTGAAAAAAAACGAATATTCTGGACTTAGGCGACCACAGATTGAGCATTAAAACAAATAATAGAATTAATCAAAGAAACACATTATATTAAGAAGACTAGTATAATCCTGAATTATATATATACATGCATAGATTATGGATTAATGTCTCACTGTAAGGAGGAGTTTGTTATCGGGAAATCTAGTGTCTATGCAGAGCTGCTAGTCCCACTAAAGCTGGTAGCTACCTTAGAAACAAACAAACTAAAACCACTTTCGTTTTCCTTTATGAGAAGTAGATAAGAGGGGAAAGAAGGAGGCCAACCTCTGTCTTGCGCTTGGCTCCTTGCTTGATTCCTCTCCCTTTTGATAGATCTTTGCCACTCGCTTCCTCGTCTACCCAACTTCAAAGAGCACCTATAGAATCAAAGCATCATAACACTATCCAAGAACATAGATCTACCATCATAAACAATATAGGACGAGATATATATTGACCACACAAATGCATATATCATCAATCATACAAGGATGTGGAGGAAAACTTGAATAACTTTATTAATAATCAAGAATAGCAAAGAGGATTACAACCAATTGTTCTGACCCATCGTCATCCTCTCAGCAAGAAAGCCCTTCTTCACCTCATGAAAGGTTAGATCACCCAACACTATGATGTTACACCAAGAAACCAGCAACACTTCCTTACAAGATATAAAATTCCAGCCTCCCACCTCCTGGATCTCTGGGATGAGAGATCTATATATAGATATTTGTAGAGGTGTGAGTCAGCTCTGGGTTTTTGATTAGTATCTTCTCTCTGATAGTTCTTGATTCCACTTGGAGATCTCATTGATCTCTTACTCATCCTTGGGCGATTTTGAGAGGCAAGTGTCACAGGAGAAGTTTCTAGAAGATTCCATGATCATCCACCTCGCAAACTGTCTCCGCCACTTGTCTATTCTCGTCCATCGCACCCCATAGAAGGGCTTTTCAGTATGCATCACACCTCCTGTGTGCATTAGGTGGGATGCATCGCACTTTGACCATGGAGCAGGTGAGATGGTCTAGTTTTGACCAGTTATGAGTAGTTTTTCATGGAGAACTTCTGGGAGATGATGTAATCAGCTGACCTTGTTCTTTTAGGGGTTGGAACAACACTTTTAGGGACTTAGGAGCCCTCAGTTTATGGACATAATTGATTGGGGTTGCAATGCCCAAAAATGTCTATAACAGTTGCTCCCTAAAGCATGAGATCGTTAATCTTTTGATGTCGGGTGAAATGCTTTATCATGAGGATCCGAAGTTTTTTCGAGCTGAAAGGTGACCTGTAATAAGATACAATACAATACATTATCTTCATAATATTTTCATGATTTAGCTGAGGCAGGCATTCCCATGCTTAGCTTTATAAATTCATTTTCATGTACATAAGACAGACAATCGTCTGTGTGCAGACTGATTATTCTGGTAGAGCCATCATCCCTTAGATTGGATAATTATCTGTGCAGCAATGATGTACATTTGATGTCTTTATTTTCCTGAACATATATCACAGCCCGGATGGATGAAACTAGATCCGGGGTCTTCAATCTCGTTCGATCTTCACTCAAAGTACAAGTCAATCCATGTGAGAGATGTTCTGGAGTCGAACATGGAAAGACATCCCCTGATTACCAGCCAATGATGTAAGTTGTTAACAGGAGCGAGAGGATTCACCGATAATGATGATGACCCTCAAAAGTACTACAGTACAATTCATGTGGTGTGAATAAGGGACTTGGCGTCGAACACCACACAAAATCTTTCGGTCGAAGGCCATTGATGTAAACTTGTCGCCGGAAGTGAGAAACTTGCCATTGAGGCATGCAAGCTTCAAAGTACTGAAAGGGTTGTTCCTAGATCGACTTCTTGGATAATGAGCTGATGTCGACAAGAAGCGAACCATCATAGGAGGGCCTTAGTGAATCCCACATCTATGACACGGAACAGAGCAAATGATTTTAATGGAGGTGAAAATGATATGATGATATAAGGTTCAGGGTGGCGGTCATGAAAGAATGGAGTGTGAATGTATTGCAGTGGATGAGACACAGGTGAATTCTCTGAGCGACTTCTCTTGAACATATTGGCGACACTGACATGATGGGTTGGTAGCGTTAACCCCAAATGTGCATGGTATGATGGACCAATGGTGATATGACCAGTGAATGGAACAACCCAACCCGACTCGGACGCGGAGTGAAAGTGAATGATCGGCCAAAACAGAGTGGAGGTGATGATGAGAACACGACCAAGGCTTCAAAGGCTGATGATAATACATTCACGATGGTTATTTACCGGAAATTGGTTCATTTTTTAATGAGCTTAAACTTTGGGGGAACATTTGCTCATTGCTTATTTTTATTTTTTAACGAGCTTGAATTCCGCGTTAAAACTGCTCGATCTAGTCGTATAATAAGGGTGTCTCATTTAAAATGGCATTTTTTCAAAGCTTTGGCCCGCATCCTTTCTTTATGCAAGTTAGGAAACGACCAATCCTACGAGTTTAAAGGGTTAGAAGACCTACAAATTTTAAAAAATAAATGGTCGCTCTTCGCTTGCATGCCAAAAGGTTTGCATGCCCCCAGGTGTAGTGAAAAATTTCCAGGTTACCAAATATTGTTCTATCCATACTTCAGGCAAAAAACTTCCTCAACGATGTCTACTGAAATAAACAAAGGTGAATGACGCAATTGGCTCCACTAACATAACTTTGACGAAGGAATCTTATTCCAATTTAATCTCATAAACTAGTCATATATCCTTCGTGGAAACCTACTCTATACTCAAGGTTTTCCTGTCGAAACAGGCCAGGGTGCATGCCCCCTGGGTTTCAGTCATGTCCTTCGAATCAATCGCGCTCATCAGGTGGACGGACTGGGGATTGATGAGACATTCCTTGCGTGAAAAGACCATTCAGGGATGGTATTTGACTATTTGCTATGTGTGAACCGGGGAATGAAAGCTGGCCTATGAGCTTGACCACTCTTCCTTCATGCGGAAAACACATTACTCTAAAGAGTGAGGAGACAATGGCTCCCATGCAATAAATATAGTCGCGTCCAAGGAGTAGATTATAATCCAGGGGTCCTTGGACTACCATTACATTCATGTGAACGGTTTTCCTTCTCAATGTTATTGGCACATTGGGAAGGATCCCTAACAGTTGACTGGTTCCTTTGTCAAAGCCTGTTAGATTTCTCATTTCAGGCAAAAGCGATGGCGAACCAAGCGCTTTCCAAGTAGTTGAGGAAAGGATACCCATAGAAGCCCCTTCATCTATGATGGTACGGGCCATGATCATTCTATATATTTGAGCAATGATTCGAAATGGTACACTAGCCGGTAAACGGGGTCTGCCTAGCAGATTCTGATCGAAGAAAACAACTAGGTTGCTTGGAGGTGGGACTGAATAGATGGCCGGATATGACTCTGACGAACTTCCTTCCTGTGGTAAAGGAACGGGTAGACTACCTCCATGTTTGTCGGAGTGTGTGCTTATGAAGAGAATTTGAATGGTGTCGTTCTTGTTCTCTCCGGTGACTGTATCATCCGAAGATGGACCTTCTTAAGGCAAGACCGGGTCAACTTCCACCTCGACCTTTTGACTTTCGTCTGGTGTGGATTCAGATGGTTTATCTTCAATGATAGACGCTTCGGCCGACCACAATGGCGTGTCAGCCGGATTTTCAACTAGTGACAGACTTGGCAAGAGCTTCTTATATCCAGGAGGAAGCCGTAATGGTGAAACTGGACGATCGTCCAAAACTCTTTTAGCTTCATCTAAGAAAGGACAACGGTGGACGACGTGATCGCCTTTACACAGTTTACAAGGAAATTTACATTTTCCTTTTTGTCCAGGGGCTTCACTTTCACTAGTTGACGGTGTATTCTCAACATGATCATCAGAGGTTGATGACACCGGATTGTGAAAACGAGGAGACTAGTCCCTTAGGATCCGAGGGATGCAAGGAAAATCTCGATGATAGTGATCTCCTTTGCAAATGACACATTGCGATTTAGGCCTGGACGGTATAGTGTGTGGATTTTCGCTAGATGATTCCTGGTTGCTCCTTTTCACCTTTGGCTCCTTCTTCTTCTCTTTCTTCTTCTTATCCTTCTTCTTCTTCTTCTCAGTTACTTGATTTTTGGCTTTATCAGATTCATTAAGCGAAGAGGAAGGAGGAGAGGGAGAATTGGACGAAGTAGAAGGTTTGGGGGTAACTCTGGTATCATTTAGTTGTTGACTTGATTGTTCAGGAATCACAGTGTTCTGAACGACAGAGGTCGAGAAGAGCCATACAGGCAAGCCGATTGTGGCCATATGGGGTTCACCAACATCTCCCCAAGAGCAGAAAGGACTAGGATTTCCTCCAAGGGGGAATCCTTGGTTGGTGGACTCCATTTTTCTCAACCTAAGACAACGTAGGAAATGTAATGTTTATTTCGATTAAAATAAATTTTAGACGCTTTGACACAACTTGTTTTTTCAATTTTTAAGATTCGAGAAAAAACAAAAGATGACTCTAGTCGCCTTTGATTTTTAATGAGCTTGAAGTGACAAGTTCTCAGATGGACCTTTTCCTTTAAGGAGTCTGAAAAGGAACGAAAGAGACTACTCTGGAAATCTAGACAGAGGGATTACCAAACCAATCGCAAAACTGCAGAATACTTTTTACGGTACGGCAGTCAATCTTCCTGAATGCTGTGTTTAGTGCATTGCGATCGATAGGGCGGCAGACACGGCTTCCTATGGATAAAGGATAAAGCCTATTGTGGTCTCCCAATATATACTCGACAGTACGTGGGAGCACAAGTCCATACTAGCACTTATTGTCTCAAAGTGGAGGAATCACCCAACTAGCAAAGAAAACAACAGTTACCAGGCTTTACGACGCCAGAATACATCTCTAGACTAGACTTCTAAATGTTGTGCGTTAGGTTCCAAAGCATTTTTAGATTCATTAATTTATTTTACAGTTGATCTTGCTTAAGAAAT
This sequence comes from Pinus tabuliformis, assembly GCA_031772625.1. NCBI lineage: Eukaryota > Viridiplantae > Streptophyta > Pinopsida > Pinales > Pinaceae > Pinus > Pinus tabuliformis. Next base: position 238,324,920 of record CM062805.1, read on the forward strand.
TTTCCTTTCAGGGTCACCGCGTGATGTAGATATACAATTCCTAAAATGCAATCTAAGATGATAAACAATAGTTTAATCTTCTTTTTGCAATGAAAATCCTAGCTACTAAGGAAAGAGAGACGATATTCTTTCAACATAGAGCAGAGAGCACACACTATATGCACTGTCCTAAATCAAAACAAAAAATAGTCTAAATGCAAATGCACATGCATGTATTTGTTTTCAGCCTTCTCAATGTGTGAATGATAAAAAGAAAGCTAAGCGCAAGTCTGAATTATTTTCAAAGCGACTTTACTAACAAGTTTCTTTTCAAGACAAAATGAAGACAATGACGACACTTTGTTATTTGGAATTGAAAACTTGCTTTCGACACTTGAAAAACTATTAATTCAAATCAAATACAAGAGTAACAGTGTAATCGACTATCAAGAACAATCGAATTCTCTTCTATGACTGAAAACGACACTTGCGACACTTCCAGATCAAGAAACGACAGTTCAATTACGCTACTTCTTTGTAAAAGAGAACTGAAAATGGATCACAATACATAAAAACACTTACAGTTCTTTGCACAATGGAGGCGGAATAATGGCAAGGAAGGGGGTTTCCAATAGAGGTATACTGACTACAGACAACAAAACTCTTGAATAGAGCTGAAAAGAGTGAAAAAACCAAAGTATGAAGGCAAGATTATCCCTTTCTGATCAGCGCACCTGTTACACATGGATTACAGTATTTACAATATTTGATGACAAAGGAACCAGTCGACCGTTAGGGATCCTTCCCAATGTGCGATAACATTGAGAAGGAAAACCGTTCACATTAACGTAATGGTAGTCCAAGGACCCCTGGATTATAATCTACTTTGGACGTGACTATATTTATTGCATGGGAGCCATTGTCTCCTCACTCTTTAGAGTAATGTGTTTTCCGCGTGAAGGAAAAGTGGTCAAGCTCGTAGACCAGCTTTCATTCCCCGGTTCACACAGCAAATAGTCAAATACCATCCTTGAATGGTCTTTTCACACAAGGAATGTCTCATCAATCCCCAGTCCGTCCACCTGATGAGCGCGAGTGATTCGGAGGACATGACTGAAACCCAGGGGGCATGCACCCTGGCCTGTTTCGACAGGAAAACCTTGGGTATAGAGTAGGTTTCCGCGAAGGATATATGACTAGTTTATGAGATTAAACTGGAATAAGATTCCTTCGTCAAAGTTATGTGAGTGGAGCCAGTTGCGCCATTCACCTTTGTTTATTTCGGTAGACATCGTTGAGGATGTGTTTTTCCTGAAGTATGGATATAACAATCTTTAGTAACCTGGAAATTTTTCGCTATACCTGGGGGCATGCAAACCTTTTGGCATGCAAGCGAAGAGCGACCATTTATTTTTAAAATGTTTAGGTCCTCTAACCCTTCAAACTCGTAGGATTGGTCGTTTCCTAACTTGCATAAAGAAAGGATAGAAAATCAAAAACTGAAGGATGATTAAGGTTGCTGGAATAATGTTCGTGGTAATCCAGAAGACGGGAATGATGGTGGTGATTTTCCCATGGTGTCTCTCCTATCATTATTGATTGAATGATTCCTTCGTCTGTAGAATGTACATGCGACTAAGGATCTGAAGAGGTGCCATATTCCTTAGACCTATCTATTCAAACACTCGATGAGCGTTGATTTGGGTTTGCCCCCCAGGCCAAGAAAATTGATTGCTACAATATTTCTAAAATGGCGATGATCCATGCTGACAAAATCTTTAGGAATCTTCCGAATCCATTAGATATAGAAGATTTCATATTGCAGGTTTCCACTGTGGCCACTTTCGCCAGGTTACTCGGAGGCGGTAGGGCAAAAGTACCCATTAAGGTAGGTTCTTTTAGGAGGCCTACTCCAATATTTTGAAGCGAATGATTGCTTCCATGGATCATTGGAATGCTTCCCGTAACTTGTGAACTGTTGGGGAGAAATGTTTGTTGGTCAACGATTGTAATTCCTCCTTGGAAGGGAAATGCAATCTTCCTGAAGTAGGTCGACATGACTGCGGCCATGGCATATATCCAGGGCCTTCCCAGTAGGATGTTGTAATCGAGGTTTTCGTCGATTACTTCAACATCAATTTCTACTGTTTTTCCCCCCAGTTCAACTTGCAAGTTACTTAAAATCCCGTATGGAGTGTATGATCGTCCATCAAATGCTTTTAACATCGTTGACGATCACGACAAGGGTGGTGAGCCTAAATTTTTCCAGCAACTCATCGACATAATACATGTAGATGCCTCCTCATCAATAATTGTTCGATGAACAGTTTTGTTGAGGGATTTCACTTGAATAAAGAAAGCTAGTTGAGATGGTAATTGAGGGTCATATCCTTTGTGATTAAAGGATACAAGATTGGAATCCATTGGCTCAATCCCACCTATTACTGATAATAGAGCCTGCTTTTGTGAGGGGCAATTTTGCTGTACCTCAAGTGTCGACATAGCAGACGGCGATTGGGCCAAGTCCCCTACTATATTATAATTCTGTGCTGCTCTGACACGAGGATTAAATGTCGACTTGTGTACTACTCCCTTTGGTGGTTTTATTGTCAGATCTGGAATGATGGGCGGCGCAACTTCTGTCGAAGTTGTTCTCGAACTACTAGGTTGATCTTTATCCTTGTTGTTCGACAGCTGTGGATTGCTGTAATCTTTATTCCTTGTCGTTATCAAAGCATCATTTTTCTGTTTCGAAACCGACAACATCAGCACTTGGGACGGGGAAGCATTGTCACTAGCAACCGTATTTGTTCTTGGATTCGGAAATGGATTAGTTAATACTGCCGAGGTTTTTGTATTCTTGAAGAATTTTCTAAGCTCAACTTTATATTGACAATCTGATGTCCAATGATCCTCATCGCATATAAAGCATAGATGATTTGGTTTCCTATTTTCATAAGGGTTTACAGAAGGATTTTTAGGAGACGACTCCTCCTATTTCTTCTTCTTCCCTTTCTTTTTCTTCTTGCCCCCTGGTTGCTTCAGTTGTTTTCCCTTGTCGGTCGACACGACATTTACCTCCGAGGCGAGAAGTTCTTCATTCGCATTTTGATCAGAAATCTTACGGGCTTTCTTAGATGTAGCCTTTGTCGATTTCGTGCTTGTCGTACCTATCACGCCATCACCAGCATGAGAGTCTTTGTTTGATTTAGGAGGAGGAGGAACGGAGAATTCTGGTTTAGGAGCATCAGGGATTTTATCGTAGAGCGTGCCAGACTAAGTATATATCAAGTCTAGATATTGTGCACGAGCAATGACTTTCTCTTCAGTGACGACTCCTCCTTTTGCCACATCTTCCGTAATATAAGGTAATAAAGACTTAATAAACCATTCAGCTAGAAGTTGATCAAGAACATACGTTTTTACCATTATACGGCGACGTCGCCACTCATGAATATGATCAGATATGTGAGTGGTCGTCGTTTGTTTGAAATTGGTAAGAAGTTCTGTTCCCATTTTGTACCTTATGGGTAATTGAAAATGGGTTAAAAAGGTTGTGGCTAGGGTACTAAAGTTATCAAACGAAGCTCTAGGTAATTTGATATACCATTTTGCTGCCGGACCAGTTAACGTTCTCTGAAAAAGGCAAAGCCTAATCGAATCATCGTTTAGGGTGTTTGATGAAAACCACAGATGAAATGTCATCACATGATTCGACGGATCTTCACCCAGATTCCCATTAAATTTAGGAATATCTGACGGAAGTTTATGCGGAATCGCTGGCCACCAAGGGGCGTAAGCAATTGGATCGTTCGTTAGCCGATTTAGATCTAGTAACTCTAAAGTCGCCACAAAGGGTAACTGTTGATTCAGGTTTGGTGAAGCATACCCAGGATAAGATGGAATCACCTGGGCAGTTGGTCTTTGCATACCAGCATAATGCATTTGATGCTGGTAAATTTGATAAGGTTGATGGGCATAACCATTGTAGAATGGTTGATTTTGACCGTTTTGAATATACGACTGCCCATTATTTGCAAAGATTTGTTGCTCAGATCCTTGGTAAACTTGTTGGAATTGCGGTTGTTGATATTGCACCAGCCATGGTTGTGAAGCCATGCGGTGTTGTCCAATACTGGCTATTTGACCAAGATGAGGTGTAAATTGTACCCGTTTAGGCCTGTGTCATTCCACTAGTTGGAAATTGTGGTTGAGTCCAGGGACAAGAGGTTGTTGCATTACAACCTGAGAAACCTGAGGTTGGCATACAACAGGCAACGCTTGTACTTGCGACACCGTCACAATAACCGGCATAGTTGGTATATTTGACATAGGTAAACATTGTTGCATTGAATATACAACTCTTGGTTGTTGAGGCAGTATTGGCACCCAACCGCTAGATGTAATTCTAGTACAACCTGAATTTTTTTGTGAACTCTCGTATGGTTGTCCTCCCGGAGGAGACAATGAAAGGGTATATTGCCCCCCATACGGCAGTAATCTGGTACTCAAAGGAATGGTTTGTCCTTGAGGACCGGACTGCCCAAATTGACACCGTGAAGGATCAATTTGCTGAGACTCAACATAAGAGTTCTCGGATATTATTCTGGATGAACAAACGGGAATGGACCATACTATCGAAATAGCCCCTGAGTGGGCCCCATCTAGCGATTGAGAGCTAGTTGGGATAGATGGTATGCCGACGAACATTGTTGGAGTGACAACAAGAAGTTCTGCCATCGCTGTGTCAGATGACACAGTCCTAGATGTCGACGGTTGTTCAGACATTTCTAGTCTATCCAAAAGATTTCCTAGCGATTCTACAGGAGCTTCCGATAACAGTAGACTAATTTCTGATGAAGAAGGATATAGAGTGATCCCAACTCCAAATTGCGATGGAGTACTAGATGGAGGATCCTCCATAATCTCTTCTATAGCAATCAGACCAGGTGGAAGAGGTAGACCGTTAGGTCCGTAAAATATTTCTGGTGCCGAAGAAGGTATAGAATCTGCATCGACAGATGTTTGGGGAATAACACCTTCCGAGTCAGCTGTAGATGGAGCTGGTTCAGTAATACAAGTGTTTACCTTCACACTAGGATTAGCTCTACTATCCTTTGGTGGCTGCGGAACTTCTTCTGTAAAGGCAGGGATGCCAGAAATGGTTGGAGTAACCGGAGTTTCCGATGGTGTTGGAACACTTGTTCTAACTTTACCAGGGGATTTGGAACCTGTTAAACGAGTTCGCTTCGTCCGTAATAGTTTTGATTCTGGAGACAAAGACAGTTGACTCGTAAGCCTCCGCGAACGATGGGGTTTCAATTGACTTTCTTCCGCGATTGCGGATTACTCGATCAACTAAAAATCAAGGGGAAATATGTTTCCGAATTAAATGAATTTTAGACCCTTTGACACAACTTGTTTTTTCAATTTTTAAGAGTCGAGAAAAAACAAAAGATGACTCTAGTCGCCTTCGATTATTAATGAGCTTGAAGTGACAAGTGCTCAGATGGACATTTTCCTTTAAGGAGTCTGAAAAGGAACGAAAGAGACTACTCTGGAAATCTAGACAGAGGGATTACCAAACCAATTGCAAAACTACAGAATACTTTTTATGGTACGACAGTTAATCTTCCCGAACGCTGTGTTCAGTGCATTACGATCGATAGGGCAGTAGACACGGCTTCCTATGGATAAAGGATAAAGCCTATTGTGGTATCCCAATATATACTCGACGGTACATGGGAGCACAAGTCCGTACTGGCACTTATCGTCTCAAAGTGGAGGAATCACCCAACCAGCAACGAAAACAACAGTTACCAACAAAGGTTTCCAACAGAGGTATACTGACTACAGACAGCAAAAACTCCTGAATAGAGCTGAAAAGAGTGAAAAAACCAATGTCTGTAGGCAAAATTAGCCCTTTCTAATTAGCGCACCTGTTACACAGGGATTCCAGTATGCATCCCACCTACAGCACATGGGAAGTGCGATGCATACTGATATCCTTGAAGGGAGGGTGCGATGGTACAGTGCGAGACTTTGATCCAGTTCTTGATCACAGTTTGCAGCACAGTTCAGGGATTTTGGCCTAGCAAGTGGTAATCAGTAAATAAATCACAGGGGTAGATCTAAGGAGATTACTAGAGCCACCACAAGGGAAATTAGAGAGCTTGTAAATCGATTGTTCAATTCATAAACAAAACCCGGAGATAGACTGAAGTAGCATTGATCTACTTTGCACTTACATAGAAAATGCAGTTCGAAGGCTAGCTGGCTTGACTTCAGGGTCCGTCTGTATGTTTATAAAGCAAACAAATATAGATAAACAAACAATCTATTCGTTCCCCAATATGGTATCCATTTTGTTATCAGGAAATCTAGTGTCTATGCAGAGCTGCTAGTCCCACTAAGGCTGGTAGCTACCTTAGAAACAAACAAACTAAAAACACTTTCGTTTTCCTTTATGAGAAGTAGATAAGAGGGGAAAGAAGGAGACCAACCTCTGTCTTGCACTTGGCTCCTTGCTTGATTCCTCTCCCTTCTTATAGATCTTTGCCACTCGCTTCCTCATCTACCCAGCTTCAAAGAGCACCTGTAGAATCAAAGCAGCATAACACTATCCCAGAACATAGATCTACCATCATAAACAATATAGGACCATATATATATTGACCACACAAATGCATATATCATCAATCATACAAGAATGTGGAGGAAAACTTGAATAGCTTTATTAATAATCAAGAATAGCAAAGAGGATTACAACCAATTGTTCTGACCCAGCGTCATCCTCTCAGCAAGAAAGCCCTTCTTCACCTCATGAAAAGCTTAGATCACCCAACACTATGATGTTACACCAAGAAACCAGCATCACTTCCTTACAAGATACAAAATTCTAGCCTCCCACCTCCTGGATCTCTGGGATGAGAGATCTATATATAGATATTTGCAAAGGTGTGAGTCAACTCTGGGTTTTTGATTAGTGTCTTCTCTCTGATAGTTCTTGATTCCACTTGGAGATCTCATTGATCTCTTACTCATCCTTGGGCGATTCTGAGAGGCAAGTGTCACAGGAGAAGTTTCTGGAAGATTCCATGATCATCCACCTCGCAAACTGTCTCCGCCACTTGTATATTCTCGTCCATCGCACCCCATAGAAGGAATTTTCAGTATGCATCGCACCTCTCGTGTACATTAGGTGGGATGCATCGCACTTTGACCATGGAGCAGGTGAGATGGTCCAGTTTTGACCAGTTCTGAGTAGTTTTTCATGGAGAACTTCTGGGAGATGATGTAATCAGCTGACTTTGTTCTTTTAGGGGTTGGAACAACGCTTTTAGGGACTTAGGAGCCCTTGGTTTATGGACATAATTGATTGGGGTTGCACCAAAAATGTCTATAACAAAGTTTTATGAGAAAATTCCCCTGATAATATTCTTAACAGGAAAAAGAAGAAATAAAATAAATTATACTTATCCGTTCCTTTCAAACCAAGATATTAACAATTATTCTTGAAGGCAAAATAAAAGAATGTATCTAGTAGCTAAGTAAGAAAGAGGCTCATTTTTTGTAAGTGAAGGAACTTCATATTCACCACGTAAAAGCCAAGAGCATGCAATAGAAAACATAAATTTTATAACTATGTGATCATTGGAGTTTATAGAAACAAAATAAAGCACTCTATAAAAATAATCATAACCATCGTGCACCTTTAGCGAAAATAATACTGACTGAAACCAAAATCATTTATTCATAGCAATACTCGAAGTTGTGGCCGATTAAGGCTCAAAATCTCAAATTATGCTAAGAACCTTTCCATAAATGATCATATGATAATTTAAATAGTAATAGAAACTCAAAGGCTGAGTGAAAAGAAAATTATGAGTGTTAAACACCCTAAGTAATAATATGGCAACACAACTTGTTCATAGAAGGGTTTATAATCCTAACTTACATTAAAACAAGGGCAGGTAAATTTACCAACAATATTATAAAAGGCATCTCGAATACCATTGTATGCCATCATTTAAAATCCCATAACAATATCCATAAACAACCCTGACTAGGGATATGGTTTCTTATCTAGTTAAAAAGGGTCAAGTCAACCCCATACTCTAGGATTATTCTCTTTAAGAGCCATGATGTCATGACCAAAACCCTACTATTTGTATTCATATATTTTTCTATTAGAAAGAAAATACAACCAACATGAATAAAACTAATATAACATGTATAAAATGCTCAATCACTTGTTGTTAAAGTCCAAGATAAGGTTGTTATTAGCTCTAAGTCGACTTCAAGGTAATAATAATAATATATATATATTTTTTATGTTGGTAAGTGGGGATAAGGGAGATGTTACATGTGGTATTAGAGTTGAAGGGTTTAGCACTGTGGCCTGTTTAAGAGAAAAATGAGTAAAAAATTATGCTATGAGTACATGGAAAGCAATTCCACTACATGATTTAAACTATCAAAATATTAATCAACTTATTGTTGAAGCTACCCTTAACTATGAGAACAAATATGTTGTGTAACAGCCCTGGTGAAAATTCCATATAATAAAAGTTAATGAAGGCAAAAATAATAACCACTGTTGATGGGACATTTATTCCAATTTGAATGTTGGGCAAAACATCCTAGTTGGGTTGTTCATCGATTCATTAATGGCTAAGGAAATTGGCAAAGGCAATGGCTAAGGCTTTGGAAAGGAAAAATGAGATTTTTGGCACTTTTATTTATGAAAATAGTGGAAATTAGGAGAAAAGGGAGATGAAAGGTCACAGGTTGCATGCAAGGAGGAAAATGAAGGAAAATAATGGAAAATGAAGAAAAATAGAGGCCTCATTAATGAAAAGGCTTCTAAGGACCAGTTGGTATCATTTTGTCAGTTTAGTTTTGGAGCTCTCTCATTATTATCTCTCTATCTCTCACTCTTGGACACTTAGAGTTTTCTTGAAGCATTTTGGCATTGGATCAAGAAAGGAAAAGAAGACAAGAGAAAACAAAGATCAAGCAGGGAAAGGCAGGATCAAACAAGAATTTTTTGCTTCTAATGATCAAACCCAAGAATGATGTTGATAATGAAGCTTTTAAAGGTTGCGATTCAAGATTGAAATTTGAATTGGTTGATGTAGTTAACCAATATGATGAGATGTTTCAGGAGCCAAAAGGATTGCTTCCCAAGAAAGGAATCCAACATGAGATACAATTACAGCAAGATGGCCCTCTTCCTAACATTGGCATGTATACGATGTCAGTGATGGAAAGTGCAGAAATTAAAAAACAAATCCAAGTGTTGTTGGATAAAGGGATCATCAGGCCATCTTCTTCGCCATGTGGTTCACCTGTTGTTTTGGTGCCAAAGAAGGATGGAACATGGCACATGTGTGTGTACTTCCGTGCATTGAACAAAATCACGGTAAAGAACCAATACCCACTGCCTAGAATAGATGATTTAATTGATCAATTAAAAGATTCAAAGTATTTTACTAAGTTCGACTTAAGGAGTGGCTACCATCAAATTAGAATAGCTGAAGGAGACATTTGGAAGACAACATTCAAAACAAAGATTTGTTTGAATGGCTAGTTATGCCTTTTGGTTTATGTAATGCTCCTACTACATTCATGTGTGTGATGAATGATGTGTTGAGGCCTTTTCTTGATGAGTTTGTTATAGTCTACTTCGATGACATCTTAATTTTCAGTAAATCTTGTGATGAACATTTCAAGCATGTGAGAAAAATACTTGATGTCTTAAAGAAAGAATAGTTGTATCTAAAGATGTCAAAGTGCGATTTTAGAAAAACATTTTTAGTTTACTTGGGTCATATTGTTGGAGGAGGTAAGTTGAAAATAGATCCATCCAAGGTTCATGTCATTTTGAATTGGCCAAGGCCAAAGACAATTACTGAGCTAAGAATTTTTTTGGGAGCAACCCAATATTGGAGGAAATTCATTGCTAACTTTTCTTCTATAACAGCTCCTTTTCATGCATTGACAAGTGTGAAAAAGGTTTTTCAATGGGGAGGCAAAAATCAAAAGGACTTTGATGCATTGAAGGAAAAGACCAGTTCATCTCTAGTACTTGCACTTCCAAACTTCAGACAACCATTTGAGATTTAGATTGATGCTAGTGACTACACCATGGGTGCAGTCTTCATGCAACATGGTAAGCCTATCTGTTTTCATTCGGAAACTTCTAATGGTGCATTGATTAATTATCCTACATATGACAAGGAATTGTATGCATTCGTGCAAAGTGTGAAAACGTGGAAATAATACTTGATGGGGAAGGAAACAATTATTCACACTGATCATCAGCCATTGCAATACTTGCAATCTCAATCAAAGTTGTAGCAATCAAGGCACTTCTGTTGGGTGGGTTTTCTTCAACAATTCCACTTGGTAATTAGATATAAGAAAGGTATCTACAATAAAATTGTCAATATGCTTTCTAGGCCTATTATTAGTGCAACTAAATTACTCAAGCATAATTCTGTTTTGCATGAAAGTTATATTGAGCAATATGCATCAGACAATGACTTTCAGGATGTTTATGAAAGTTTGAGTCAAGGTAACCAAGTAGAGGAATTGGATTATCATTTGCATGATAACTTGTTGTACCATCTTGGCAAGCTTTGTATTCCATAGGGAGAAAGAGTCAAAATTATAAGAGAGGCACATACTTCTCTTACTACTGGTCATTTCGGTGTAAGTAAGACGGTGGCACATCTACAGAGGTATTGTTATTGGCCTCGTATGCTTGAAAGTGTGTCACATTTTATTAAAGGATGTTCATTATGTGCAGTCAGTAAGCCTAGCAATAGGAAGTTAGGATAGTACGCACCACTTTCAGTTCCTTCATGACTGTGGGAGAGTGTTTCTATGGATCTTGTAGGAGGTCTTCCACTGTCAAAAAGAGGTCATGATTATTTGTATGTAGTTGTGGATAGATCCAGCAAAAAGTGTATTTTGATGCCATGTAAAAAGCAAGTTACAACTGAACAAAATATCCATTTGTTCTTTCAGAATGTATGGGTACATTTTGGATTTCCCACATCCATTTTTAGTGATTGAGATTCCTGATTTGTTGGGAATTTTTGGTCAAGCTTGTGGGGATTCATGGACACCAGATTGAAAAAGAGTACAACATTTCATCTGCAAACAAATGGTCAAACAAATGTGGTCAATAGGACAGTAATACATCTTCTTCATGGGTATTGCAGCAAACATCCTAAGTTGTGGGATGAACATTTGCACTATATTCAACATGCTTACAACTGGGCCAAGCACTCTTCACCTCAAACATCGCCATCTGAGGCATGTTTGGGATACTTGCCTAAGTCTCCTTTGGATTTAATTTTTTTGAAATATGTTGCTATTGATGGTCATAGTGACATAGACAAAGCAAGAAGGTTCATTGAACAAATCCAATTGGTACACCAAAGAGTTCAAGAATGGCTTGAAAAGAGCGAAGGCAAGTACAAAGCAAGGCACAACAAACATTGTGTAGATCACAAGTTCCAAGTCAGTGATGAAGTTTGGCTTCACATTAGCAAAGAGAGGCTCCAAGAAGAAGGTAAAAAATTGAAACCAATTAGATATGGTCAATTCAGAATTTTGGAAAAGATTGGTAACAATGCCTTCAGGTTGGACTTGACTTCATATATGCAAATTTATGTTGTTGTTAATGTTGAGAACTTAAGTTTGTATGAGCCTCCTTTGATTGAAGATCAAGGAGAAAATGTCCAAATTCCTTCCATAGAGGGTTTTTCTCCTAAATACCTTGATGAACTACAACAAGACACCATTCTTGACAGAAGAACAAGGTCTTCAAAATGAGGAAATGTGGATTACCTTCGTCATCTGTTTTTGATTGTTAGTATTTGTTGTGTTAATATCAATTACATATTTATAAACATGTGCTTGCTTATTGCTTCTTGTACTGAGTTTTCCATTAGTTCTTTGTGTCTGTAAACATGTAAATTTCCTTAAGTTTAATATGACATTCATGAGAAAAATAGCTTAAAAAACAAGTACTAAACAACATACATTCAAAGTATAGCAAACCATCAAAGAGACACTTTAATGCAGTGTTTTTATGAAGGAGTTCACCCCTCCTGCGTTACATCTCCTTAGTCCAACTTCCATGGCTTGGGCCTCTATATTAGTTCAATATGGAAAAATGTTGTTTTACAAAGCTTTATGGATCAAGATACCTACACCAATGTGCTCAGAATGTTCAAATTAGCCAGAATTGACTATTGATTTCCCAAAATTGGTCGAAATATGAGTGATCTAGGCTCTTCTCTAGTTTGGCCTAGAAAACCTCTGCTAAAACTGGAAAGACTCCAGTGAAGTCCGCCAAGTTTGGTGGCAGGCCCGAATTTGGTGGCTTCGCTATATATTCTGCCAACTTAAAACTCGAGTTACTTATTAGTTAATTGTGCTTAATTAACTATGCTAACCATAACCTTAACATCCGATGGTTTTGGTGGAGGCTCTCACATGTGATGGTTATTTAACCTGCACAGTTTAGGGTGACCGTTAGCGCTGACTGCCAGCCTCTGCTGACCGTAACTGCCATGATACATATTCACATGGGGAGGGCTGGCCCTCCCCTAACTGCTAACCCTCAACATAATACTCTTTAAATTTATGCGGAGGTCTATAGTGGTTAAGTAACATTGTGTAGCGGAGTTGGTATGTGGCTTGGACTACGGAGGGGAGGTCGCGAGGTTGAGCCCCGATGCCTCCATAATAATTTTGTTGAACTATGCTAAGCCCTTATACCATTGGGAGGTGCCACGTGGCGACCACTGGGCTTGCCACATGGCATTCTTTCATTGGCCCAAAAACAAACCAATTACACTGTGCCACATCACCACCTGTGTAACCCAAAAACAAGTTGACACTTGGGAAATTGTGATTCGATGTTAACCGCCTTTGACCCTAGCTAGTCACTTTCCACGTCAGCAGTACATATTTCTGACTGTGCAGTGACTGGGAATTTTTTTTGCAAATTTCCCCTATTTAGCAAAACGATCATAACATAATAAATTTCTTATACGAACTCAGTTTTCTGCAAAACATGTTGCGTTAGGATTGTTTTTCCGAGACGGACACGGCTGTTCAGGTTTCGAGCCATTCTAGGAACTTTGATTTTTGAGCTAAATACTGAGTCCCTGATCATTCCTTCCCACTAGAAGCCTTTTGGACCCCAAAAGATACTTTCAATTGTTTAACAGGTAAGGGTACAACTCTCGCACCTTCTCCATTTACAACCATTTGGCTTTAGAAGGATTTTCTCCCTTGAGTCCTACTCTAAGGTATTCAACATTCCCTCTCTTTGAAGTTCTGATTCTTCTGTCAAATATGAGATCTTGCTAAAGCTCATCTAGATATTATGGCGATAAATCATATATTGATGGGAGTTGAACATGCTCTCCTTGATCATCAATCAAAGGAGGCTCAAACAATCTCAAATTCTCAACATTAACAATAGAGTATATTTGCATATAAGGAGGAAAATCAAGCTTAAATGCATTATTACCAATCCTTTCCAGAATTTTAAAAGGACCATAACGGATTGGCTTCATATTTTTACCTTCCACTTGAAGTATCTCTTTGCTAATATATAACCAAACTTCGTCGCCAACTTGAAATTTATGATCAACTGGTGTTTGTCATGCCTTGCCTTGTAGCTACTTTGACTTTTCTTAAGCTGTTCCTGCACTGTATAATATATCAACTAAATTTTCTCATTGAACTTCCTTGCCTTATCGATGCCACTATGACCATCGATGGCGACATCTTTCTCAAAGATGAAGTCCAATGGCGATCTTGGCAAGTACCCATAACATGCCTCAAATGGTGATGTGTTTGTGGAAGAATGCTTTGCCCTGTTGTATGTAATGCAACTGTTCATCCCACAACTTGGGATGTTTGCTGCAATATCCTCTAAGAAGATGAATAATTGTTTTGTTGACCACCTCAGTTTGTCCATCTGTTTGTGGATGAAAGGTTGTACTCTTCTTCAACTTTGTGTCCATCATGTCCCACAAATTCGACCAAAAATTCCCAACAAATCGAGAATCTCGATCACTTACAATAGAAGTAGGAAGACCAAAATGAACCCAAATGTTTTAGAAGAAAATATGAGCTATTTGTTCAGTTGTAGTTTGCTTTTTACATGGTGTTAGTATGAACATCTTGTTGAACCTGTCTACAACTACAAACAAGTAATCATGACCTTTCTTTGACAATGGAAGACCTCCTACAAAATCCATTGAGATATTCTCCCATGGACGTGAAGGTACTGGAAGTGGAGTGTATAAACTAAGTTTCCTATTGCTAGGCTTACTTGTAGCACATAAATAACATCCTCCTATGAAACAAGAAACATTGTCTAACACGCGTGGCCAATAACAATACCTTTGAAGATTCTCCATCGTCTTGCCTACACTAAAGTGTCCAACAATCAATGAAGTGTGCGCATCCCTTATGATAATGTTTCTTTCTCTCTGTCGAATACACAACTTGCCCAAGTGATACAACAAATTGTTATGTACATGATAATCCAACTCTTCAATTTGGTTTCCTTGACTCAAGCTTGCATATACTTCTTGAAAGTCACTATCATTTATGTATTTTTCTATGTAACTTTCATGCAAAACAGAATTATGATCGAGTATAACAAATGAATTTACAATAGGACTTGAAAGCATATCATCTACCTTATTTGTAGATTCACTTTTTATACCTGATAACCAAATGAAATTGTTGTAGAAAACCCATCCATCTGAAATGTCCTGACTGCTATAACTTTGACTGTGACTGTAAGTACTGCAATGGTTGATGGTCGGTATGGATGATGGTCTCCTTCCCCATCGAATAGTGTTTCCATTTCTTAACACTTTGTAACAATGAATAAAGTTCTTTGTCATAGGTGGGATAGTTAGTTACAACTCCATTAAAAATTTCAGAATGAAATGAAACAGGCTTACCATGCTACAATAGAACTTCTCCCATGGCATAATCGCTTGCATCTGTTTGAATTTCGAATGGCTATCTAAGATCTGGAAGAGACAATACCGGTGATGAACTTATATTTTGCTTCAAAGCATCAAATGGTTTCTGTTTTACATTTCCCCAATGGAATACTTTCTTGACACTTGTTAATGCATGTAATGGAGCTTCAATTGAAGAAAAATTAGCAATAAACTTTCTCCAATATTGCGCTGCTCCTAAAAAGCTTCATACCTCTATAAGTGTATTGGGCTTGGGCCAATTCAGAATGACCTCAAATTTAGAGGGGTCGATCTTCAACTCACCTCCTCCAACAATGTGTCCAAAATACACTAAAGAAGTCTTGCCAAATTCACATTTCGACATCTTTAAAAACAACTGTTCTTTTCTCAAGACATCTAATACTTTGTTTACATGCATGACATGTTCATCTCTTGACTTGTTGAATATGAGAATATCATCTAAGTAAACAATGACAAATTCATCTAGAAGTGGTCTCAATATATCATTCATTACCCTCATGAAAATAGTTGGAGCATTTGTAAGACCGAAAGGCATAACAAGCCACTCAAACAATCCTTGTTTAGTTTTAAATGCGATTTTACAAATGTCTTCTTCAACTATCCTAACTTGATGATAACCACTTCGTAAGGCTAACTTAGTGAAATGCTTTGCATACCTCAACTGATAACGTAAATCATCAATTCTTGGGAGTGGATAATGATTCTTTACCGTGATTTTATTCAATGCACATAAATCCACACACATGCGCCAAGTTCCATCCTTCTTTGGCAACAAGACAATGGGCGAACCCAATGGCGAAGTAGATGGGTGTATGATACCTTTGCTCAACAATTCTTGAATTTTCCTTTTAATTTCCATGCTCTCCATAATCGACATGTAGTACATGCCAATGTTTAAAAGTGGAACATCTGTTGCAACTGAATCTCATGCTGAATTCCCCTCTTGGGAGGTAATCCCTTTGGTTCCTGAAACATCTCGCCATGCTTGCTTACCACATCAAACAAACCAGATTTCAATTTATCATCACAACCTTCAAAAGATTCATAATAAAAATCATTCTTTTTCTTGATCATGAGAAGCACAAAACTTTTACTTGAAGTAACTAGTCCCTTCATCTGCCCTACATTAACCAAAGAAATGTTTAGTTTTTTGCGATGGGATCTCACAATGTACTCCACCCCATTCTTGAGAAATATGTATTTGTTATCATGGCGATAAAATACTGCTTTCCTATCATACAAATAAGGACTACTCAAAATTATTCTTGAGATTTCAAGTGGAACTACATCTAACTCAACTTCATCAATGCAATTTTTCAGTAATGGCAAACTTGAATAAACACTTCCTTGTAACCTATAAGTTTGCATTATTAACTATCCAACCCAATGGATATGGATTATGATGAGGTACAGTTTCAAGGTTTATTTTTTTAAGCAAGTCTTCTGAAATCAAGTTTGATTGTGACCCACTATCAAATAATGCATCAATCTTTGTATGATTTGAAATCACTCTTACATGAAACAACTCTATTCTTGATTCTTCATTTGGAGTGTTTTTTTGACTACGTGATGAACTAGTGCTTGCAACTATTTCTTTTCCTTTTGTAGCCATGACTGAAATCTTGGTCTCATCACCAGAGCCTGAACCAAGGTCATGTTGTGTGGTAGCAGTCATCTTTTGTTTTCCCTTATTGTTTTGTTTCTTAGGCCTTAATTCAGGATGCAATTTCTAGTAGTGGGCTTCATCATGCCCCTCTTCAGAACAATGTTTGCATGTGTTTTTACCCCCTTCTTTCTTCACACTTTCATTCTTCTTTCCTTTCCATTTTCCACCCTTCTCTTTCTCCTTGCCCTTGAATGGCTTCCTCTTACTACCCTCTTCCTGAATGTTCTTTCCTCTAGATTCAAGATGTGTGGCTTGCACACATATCTCATCTAAATTGTTTGGATTGAACATAAGAATAATATGTTTAAAGTAGGAATGTAAACCCCCAATATATTTCAGCAGTGTATCTTGGGAATTCAAATTTACTCCTAACAAAAAATCCCTTTTCCTAAACTCCTGTGTATAATCTTTGACTATTTGGCCTTTGAGCTGCCTAAAATTCTGCCAACTCATAATGGCATTTTGCATATAGGCTAAAGGATAAAACTTCCTTTTAATTGCAAAAATAAATTCAACCCAAGTAATGGATATCTTATCATGGATTCGCATTTCCTCTTGAGTCTTTTCTTCCCACCAGACTAATTCAGCTCCTTCAGCCTCAATGAAGCCAACTGGATCTTTATGTCGTCTTCTTGAAGGTTCTGAATTCTGCAGTATACCTCCAACTGTCGAATCAAATTGTCCAACTTTTCTGCATTCACCTCTCCATTGTACATGGGAAGTTCAAACTTAATGTCCAATTTAAGTAAGGAAGTCTTTCCTTTTGGGGTTTTTGAATGAGTATGGGTAGTTTCAGTGGTGGTAGTGGAAGATGATGCTGTGTGAGATGATGAAGATGATGAGGAAGATGATGAGGATGGTGGAGATGGAGGTGGCTTTCCACCATTCCCTTTTGAATCCTTCTTCTCATCTTTTTTATCCTCTGAGCTTCCTTCTCCATGTGGAGGTTTAGAAATCTCTCCAACCATTCTAGTGTTCCTCTCTTCATAGAGGAATTTAACCATCTTGGTTAAAGTGAAGAAAGCTTTCTTGAATTCTTCCTCTTCTGAAGAAGGACCTTCAGGCTCTCTTTCTCCAGACATAATGGCTATGGATTCAGGCTCAGAAACTGGTATTTCTTGTACCTCTTCAATCTCAGTTGAAGGAAAACTTGAGGAGTTTCATGTGCAGCTGGAATTGGAGTGGTGGATATTGTGGCCTTGTGGCTCTCCTTCTTCTGGGCATTACCTCACGAGTTGAAACCAATAGATTCCCTTCTCTTTTCTGCAACTTTAATCTTATATGCATCACAATTTTTCAACCATTAAAACCATAATTGCACAAACTCAAGCAATCAAGCAATTCAACCTTGCTCTGATACCAACTTGATCTATTTTTGATTGTTAGTGTTTGCTGTGCTAATATCAATTACAGATTTATAAACATGTACTTTCTTATTGCTTCTTGTACTAAGTTTTCCATTAGTTGTTTGTGTATGTAAATAGGTAAATTTCCTTAAATTTAATATGAAATTCATGAGAAAAATAGCTTCAAAAACAAGTATTGAACAACAGACATTCAAAGTACAATAAACCATCAAAGAGACACTTTAACACAATGTTTTGATGAAGGAGTTCACCCTTCCTGGGTTACATCTCCTTGGTCTAGCTTCCATGGTTTGGGCCTCTATATTACCTCAATATGGAAAAATTATATTTTACAAAGTTCCATGGCTCCTAATACCTACACCAATGTGTTCAAAATGTCCAAATTAGCTAGAATTGACTATTCATTTTCCAAAATTGGTTGAAATCTGAGTGATCTAGGCTCTTATCCAGTTTGGCCTAGAAAACCTCCGCTAAAACTGGAAAGACTCCAATTAAGTCTGCCAAGTTTGGTGGCAAACCCGAATTTGGTGGCTCCGCTATAAATGCCTCTATCTTAAAACTAGGGTTAATTATCAGTTAACTGCGCTTAATTAGCCATAAACATGGATTAGTGCTAACCATAACCTTAACATCCAACGGTTTTGGTGGGGGCTATCACATGTGATGGTTATTTAACTTGCACAGTTTAGGGTGACTGTTAGCGCCGACCGCTAGCTTCTGCTGATCGAAACCGCTACGATACATGTTCACATGGGGAGGGATGGCCCTCCCCTAACCGCCAACCCTCAACATAATACTCTTTAAATTTATGCGGAGGTCTATAGTGGTTAAGTAACATTGTGTAGCAGAGTTGGTATGTGGCTTAGACTACGGAGGGGAGGTCACGGGGTCGAGCCCCGACGCCTCCATAATAATTTTGTTGAACTATGTTGAGACCTTAGACTGTTGGTAGGTGCCACGTGGCAGCCTCCTAGCTTGCCACACGACATTCTTTCATTGACCCAAAAACAAACCAATCACACTGTGCCACATCACCACCTGTGTAACCCAATAACAAGTTAACACTTGGCAAACTGTGATTCGATGTTGGCCACCTTTGACCCTGCCTAGTCACTTGCTACGTCAGCAGTACGGACTGCTGACTGTGCAGTGACTGGGCATTTTTTTTCAAATTTCGCGTGTTTAGCAAAACGATCAGAACACAATAACTTTCTCATACAAACTTGGTTTTCGGTGAAACAAGTTGCATTAGGATCATTTTTTTGAGACGGACACGGTCATTCAGGTTTCGAGCCATTCTGAGAACATTGATTTTTGAGCTAAATACTGAGCGCCTGATCACTTCAAATGGTGCTTAAGGGAACGAATCATTCAAAGGCCAAATGGATCGAGATTGGAAAGGTGAGGGAACCGTACCCTCACTTGCTGGACAACTGAAAGTGATATTTTGGGGTCCAAAAGGCTTCCAATGGGGGGGAATGATCGGGTGCTCAAAAAAATAGCTCAAAATTCAAAGTTTTTGGATTGGTGTGGAACTGGACGACCACGTAGTGCTCTTCATCCTGAATCTGACACAACTCGTTTTGTGAAAAACAAACTTTGTATGACTCCAGAAATGGGTTATGTTCACTTTCCCAAACATGCAAATTGAAAAAAAAGGGCGTCCTAGTCAGCAATTTGTACTGCTGACGTGGTGCTGATTTGGCAGGGTATGTGGACATTTACTTGTTCAACAGACTCCTCGACGAATCACCAAGTGACAAGTGGTGTCATTTCATTGGTTGGAATGATGGTCAACCACGTGCTGACATGTGGCCCAGCCGGAGGCCGCCATGTGGAAGCTCGGGAGGCCACCAAAAACTTTGTTATAGTCTAGGTGGAGGCAACGGTGGTCGATCCTGCGACCTCCCAAACATATTCTAGAGTCTCTGCCATTGCACCATATACGTGGGTCTTAACCATTATGATCACTTGGTATATTTGAATTACGTTGGCGCAGAGTTCGGAGGAACGAACTAGCCTGCTTGGGGCCAACCCATGTTTACGGTTACATAACTGCCCTTGTCACCACCGCGGAGGAGGAGTGGGGGCCCGACCAGTGGGGGTGGGCTATTGGCCTTAGCCCTGGGCACGTGGCCTCAATTTTCAGAACTTAAGCATTAGCAGTCATTTTAACTATCTGATAATTTGGCTTGGTTTTCAGCAAAATTGTCGCTCCGTTAGCGCGCTTTGCGGGCAAAATTGTAGGATGATGCCAAATTTTTGGGAATTTGCGGTGCGATTAGCAGAAGATTGGGAAAGGTCACAAATTCTTCTGTTTTTTACCAAATCAGGAGCAGAAAGAGGCTACATATGCATTTTTGGGCATTCTGGAGCGCCATTGGAATAGATTTCAGAGCATTATGAGCATTGTAAACTGATGTATTCACATTTTTTAGCATAAAAGAGAGGGCCAAGCCATTGAAAGCTGGACCAAGGAGACGTAGACTAGGTGGGGTGAACTCCTTCATCATGTGTTGTTGTGATACTGTTTATGGTTATGTTTATGTTTGTCATTTGTTGTTGTTCAGTCATTTGTTTATGTTAAATTGTACATAAGAATTACATAAAAACACTCAAAAACCCATGTTTAAACTTGCAAACAATCACACAATTCCTCAAGCATGGATGGACAGTAAGATCTGCGACCACATGAGCATTCTCAACATCATTACATGGAGCATTGGCAGAATTGACATCATCGACCGTTTCCTCTTCTAATGAAGTGCATCGCAATTGGGCACCCTTGGTCCCTCACCTGCTCATGTTCCTTATACGATTTGCAATTGAAAGTCGTGGCATGGCTGCAACAACATGCATATTGTTAAAATTTATTTTTGTCAGTGGAAGTTGTTTCGGCAATAGAAACTCAATCTTATTTGAATAAGAAATTTAAATATGAAAATGGTAATTGGTAATCGCAACCCGCATAAAAGAAACTCAGTCTTATTTATTTCTTGAAATTTAAATATGAATATGTTAACCAATACTTGCAATTTGCATATATTTGAATAAGAAATTTACGTGTTTGCATCGACTTGAATCTCCATCCACATGTATCAAATCTGAATTTGATAGAAATTTCAGGCCTAAATTTAGCTTGAACATAATCATGTATCCTGAGTAGGGCATCAAATCCATAATATCCCGATCAACCTCAGAAAAAAAAGGGAAGGGTACTAAAAATTGTCTCCTTACAAATGCTAGGAATAGGTGTTGGTTAATTGAAATAAGTTTTAAATTCAATTATTGTTAAGGTCACTGAAAAAGGTGACTAAAAGTTGCAGTGTCTGACCGTATCTTAAAACACTCTAGTTCTCTACATTGTCAGCTACAATTGCTTCCAATTCTGCAATTGTACCACGATTTTAGCTGCTAACATGATGACTCTCTATTTGGATAGATTGTAATGGAAATCTCCTTTGATTAGATTCAGAATTATTAGTCTTTTGATAGATTATAATGGAAATCTCCTTTGATTTTATTCAGAATGATTAGTCTTTTGATAGATTGTAATGGAAATCTCCTTTTATTTGATTTAGAATGATTAGTCTTCTGATATGTAGAAGTTTTAGAGGGGATTACCCATAACAATTGCCACCATGCCTCCTTTAAAATGATAACTAAAGCCTTGACATCTTGCAATGGAAGAGGCTTTTGTTGCTCATACAAAACTAAATTACTTAGCAGTTGTGAATATGTCTCCTCCATTGTAACTACTTTGTGTTCATTTGACATTTGTGTCTCAACTAACTGAAAACTAACATACTACAGTTTCCTTTTAAAATAGACTAGAAACTTCCAAGCGATTTTGAAACAAATTTATTCATTTTTTCTTAGAGGCGTCACAATTATTGCATACAAGCTACCAAATTGTTGTGATTAAGGAATGATCATGGCTATGTGTTTTGACTTAGTTGCTGTGATTAAGGAATGATCCAGCCTATGCGTTTTGACTCAGATGCTCTCGTATTTTTGTCTCCTTTGTCTTTGTTGGGCATGGTTAATTTTTTTTAACTGTTGACTTAGATGCTATGATTTTTTCTCTGCAATTTCACACACAGAAGCTGAATTTTGTTTACAATTTCTATTTTATGGTATTCTCTAGTTTATGACTATTATGACACAGCCTTTGGGCTGGAGAAGATGTTGTAACAATCACTGATATGAAACCATAGTTGTTTGTTGCACTGTGAAACAATAAACCTTGGCAATATGTCAATGTTATGATGCCATAGATATCCTTATCTTAGATTGTGGCTTGCAGTTGCAGTCATCGTGGGAGTGAAAAATGCTTGGAGTGGAGAGAATGAGTGAATTTGGCACCTTTGGTTGGTCACAGAGACAAACTTGCGAGTTTGACTCTATCGATGAAAAGCACCTTTTAGAGATGATATAATCCATACTCACAATTCAACAAGTATGGAACACAAGACTTGTTCGACTGCCTTATACATTAGACTTTGACATTAGATATGCCAAATATATCCTTATCTCAGATTGTGGATTGCAGTTGCAGTCATCGTGGGAGAGAAAAATGCATGGAGTGGAGAGAATGAGTGAATTTGGCACCTTTGGTGGGCCACAAAGGCAAACTTGCGAGTTTGACTCTGTTGATGAAAAACACCTTTCAGAGATTATATAATCCATACTCACAATTTAGCAAGTATGGAACACAAGACCTGTTTCACTATATATTAGACTTTCGTATTATGGCAAGACTGGACTTCAGCATTATTTTGACAAAAATATCAGGCCTATGTGTTTTGACTCAAATGCTCTGGTATTTTTGTCTCTGTTGTCTTTGTTGGGCATGATTAATTTTTTGTCTATGTTGACTTAGATGCTATGGTTTTTTCTTTGAAATTTCACACATGGAATCCGAATTTCACACACAGAAGCTAACTTGCATGTTGGGCATGATTAATTTGTTCTCTGTTGACTCAGATGCTATGGTTTTTTGTCTGCAATTTCACACAAAAACTAAATTGCACATACTGTTTTTTCTATGGTAAATTAATTGAAGATTTGGAAGATTAAAAATAACATAAAGAAATAAAGGGCAAAAAAATGAATTTTATACTGTAAATTAATGGAATATTAAACAAAAACAGAAAATAAAATACTTGAATTATTCAAACCTGATTTCAATATGATGGAGTGAATCCAACTGCAGATGAGTAGAATGAAAGTTTATGAAGCAATTGTTAGGTGGTTTTATATATTTTTGTTGTTGAATTTGATTGGAAGGGAGGATTGACATGGATTTTTTATTTCCAAATTCAAATGTGTGTTGTGGATTGATTTGGATGTCATCCAATGACTGATAAACTCTTATGGTTGATCCTTGTGCTTTCCTTTGTGTTTTCTTGTGTTTAATTTATGAATCTTGTGTTTAATTCCTGAATCTTGTGTGTTGGTGTCATTTAATGCTTTGAGCAGGTTGCATTGATGAACATATATGTAGTTATGGCTCACACATACATTCTCTATTCTTGTGCAGGTAGGAATGAACTGTGGTCATAGCTGCTCCAATTTATATTTATTGAGGTTGGTCTAATGTGATATGTGTCGTGTTGGATAGTATGAGATGGAAATTTGCTTGTCAATTTTGTCTTGTTTTCTAAATTAGCTATGGAGGTACTTGGGACATGATGTCTTGTCAAATTATGATAGTAAAGGCTAGTGTTGGACAATTCTAAGCCCAATCAATATATGGGCCCATTTTGGACATATTTGAATAATTTATATAACTTAATATTATTTATTTATGTTTTGATTATGAATCCTTTTTTGTCATGTTTTGGTGGTTGTGTGGGACCACTATAACAACTACTGGTCCTTGCACAATAGTAGAAGTCTCTCCCCTATGTCCAACAAATATAATTTTTACTAAAACTACCAAATATTCTTGTAACTAATTGTTTAATCTTTTTGACAAAATTAGAATAAAATTTTACAATAACAAAAATGAAAATAAGAGAAGTGGGGATGGTTCTTCCAATAAAAATACAATATAGACATATGAATGAGACGTGTGAAATGCAATACAAAACAAGATAGACTTGTGAATGAGATGTGTGGGGGTACAGGTGAGGTGAGGTTAATATAGGGAGTTTGGTACCAGTGTACTTAATTATATTTGAAATTTACATCTTCTACCCACATCCATAAATTCAACAAACACTAGAAAAGTTGAGAGATGCACACACAAAAGAACAATCTTATTACATACTACAAATCACACCCACATCACATATGGTGCTTGTGAGATCCAAACAATTCCAAATATGAATAGGGAGCTTGATATATTCTCTCAACATCCACTTACAAATTTACAACTAATTCTAAATTGAGCATGGAAAATTATCTTCCAAATCAAACATGATGCACTGACAAAAGATACATCACTTAACGCATTTGATTCAAAATATTCCATTTATTTGGGTGTTTTGCTTTTATTTGACATTTTTTAATTTTATTTTAAGTTTAATAATTTTTTTTATAAAACTAAAATTTTAGTTATAATATATATATTTTTTTCGTAAAATTAAATTCATTCATATATTTAAATATTGACGATCTAACTAAAAATTAAATTACTAAATTCAAGCCCAAAAAACAACATGCATATTTCAAAAAATTGGCAGGGATTTTTGTAAATCCAAGTAAAAGTTGTCAAACTTCATAATTTTAGGTGCTTTAGAAGTTTTCCGTGGCGCTGAATTCATTTCACTATCAAAAACATGATTCAAACACTGCCTCTACAAGATTTTTTGAATTCTTTTTCCCTGGATTCCAGCGATTTTGGTCGTAAAGACAATTCCTCCACGTCTCTAAACAACTCTTTTAAATTATAATTATTAAGCTTTAAGATTTTAAGTATTAATGGTGTTGAATTTATTTCATTAAAAAAATAAATTTTAATTAATTTAAAAAAATATTCACCAACATAAAAGTTAAGAATAAAACCAGCTAGAAATAGGAGTTGTCTTTAGTGCAACTTTTTGGACTTTCCGGTGCCAGAATCTTCTAGAAAAATTTGAAGTGAAATCTTGATTTGTGTTATTTAAACTAGTTTTTTGATTGTATATATGGATTAAGCACACTGGAAAACCCTTAGGGCACTTGGATTGCACAAGATTACCCATCAACCTTGTGATTTCAATAAATTCCTGCCAGATTTTAGAGAAATTTAACGAAAAAAATCCACCATAAAAATTTTCAAAAAAATAACAACTAAAAACAACTCCCCACAAATATCTCCACATCATTATTAACCGAAAACGAGAATTTGGATTATTCTGACATGCGATGACGTAACTTTGTGTATATTAGTGTGCTCAAAGTCACATCGTAACCAGCTGGGGCGCCTTGTTTTCAAAATCAATCAACATCATTCATTGTCTCTGGTTTTCTATAGGTAGCTCAGAATTCACGGCCTCTGCAACAAAGGAAGAGGACAACGCAGCAGGGATTTGCCAGGGATCTTTAACGTTCTATCTCTTGCAGGTTTCAACGAGAGAGACAAATGATGTTTTACACAGAAAGGAATCTTTTTATTATCTAGTTTTAAGTAGAAGATATTGCATTGACTTTATTGTCAAATTCGTATTATTTTATTATTATTTTGGAGTCGATTTATTTTTTTTTATCAAATTTCTATGACTTAATTTTGAATATTGAAATTTATTAATTTTTGATGTTATTTTAATTTATTTTTCTGTAATATGATTGATTATGAAAATGAACATGTTATTGCTCAATGCATGGATTTGTAAGCAAAAATACACATCTCATCATAAAATATGGCCCATTAAACTTATTTCAGTTTTTTTTATTATAATTAACTATTTAAAAAATCTATTGATACAAATTCCAATTACGTAGTTAAAAAATTTGACATTCAAAATTTTTGTTGCAACACTGACCTTCCTAACCTTTTACATTGTCAAAATTACAGTGAGCTTTGGAGGCTTCCCTCGAAGTTTTTTAAGCATATGAATAAAATCTTAAATCAAACTAAATAATTCGTTTACTTAGGTCCGATAGACCAAAAATACGAATAAAACTTAACAACATCTTATAAAATATTAAAAAAATTAAAAAATTATATAGTACCTTAGTTACTTAAATATTTCTTTGTGGTAAACCCATATATACATATACTTGCATAGAACTATGACTTATTGACAGCGATATTAAGTGTTTCTATCATGTTACAATTAATTATATGTTTTTACTAATTACATTTTCTTAAATTAAAATTTGTTTTCTTAAATTATAATATTTTCATAATTATTTAATTTTGTTTTTAAATTAAACATACATTTTTTAAATTTTTTTTCTTTTTATTATATAATATTCAACTACGATTAATTAATGTTTTCATATGTTTTAACCAATTAAAAATTTATAATTTATTTATTTTTTAAATAAAAAAATTTGTTTTCCTTAACAAAAATATTTTCACAATTATTTAATTTTGCAAAATAATATAACAAGCTATAAAATATCTAATATATTAGAAAATAGTCATAGTTATTAAATTTTTTCTTGGAAATAGAATTTCATACTTCGTGATAAAGACTAATAAATAACAGAATATCTTAATTTACCAATCAATAAAATATAAATAGACCAGATTCCAAAATAACTAAATATCTCAATTTAATGTAACTATATTTAAACTAAACCACAAAAAAATTATTATGTAATATTTAAACTAAACGGCAAAAAAACTACTATGTAACACAAAAACTACTATGTAACACTTGTTTTGTCAGAAAATTTGATCAAAATCTCCAAAGTTATTACATCAAAGCAAGTTTCAAAGGCCTATGAGTTTGGAAATTGAGAAAGTTGATCGAGAGGTGTGTGGAATTGTGGACATTGCTCATGAGTTTCTATCATCCCGGGAAACCAAACAAAACAGAAGGCATTGACGACGACTGTGTTTTTGTTTGTTTCCACCATCTCCCACAGAAACAAAAAGGCAACAAGTGTCTAGTGTTAAAAAATCAGGAAATTGAGAATCGAACCTATTTCTAAAACTGGCAGCAGGTTTTTCTAGAAATTTACTTCGATTTTGAGGAGGTAAATATTCGGTTGAAATAAATTAGTTAGTTTAGCTGTTTAATTTAAATTTGGTTAAATTAAAGTAAAAATATTGAATTTAAATTAGTGTTAAAGTTTAGAATTTCATCAATTTGAGTTTTACTAATTGGTAAAGTTTTGATCTCTGCGAATAAAGAGCAAAGCCCTGAGTTCAATATCTATGCAAAGATAACTTTAAAAACTATAATATGTGATAGTTACATTCATATTTGAATTACATTAATAGTAAAATTGTCTATCCAAATCAATAATTATATATATATTTTTTCTTAAAATTTAAATTAAAATATTTAATAAAAAATTCTTTTAATATAATTATTAGTTTATAAAAACACATATATTTTATTTTGAAAATTTGAATTTATATTTGAAAATAAATTTTTATTTTAATTTTAACTTATTTTTTTAGATTTTAATCTATATATAATTTTGAATTAAAATATTCTAATAATTTATATAATTAAACTTTATTAAATTGAAATAAATAATAAAATTGACTTAACTACTTAGCAGTCAACCCAATTCTGTTTGATAATAACCTAAATGCGACATTAAAAACTCAAAATATCATATAAGAATGTAACAACAATAATCTAAATTTGGGGAGTGAGAATATATTTTATTATGGTTAATGTTTCCTATTTTTAATAAAATAATGATAATATATTATATTTTATTATAGTTAATATTTTTTTTAATAATATTGATATTTAAATTTATATTAAAAATTAAATATTTATTCACTAATATTTATTTTCATTTTTAAAAATTGAATTATAATAATATAATAATATAAAATTTGTTAAAATAATTAAAGAAATATATTTCTCCATTTTTATATTTATATATGATAATATGAAAAAGTATATAAGTTATATACTGATCTGTTTTTGTATGATTAGTTTTGTTGTGCTAATAACTATTATAGATTTATAAATATGTGCTTCCTTATTGTTCCTTGTGCTTAGGTTTCATTAGTTGTTTGTGTAAACAATCAGTAAATTTCCTTACGGTTTAAAAGACATTCATAAGCAAAATATATTCAAAAACTAATAATGGACAACAAACATGTACAATACATCAAATCATCAAAGAAACACATTAACGCAATGTTTTTGATGAAGGAGTTCACCCCTCATGGGCTACATCTCATTCGTCCAACTTCCATGGCTTGTGCCTCTATATTAACTCAATGTGGGAAAATTTCTGTTTACAAATCTCTATGGCTTCTGATACCTACACCAATTTGTTCAGAATGTCCAAATTAGCCAAAAATAACTATTAGATCTTTGAAAACTGACTCTGGATGCTCTGGGTATGACCCCCTTCCCTAATGGCTCTAGGCTTCCTTGAACTTCCCTATGGAAAAATCACTTGTAGAAGTCTTCTATTGCCTCTGAAACCTGTACCAATGTCTTCACAAGGTCGAAATTATCCAAAATTGACTATTCATTTTCCAAAATTGGTTGAAAATTGAGCTAGATATGCTTCATTCAAAATTTCTCTAGGAAACCCCACTAAATCTAGAGGAGACTCCAGTTAGCACAGCCAAAATTGGAAGTTTTGACGAACTTGGAACTTCCTCCAAAATATCCTCCAACTTAATCTTCAAATTAATTATGTCAACTGGTATTAATTAACTGTTAAACGAGATTAGGGGTGCACTTAACGCTAGCCCTAGCTCTCGGTTTTGGCATGTGGTCGCATGAGGTGGGGGCTGGCTCGCAAGGCTGGCTCCATTCGCCCCCGCTGTCGGATCTACTGTAAACTTAAATACATTTTCGTGGCCACCATTTACAAAAACCTGTTGTGGTTCATTGGTAATGCATGGAGTTTGGGAGGGGGAGGTCACGGGTTCAAACTTGCCCTTCGCCCATCTCATACACATTTTGCCTACCGAATATTATATGTGATACCTTTGGGATATGAAGTTGGGACTTGACCATATGTATAAAAAATTTAAATGCGCCACCATATATAGTTCTCATACCATATCACATTTAAACACCATATATAGTTCTCATACCATATGACATTTAAACAATGCACCATTCAAATAGTTTAGATATATGCGGATTTTGGGATTAATTAAATTAAATTTGTTTAAATTTCAAATTTCACCTTAAGACCACTTAAGCAATTTCACCTTCACATAACTAAACTGGGGAATCCGGAGGTGACACTTGTCACAACCCCATTGGGCAAAAACTGAAGAAGATTTCGTTTGCTGACTAGACTGCTGACTGGACTTCCATGTCATCATTCTATCCTATTCTGCAATTTTTTATCTGTTTAGGAAAACGAACAACATGCCTTTTCTCCTTCATCCCGACTTCATTTTTAGTGAAACGAAGTACGTTGTGATCGTCTTGATGAGACGGATGCAGTCGTACAATTTTTGAGTTATTATGAAAACTTTGTTTTTTGAGCTAAATATTGAGCACTTGATCATTCCTCCTCACTAGAAGCTTTTTGGACCCCAAAAGATATTGTTATCTAACAAGTAGATTAGGGTCAAACCCATCACCTTTCCAAGCTCGATCCAATTGGATTTTGACGAATTTGTTTCCTTGAGCTCCTCTCTAAGGAAATCAACATTCACTTGCTTTGAGGACCCCGTTCTATACATGTACTTGTCTTTTCCATTTTCAAATCGATCTTGCACTATTTGTTGCACCATTTTCAGTCATTCATAGAAACTCATGGTTTTGTCCATGTCGTCATCAAAAGCAACATCCTTCTTACCAATATGACATAATAAAATATAATGCAAATGGATGACAAATTTCACTACTTGGTTTATATGATTTAAGCCCAATTGTACATATTAAAAGTATGAAATTTTCTGAACATAACTTTCATGTAAAACATAATGACGCCTGAATGCAACAATTACATAACCAATAGGCCTAAAAGGCATAACAATGAACTTGCTACTTATACCTCTTTTGTACTTTTGAACCAAGTAAATTTTTTGACAAGTATCCATCCAATGAAAGTGCATGGATCACTGCAGCTTAATCTTTACACCATGGAAATATTCTGAATGAAATAAGATGGTGAATTTTCTTGCATAAACCTGAAACTTAAATGACCCTTTCAAGTTTGAAAGAGCATAAAAAAGAATTGAGCTGATCTTTTGATTTGAAGCAACACATGCCTCTTGCTGTTTTCCTCCCCACTGGAAGACTTTGCACACACATGACAATGCATGTCAAGGAGCTTCGAAAGAAGAAATGTCAACAACAACTCTCTTACAACATTTGGTTGCTCCCAACAAACCTCTTATCAAAATGACGATCTTGGGCGTTGACCAATCAACAATGTATTCCAACTTGGAGAGGCTTGCCTTCAACTTACCTCCTCCAACATCATGACCCAAATGCATCAAAGAAGTGAAACCCAACTTGTACTTTGATATCTTCAAAACATCAAACAATTTTCCCTCATAGATGACATGTGCATAAAAAAACTTTCTAAACATGTTTATGTCATCCAAGTGGATAATTTCTTCAAGAAATGATTCTTTTTTTCCATAATTCAAATACATGTATGTAATCAAAGTGCTACAAAGAAAATACAACATTAAAATCCATACAAACCATTCTTATTTGGTGTTATGTATATTCTTTCACTGACCTCTTTTTACAACTTTGCTTTGGCGAAAACTACTCCTTTTGTCCTCTTTCTTGAAATACTTACCATTCCTCTTTGGCATCATAACCATCAGTGCACAACATGGCATAAGGTATGATTAAAGGGGACCATTGTTCAACAAAATTTTGAATAGCATTGGTGTCTCTACACTTTGCAATTGTGTCAACCCTTGCATGCTAACACCACAAAGAGAAATCTCTTGCTGCAAAGATATATCATGTGAAGTTTTTTTCTCCTTGAAGAACGATTCTTTCACAACCTGAAATACTTCATCACTTTGATGAAATGAACCAACCAAATCAGAGTTGAAACTTGCATTACATGCAACAACATTTTCATAAACAATATCATCATTTGGCTTGAACATGATAAGTACTAAATTTTTACTTATTCACTAGTCTTTTTGTCTGCCCTGCATTAACAACTGATATGTTTAACTTTTTGTGATGGGCTCTCACGATGTACTCCATACCATCCTTGAACAAGTGATACTTGTTTTCATGGAGATAAAATACTACTTTCCAGTCATACAAATATGGGCTACCCAACACCACACCTAAAATATTAAGTGATACCACATCTAAATCTACTTCGTCAACAAAATTTGCAGTGATTGCAAACTTAAACAAACATCTTCTTGTAACATGTAAACTGGTGTCTCTTGTTATCCATCCAAAAGGGTATGGATTATGGTGAGGTATAGTTTCAAAATTCAATCTGTTGATTAAGTCTTCAGAGATTAGATTCGCTTGTGACCCACTATCGAAGAGTGTGTCAGCCTTGGTGTGTTTAGATATCGCCCTAACATGAAATAACTCAATTCATCTCTTTTCATCTGCAGTAGAAGTAGTGATACAATTTTGTGAACTAGTGCTTGTAATATCTTATTTTCCTTTGGTTCCCATGACAATGATTTTTTTTCATCACCTGATTAAGAACCTAAATCTTCTTGACTGATAGCAGTGGTTTTCTGTTTCCCTTTATTGTTGAACTTATTTGGTCTCATTTCTCGATGCAATTTCTAGCAGTGGGCTTCATCATGCCCCTCTTTGGAACAATGTTTGCATGTGATTTTCTCCCCTTATTTCTTCACACTTGCATTTTTATTTCCTTTCCATTTTCCTCCTTTCTCTTTCTCCTTACCCTTAGGCGGCTTTTTATTACTACTCTCTTCATAAGTGTTCTTTCCTCTAGATTCAAGATGTGTGGCTTGCACACATACTTCATCCAAATTAGTTGTATTGAACATAAGAATAGTGCGTGTAAGATAGGAATATAAAGCCCTAATATATTTCAGCAGTGTATCTTGGGAATTCAAATTCACTCCTAATAACAAAGCCCATTTCCTAAACTCCCACGTATAATCTTGGTTTATTTGGCCTTTAAGCTGTCCAAAATTCTGTTAACTCATAATGGCTTTTTGCATAAAGGCTAAAGGATAAAACTGTCTTTTAATTGCATAAACAAATTCAACCCAAGTGATGGATATCTTACCATGGATTCTCATTTCCTCTTGAGTCTTTGCTTCCCACCATACTAGTGCAACTCCTTTTAGCCTTAATGAAGCCAATTGGATCTTTATGCCATCTTCTTGAAGGTTCTGAATTCTACAATATACCTCCAACTGTCAAATCCAATTGTCCAAATTTTCTGTATTCACCTCTCCATTGTACATGGGAAGTTCGAATTTTATGTCCAATTTCAATAATGGATTTTTTCCTTTTGGGGTTTTGGAATGAGTGTCGCAGTTTTAGTGGTGGTAGTGGAAGATGATGTTGTGTGAGATGGTGAAGATGATGAGGATGGTGGAGATGGAGGTGGCTTTCCACTATTCCCTTTGGAATCCTTCTTCTCATCTTTTTTGTCCTCTGAGCTTCCTTCTCCATGTGGAGGTTTAGAACTCTCTCCAACCTTTCTAGTGTTCCTCTCTTCATAGAGGACTTTAACCATCTCAGTCAAAGTATAGAAAAATTTCTTGAATTCTTCCTCTTCTGAAGAGGGACCTTCAGGCTGTCTTTTTCTAGACATAATGGCTACGGATTCAGGCTCAAAAATATTGATTGTACCTCTTCAATCTCAATTGAAGGAAAAACTTGAGGAGCTTCAAGTGCAGTTGGAATTGGAACTTTGGGTGTTGGAGATTGTGGCCTTGTGGCTCTCCTTCTTCTGGGAACTAGCTCAGGAGTTGCAACCAATAACTTCCAATCTCCTTTCCGTAACTTTAACCTTGCAAGCATCACAATTTTGCAACCATTAAAACCCTAATTGCACAAACTCAAGCAATCAAGAAATTCAACCTTTTCTTTGATACCAAATTCATCTGTTCTTGTATGATTAGTTTTGTTGTGCTAATAACAATTACAAATTTATAAATATGTGCTTCCTTATTGCTCCTTGTGCTGAGATTTCATTAGTTGTTTGTGCATACAATCAGTTAAATTTCCTTAAGTTTTGTTAGGATATTTTGACACATAGGAAATAGTTAAGTACAACTTGGTCTAGTATAGAGTTAGGTAAAGTGTGTTTCTT
This sequence comes from Pinus tabuliformis, assembly GCA_031772625.1. Classification (NCBI taxonomy): domain Eukaryota; kingdom Viridiplantae; phylum Streptophyta; class Pinopsida; order Pinales; family Pinaceae; genus Pinus; species Pinus tabuliformis. The sequence goes on from CM062805.1 coordinate 238,358,330, forward strand.
TACCGTTGTATATTTTGTAACTTACAATCCGACGGTCATGATATGTAGTGATCCGACGGTTCATTCTCTCCTCGGTATTACCGACACTTGATCCGTGGCTTGACACCCGATTGGTCCATGATTTCTATTTAAAGCGCATGGAGGGTCATTTGTAGGGTAATCCGTGCATGAGAGAAGCATATGTAAATTTTCATTCTTTTATTAATAAATTGCCTGAAGTGGCCGCGTTGGCTCAGGCCGTGGACTGTTTCCCTCTTTGAGGTTTTAACCACATCAAAAATACTGGTGTATTGATCTGCGATCTGGTTGTGAGCGGTGTCCTTTGGTGTTTTGTCTGAGGAACTTACCCTGTAAATTCCTACATGGTATCAGAGCTATTTGAGGGCCGTGTCCGTTGGTGATCTAAATCTGAAGCCGGTAGAATTGCATCCGACTGCCGTTTCCTAGATCTACTGTTTCTGACTGCTTTTGGGCCGATAGGACTACTCTGTTGTGTTGGGAGCATCTGTTCCAGTGAGGAACCCCTTTCGTTTCAGGCGAAAAGGTTTCCGGTAGCCCTAGCTGCGTTATTTTTAAGATCTGGAGGTATACAGTGTTTATTTGCAGTTTACTGTTATTTTCTCTCTGTTTATTTCGGTTTCGGTTTATTTAGCTTTTTTTAATTACCGGATCTATACCTTTCATTTCTGCATATGCTCTTTGCCTTGCGACTCTGTGCGATCTGGGCAAATCAGAAACAGAAAGGAAGGATTTTTCTCATGCGTATGCTCTTTTCCCTGCGCCTTAGTGTGATCTCGGAAAATCAGAAACATTGAGAAAAATATTTAGTTTTTCGGCTAAAGCTAACTTTGAGCCGCAAGGTTCATTTTTGAAAATATTTAGTTTTTCTGCTAAAGCTAACTTCGAGCCGTAAGGTTCGTTTTCTTTGCATGTCCGTGTTGGGTTTTGTGTTTTTTGTTTTGTAGGGAAAAAGAGCTTTCTCAAAGCAAGCACGCAACCCAAAGCACCCCCCCCTCTCTCTCTCTCAAATTTTTTGTATAGATCAATTGGTTCAAAGCTATTTTAAGAGAGTAGAGGTCTTGGGTTCAAGTCTCCATTTTGTGGGGGCAGACTTTTTCATTTCCGCAGATTCCCGCACTTCGTCGGCAACTTCATCAACTTTTTTTCAAAAAGCCATAACTTCTTCAGCCGGAAGCTGTTTTCAGACCGTTTTTTTAAACCAGTCTAATTTTTCGAGATCTATCCACTGGAACACTTATTTTCAGCATCTTTAGCTTCAGTTTCCGTTGAAATGGAAAGTCAATACCAAGTTACCCTTGACATCACCAACTACTTCCAATGGTTGGCCTACATTGAGGATTTACTTAGAAGTAAAGGTCTTTACAGAATAGCCTCAGGCCAAGAAAAGAAACCGAAGGATGAAGATAAGGCTGCTAAATGGGAAAATAGGAAAGATCAAGCACGTGGATTGATAGGGATGTCTATTTCTCCAGATCTTAGATTCCATATTGCAGAACTTGATACTTCTGATGAAGCAATGAAACAAATCAATAAAGTTTTTGGGATTAAAAATGAAATTAGAGCCCATCAACTTGAAAATGAGTTGCTTACATTGGACCCTAATAATTTTTCTTGCATTGAAGATTTCTTGTCCAAGTTCAAGACCTTTAGATATCTTTTGGAAGGTGTTAAAGTTAAGAAAGAAGATAGTAACCTTATCTATTCCATTCTTACAAAGTTGGGACCAGCCTACTCTGTGTTTGTTTCCACCTTCCATTCTACAAGAGAAGCCTTCATTTCTCAAGGAACAGACTACAAGTCCCCTTCCTTTGACTCTTTTTGTGATTCTTTAATAAGAGAACAAGAAAAACTCTTACACATTGGTCTTCTTAATCTTGGAAACTCTTCCAAGAAAGCGTTAGCCGCCCAGCAACAACCAAATTCAAAGAATCCTAAGAAGTCATATCCTAAAAAGAATGGTCCTAAACCAAACAAGGGTCCTAAGCAATTTCAGCCCCAAAATGAAAAATCATTTCAACAAAATGATAAGACAAATAAAAACAAAGGGAAGAAGACTGATAGACATTGCAATTTTTGTAATCGAGATGGCCACTTAGAATCAAAATGCTTTAAGAAGATGGAAGCCTTGGAAGCAACAATGAAGAAGCATAACATCCATTTGGGGCAATCTTCAACTTCAACTTCATCTTCAGGAATGGCACTTTCTGCATGTTGTTGTCAATCATCTCGGTCTGGTTATGCATTAAATGTATCTTCTTCATCTCATTCTCATGAGTGGCTCATTGATTCTGGAGCTTCTTATCACATGGCCGAAAACAAAGCCATGTTTTCTTCTTTAAATGATTGTAACACCAAAAATATATATGTTGGTGATGATAGATCTCTTAGTGTTGTAGGGACTGGAACTGTTCATCTAGACAATGGTCAGTTTAATGATGTATTATGTGTTCCAACCTTATCCTGCAACCTTCTATCTGTATATCAGATAACTCATTCAGGTGAAGGTAAAATCGTTGAATTTTCACCTCATGATGTTGTAATCAAGGACCTAAGAGATCCTAAAAAGATTTTAGCTACTGGCATTGCTGATGATTCTACAAGGTTGTATAAGTTTCACAACTTTGGGTCATCAAATCTTCCCTCAGTATTTGTTGCTCATAACGATGAAGTGAGCAAACTTTGGCATGAGTGATTTGGTCACTTAAACTATCACTCCCTTCAGCATCTATGTAAATAAAATATGGTGACAGGTCTTCCTATGGTATCTTGCAGAGATGGTGTATGTTCCGGATGTTTACTCGGAAAACATCATCGGGATAGTTTTGAAAAACGTGCCTCTTGGCACGCCTCAGCCCCTTTACAGCTTGTGCATAGTGATTTATGTGGTCCACTTCCAGTTGTGTCATTCTCTGGCTGCAAGTATTTCTTAACTTTCATTGATGATTTCTCCAGATGCACTTAGGTATACTTCTTAAAACTCAAGAGTGAAGTATTTAACACTTTTTTGGCCTTCAAGGCCTTTGTTGAAAAACAATCTGGACATCAAATTCTTAAGTTAAGATCTGATAATGGTGGAGAATATGTTAAAAACACATTCATCAACTATTGCACTGAGAATGGAATTCAAATGCAACATACTGTTCCATATACTCCACAACAAAATGGTGTAGCTGAAAGGAAGAATTGCACCTTAAAGGAAATGGCTAATTGTATGCTACAATCTAAAGGACTTGGTCTTAGTTTTTGGGCAGAAGCAATTAACTGTGCAAATTACATAATAAATCGCACTCCTATTAAGTCTTTAAAGAATATCACTCCAGAAGAAGCATGGAGCTCAATCAAACCAGATGTAAGTCACTTTCGTGTTTTTGGAAGTAAAGCGTGGGCCCATATTCCAGATGAAAAGCATAAAGCCTTAGAACCTAAGAGTGAAAAATGTACTTTTGTTGGATATTCTGAAGATGTCAAAGGCTATAGACTTATTCCATTTAAGTCCAAAAATGTTATCATTAGAAGAGATGTAAAATTTGATGAAAATATATCGGCCTGCGAGCCTAGTCCGGCGGATGTGCCACCTCTCCCTATCTCTTCTACTTTTGAAAACATTTCTTCTTCAGATGATGAAAGTAAGGATGACAATCCTCCCCCACCATCTCAGGATCCTCCTTCAGCTCCTCAGCTTCCAAAATGGGTTCGTGCTACTAGAGATGCAGCAGGTGATCTTGCCGGTGATCCTTCAGATCAGCGACGTACACGTTCTCAGTTCGAGAGAGCCTCTTCTTTACTGGCTCAAGCTCTAGTAAATTATGATCCAGACACCTTTGTAGAAGCTTGAGGCCATCCAGATTGGGAAGCAGCTATGAATGAAGAATATCATTCATTGTTGGCAAATGATACATGGGATCTTGTTCCTTTACCAAAGGGACAAAAACTTGTTAGATGCAAATGGGTTTACAGAACCAAGTATGGACCAGATGGGAAAGTTGATAAACATAAAGCTCGTCTTGTTGCTAAGGGTTTTTCACAGGTTGAAGGCATTGACTACACTGAAACCTTCTCCCCTGTTGCCAAAATGAACTCTATCTGCCTTGTTCTTTCCCTTGCTGCCTCTTTCAAATGGGAAGTCCATCAGATGGATGTTAAATCTGCCTTCTTGCATGAAGAAATCTATATGGAACAACCCATTGGCTTCATACAAACAGACTCCAGCCTTGTATGTCGACTTAAGAAATCCCTTTATGGTCTCAAGCAAGCTCCTCGGGCTTGGTATGCCAAAATGGATAGCTTTCTTTTAGAATCTGGCTTTTCTAGGTGTCATTATGATAATACTGTCTACACCAAGAAAGTAGGCAACTCTCTTATCATCCTTGTTCTTTATGTTGATGATCTTATCCTTACTGGTAGTGATCCCAACCTTATAAACCATGTGAAGTCTAGCCTTAAAAGGAAATTTGAAATGATAGACTTAGGACACTTACACTATTTTCTCGGTCTTCAAGTCTTGCAATCCAAGGAGGGTATTTCCCTTTCCCAGTCCAAGTATGTGTTAGGATATTCCGACACATTGAACTGCACATGCACTTCATCAGAAATCTCATTCACGACCATGTTCTTGAAGTGCAATATTGTTCAACAGATGATCAAGTTGCAGACATCTTCACAAAGGCTCTCACAAAGGCGAAGTTCACTAAACTTCGATTTATGGTTGGAGTTCAGGAAGTTGTCACTAAGGGGGGATAGGCTCTAGTGCCTCCTTCCTTCTCCTATTGTGTCATATTTGTAAATCCTTCAATCCTATCCCAAGTTGTTCTTAAGGGGGAATGTTAGGATATTCCGACACATAGGAAATAGTTAAGTACAACTTGGTCTAGTGTATAGTTAGGTATAGAGTTAGGTAAAGTGTGTTTCTTTACCGTTGTACATTTTGTAACTTACAATCCGACGGTCACGATATGTAGTGATCCGATGGTTCATTCTCTCCTCGGTATTACCGACACTTGATCCGTGGCTTGACACCCGATTGGTCCATGAATTCTATTTAAAGCGCATGGAGGGTCATTTGTAGGGTAATCCGTGCATGAGAGAAACATATGTAAATTTTCATTCTTTTATTAATAAATTGCTTGAAGTGGCCGCATTGGCTCAGGCCGTGGACTGTTTCCCTCTTTGAGGGTTTTAACCACGTCAAAATACTGGTGTATTGATCTGCGATCTGGTTGTGAGCGGTGTCCTTTTGGTGTTCTGTCTGAGGAACTTACCCTGTAAATTCCTACAGTATGCTTGTGATATTCTACGTCATTTTCACATGGAAGACTGTAAACCAGCCCCTTCTCCCTTTCAGTCTGGAGTTAAACTTTCAGTCACTTGTACTTCTCCTGAAGTTGATGCTACCTTATACCGTCAACTTGTAGGAAAACTTTTGTATCTAACCCATACTCGTCCTGACCTTTCTTTGTTGTTGGCCTTGTTGCTCGGTTCATGCAAAACCCCCGTGAAAGTCATTGGAAAGCAGCTAAAAGAATACTTCGTTATGTTCGAGGTACAGTTCAGTTTGGGATTCATTACAGTGCCGAAGCATCTCCTCTATTGGTTGGTTTCACTGATTTTGATTGGGCTGGTGACCCTGATGATCGGAAGTCTACTGCCGGTTATGTGTTCACTCTTGGTTCAGGACCTATTACATGGGCTTGCAAGAAACAAGGTGCCATTTCTCTTTCATCAACAGAAGCAGAGTATCGTGGTGCCGTAGAAGCTAGTAAGGAAGCCTTGTGGCTTCGTCAGATCCTGTCAGAGTTTGGATTTGAGCAGCAGCATCCGACTACACTTTGGTGTGATAATCAAAGTTCCATTCAACTATGCAAAGATCCAGTCCAACATCAGTGCAGCAAACACATTGAACTGCACATGCACTTCATCAGAAAGCTCATTCATGACCATGTTCTTGAAGTGCAATATTGTTCAACAGATGATCAAGTTGCAGACATCTTCACAAAGGCTCTCACAGAGGCGAAGTTCACTAAACTTCGATTTATGGTTGGAGTTTAGGAAGTTGTCACTCAGGGGGGATAGGCTCTAGTGCCTCCTTCCTTCTCCTATTGTGTCATATTTGTAAATCCTTCAATCCTATCCCAAGTTGTTCTTAAGGGGGGATGTTAGGATATTCCGACACATAGGAAATAGTTAAGTACAACTTGGTCTAGTATAGAGTTAGGTATAGAGTTAGGTAAAGTGTGTTTCTTTACCGTTGTACATTTTGTAACTTACAATCTGACAGTCGAGATATGTAGTGATCCGACGGTTCATTCTCTCCTCGGTATTACCGACACTTGATCCGTGGCTTGACACCCGATTGGTCCATGATTTCTATTTAAAGCGCATGGAGGGTCACTTGTAGGGTAATCTGTGCATGAGAGAAGCATATGTAAATTTTCATTCTTTTATTAATAAATTGCCTAAAGTGGCCGCGTTGGCTCAGGCCGTGGACTGTTTCCCTCTTTGAGGGTTTTAACCATGTCAAAAATACTGGTGTATTGATCTGCGATCTGGTTGTGAGCGGTGTCCATTGGTGTTCTGTCTGAGGAACTTACCCTGTAAATTCCTACAAGTTTTAAAAGACATTCATGAGAAAAATAGCTTCAAAAACTAATAATGAAAAACAAACATGTACAGTACAACAAACCATCAAATGGACACATTAATACAGTGTTTTGATGAAGGAGTTCACCCCTCCTAGGCTACATCTCCTTGGTCCAACTTCTATGGCTTGGGCATCTGTATTAGCTCATTATGGAAAAAAATGTTGTTTACAAAGATCTATGGCTCTTGATACCTACACCAATGTCTTCAGAATGTCTGAATAAGTCAAAAATGACTATTAGATATCTAAAAACTGACTTTGGATGCTTTGGGTATGACCCCTTTCCCTGGTGGCTCTAGGCTTCCTGAACTTCCATGTGGAAATATCACCTGTAGAAGCCTTCTATTTCCTTTAAAACCTATACCAATATCTTCAAAATGTTGAAATCATCCAAAATTGACTATTCATTTTCCAACATTGGTCGAAAATTGAGTTAGATATGCTTCATTCAATTTTTCCCTAAGAAACCCCGCTAAATCTGGAGGAGACTCTAGTTAGCACCGCCAAAATTGGTAGTTCTGCCGAACTTGGCACTTCCTCCAAAATATCCACCAACTTAATCTTTAGATTAATTAATGTTAACTAGTATTAATCAACCGTTAAGCGGGATTAGGGGCGCGCTTAGCATTGGTACCAGCCTCGGTTCTAGAACGTGGTCACATGGGGTGGGGACTGGCCCGCAGGGCTAGCTCCCTCTGCCCCCACCGTCAGATCCACTGTAAGCTTAAATACATTTTTGTGGCCACCATTTACAACAACCCACCGTGGTTCTTTGGTAATGCTTAGAGTTTGGGAGTGGGAGGTCACAAGTTCAAACCAGCCCTCCGCCCATCCCATACACATTTTGCCCACCGAATATTATATGCGATACCTTTGGGATTTGAAGTTCGGACTTGACCATATGTATAAAACATTTAAATGCGCCACCATATATATAGTTATCATACCATATATATAGTTCTCATACCATATGACATTTAAACAATGCGCCATTCAATTTAGATATATGCAGATTTTGGGATTTAACTAAATTATATATATATATATATATATATATATAATTTCAAATTTCACCTTAAGACCACTTAAGCAATTTCACCTTCATATAACCAAACTGGCGAATCCAGAGATGACACTTTTCACAACTCCATTGGGTGGAAACTGAAGAAGATTCCCCTTGTTGACTAGACTGCCATGTCATCATTCTATCCTATTCTGCAATTTTTTTAGCTGTTTAGGAAAATGAACAACATGCTTTTTCTCCTTCATCCAAACTCCATTTTTAGTGAAATGAATTGTGTTGCGATCGTCTTGACGAGACGGACGCAATCATACAGTCTTTGAGCGAATCTGAGAACTTTTATTTTTGAGCTAAATACTAAGCACCTGATCATACACTGTAATATTTTTCATGAAAAATAGTTATTTAATTTACTTTTACTATAATGACATGGTAAACTATGGGCTATGTGGGAAGTCTAGCAGGAAATTTAAATGTTTAAAGTTATTTTAATTACATTTAAAAGTTGGTTTTGGCAAGCAATCGAATTTACTGAGAAAAGATACTAAATGAAAAAGTTTTTACTCACTAGAAAGTTAGAGGATACTCCCTTCCCTAGAGATAAATTATCTCAGTTGGGCAAAGAAGCCTAGAAGGATGAGAGGAAACCTGAGGCAACTAAGAACCGAGAGAAAAAAGATTAAGAACGAAGAGAAAAAATATTAGTCCCTTGAACATGACATTGTTAAGGGAAGGCAAGACACTGCTAGTTAGGGTGTTCCTGAGTTGGTTGGACTTGTGCAGTCTTGATGCCTTAAGGACCTTGTTAGGTCATTGCCAAGCAACTATTATGGAAGAGGAAACTTAGCTCAGGGGTTTGAACTAGTGTTTGTCATTCTCGTTTGTTGGGATGAGTGTTCTTACATTTCTTGGAAAGCCTAGACCTAAAGATATAAGTATTCTATGTTGTTAACTCTTCTCTCAAAACCGAAAATGTTGTTGTAAATGACAATAGTGTATGGTATCTTTGTATATATTTTGTGCTATTTTACAAGCGGTAATTTGTTGCTATCATAATTTGAATTTTTTTCTTTAATTATAGTGGTATGAGTGTTTGAAATATCTTTGTATACTAGTTACATAATAACTGGCTAATTGGTATGGCATGACTTGTTTGAAGGAAAATTGTGTTAACTTAATAATCTATGTATACTAAATCAAACTAGTTTAGTTCCTAGGCCTAGTGGGTTAGACCAATAGCTAAGAACAAGTTCTTAGTTCATCATTATAAATCCTAAAATTGAGATAGGCCGATCCAAGTCGCTCTAACCTTCAAATAAATGAATAGAAATGAAGACTAATGAATAATTAAATTACAGTGCAAGCTCTGTAAACAACAAGGAACATATAAATGTATATACTGGAACCATTCAAGAAAATTAAACCAGAATCTACATTAATGCCAAAGAATATACATATCTAATATATCTAACCCATAACTGTTTCTAACCATCTGAATGTGAACTTTCTCAACATCACTTCCCATATTGTAAATTTGTGGTTGGCTTGGTTAATTAAACATAGAAAGAAAAACAAAACATATAAGTATTGAACGAGTCTATGATACTTTGCAATCTATGATTTAAGAGGTCATGACTCACTGTATTGAACTGTAATTGTTCTCCCTTGAGAAGTTATGTTTATATGAAAATGAAGTAATGGTTTAGATTGTGCAAATTGAAGACTAAATAGTAAAGTTGGAATTACTATACAGTAAGGCAAATTGACAACTAAATTAAAATTGCTATTTGGTTAGAATACGACAAAACTTGGTTTGGAATTTGGGTTAGCTCTTGGGCCAAGCCGACATAGAAAACAGTATGAGAAAAGTCCCTACATTGTCAGATAGTTATGAAACATTTCATGTATAAGCAACAATTAATATTGAAAAGAAATGAATATTCTAGACTTAGGAGACGACAAAGTGAGCATTAAAACAGATGATAGAATCAATCAGAGAAACACATTACACATTAAGAAGACTAGTATAATCCTAAATTATATATATACATACATAGATTATGGAATCATGTCTGACTACAAGGAGGAATTTTATGATAAAACTCCCCTGATAATATTCTTAACAAAAAAGAAGAAATAAAACAGATTATACTTATTCGTTCCTTTCAAAACCAGATATTAACAATTATTCTTGAAGGGAAAATAAAAGAATTTATCTAGTAGCTAAGTAAGAAAGAGGCTCATTTTTTGTAAGTGAAGGGACTTCATATTCACCATGTAAAAGCCAAGAGCATGCAACAGAAAACATTAATATTATAACTATCTGATCATTAGAGTTTATAGAAACAAAATACAACACTATAAAAATAATCATAACCTGTCGTGCACCTTTAGTGGAAATAATATTGACTGAAACCAAAATCATTTATTCATATAAATACTCGAAGTTGTGTCCGATTATGGCTCAAAATCTTAAATTATGCTAAGAAACTTCCCATAAATGACCATATGATAATTTGAATATTAATAGAAACTCAAAGACTGAGTGAAAAGAAAACTATGATTGTTGTCAGACCAGGAGGTAACTCCTCAAATCAGAACTCATATTAGTCATTCAGGTTGTTCATTATTATATACAAGAGGGAGTGGCTGTTCGGTTCATCTCCTGATGACTCTCTATCTTCTTTATTATTTATTTAGATTAATTACAGATGTACACCCAATCTCTCTGATTAGGTGTCAACATTCCCCCCCTTAATATGAAGGGATGTTGGTGAGTCCAAGCATCATTCTAAATCTTTCAAGCTTTTCTCTTCCAAGTGCTTTGGTGAAGATGTCTTCAATTTGCTCATTAGTGGAACAATGGTGGAGATGGATTGTTTTGGCCTCAACATGATGTCGAATCAGATGATATTTAGTATTCATGTGCTTTGTTCGATCATGGAACTTTGGGTTCTTGGCCAACTTTATTGTAGAAATATTGTCAATCATGAGTGGAGTCGATTGTACTTGTTTTACCTGCAAATCTTCAAGAATTTTCCTGAGCCACACAATTTCTTTTGTTGCCTCAGCTGCTACCGCATATTCTGCCTCTTTTGCGGAATCTACTGGAACTGATTGTTTGCGTGATCTCCAGGAGACAACTCTTGATCCAAGACTCATAGCATAACCTAAAGTAGATACCTCAGTTTCTTTGTCTCCATCGAAGTCTGAACCAGAGTATCCAATCAAGCTGAAGTCGCCCACCTGTGTATACTTGATTCCAAAGTCTTGAGTTCCCTTCAAGTACTTTAGAACTCTTTTTGCAGCAGACCAATGTCCCTCACAAGGCTTTTGCATAAATCTGGAGAGGATTCCAACATTGAACGAAATGTCTGGTCTGGTAGTAGTTAGGTAGTTGAGACTTCCTACAAGCTGTCTATACTTTTTTGCATCCTCAAATTCTTTTCCTTCAATGGATGTGAGCTTTAAGTTTTGTTCCATTGGAGTAGTCATAGGATTGCATTCAGTCATGCCAAACCTGTTCAACAGATCTTCAATGTACTTCTTTTGAGAAAGGAATATGGACTTCGGATGTTGAGTTACTTCAATACCAAGATAGTAATGAACATAGCCCAAATCAGTCATTTCAAAACCTTTTTTCAATTCCTTCTTTATGGATGCAATGTAGCTTTCATTGTTCCCTGTCATCAAAAGATCATCTACATATACCACAATATATACAATTGTTTTGCCAACTTTCTTGACAAACAAAGTTGCATCATCAAGATCATAATGTTTGAAATTGAGTTTTAGAAGATGCTTAGTCAGTTTTTCATACCAGGCTCCTGGTGCTTGTTTGAGGCCATACAAGGATTTCACAAGTTTGCATACTTTATGTTCATGTCCTTTCATAGAAAATCCTTCAGGCTAGGACATAAAAACTTTTTCTTTTAGATATCCATTCAAGAAAGCAATTTTTACATCCATTTGATGGACTTTCCAACCGTTCTGAGCTGTTAGGGCAAAGAATGTCCGGATGGTAGCCCATTTTGCTGTGGGGGAAAAAGTTTCCTCATAATCGACCCCTTCCTTTTGCGCAAAACCTTTTGCCACAAGCCTAGATTTATGCTTGTCAAGTGAGCCATCAACTTTATACTTGTTCTTGTAGACCTACTTGCAGCCAATTGGTTTAGTTCCCAATGGAGGATCAACCAGCTTCCAAGTGCCATTCTTTATCAGGGCATCATACTCCTTTTGCATTACTTCTCTCCGTTCATCATGAGAAGCAAATTCTTTGAAGGAAGTTGGTTCAAAATCTGTAGACAAATTGAATTCACAATCATAAGAAACATCCATATCAATAGGTGAATCAAAGTCATCTACATTACCTCCATTTTTCCAATTTGAATTTCTAGTTCTTGTCTTTCCAACCTCATCATGATGAACACTTTCAAGTGTCTTTGTCAGCCACTTTGGGGGACATTTCTCAGATGGTCCAGGCTGCTCCGTTGATTGAGTTGGGACTGAATCAAGATTGAGTCTCCCAATTCTGTCAATCACATCACTCAAAGTATCATCCGTTGTTGGAATTTCATGTAGGGGAGAGAGTGCTTCAGAAGAAGATTGCACAGATTGATCTAGTATAGGAATCCTCCCTTCAAGACGTGGAATCTGATTATCAAATTCTTGAAATGATTTTGCATTTGTGAATCTATCCAAGTGATCAAGTTGCCTTTCACCAACATTGTCAGTTTTGGATGATTCAAGAAAGATTACATCTCTAGATACAACAAACTTTTTGTCGACTTCATCATAGAGACAGTATGCTTTGGAGGTGTTTGAATACCCTAGGAAGATACACTTACGACTTCTTGCACCAAGTTTATTTCTATGTACCTTTGGTATCAAGGCATAACAAGTGGAACCAAAAACCCTGAGATGCATTACCAAAGGAATGTGCCTATACCACATTTCATAAGGAGTCTTGTTTCTGATAGCATTAGATGGACATCTATTCTTTATATATACAGCACATAGAAATGCAACAGCCCAAAACATCATTTTTACATTTTTGAAGAACAGCATGGAGCGTACCATATTTAAGATTGTCCTATTCATTCTTTCAGATACTCCGTTCTGTTGGGGATTATAAGGCACAATTGTTTGATGTTTGATCCCATGTTGGTGAAGATAGTTTTCAAATTCATTTGAAGTGTATTCTTTTCCATTATCAGTGCGAATAGAGACAATATGAGATTGTGCATCATTTTCAATCCATATATGAAAGTTCTTGAAAGTTTGAAAAGCATTAGATTTGTTCTTCAATAAATAAACCCAACACATTTTGGTGTGGTCATCAATAAATGTCATCATATATTTATTTCCATTTACAAAAGAGACAGGGATTGGACCACATCAATCTGAATGAATGAGTCCAAGTTTTCTATGTGCTCTGGAGTGTGAATCATGAAAGGACTGTTTGCTATGCTTTCCTAGAATGCAAGCATAACATTGCTTAAGCTTCCTAGGATTTGTAGGCAAAACAATAACACCATTTTTCTTCAACAAGCGGAGGCTGTTATAGTTCAAATGTCCAAATCTAGCATGCCATAATAAACTTTATGGAAGTGTACCTTCTTCATAATGAGAATTATATGAGAAATGTTGTGTACGAGCAGAGGTACCCTGCAGCTTGAGAAGCCTTTCTTCTTCTATCCTCGTCATGACAAGTGAGTGGTCAAATGCTTTTCTCACCTCAAGCTTGCCATCAAACATATGAATGGAGTGACCTTGCTAGCAAATGTGGACCAAGGAAAACAAGTTTCTCCTCAACTGTGGGAGATATAGAACATGATGTAGAAGAAAGTCTGGAAGACCAGGCAATTAAAGCCTGATTATGCCAAGCCATGATGGCTTGAGTTTTGATTGGTCTGCAAAGTATATAGCTCCATCAACATTGTCAGTAAATTCTTCAAAAAAATATTTTCTATGAGTCATGTGGCAAGTTGCTCCTGAATCAAGCAACCAACCATTTTTTGAAGAAGAAAGTGAAGCATTAAATAAGTCTTCATTTACTCCAATATTAAATTGTGCCACAACATAATGAGCAGATTCAGGTGCTTTACCTTTGTCTGTGTCATTAGTTTTACCTTTGGGTTGGTTTCTTTGCTGCTCAATTTTGTCCCAAGGTAAATTGCATGTGGAGGCATCATGTGATCCATTTCTTTTGCAGCGTATGCAGTGCAAATTTGACTTTTCTCCTTGAGAGTGTCTACCCCCCTTGCCTCTGAAATATCTTCCTCTTCCTCTTTGACCACCTCTTCCTCTGGAAGAATCTTGGGCAAGATTATTTTCTTTATGAACAAGGCACACAACCTCATCAGTAGATTCAGGGGCTGTCTTCTTTCCAAAATCTTTCTCTCTTTTAGCAAATTTTTTCATAAGAGAGTCAAAGGTAATATCTTTAATATTTCCATTTGCTTACAATGACTCAAGATAATTGGAGTAAGTAGGATAAAGTGCCTTGAGAAAAGCGATCAGAGGAATTTCCAATTCAACCTTAGTGACTTTGATATCATGCATTATAGATTTTACTTCGGATGCAAGAGCAAGAGGATCATTATTTTGTAATTCAAGGGTGAAGAGTTTAATACAGAGTGTGAGTCATAGAGTTATTTTAGCTTTTGTGAGGCTTTGAATGCATTTGAAAATGGCGAAATGTGTCGACTCACCTCTTCACTTACTGATGCTGCAATCAATGCATAGGCTTTGCTGTTCTTATTTTCCCAATTGGCGAGCTCCTTGTCTGAGGTAGGCTAGATTGGCGCTTCATCTCCTTCTCCAACACACACTCCTTTCCATAGCTCATTAAAAATGAGAGTGTGTTGGATTTTCCGCGACCATTCAGGATAATTCTCCTTTCCATTGAGAAATATTCCCACAATAGATATAATTGAATGCATTGTAAAATATGTGTACAATGGAGAAAAATATTGTTGTTGCAAAATTTTACTCATAAAATGATTGTTATACCAACAACGTTAAACTTAACAACATTCAACATTCACTCGAATATTAGAGTTTGACTATAGCTATAGTTCTTTTGTTGCTTTGTTTGGCAGAGATGAACGACAGAGATGAGCAGAGGAGATGAGCTTTCGTTCAAGCGGAAAGGAATCAACAGTCATCGGAAGCTGAGTCGTGGAGCCATCGATGGTAGAAGATCAACAATCATCGAAAGCGAATCAAGTCGGGGCGTTAACCAAGAGTAAGGGTGGTTTTAAAATGATAAGTGGGATTTCGGGCAGATAAAAAATGGTAAGTGGTATTGAGAGGGGAGCGCCTGATTCCACTAAGCGATGGACACGTAGTGACTAGGGTAGAGAGAAAAACCACTCATTTTGGGCGGGTAACTATCGTGCAACTAATGCACCTGAAATCGCTGTAGACCGTTGGATTGTGGGAGTGTTGATCAACGGTGGGATTAAAAGGCACTTTTCGGGTGGGTAACTGCCATGTAAGTGGTCCCCCTCGAAATCAATGTTAGCAATTGGATCTGGAGGTTGAGATCAACAGTGGAGAACGAGCCAGATAAAGTGAAACCTGAGGAATTGTGTCCGAGCGGGTTTAATGAAGGGTATGATCGCATCGCAAACATGAAATGGTATTGATCGTGGCAAGGAGAATTGCTATATGCGATTAAAGGCGGACCCAACGATATTTATATATGCGGGTTTATAGAATTTGAGATCCAACCCAAGGGAGGAAACCCAAGTCACTACAACACGTTCAACTTCAATGCACCATTCGACGCAACAACAATGAATGAGATTCCACAAGGTTTTGATAGAGATGTTAGCCTGCAAAATATGAAAAACAAAGGCACAACAGAATAGGAGTTACAAATTAAAAGGGAAGCCAAAAAAATGGTGCCTGCTCTGATACCATGTCAGACCAGGAGGTAACTCCTCAAATCAGAACTCATATTATTCATTCAAGTTGTTCATTATTATATACAGGAGGGAGTGGTTGTTTGGTTCATCTCCCGATGACTCTCTATCTTCTTTATTATTTATTTACATTAATTACAGTTGTACACCCAATTAGTCATGTCAGCCTAAAAAATCAAATTAAAATCAGACACAAGGAGACACATCGGTTCACTGATTCATGTCAGCTTGAGTACATAGAAAAACACCTATAAATATGCAGCTAGTGTCATCACAGAGACACAGATTTTCGGACAAGTCTCTCCAACTACGGAAGAGAAGATAACCTCGACATACCTTTGAAATTTCGGTGATAAACACAGTGATATCTTCACATTCTTCTCTGAAATCTTGAACAAGTAAAGTGACATAGAAATTTCGGATGGAGACAAAGTCATTTAGGTTTTCGATGGAGAAGGATACCTGTAGCTTTTAGGATGACACAGTGGCTCAAAATATTAGGTGAGTAAAGTGGTTATGTGTTTCTCAGGTGGTCATCATGATCATTGTCTTAGGGTACAATATAGTATCAAAGCAACACTACAGTGATGACAATCTTGACACATTCATAAGAATGATCTCGGTGCAAGGAGTGCACAATCATGGTCTCGATGAAGCTTATAGTAAGGAGAAGGATATTGGTTATCATACAGTGACACTCTACCATGACATGTATTCTGGATGATGATAATCAGGATCTCAATGAAGACATTGTTTCAAGCAATGAAGATCTCAATGGTGGATTGATGATGATGATCTCAGTAGTAATGAAGAAGAGGATTGGTGTCTTGGTCTTGGAGTGGCTCAGTAAGTCAAGGGTCATTGTCTTGGTGTTCATCAATAGGAACCTCTATAAGAATAACTTTGTGCGGGTTTTCCTCTCCAAGAGGGAGAGGTTTTGGCCCTGGTAGAAAGCCAACATCTTGTGTTCTTGTCTCTTTGTTTTGGTAGCTATTTGATGAACTAAAGAAGACACACTAACATTAAAGAATATAATAATAATAAAAAGTTAAATACCTCACAAATAATTATCATGCTAAGAAGAATATCATTAACTCTAATTTCCCTAGATTCTTTAACATGGTATCAGAGCTAAGGTGTTGAAGTCAAAGGAAGGGCAAAAAAGAGGCATTCAAGGATCAAGCTTGCATCTAAGAAAATCAAAAGATGAGTTTGAAAAGATATACAGTGCTACATCTTATATTCATATCAAGGAATAGTCTTGGATATCAAACTCTTGATGGAAATCATAGTCTTGAGTTCATACTACAAAACTCAATCTATGTCATATCACAAATGTTGAAGTAACAATGATATTACAAAACCACATATCCATCATCCTCTGAATTGAGTTCAATTACAGTCTTGTAATTCTTGGGTCTGTGATTTCGAGCCTATTACAGGATTGCAGTTTGGATCACCTCTGCAATCTAGGGTTTGCAATTCTTAGGTATACGCCACAGTCTCAGTGCTTCCAGTGATGCATGGCTCGGTCTTACAACAAGTGATGCTACAGATTAATACTACATGATCTTAGTGCTCAATGATAATACATAATCTCAGTGATTCTTTATGTCTCGGGCTCACAGGGATGTTCCATACTACTACATGATTTAGGCGATGCCACTACTGCAAGATCAGTAATAGTCTTGGATCTCCTTAAGAAGAATTCAATTCGATGGAATTATAGTCTCACTTCTTGGTGTCAGGATCACAGAACCTCCTCAATACAAATATCTCACACAGTTCAGTTTCTCATACTTACAATATATCTTGGTTTTGCAACATGAAGTCTTGGTGACATCACAGTATGCTAAGTGTTGCATACTACTTCGTTAAAGTCACAGTTTGGAGATAATGTTGTTAAGAAAAACTAGGATAAATATACTTGGGCCTTCTCTAAAGAAGTTTATCAATGTTAGCTCCTCCATTCTAGGCAAGCAGTGGTAGGTCTTAGTGCCATAAAGAGATGCTCAATATCTACACACTGTTGCCAACTCTCCATAGTCTATTTATGTGTTAGAAATACAATACCATATATCAATAATCGTAAAGACCTGATAAGGAGTCAAAGTGCCTTAGGAGTTAAGATGATGAAGCAGTTTTGAATATCATAATAACATATAGTCTGGAGTAGTTTTTGTCATGCTTGGTGTTGGACAATGCAAGAAGTCTTGGTAAAAGGTTTTCAATAATGCTCTAGCAAGAATCTCATTCAAAGAAGCATCAAGGTAAGGATATCCTCTTCATGTTCCATGTAAGTATCTTTCATGGTTATGATCTATCTTTGGTTTAAATGACTTCGTTTTACAAGGAAATTGATATGCTGGTCCTTGTATAAGGAGGATATTCTCAATCCTCATAGATAGGTGAAGTCATTGAAATAGGTATCCTCTGAATTCATGAGAGGAAACTCTTAAAATCCTCTCACGTAGATAATATTGGAGACATAAAAGACATTGGAAGAAGAAAAGATGGTCCTTAAAGGACAATATCAAATATAGGAGAAAAAGAAAATTCATGTTACTGGTTAGGATGAAAGGAGATGAATGAATTCCATGGTAAGAGGGAATAGAAATATTTAAGTTAGTCTCTCTCACTATAAGTTTTTTTTGGGTTCTTAGATCCTGCATAAGTCACGTCTACAAATATATAATGAGATGTGGTGTGACATCATGGAAATATTAGAAACAAGAACTCATGACATCATCACGAGGCTAACTAATTTCATAGGATAAGTAAGATACCTTATTCAACAACTTAGGGTTTCCATGGAAGAAGGCAAGTTGAAGACAATAACTTTGCAGAACTCAAACATTTAAAGAAGGCTCATCATACAACAAAAGGGAAACATCTGTCGGATAAGGATCTTTAAGATCCTCAAGATTCTTTGATGGAATCTTCACTAGAAGATTCACTGATCCAGGGATGAAGCAAGTGTTTCAATAGAAACTCCAACTTGAGTTCATGGATGATGATATGATGCCGTAAGAGCAGTTCAAGGGGTTGAAGATCTTTCAATCAAGGAAGCTGCTGAAAGAAGCCTAGATAACTTAAAGGTAAAATGAGGTATGTATGCTTGTATTTAATTTTATAATGCTATGCCATATGGTTGTAGGTAACATGGATCATTACTTCTATCTTAAGAAGCATGATCAAGGGAAAATGATCTCCTCCTCTGAAGGGATGCAGAAAGGAATAAGTCACACTAGATGAAATCAACATAATATGTCCTCATATGAAGTATGAGGTGGTTGACTACAAGTACAAAACTCTGATTGAGAAACCCCTGGGAATGGGATGTGTGAGGAAGGAAGAGATCATAAGATATGAAATCATGATGAAGACAATCAACATCCAAAAGATCAAGGAGACATAACTAGGAAATCTCCCAGAAAGATATGAAGACTCTGATGGAAGTCTGGAAAAGATGGAGACCCTTGACAATGAATATATTTGGGAGATGTGTCAACATGTATGCAGGATGTTGATACATACTGAAAAGAATTCATGTTGAATAATCCATCTTGTAAGGTATGATTTGATTTAATGTTATGTTTTGATTACTTAAATAATATCTAGAAGATTTCATGTAGGGCTACTAGAACAAGATTTGTAAGTACAAGTACAACCAACATTCATGCAATGGATGGAAACTCCTGAAAGAAGCATGAAGAGGAAGAAGTAACCATATGAATAAGGTTCCAGATATGTACCAAGAAGGCCAATTTCCATGAAGAAAGGAATGAAATGATGAAATAAGAAGGAAATTGATCGATGGTTGTTGTCGTACGAGAAAGAATGATTAGGAGCTCAAAATTTGTAGAAAACTAAAAGTGTCAAAATCTTGATAATCTTAGCTTCAAATTGAAGATCTCGTCATTCTGAATCCAATGGTGCGAATGGAACCCAAATCCGAGCTTGTATGCAGAAGTTAGAGCAAGTAAAAGTTTAGGGTTGACTTAATGACATGGCAGGATTGGATGACATGGCAAAGCCCTTCAGTGAATGAAGGGGCGCCAAGTGGTAGATCTCCATTGGCCCGTGAAAATCACATATCAGAGGTGGACAAGTACTGAAGAATTGGCCGCCGACATAGAGCATGTTACGATGTGATGTGATCACATATCACATAATGTTAAGAACCGGCCCCTGGCACAGTTAGGGTTGCGATGCGATATATCACAATCGCATATTGCACCCGATACCGATATATATATATATATATATATATATATATATATATATATATATATATATATATATATATATATATATATATGTATGTATGTATGTATGTATGTATGTATGTATGTATGTATGTATGTATGTATATATGTCACCACCGATAACGCCGATTGCGATTTGCGATGGAGGGACTTTCAAACCCGATATTGTTATACATTGTATTTTATAACCCCGGTGGGTCCGCTGCTATCGCAGTGTATGGACTTTGATATCCACTGAGGGAAAGTGTCGATTGTGATAGGACTGTCGGATGCGATGTTTTATGCATTGAGATCTGTAATCCTGGCGGGTCCGTGTTATCGCAGAAAGTAAGTTAGGTTGATTTGCTGAAGGTTTAAGCGCTGATTGTGATTGCGATGGGGTTCCCAGATGCAATATGTTATATATTGTATTTAATAATCCTGGCGGGTTCGCAGAGGACCTGATGTAAGGGTCTATACGCTGATGGACTTCGATGATTGCGATATCTGACAGGTCCGCGGAACCGTAGCCTTAACCGCTAGACCAACCACTTTGCATGTGACCACTTGGCCCTTAACCGTGAGATAGGCAAGAAAGTTGGCGAGACTTCCGATTTTGGCGAAACTACCACTTTTAACCGTGGATAATGAATTTAATTGGCAGTAAGCTAGATTTTTAGGAGAAAATTGTGGAAAGACTAACATAAGTCATAACTAAGACAATTTTTGATGCAAAACGAGTCTAGATAGCCATTTTTGGGAATTTTGAACTGATTGGAATAGGTTTCATGATCAAAGGAGCACTTCTGGATAAACTTTTGCAAAGTGAAGCCTATGGGTGCCCTGGTTATGGAGGAGTTCCAAGATGGAGATGACCTTACAGGGGTCTTCCAGCCTCCATCTGCAACAGCCATTACAACAATGTTGTAGCTTTATTTCTTCTTTGCTCTTTATGTGTATGGAGAAAGAGACTTGTTTAACTACTTCAAGTGGGTTTTTGTACTTGTTTATGCTCTTGGAAGTTGGAGTATGGGGTCTTGATTTGAAAGCCCTTAGCTTGTTGATTGTTTCATGACTAAATGTAGGTTGTCATGTGTTTGGAGTGAGAGTTCTTTGTAGAAGAATGTTTCCTTGAAGGAGAAACTAGCCACTCTTTTTTTTTAGCACACTTGCGTACTCTTTATCACTGAATAATTTTGAGCATAATGAGAAGGGGTCATGCGTTTAGAACTGATCCAAGGAGATGTAGCCCAAGAGGGGTGAACTCCTTTAAAAATGGTTGGTGTATTACTGTTTGATGCATGCTTCCATTCAGTGTTTTGGTTTCATGTTTTGAGTTTTATTCATGAAACTAACTTAAGTAAAAACACATAAAATTCATGATTTTACTTGTTATTTTGGAGTACAAACCTCAAACACATTTTATATTCTGATGAGGGGAATTAACACAACATTACTAATCTGCCCCAATTCAGATCAAATAAGCTTGACTGAATTTCATGATATTAAGGAGAGAAGTTGACCAAGCAACTGAAGAACCCAAGAAGAAGAATTTGTTGATGTATAGAAGAGTCCCTAGCCAAGAGGGAGCTCTGACAAGTTCCTAATTAGAAGGGAACTTGGGAAAGTTCTTGATCAAAGGGAACTTGGGCATATCTTCCCCAGTTGAGAGGGAGAGATAGACACGACATTCTTGTCTTCACTTTGGAAGAAAGAATGGAGGCTTGGGTAATCATCTGGCATATGATGCTCTTTGAGGATGTGTAAGGCATCCAAGAAAAGAGTAGGAAAGAGGACCGATATTCTTTGAGGGCTAGGAACAAAAGATAAGAATAGTCCTAGAAGGACATACTCAGTGAACTCCTGAGTGGGTATGTACCTTGAGAGACAATGATGAAGGTGTTTATAGTCATTGGTCTCGCCAACATTATGCTTTGATCTAATGAGAGATAGAGATGTAAGTCAAGGCCTTGTTGTGGAAACAATGTTGGTTACTATGATGCTATACAGGTGGGTTACCAATCTGATTCTTCTTTTGAGAAATTCTTCAGATTGAGAATGGCCAAGTACCATTATAAATAGCTCCCTAGCTAAGAGGGAGTGTTGAAGAAAAATGTAACTAGGTTTGGTATTTATAAATGTAAATTTGATCTTTGTACTTGTAAAAGAAAAGAAATATTATTTTTGTAAATTGTATTATAAATGTAAATTTGATCTTTGTACTCGTAAAAGAAAAGAAATACTATTTTTGTAGGTTGTAAGAATGAGTTTCTTGCTCATTGCATAGGTCTAGGAAAGTCAAAGAGTCAAAGTCATGTATAAGGAGCTCTTCTTTAGAATATATAAATTGTATATGAGTCAACCTAGTGCCTAGATCAACACTCCAAGATAAACACAATCCTCCTAAAGAATTTTACCAGCAAAACGATGAAGAAAGCAGTCATGTCAGCCTACAAAATCGAATTAAAAGCAGACACAAGGAGACACATCAGTTCACTGGTTCATGTCGTCTTGAGTACATAGACAAACACCTATAAATATGCAGTTGAGTCACCACAGAGACAAAGATTTTCGGACAAGTCTCTGCAACTGTAGAAGAGAATAGAACCTCGACATACCTCTGAAATATCGGTGATAAACACAGTGACATCTTCACATTCTTCTTTGAAATCTAGAACAAGTAAAGTGACACAGAAATTTCGGATGGAGACACTGTCATTCAGGTTTTCGATGGAGAAGGATACCTGTAGTTTTTCGGATGACACAGTGTCTCAGAATATTAGGTGAGTATAGTGGTTATGTGTTTCTCAGGTGGTCATCATGATCACTGTCTTGGGTACAATACAATATCGAAGTAGCACTACAATGGTGACAATATTGACACATTCATAAGAATGATCTCGGTGCAAGGAGTGCACAATCATAGTCTCGATGAAGATCACAATAAGGAGGAGTCATAGTCTCGATGAAGATCAAAATAAGGAGAAGGATCTTGGTTATCCTATAGTGACACTCTGTCTTAGCATGTATTATGAACGATGATAATCATGATCTCAATGAAGACATTGTTTCAAGTAATGAAGATCTCAATGGTGTAGTGATGATGATGATCTCAGTAGTAACGAAGAAGAGGATTGGTGTCTTGGTCTTGGAGTGGCTCAGTAATTCAAGGGTCATGGTCTTGGTGTTCGTCAATAGGAATCTCTATAAGAAGAATTTTGTGCCGGTTTTCCTCTCCAAGAGGGAGAGGTTTTGGTCCTGGTAGAAATCCAACATCTTGTGTTCTCATCTTTTTGTTTTGGTAGCTATTTGATGAACTAAAGAAGACACACTAACAATAAAGAATATACTAATAAGAAAAAGTTAAATTCCTGACAAATAGTTATCATGCTAAGAAGAATCTCATTAACTCTAATTTCCCTAGATTCTTCAACACAAAGTTGGGTTAAAAATTGTAAAAATTGTCTATATTTTGTGCACTAGTAGATTTACTGTTGTTTATATTCCGTTGTGAAAAGTAGCTTCGTTGTGATTCTTAGTTTGGTAGCGTCAATGATTTAATATTCTATCCTACACGCAAGGGTCGTGGAAAAATGATAAAGGGTGAACCACATTCCACCCCATCATTGGCTTAGCTACATTGCAATATTTCTTGCAATTGGCCACCCATAAGCGAAACCATGAAGCCATGAGAGAATCTCTACTCAACATTTCAAGTTGGATTCATGAAGGCCATTCTCCTTCATATCATCGAGTTCATTACTTTCCTTAAGATTGCATCAAGCCTAGAATTCTACCAAGATGTTATGGGTGGTTTCTCAGTTGCTCTTCACAACAAGCACCCAAGGGGAAAATTGTCTCCCAGACTACTAATGGTGTAAGAATGAAGGTCACTCTCCTTCATTCATTCAGAAGTCAACATGTAGTCTTTCAAATTGTCGATCCAGGGCTTATTCTCATTCATAATGTGGACATAAGGGGTCTGCACAATAAAAGGAGAACCCTTCACCTAGCTATGAGTCCCTCAATACCCTTCTTTGGTGCTTTGGTGCATGGCTTCCAACAAGCTTTCTCAATTTAGGCCATTTCAGGCCTATACAACATGAAAGGATCCCTTCACTTAGTCAAGAGTCCCTTAGTGCTTCCTTCCAGTGTATTTGAGCATAACACAAACAAGTTTCCAGGAATACATTTAACGCTATGGCATAAGGTAAGGACATAATTACTAACCTCACTTATAGAAAACCATATAGACAAGAATCACGCATAAGGTTTTCTCTTAGTTCACACAAGCACCTCTTCTTTGCTCTACACTACACATCGCTTTGCTTTTCTCTTCTTTTGCACACAAGTTCTTTCTCTTTGCCTATTCTCTTTTCTCTAGTTTCTCTCTTATGGGATTATGTGGGTGGTTATAAGTCTCTATAATAGAGGGTACATATACTATTCCTTTTGGAAATTTAGTACCACTGTCCCATTCCTCTCATAATTGCTTGCAGTTATTACTACAACTTCCCCTTATATAATTTTCTTGGGGAGAGTTAACAATCTTTGAATATTGGCTCAACCAAATAATTCATGGAAAGAGGTCAATTCCATATTGTTTACGTCCAGCCTCTCATGGCTTCTCATGGTCTATATTAATGCTTCACCTCTTCATCAATTGATATTATATTATAACTACAAGTATTTTAGGTCATTTTCCCATTTACATTTACACACTCATACACGGATGAATAACACAATTAGTCACAATTAAAATATCAGTGAGGGTTACGTGTTGGGGACCTTACTAAATGAGGCATTAAAATGGAGGGGAATACAATCTACGAGAAAATACAAACAAACCCAAATAAAACACATATTGCGGTACAAGCAAAGGTTTAGCGTTTTAGAGTAGAAGAGTATATCATGTCAACTATAAGGGACAAATGTATTGTTGTCCATGCAAGATAAAATGCTACAAGTTCACTTAAACTCATATATAGAGGGAAAGTATGAAAGAGAGGAGAGAGTGACAATAAAAACGAGGAGAAAAGAATTGCATTAATAGAGGAGCAATGAAAGAGCTTGATGATGCATTAGAGCACTACCAAGGGAAGAACATTGGCTAAGGAACTAATCTTCAAAGCAAGTGTAATGTTTGACATAAGTATTTTAAAGTGAATATTGATAATGGAAATACCAAAAACATCTTGCTGTGCATGCAAGATAAAACATTAGTAGTTTGTTGAATACCCATAGAGAGGGTATGTACAAAGAGAGGAGAGAGTGACAACAAAAGCGAAGAGAAAGGAATTGCAATAATAGTGGAGTTGTTGGGTATGTGTTATATTCAATCGATGACTAGCCTGTGACGCTGTTTTGTTGTGTTGGGCACAATGAGGGGTATCAACCCCCTACACGAGGTTTGGGGCAATACATTAGGATTTTTTTTTTTATGCGGACCCAAAGATGGTGGGAAGACCCACCCATGGTTTTGGGGATGAAGGTTTTTCCCATGGTATTTTGTAGATTCGGTCAAGGGAATTACAATTCTTTTCTAATCTAGTGTTAATGGATATGAATGCTTCAACATGTATATAATGTATCATAACATTAAAAGGAATATACTAAAAAATCAATCTTTATTTTCTAATCCAGGGTTAATGGATATGAATGCTTCAACATGTATATAATGTATCATAACATTAAAAGGAATATACTAAAAAATCAATCTTGTTTTCCTGGTTTTGGGTTCCAGGAGAAAATCTCTGCATATATTTTTTTATTTTCTCGCCATTCTATATTTTTTTCTATTTTTAAGGATTCGTTTTGCAAGTAATTTTTGTACAGAGTTAAAACCTACAAGAATGAGAAGAAAAATTTGATGATACACAAAGGTATTATGATATCAACAAATGAAAAACATTCACTAAGAAAACACATCTTCAGAACACATGTAATGTTTAATATAAATATTTTAAAATGTTTATTAGCAATAAAAATACCAAAAAATTATTATTGACAAAATAATTTAAAAATCTACCATAATTTAAAATTATATATATTCTACCTCCATAAAATTTCTAATTCCCTATATTTTCTATCCATTTAAAACAAACAATTTATAGGGATAAATCAATGCATTGTCATCCATCTAAAACAAACAATTTAAAATGATAAATCAATGCAGACATCTATGTGAAACCATCAAATCACATTGTCATTCATCACAAATTCAAAAATCAATAACACTAAGTATATTCCATTTAATAAGATGAATGTTTAAAAATAATTCTATTCTCATTTTTCCTTTTTGTTTTGTAAAGCTCAACGCAAATTTATATATTATAAAGAGAAAATTGGTCAATGTGGAAAGAGCAAATTTATCATTGTGCAAAGAGTTTAAATGTTCCACAATTTGAATACAACAAAAATGTTGCTCATAACATTTACTTTTCCTCCCAACAATATAAGATTTAATAATATTATAATAATTAAATTCTGAAAATTTTATTACTCTATACATTTTTCAAAATATTAAAATATTTCAAATAAAAATAAAATAAATTTAATTATTTTTATTTATTAAATAAGACTATAGTCTTCCCTTTATTACTCCAAACTAGAATTTCATAATCAAAGGTCGTTGCAAAGATGGGTTCAACCTCATGATGTCGTTGGTCTTGCGAAGTTTTCTCATAGAAGAACATCCACCACACACGCAAGACCTTAACCTTTCATCATATTCAACGCAATATTTGAAGTTTAGGTTCCACACATCAAATTCGGTATTTTAACGTTTCGGGATAAATATTCAACATTATGTACCAGTGTTGGGGAATGGTCCTAATAATACAATCTTAAAATTTGTTGTTTTTATTTCTTATATTTTTAATTTATTCAATAAGTATGAAATTTTTATTTTTGATTTTTTTTATAGTAAATAATAATAAAATCATCATTACTATCATTATTATATAATTTATGTCTTTCAAGTGTTAACTAATTGAGCTGTGGCGAGATTTCATATTTTTTTCATTTAAAAACTGATTTATCCACCAACTTAAATCTATCTTAATTCTAGATCTATCAAGTATTGAGAGGATAAATTCTTTCAAGGTGTAAACTTCTTTTTTGAGTGCAAAATTTGATGAAAAGTTTGCACCTCCAGATATTTAATTCCCTCAAAGTGGTTTCCACTTCTCAGCCCCTCCCAATGAGGTTTGAATTGTGACCTCGTCGAGACTAAACCCCACAAACCAATTGATCTATACCTCATGGGTAACTTAGATAGTTGCTTTTAAGACATAATAGATTTATTGTTGGTTGGTCAATTTAACTATTAACAATTGGAATGAGCCAAATGAAGAGTTGAAAAGGAGAATTTGTTATTTGGTGAAGAAAAACGTTTAGTGTTTGGTCAAGTTGCAAAAGGGTCGAGAGTAGTGCATGAATGGCAGATGACATGAGATGTGGAGACAAAGCCCAATGCTAACATATATGAAACCAAATCAGAATATATGCCATGATAGGAATAACAAAAAATGAAAAGTTTACTTTTTAGATGGAAATTTGCAAGCTACATGTAAATGGTCACTGGGTTAAATGAAGGTGATAGAGGAAAGCATGAGCTTTAAAGATTGGATCTTCAAACTTAAATTTAAAGGGGGATTGTGGATAAGAGTCAAAGTTGTTAGGTAAAGAGTGGTGGTTTAGGCATTCACATTGAAGTCGTGATATCTCATGTACGTAAAAGCCTTTAAAAGACTTGGGAATTCTCTATTATAAAGTATTAGAGTTGAGTAGAAATCTTACTTGGCCAAGATTAAGATGTTGATTACCTTGATTTATGTTTAAGTCATGGAATATTTATTTCTACTTTATAAAATAATAAATTTATTGTTTACTAATTTTTTTCCATTTGAATTTTTTTCAAAATTAATTATATATAGTTGGTTTAATTATTTTCTTCTCCCCTTGATTTAATCATTAACTATAATCATTAATCTACTATGTTTTCATTAATTGATATTGTAATCTAATGACCACATATTTACCGAGTTATAGGCCTATTAATGCATGGCACTATTTATGTCCACATCTAAATAATGTACTTACTTAAATCCAACTGTGGACATTAATGTGCCTATAACCAAGTAAATATTGGTGTTCGTAATCTGACCTTTCACACATACACATGTCGGATAAGTGCATGAGCCCGTCAAAACCATTCGAATAAAAAATGACAAGATTTTGACACCACGATAAAGTACAATAACTATTTCTTGTAGGATGACCTTGGAACATAAATGTTCAGCAAATATAATTTCACCAAAATTACCAACTATTCTTGTAGCCAATGGTTTAACCTGTATGCAAAAATTAGAATAAAAGTTTGTAGTAACAAAATGAAAATAAGAGAAGTGCAGATTGTTCTTCCAACCAGATCTACATTCTGTGATAAACGTTTTCTTAGGACACAACTATAACGATTACATTTCATCCATTCTACATGTAAAATCGGCCTTCATTTGGGTTCACTGACTTCAACATATACACATCATGGTTAACTGAATTATGATGTAGAGATAGAGGTAGAGGGGGATTTCTTATGAAGTCGAAATAGCTTACTAAAAAATCCCAACTTCTTGGGTGGTGCATTTACTGATCTCTAGGGTGGAGGAAGAAGGAAATTGCAGGTATCGCATAATTGGTGGCTTTGTGGCAGAGAATGAGCAGTAATACTATTCCCAATATCCAGGGCTTTGTTTAAGCTGTGGTACTAGTCTTCATCTGCAATGGGTGCAGAACAGAAGAAGCGACTATATCTCATGGACTCAGCACTTCCAATCCTTGGCAGGGGCGCCAACAGGAGAAGGAAGCGCAACAACAACAAATATAGCAGGGGGCACATCATGCGCAGACAGATGAATCAGCGCCCGTACAAGTAGTTGATTCATTTGAACAACTCGCATCAGGCGAATAGGGTGAACCATCGTACGGGCAAGACTTTGCTCGTGGGATAGAACAGGCGCTTGAACATTTGGATGTAGACATGGAGTAGCGGGAGTTGGAATAGGACACCGACCTCATGCCTCACCATAAAGAGGTTGACTCACTTGACTCAATGCATCCAGATAATGAGCAAGTATCGAATGACTAAAGAGGCACTGAGATCCTTGGTGGTCAGCCGAAAGCAGAGGTGCACAACATCTCCTTTAACGAATCTCATCACAGAGTTGTGCAGTCTCACAGAGTACCGACTCTGGAGGACCAAACATCTCCTGCGCAACTTGAAGAACAAGTGATCATGACTGATGTGCACAAGCATCCAGCTGCTTTGGCCAATGCAACTAGAGTATACATCGAAGCCACTAGTTCAAGTGTTTGTTTCCTCATTGCTAAGAATGAGCGAATGATAAAGGAACTATAGGTGGCCAAGCAAGGAGG
Organism: Pinus tabuliformis; assembly: GCA_031772625.1. Taxonomy (NCBI): domain Eukaryota; kingdom Viridiplantae; phylum Streptophyta; class Pinopsida; order Pinales; family Pinaceae; genus Pinus; species Pinus tabuliformis. The sequence goes on from CM062805.1 coordinate 238,387,622, forward strand.
AGACTTGGTAACAATGTTCGCCTGAGTTGAACTGAAGAAGTCAATACTAGATGAAGTATTTTCCCTCGACACAGTTATGCGAGCATTGTACTCCAAGTTTGGTATCGTGCACCAAGCAATTGTCCATCTCCATGGATGACAACAACAATGTGTGAGAAGAGCACGCATCTTGAAGAACATACATGGTGCTGTTGATAACGTGCAAGCATGGACGATGAAGTACAAGGGAGCCCCGCTTCACTTGCCAAAGATGATGAGGGCCAATGCGGTCGAGCTACAATCACGTATCCGGAGTCAGATCTGGGCTTCCCATGCACGAGTATTCAAGAGCATGGATGTTATAGTGCACACTCATGCAATCCCATCACTTGAGACTCTCACCCAGGCGAAGACGAAGAAGCAAGTCTGAAAGGAGCTTGACTCGTACTTCGACGAGTTGATGCGCACCGCCACCAGCCCAGACTTGCTTATCAGTGCAGACATCATGCGTAAGTATGTTGTTGGTCCGGCCACATTGAAGAAAATGATGTGCATGCTCTCAGACGAGTTGGACAGAGGAGCCCGAGAAATGTACCCGGATGCTATGGAGGCAAGGTTCAGGTTTCAAACAGATGTCATGGTGGAACACACGAACACTATCAAGGACTACCAATCTTGGCATCAATATGTTACTGTTGATTAGCATGAGGATGTCGAGCAGTTGGACTTCTATAATTGTGTAAGTCAGAATGATGTATAGTTTGGCTTGTTCAAGCCATTTTTCACATGGGTACATGTGCATTGTAATGTTGAGTCATGTCAAGTGTAAGTCAAGTCTCAATAGTGGATGTAATAGTCATAGAGTAGGTGAAGAGTCATGAGGGTAGTTGAATGGTCACAAAGGGGAATGTCAAGGGTCACCCCGCCCTTTGCTATAAATAGTCCCTCATAACTCATTGTACAGGCTTTTGGTCAACGAAGCTTCTATTAAGATTACCTTGAAGAAAGCTTGGACAATATTGTAACGCGCCTTGGCTTCTCCACTGCACGGAGCTAGTACATCTCTTTGGAGGAGCAGGCGGATGTGGCTGTAACATTTCACTGATGGGGCTAGCAGGTTTACATGGATGTATTGTATGATTGGAACTTACACTTCTTTATATAATAAGATCCAACACATTTTCATGCATATGTTGTTATTGTAGTTGGATTGTTCCAGTTGCCTTAATGATATATGTTGTTTAACTTACGTATTTGTGTATGAACTGATTCGTATGAGAATATTGTTGCAAATGTGTTGTTGGTTTAACCATCACTTTGGATTGTCGATTGTTATGCTTTCCAGCTTATGATGCATCTTCACTCGTGTGTTCCCTTCCCAGCTGACTACTGATACAAGTTGTCAAGGGGCGCACTCATCACACCCCCTTTGTGTTAGAACCTTTCATGCACCTTCCCTGACTCATTGTAATAGTCACACCCTTGCTACTGACAGAGTTATCTTACTTGCCTCTGTGCGACATCGTGTTCAAGGCATTACCTTACGACCCACTGCTGGGACTCCTACACCAAACGATCTGAGGTCTAATTGAGACTTCTTACCAGGGAGATCCCCTTGAGATGTTGGCAAGTCCAACACCATCAACCCAACTTGACCAGCCAGAGAGTACATGTCTTTCTCTTGAATCAATGATATTTTGCCATGTAGCGTTGTAAAGAATGCATAACATGGATGAAAATTGCCTTCATTTTAAGCCTTAAGGTTTGTGGATAAATGGTTGTATTTTAACATATATGTGCAATTTCAAGGATTACCATAACACCTCACATTTTTTTGAAAAGGTGAGCATAGCTCAATGGAAAAGTACTTGCCTTATAAGCAAGAGGTTGGTGGTTCAATTCCATTGCGCCTTAACATGAATTAATCATTGATATTGTAGTTTATTTTTAATTAAATACTTTTTATATTGCTTTATTTCAATGCAGAGATATTTTTTTGGATTCATTTTTTAATATTATTTTTAAAGAGACAAAAGTGACATTGTATTCTTTAAATATATATTTTTTATTGTCTCTAGTGAGACAATATGTCATTAATCCCAACTATTGTCTTTGGGGAGACAAAAACGAAATTGTCTCCTAAGAGTCAATAATGCTTGCATTATATATTGTCTTTATAGAGACATTTTTTTAAGACAATAATTTGAGACACTTGCTTAAGGACAATATTTAAGACAATGCACGAGTTTTTATTTTAGTCTCAAATTAAGACAATTTACCCAAATTTTATCTTAAATATTGTCTTTAAACCCCCCCTTTATGTAGTAGTGATGCACCACCATCGGGGTCGAGCCCGTTGTGGGGTCGATTTGCACGGGCAAGGAAGTGGACACAACATGGAACAATAGGACGAGGGGGAAGTGCTTGATTGGTTGCATGATGCTTCACCAAGTCGGGTCAACCTCCTGCCATAATTTGATGTTCTTGAGGCACAACTCTATGAGGTAACAATGATGGTGGAGCAACTAGCCTTAGATAAACATGATGATTGTAATGAGTTAATTGCTTTCATGAATGAACTGTAGCACAACCAATGGCACATGATGGACAATTTAGTTTCCCTTTGGCGCAGTCAAAAGAGGTTGCACGAGCGGTAGGACAACTTTGAAGGCACATGTTCATGAAGTATTCCAACAGCCACTTGGCCCTAGGCCAGATGATGTGGCTCCACGTAATCTTGTTGGGTAACAATGTTGGTGGGTTTCATAATGATCCTTGGACGATTCCAGTGTTTTCGGGAAATCTGGGTTGGGTCTTTGAGGTTTGAAGAGTTGCTGCGATTGTCTTTTTGTCATTACCACTTGGCGATAAGTCCAGTAGGAATGATGCGAAAGGTGTTTTCCTATTATGCTCCTCATGACGTAATATTTTCATGAATGAATTGATTTTATTGTCGAAAAAAATGGAAATGTGAAATAAAATATAAAAATATTTTATATTTATACATTAAATAGAATAAATATAAAGAAAATATTTTATTATTATTTTAAACAAATTAATGTATATGATGATGGATATATTTATTTAAATAAGTGAAAAAAATAGTTGAAATTAAAATATTACTATTACCATATATAATTAGATGTTGAAAGATTATTATTAACATTTTTTACATCTACAATAATATTAATAATAATAAAAGGAATGTAAAGTAAATATTACCTATTATTCATAGGTATTTGATTGTCATCAAACATATATTACTCATATTTCTTTGATGCAACAGATTTTCCTTGTGAATGTTATTCATAATATGGATAAATAATGATAGCCACATGTTACAAGCATTTTTAGTTCAATTTGTAACAAGTTGATAATTTTAGTTTAACTATTAATATTGTTACTGTAATTTTAAATATTAAACCCATAAAATATTCTTAATAGTACACACAAATTAAAGGATGATATTTATTTCTAAAGTAGTTATGCATTGTTCTCCCTTTTCATTAAATTTATTAATTAAAAAAATGGCATATAAACATGTGTCATATTAAATGAGCTGTGGTTTTTTTTTGCATGTAACATTGATAAATCATAATATTTACCCATGGTATTGTAATTTAAAAATCCCTAAGATAAAGTAAAAGAGAATCTCCATAATATTTTGAGAGACTTAAATATTTGTATAATTTAAATTAATTTTCACTTAATTATTACACATTAAGTGAAAATTGTGCCATTCTCAAATCTTCACCTTAATTCAGAAAAAAATATACCGAGTGCCGGAAATGGGACTCCCGGAAAACCGAAAAGTCGATGATGAGGTACGACATATTACAGTGCATAGCATAGATATGTATGGTGGATGGCCGTTATTGGGCGCATTAAAGGCCCGATAGAAGGCTGGTTCTTTGTTGGCCAGTATGTACAACCACTTTGTATTGTCACGCTGCTATGGTTGCCAGGTTGTTTATGCAGGAGATGTGAAAGGGTGAAGTGAATTGTTGTGATAAGGGACCCACGAGTGAACATTGGAATACAAGTGTCCAACATGGTTGCACGTTGGAATAACCATTGGAATTTTGGAAAGGATAAAATATTTCCAAATAGCCATGGAGATGTGGGTATATGGTGTGATTATATCATTTTTACTAAGAGATAATATTTTGAATTATGATTTATGTTAGGAGGTAAAAGTTTAATATAGATGGTTGTTTAGATAGTATTGCAGTGGTGGATTTAGAGAAGGGATTTCTTATTTGTTGAAGAAGTGGGAACGATCTTTTAGTGAAATTATGCCACAGATTGAAATGTTGTTCAATGGATTTAGAAAAAATCCCTTATTTGTTGAAGAAGTGGGAACGATCTTCTAATAAAATAATTATACCACAACTTGGGATGTTGTTCCGTGATTAAAATTATACCAAGTTATACCACAGCTTTCAAAACCATTCGACCAAAAAACCAAAATTTTGACACCACAGAGTACGATAACTGTTTCTTGCAGAATGACATTGGAACATAATTCTTGTAGCCAATGGTTTAACCTTTATGCAAAAATTAGAATAAAAGTTTGCAGTAACAAAATGAAAATAAGAGAAGTGCAGATTGTTCTTCCAACCAAATATACATTCTGTGATAAATTTATTCTTGGCGCACAACTATAACGATTACATTTCATCCATTCTGCATGTAAAACCAGCCTTCATTTGGGTTAACTGACTTCACCATATATACACATCATGGTTAGCTGAATTATGATGCAGAGACAGACGTAGAGGGGGATTTCTTATGAAGTCGGAATAGCTTACTAAAAAATCCCAACTTCTTGGGTGGTGCATTTACTGATCTCTGAGGTGGAGGAAGGGAATTGCAGGCATCGCATATTTGGTGGCTTTGTGGCAGAGAACAAGCAGTAATACTATTCCCAAGATCCGGGGCTTTGTTTAAGCTGCGGTACTGGTCTTCATGTGCGATGGGTGCAGAACAGAAGAAACGACTATATCTCATGGACTCAGTATTTCCAATCCCTGACAGGGGCCACGCTATATCACTCTGCCTTGCTTCTTCTTCTGCGGTGTTCCAGTACCCTGCTGGTGGTGCAGAAAGTGTATTGTGAATATTTTGTGGTGGGAGGCATGAGATATTACAGAGGTCTCTCATGGCCCCAATGCCTTTCACGTCGCACGCCTGAGTCGACTGTCTCTCCCTCATCGCCATCGCTCTCTGCACAGCGGCGCCCAGCCTCCCGCTGCTGCTTCCGATATGCCGGCACTTCGCCTCCTCCACCTGATCTGCAGTGTCACATGACACGCTCTTTCTTAACTGTTGAGAAGGATTCTTCTCCACATGATGGGTGTGCACCTTGTTGTCGTGAAGGCGCGCGTATCTTCCCATTGAAGGGAGCTGCTGCAATGGCGGTCTGTGAACAATGGAGAGGGGCTCAATATAACTGCAAAAAGCAATACAATACAATACAGTACAGTGGGGGTATGAATGAGGGGTGGAGGTGAGGTTAATAGAGGGAGGATTGGCAGGTAGATATACGTGTTTCTCACGTTACATTGAGAATGATAGATTTGCGTAAACAGAGTCTGTTATGGAGGCCGAGGAATTGTTTGGACGGTCAAGTTGATAAATTTGAGAGTAAATAGGAGTTTTTTTTTTATAGAAGTAAAAGAATTGTGGGGACAGTCAAAAGTGGTTAGGGCTAGTATCTGGACAAAAACATTTCAAAAAATCTTAGAGAGGTAATATTTTAAAAATGTTTTTGATGGTGAAAATAAATTTAGCACCATCAAAAATTTTTTAAAACACCTTAAATTATGAAATTTAACAGTTTTTATTTGAATTTACAAAAATTCCTGCTATATATTTTTTTTTTAAATAAGAAGAAAATTTCTATAATTTTGAAAAAAAAAATATAATGATTAAAATACTGCTGCTCATGGCCCTGCTATCTTGAAATGGGTGTTTGGCATTTAATAATTTGTGAATGTGGTCCTGTGCATGTTCTCTTGAATTGGGTGTTTGGCATTTAATAATTTGTGAATGTGGTCCTGTGCATGTTCCCGAATCCCATGTATGTAGTTAATTATATTTGAAACTCACATCTTCCACGCATGTTCATGATTTCAACAAACATGATGCACTTCACAAATGCATCACTCAATGAATTTGATTAAAAAGATTCCATTGATTTGGGCGTATTGCTTTTGTCCGGTATGTTTTATTTTTCTTCTGAATTTAGTAGTTGAAAACATATTTTAACTATTAATATCGAGTATTCACAATCTAGCTAAAAATTTATAAATTGTTACAAAATCCAAAAAAAACTTAAATATATAATCTGAGTAATAAAAATTAAGGTTTATTAAAGAAGTTGAAATTGATTTTGCGAAAATGGAGAGAAATAATAAATTTGTAAATATTTCTAAAAAGAAAATACGGCTTGGATTTTTATAAATCTAAGTTATAATTGTTAAATTTTAAAATTTTAGATGCCTTAGAGGTTTTTGATGGTGCTGAATCCATTTCTACCATTAAAAACATAATTTAAACACTGTCTCTACAGGATATTTTGAAATTTTTTGGCCTGGATTCAACCACTTTTGGCAGTCCGGGCAATTCCTCTGCCTCCCTAGACGACTCCATTTTGTTCACGGAACTTTGTTATTTTTTTTCTTCTAAAAAACTATAGTAACATGAGTACATTTCTTAGACATTGGAATTTTGGGAGCTGGTAAGTCGGTTGCTTCAATTAGTACTTTGGAGCTTTTAGGGAGCTGTAAAGTTGGGGGAAGCTTCTAGCCTGGCTACTTGTTCCCATACCCATATCTGAATTACGCTTGTACGGGAAACTTATGGAAAAAAAAAAAATCAAATTATTGAAATGTTCAAATTGTTACTTGTTAGTGGAAATAAATTCAGCAACATCAAAAACTTCCAAGTCATCCAAAATCCTAAATCATGATAGCTGTAACCTAAAATTTTTACAAAATTTTAATCAAAATCTTGCTAAAATTTCTACATTTCCCATTGTGATCTCATTACACTCCTCTCAGCGGATGTTGAAAGAAAACGAGCCAAAAATATCTGCACATCAATCTGGACAGAAAACGGCAAATCAGGATGATTCTGACATGACGCAATGTCGTTTTATATGAGTGTGTTCAAAGTCACATCGCAACCAGCTGGAGTGCCTTGTTTGTGAGAGGTACGAGCAGCTCCATCAAAATCAATCAACGTCATTCATTGTCTCTGGTTTTCGATAGGTTCGGTGAGAATTCACCGCCTCCGCAACAGGACAAACGCAGCAGAGAAATGGAGGGATGTTTAACGTTCCATCACTTTCAGGTTTCTACTTGTGAAAGGCCGACAGAGACACACAACAGGAAATAAGTGATGCTCGAGGCAGAAAGGAATCTTCTATCTTATCAGGAAATTTGATAAAAATTTCAGGAGTCATTATTAAAAAATTGGCCATTCTTATAATTTAATACATCAAAGCAAGCTTCAAAGCTGAGAAAGTTGATGCAGAGGTGTCTGGAATTGTGGACATTGCTCATGAGTTTCTGTCGTTGACGTCGACTGTTATTTTGTTTCCACATCTCCCACAGCAACAAAAAGACAGTACGTGTCTAGTGTTTAAAAATCAAATCTATTTCTCAATAAAAATCAAACCTATTTCTCAATAAAACTGGCAGCAGGTTTTTCTTGAAATTTACTTCGATTTTGAGGAGTAGAAATTCGGTTGAGATTAAAAAAATTTAAATAGTGGAAAAACCTTTGTGTTATAATTTATATTTGTATTAATATATTTAAGTTGATTTGATTTAAATTAGCATTAACATATTTAACTCGATATTTTTTAATGAGTAAAATCTTTATATTCATTTAAATGATTACGAGTTTGTAAAAAAAATTAGCTGTTGTGACAACTGCTGATAACATATTCAGTTTTGATTTCATTTTTTTTCTGACATTCTTTGTATTTAAAATTTTTTCTATTTATTTATACGATTAAGAATTTGTATAGTTTTACATTTAAGGAAATATAGTAATCAAGATTTTTAAAAATGGGATATAAGAATGTAACATTAATAATTTAAATGGGACATTAAAAACTCAAAGATATCCCATAAGAATGTAATATCAATAATTTAAATTTGGGGAGTGAGATTATATTTTATTATGGTTAATGTTGGATATTTTTAATAATAATAATGATATGATATTATATTTTATTATGGTTAATATTTTTATATTTTGTTAATAATATTGATGTGTAAATTCATATTAAATATTTATTAACTAATTGTTATTTTCTAAAATTGAATTTAATGTATATATATATATATATATATATAATTTGTTAAAAGAATTTAAGAAATATATTTCCACATTTTTACGTTTATATATGATAATATGAAAAAGTATATAACTTATACACCATGAAAAGTATATAACTTATACACCGTAATATTTTTCATGAAAAATAATTATTTAATTTGCTTTTACTATAATGATATGGTAAACTATGATTTATTTAAAGGTGGCAAAACCTATCAAACTCAGGTGTCAAACCAACAGTGAGGACAACCATCTCTGGCTGCTATCCGCGAATGTCGATTTGACTCATCACCGTTATCAAGGAAAACCACGCCACCTGTAATAACCCGCTGGTGGTCCGTAAGGGAGCAGGCTTTCACTCCTGCCAGATGCCTCTGGGTCTTGGGCCGTTAACCTGTTTCCTTACGTCCGAGGAAGACGAGCTCTTAGCCAAGCAGAAGCAGTTTTACGGCATACTCCAGGCCGAGGTAAACTATGGGTTATGTGGGAAGCTTAGTAGGAAATTTAAATGTTTAATGTTATTTTAATTTTATTTAAAAATTAGTTTTGACAAACAATTGAATTTATTGGGAAAATACACTAAATGAAGAAGTTTTTACTCACTAGAGAGTAGGGTAAGAAGACACTTGAGGCAACTAAGAACTGAGAGAAAAAAGATTAGTCCCTCAAGATGTTGTTAAGGGAAGACATGGTAGGAAGACATGACATTACCAGTTAAGGTGTTCCTGAGTTGGTTGGGACCAATGGAACCCCTAAGTTAGACTTGTTGAGTCTTTGAGTGCTTAGGTTGGACTTGTGCAATCTTGATGCCTTAAGGACCTTGTTAGGTCATTGTTAAAGAACTATTATGGAAGAGGGAAATTGTCTCAGGTTGATGTTTGTCATTCTCATTGGTTGGGAGGAGTCTTCTAGACCTAAACATATAAGTATTCTATGTTGTTAACTCTTCTCTCAAAACTGAAAAGGTGGTTGTAAATGACAGTAGTGTATTGTATCTTTGTATAAATTTTGTGCTAATTTATAAGGGGCAATTTGTTGCTATCGGAATTTGAAATTTTATCTTTAATTACTGTGGTCCAAGTGTCTATATAACTAGCTAATTGCTATGGCATGACTTGTTTGAAGGAAAATTGTGCTAATATATGTATACTAAATCGAACTAGTTTAGTTCCTAAGCCTAGTGGGTTACGCCAATAGCTGAAAACAAGTTCTTAGTTCATCATTTTAAATCCTAAAATTGAGACAGGCCGATCCAAGTAGCCTAACCTTCAAATAAATGAATAGAAATGAAAACTAATGAATAATTAAATTAAAGTGAAAGTTATGTAAACAACAAAAAACATATAAATGTATATAATGGAACAATTCAAGAAAATTAAACCAGAATCTACATTAATACCAAAGAATATACATATCTAACCTATCTAACTCATAACTATTTCTAACCACCCAAATGTGAGGAATCTACATTAATGACAAAAAATATACATATCTAACATATCTAACCCATAACTATTTCTAACCACCTAAATGTGAGCTTCCTCAATGTGGCTTCCCATATTGTAAATTTGTGTGATTGGCTTAATTAATTAAAAAAAAAAAAAACATATAAATATTGAACGAATTTGTGATACTTTACCATCTATGATTTAGGAGTTCATGACTCACTGTACTGAACTATAAATGTTCTCTCTTGAGAAGTTGTGTTTATGTGAATGAAGTAATGTTTCAGATTGTGCAAATTAAAGAGTAAATAGTAAAAATAGAATTACTATACAGTAAGGCAAATTGACAACTAAATTAAAATTGCTATTTGGTTAGAATATGGCTGTCGAGCCAAGCTGACACAACAAGAAACCTGAGAAAAGTCCCTACATTGTCAGATAGTTATGAAACGTTCGTTTCATGTATAAGCAACGGTTACTATTGAAAAGAAACGAATATTCTGGACTTAGGCGACCACAGATTGAGCATTAAACCAAATAATAGAATTAATCAAAGAAACACATTACATTAAGAACACTAGTATAATCCTGAATTATATATATATATAGATTATGGAATAATGTCTCACTGTAAGGAGGAGTTTTATGAGAAAAGTCCCCTGATAATATTCTTAACAGAAAAAAAAGGAATAAAATAAATTATACTTATCCGTTCCTTTCAAACCAAAGATATTAACAATTATTCTTGAAGGCAAAAGAAAAGAATGTATGTAGTAGCTAAGTAAGAAAGAGGCTCATTTTCTGTAAGTGAAGGAACTTCGTATTCACCACGTAAAAGCCAAGAGCATGCAATAGAAAACATAAATTTTATAACTATGTGATCATTGGAGTTTATAGAAACAAAATAAAGCACTCTATAAAAATAATCATAACCGTCGTGCTCCTTTAGCGAAAATAATACTGACTGAAACCAAAATCATTTATTCATAGCAATACTCGAAGTTGTGGCCGATTAAGGCTCAAAATCTCAAATTATGCTAAGAACCTTTCCATAAATGATCATATGATAATTTAAATATTAATAGAAACTCAAAGGCTGAGTGAAAAGAAAATTATGAGTGTTAAACACCCTAAGTAATAGGATGGCAACACAACTTGTTCATACAAGGGTTTATAATCCTAACTTACATTAAAACAAGAGCACGTAAATTTACCAACAATATTATAAAAGGCATCTCGAAATACCATTGTATGCCATCATTTAAAATCCCATAACAATATCCATAAACAACCCTGACTAGGGATATGGTTTCTTATTTAGTTACAAAGGGTCAAGTCAACCCCATACTCCACGATTATTCTCTTTAAGAGCCATGAGGTCATGACCAAAACCCTACTGTTTGTATTCATATATTTTTCTATTAGAAAGAAAATACAACCAACATGAATAAAACTAATATAACATGTATAAAATGCTCGTTGTGAAAGTCCAAGATAAGGTGTTGTTATTAGCTCTAAGTTGAATTCAAGGTAATAATATATATATATCTATATCTATATATATATATATATATTTATTTATTTATGTTGGTAAGTGGGGATAAGGGAGATGTTACATGTGGTATTAGAGTTGAAGGGTTTAGCACTGTGGCCTGTTTAAGAGAAAAATGAGTAAAAAATTATGCTATAAGTACATGGAAAGCAATTCCACTACATGATTTAAACTATCAAAATATTAATCAACTTATTGTTGAAGCTACCCTTAACTATGAGAACAAATATGTTGTGTAACATCCCTGGTGAAAATTCCATATAATAAAAGTTAATGAAGGCAAAAATAATAACCACCGTTGATGGGACATTTATTCCAAGCTGAATGTTGGGCAAAACATCCTAGTTGGGTTGTTCATCGATTCATTAATGGCTAAGGAAATTGGCAAAGGCAATGGCTAAGGCTTTGGAAAGGAAAAATGACATTTTTGCCACTTTTATTTATGAAAATAATGGAAATTAGGAGAAAAGGGAGATGAAAGGTCACAGGTTGCATGCAAGGAGGAAAATGAAAGAAAATAATGGAAAATGAAGAAAAATAGAGGCCTCATTAATAAAAAGGCTTCTAAGGACTAGTTGGTATCATTTTATCACTTTAGTTTTGGAGCTGTCTCATTATTATCTCTCTATCTCTCACTCTTGGACACTTAGAGTTTTCTTGGAGCATTTTGGCATTGGATCAAGAAAGGAAAAGAAGACAAGAGAAAACAAAGATCAAGCAGGGAAAGGCAGGATCAAACAAGAATTTTTTGCTTCTAATGATCAAACCCAAGAATGATGTTGATAATGAAGCTTTTAAAGGTTGCGATTCAAGATTGAAATTTGAATTGGTTGATGTAGTTAACCAATATGATGAGATGTTTCAGGAGCCAAAAGGATTGCCTCCCAAAAAAGGAATCCAACATGAGATACAATTATAGCAAGATTGCCCTCTTCCTAACATTGGCATGTATAGGATGTCAGTGATGGAAAGTGCAGAAATTAAAAAACAAATCCAAGAGTTTTTGGATAAAGGGATCATCATGCCATCTTCTTCGCCATGTGGTTCACCTATTGTTTTGGTGCCAAAGAAGGATGGAACATGGCGCATGTGTGTGTACTTCCATGCGTTGAACAAAATCACGGTCTAGAACCAATACCCACTGCCTAGAATAGATGATTTAATTGATCAATTAAAAGATTCAAAGTATTTTACTAAGTTGAACTTAAGGAGTGGCTACCATCAAATTAGAATAGCTGAAGGAGACATTTGGAAGACAACATTCAAAACAAAACAAGATTTGTTTGAATGGCTAGTTATGCCTCTTGGTTTATGTAATGCTCCTACTACATTCATGCGTGTGATGAATGATGTGTTGAGGCCTTTTCTTGATGATTTTGTTATAGTCTACTTCGATGACATCTTAATTTTCAGTAAATCTTGTGATGAACATGTCATGCATGTGAGAAAAGTACTTGATGTCTTAAAGAAAGAATAGTTGTATCTAAAGATGTCAAAGTGCGAGTTTGGAAAAACATTTTTAGTTTACTTGGGTCATATTGTTGGAGGAGGTGAGTTGAAAATAGATCCATCCAAGGTTCATGTCATTTTGAATTGGCCAAGGCCCAAGACAATTACTGAGCTAAGAAGTTTTTTGGGAGCAACCCAATATTGGAGGAAATTCATTGCTAACTTTTCTTCTATAACAACTCCTTTTCATGCATTGACAAGTGTGAAAAAGGTTTTTCAATGGGAAGGCAAACATCAAAAGGACTTTGATGCATTGAAGGAAAAGACCAGTTCATCTCCAGTACTTGCACTTCCAAACTTCAGACAGCCATTTGAGATTTAGATTGATGCTAGTGACTACACCATGGGTGCAGTCTTCATGCAACATGGTAAGCCTATCTGTTTTCATTTGGAACTTCTAATGGTGCAGTGATTAATTATCCTACATATGACAAGGAATTGTATGCATTCGTGCAAAGTGTGAAAAAGTGGAAACAATACTTGGGGAAGGAAACAATTATTCACACTGATCATCAGCCATTGCAATACTTGCAATCTCAATCAAAGTTGTAGCAATCAAGGCACTTCTGTTGGGTGGGTTTTCTTCAACAATTCCACTTGGTAATTAGATATAAGAAAGGTATCTACAATAAAGTTGTCGATATGCTTTCTAGGCCTATTATTAGTGCAACTACATTACTCAAGCATAATTCTATTTTGCATGAATGTTATATTGAGCAATATGCATTAGACAATGACTTTCAAGATGTTTATGAAAGTTTGAGTCAAGGTAACCAAGTAGAGGAATTGGATTATCATTTGCATGATAACTTGTTGTACCATCTTGGCAAGCTTTGTATTCCATAGGGAGAAAGAGTCAAAATTATAAGAGAGGCACATACTTCTCTTACTACTGGTCATTTCGGTGTAAGAAGACGGTGGCACATCTACAGAGGTATTGTTATTGGCCTCGTATGCTTGAACGTGTGTCACGTTTTATTAAAGGATGTTCATTATGTGCAGTCAATAAACCTAGCAATAGGAAGTTAGGATTGTACCCACCACTTTCGGTTCCTTCATGACTGTGGGAGAGTGTTTCTATGGATCTTGTAGGAGGTCTTCCATTGTCAAAAAGAGGTCATGATTATTTGTATGTAGTTGTGGATAGGTTCAGCAAAAAGTGTATTTTGATGCCATGTAAAAAGCAAGTTACAACTGAACAAACTATCCATTTGTTCTTTCAGAATGTATGGGTACATTTTGGATTTCCCACATCCATTTTTAGTGATTGAGATTCCTGCTTTGTTGGGAATTTTTGGTCAAGCTTGTGGGGATTCATGGACACCATATTGAAAAAGAGTACAACATTTCATCTGCAAACAAATGGTCAAACAAAGGTGGTCAATAGGACAATAATACATCTTCTTCATGGGTATTGCAGCAAACATCCTAAGTTGTGGGATGAACATTTGCACTATATTCAACATGCTTACAACTGGGCCAAGCACTCTTCACCTCAAACATCGCCATTTAAGGCATGTTTGGGATACTTGCCTAAGTCTCCTTTGGATTTAATTTTTTTGAAATATGTTGCTATTGATGGTCATAGTGACATAGACAAAGCAAGAAGGTTCATTGAACAAATCCAATTGGTACACCAAAGAGTTCAAGAACGGCTTGAAAAGAGCGAAGGCAAGTACAAAGCAAGGCACAACAAACATTGTGTAGATCACAAGTTCCAAGTCAGTGATGAAGTTTGGCTTCACATTAGCAAAGAGAGGCTCCAAGAAGAAGGTAAAAAATTGAAACCAATTAGATATGGTCAATTCAGAATTTTGGAAAAGATTGGTAACAATGCCTTCAGGTTGGACTTGACTTCATATATGCAAATTTATGTTGTTGTTAATGTTGAGAACTTAAGTTTGTATGAGCCTCCTTTGATTGAAGATCAAGGAGAAAATGTCCAAATTCCTTCCATAGATGGTTTTTCTCCTGAATACCTTGATGAACTACAACAAGACACCATTCTTGACAGAAGAACAAGGTCTTCAAAACGAGGAAATGTGGATTACCTTCGTGATCTATTTTTGATTGTTAGTATTTGTTGTGTTAATATCAATTACAGATTTATAAACATGTTCTTGCTTATTGCTTCTGTACTGAGTTTTCCATTAGTTCTTTGTGTCTGTAAACAAGTAAATTTCCTTAAGTTTAATATGACATTCATGAGAAAAATAGCTTAAAAAACAAGTACTAAACAACATACATTCAAAGTATAGCAAACCATCAAAGAGACACTTTAACACAGTGTTTTGATGAAGGAGTTCACCCCTCCTGCGTTACATCTCCTTGGTCCAGCTTCCATGGCTTGGGCTTCTATATTAGTTCAATATGGAAAAATGTTGTTTTACAAAGCTTTATGGATCAAGATACCTACACCAATGTGTTCAAAATGTTCAAATTAGCTAGAATTGACTATTGATTTCCCAAAATTGGTCGAAATATGAGTGATATAGGCTCTTCTCTAGTTTGGCCTAGAAAACCTTTGCTAAAACTGGAAAGACTCCAGTGAAGTCCACCAAGTTTGGTGGCAGGCCCGAATTTGGTGGCTTCACTATAAATTCTGCCAACTTAAAACTCGAGTTACTTATTAGTTAACTGTGCTTAATTAACTATAAACTTGAATTAGTGCTAACCATAACCTTAACATCCGATGGTTTTGGTGGAGGCTTTCACATGTGATGGTTATTTAACCTCCACAGTTTAGGGTGACCGTTAGCGCTGACTGCCGGCCTCTGCTGACCGCAACTGCCACGATACACATTCACATGGGGAGGGCTGGCCCTCCCCTAACTGCCAACCCTCAACATAATACTCTTTAAATTTATGCGGAGGTCTATAGTGGTTAAGTAACATTGTGTAGCGGAGTTGGTATGTGGCTTGGACTGCGGAGGGGAGGTCGTGAGGTTGATCCCTGATGCCTCCATAATAATTTTGCTGAACTATGTCAAGCCCTTATACCATTGGGAGGTGCCACGTGGCGGCCTCTGGGCTTGCCACATGGCATTCTTTCATTGGCCCAAAAACAAACCAATCACACTGTGCCACATCACCACCTGTGTAACCCAAAAACAAGTTGACACTTTGCAAAATGTGATTCGATGTTGACCGCCTTTGACCCTAGCTAGTCACTTTCCACGTCAGCAGTACATATTGCTGACTGTGCAGTGACTGGGCATTTTTTTTGCAAATTTCCCCTGTTTAGCAAAACGATCATAACATAATAACTTTCTTATATGAACTCAGTTTTTGGCGAAACGAGTTACGTTAGGATCATTTTTTTGAGACGAACACGACTGTTCAGGTTTCGAGCCATTATGAGAACTTTGATTTTTGAGCTAAATACTAAGCCCCTAATCATTCCTTCCCACTAGAAGCCTTTTGGACCCCAAAAGATACTTTTAATTGTTTAACAGGTAAGGGTACAACTCCCGCACCTTCTCAATTTACAACCATTTGGCTTTAGAAGGATTTTCTCCCCTGAGTCCTACTCTAAGGTATTCAACATTCCCTCTCTTTGAAGTTCTGATTCTTCTGTCAAGTATGAGATCTTGCTGAAGCTCATCTAGATATTATGGCGATAAATCATATATTGATGGGAGTTGAACATGCTCTCCTTGATCATCAATCAAAGGAGGCTCAAACAATCTCAAATTCTCAACATTAACAATAGAGTATATTTGCATATAAGGAGGAAAATTAAGCTTAAATGCATTATTACCAATCTTTTCCAGAATTTTGAAAGGACCATAACGGATTGGCTTCAGCTTTTTACCTTCCACTTGAAGTATCTCTTTGCTAATATATAACCAAACTTCGTCGCCAACTTGAAATTTATGATCAACCTAGTGTTTGTCATGCCTTGCCTTGTAGCTGCTTTGACTTTTCTCAAGATGTTCCTGCACTGTATAATATATCAACTGAATTTTCTCTTTGAACTTCCTTGCCTTATCGATGCCACTATGACCATCGATGGCGACATCTTTCTCAAAGATGAAGTCCAATGGCGATCTTGGAAAGTACCCATAACATGCCTAAAATGGTGATGTGTTTGTGGAAGAATGCTTTGCCTTGTTGTATGCATGTTGTATGTAATGCAACTGTTCATCCCACAACTTGGGATGTTTGCTGCAATATCCTCTAAGAAGATGAATAATTGTTTTGTTGACCACCTCAGTTTGTCCATCTGTTTGTGGATGAAAGGTTGTAGTCTTCTTCAACTTTGTGTCCATCATGTCCCACAAATTCAACCAAAAATTCCCAACAAATCGAGAATCTCAATCACTTACAATAGAAGTAGGAAGACCAAAATGAACCCAAATGTTTTGGAAGAAAAGATGAGCTATTTGTTCAGTTGTAGTTTCCTTTTTACATGGTGTTAGTATGGACATCTTGTTGAACCTGTCTACAACTACAAACAAGTAATCATGACCTTTCTTTGACAATGGAAGACCTCCTACAAAATCCATTGAGATACTCTCCCATGGACGTGAAGGTACTGGAAGTGGAGTGTATAAACTAAGTTTTCTATTGCTAGGCTTACTTGTAGCACATAAATAACATCCTCCTATGAAACGAGAAATATTATCTAACACGCGTGGCCAATAACAATACCTTTGAAGATTCTCCACCGTCTTGCCTACACCAAAGTGTCCAACAATCAATGAAGTGTGCACTTCCCTTATGATAATGTTTCTTTCTCTCTGTCGAATACACAACTTGCCCAAGTGATACAACAAACTGTTATGTACATGATAATCCAACTCTTCAATTTGGTTTCCTTGACTCAAGCTTGCATATACTTTTTGAAAGTCACTATCATTTACATATTTTTCTATGTAACTTTCATGAAAAACAGAATTATGCTCGAGTATAACAAATGAATTTACAATAGGACTTGAAAGCATATCATCTACCTTATTGTAGATTCACTTTTTATACCTGATAACCAAATGAAATTGTTGTAGAAAACCCATCCATCTGAAATGTCGTGACTGCTGTAACTTTGACTGTGACTGTAAGTATTGCAATGGTTGATGGTTGGTATGGATGATGGTCTCCTTCCCCATCGAATAGTGTTTCCATTTCTTAACACTTTGTAACAATGAATAAAGTTCTTTATCATAGGTGGGATAGTTAGTTACAACTCCATTAAAAATTTCAGAATGAAATGAAACGGGCTTACCATGCTGCAATAGAACTGCTCCCATGGCATAATCGCTTGCATCCATTTGAATTTCCAATGACTATCTAAGATCCGGAAGAGACAATACCGGTGATGAACTTATATTTTGCTTCAAAGCATCAAATGGTTTCTGTTGTACATTTCCCTAATGGAATACTTTCTTGACACCTGTTAATGCATGTAATGGAGCTTCAATTGAAGAAAAATTAGCAATAAACTTTCTCCAATATTGTGCTGCTCCTAAAAAGCTTCTTACCTCTATAAGTGTATTGGGCTTGGGCCAATTCAAAATGACCTCAACTTTAGAGGGGTCGATCTTCAACTCACCTCCAACAATGTGTCCCAAATACACTAAATAAGTCTTGCCAAATTCACATTTCGACATCTTTAAAAACAACTATTCTTTTCTCAAGACATCTAATACTTTGTTTACATGCATGACATGTTCATCTCTTGACTTCTTGAATATGAGAATATCATCTAAGTAGACAATGACAAATTCATCTAGAAATGGTCTCAATATATCATTCATTACCCTCATGAAAATAGTTGGAGCATTTGTAAGACCAAAAGGCATAACAAGCCACTCAAACAATCCTTGTTTAGTTTTAAATGCAATTTTACAAATGTCTTCTTCAGCTATCCTAACTTGATGATAACCACTTCGTAAGGCTAACTTAGTGAAATACTTTGCATACCTCAACTGATGACGTAAATCATCAATTCTTGGGAGTGGATAACGATTCTTTACCGTGATTTTATTCAATGCACATAAATCCACACACATGCACCAAGTTCCATCCTTCTTTGGCAACAAGACGATGGGCGAACCCAATGGCGAAGTAGATGGGTGTATGATACCTTTGCTCAACAATTCTTGAATTTTCTTTTTAATTTCCATGCTCTCCATAATTGACATGCAATACATGCCAATGTTTGAAAGTGGAACATCCTGTTGCAACTGAATCTCATGCTGAATTCCCCTCTTGGGAGGTAATCCCTTTGGTTCCTGAAACATCTCGCCATGCTTGCTTACCACATCAAACAAACCAGATTTCAATTTATCATCACAACCTTCAAAAGATTCATAATAAATATCATTCTTTTTCTTGATCATGAGAAGCACATAACTTTTACTTGAATTTACTAGTCCCTTCATCTTCCCTGCATTAACCAACGAAATGTTTAGTTTTTTGCGATGGGATCTCACAATGTACTCCACCCCACTCTTGAGAAATATGTATTTGTTATCATGGTGATAAAATACTGCTTTCCCATCATACAAATAAGGACTACTCAAAATGATTCTTGAGATTTCAAGTGGAACTACATCTAACTCAACTTCATCAATGCAATTTTTCAGTAATGACGAACTTGAATAAACACTTCCTTGTAACCTGTAAGTTTGCATTATTAAATATCCAACCCAATGGATATGGATTATGATGAGGTACAGTTTCAAGGTTTAGTTTTTTAAGCAAGTCTTCTGAAATCAAGTTTGATTGTGACCCACTATCGAATAATGCATCAATATTTGTATGATTTGAAATCACTCTTACATGAAACAACTCTATTCTTGATTCTTCATTTGGAGTGTTGTTTGACTATGTGATGAACTAGTGCTTGCAACTATTTCTTTTCCTTTTGTAACCATGACTGAAATCTTGGCCTCATCACCAGAGCCTGAACCAAGGTCATGTTGTGTGGTAGCAGTCATCTTTTGTTTTCCCTTATTGTTTTGTTTCTTAGGCCTTAATTCAGGATGCAATTTCTAATAGTGGGCTTCATCATGCCCCTCTTCGGAACAATGTTTGCATGTGTTTTTCTCCCCTTCTTTCTTCACACTTGCATTCTTCTTTCCTTTCCATTTTCCACCCTTCTCTTTCTCCTTGCCCTTGAATGGCTTCCTCTTACTACCCTCTTCCTGAATGTTCTTTCCTCTAGATTCAAGATGTGTGGCTTGCACACATACCTCATCTAAATTTTTTGGATTGAACATAAGAATAATATGTTTAAAGTAGGAATGTAAACCCCCAATATATTTCAGCAGTGTATCTTGGGAATTCAAATTTACTCCTAACAAAAAATCCCTTTTCCTAAACTCCTGTGTATAATCTTTGACTGTTTGGCCTTTGAGCTGCCTAAAATTCTGCCAACTCATAATGGCATTTTGCATATAGGCTAAAGGATAAAACTGCCTTTTAATTGCAAAAATAAATTCAACCCAAGTAATGGATATCTTACCATGGATTCGCATTTCCTCTTGAGTCTTTACTTCCCACCAGACTAATTCAGCTCCTTCTAGCCTCAGTGAAGCCAACTGGATCTTTATGTCGTCTTCTTGAAGGTTCTGAATTCTACAGTATACCTCCAACTGTCGAATCCAATTGTCCAACTTTTCTGCATTCACCTCTCCATTGTACATGGGAAGTTCAAACTTAATGTCCAATTTAAGTAAGGAAGTCTTTCCTTTTGGGGTTTTTGAATGAGTATGGGTAGTTTCAGTGGTGGTAGTGGAAGATGATGCTGTGTGAGATGATGAAGATGATGAGGATGGTGGAGATGGAGGTGGCTTTCCACCATTCCCTTTTGAATCCTTCTTATCATCTTTTTTATTCTCTGAGCTTCCTTCTCCATGTGGAGGTTTAGAAATATCTCCAACCATTCTAGTGTTCCTCTCTTCATAGAGGAATTTAACCATCTCGGTTAAAGTGAATAAAGCTTTCTTGAATTCTTCCTCTTCTTAAGAAGGACCTTCAGGCTCTCTTTCTCCAGACATAATGGCTGTGGATTCAGGCTCAGAAACTGGTACTGCTTGTACCTTTTCAATCTTAGTTGAAGGAAAAACTTGAGGAGTTTCATGTGTAGCTGGAATTGGAACTTTGGGTGGTGGATATTGTGGCCTTGTGGCTCTCCTTCTTCTGGGCATTACCTCACGAGTTGAAACCAATAGATTCCCTTCTCTTTTCTGCAACTTTAATCTTATAAGCATCACAATTTTGCAACCATTAAAACCCTAATTGCACAAACTCAAGCAATCAAGCAATTCAACCTTGCTCTGATACCAACTTGATCTATTTTTGATTGTTAGTATTTGCTGTGCTAATATCAATTACAGATTTATAAACATGTACTTGCTTATTGCTTCTTGTATTGAGTTTTCCATTAGTTGTTTGTGCATGTAAACAGGTAAATTTCCTTAAATTTAATATGACATTCATGAGAAAAATAGCTTCAAAAACAAGTATTGAACAACAGACATTCAAAGTACAATAAACCATCAAAGAGACACTTTAACACAATGTTTTGATGAAGGAGTTCACTCTCCTTGGGTTACATCTCCTTGGTCTAGCTTCCATGGTTTGGGCCTCTATATTACCTCAATATGGAAAAATTATATTTTACAAAGCTCCATGGCTCCTAATACCTACACCAATGTGTTCAGAATGTCCAAATTGACTATTCATTTTCCAAAATTGGTTGAAATCTGAGTGATCTAGGCTCTTATCCAGTTTGGCCTAGAAAACCTCCGCTAAAACTGGAAAGACTCCAATTAAGTCCACCAAGTTTGGTGGCAGGCCCGAATTTGGTGGCTCCGCTATAAATGCCTCTAACTTAAAACTCAGGTTAATTATCAGTTAACTGCGCTTAATTAGCTATAAACATGGATTAATGCTAACCATAACCTTAACATTCGGCGGTTTTGGTGGGGGCTATCACATGTGATGGTTATTTAACCTGCACAGTTTAGGGTGACTGTTAGCGCCGATCGCTAGCTTCTGCTGACCGAAACTGCTACGATACACGTTCACATGGGGAGGGCTGGCCCTCCGCTAATCGCCAACCCTCAGCATAATACTCTTTAAATTTATGTAGAGGCCTATAGTGGTTAAGTAACATTGTGTAGCAGAGTTGGTATGTGGCTTAGACTACGGAGGGGAGGTCACGGGGTCGAGCCCCGATGCCTCCATAATAATTTTGCTGAACTATGCTGAGCCCTTAGACCGTTGGGAGGTGCCACGTGGCGGCCTCCTGGCTTGCCACACGACATTCTTTCATTGACCCAAAAACAAACCAATCACACTGTGCCACATCACCACCTGTGTAACCCAATAACAAGTTAACACTTAGCGAACTGTGATTCAATGTTGGCCACCTTTGACCCTGCCTAGTCACTTGCTACGTCAGCAATACGGACTGCTGACTGTGCAGTGACTAGGCATTTTTTTTGCAAATTTCGCGTGTTTAGCAAAACGATCAGAACATAATAACTTTCTCATACAAACTCGGTTTCCGACGAAACAAGTTGCATTAGGATCATTTTTTCTGAGACAGACACGGTCATTCAGGTTTCGAGCCATTCTGAGAACATTGATTTTTGAGCTAAATACTAAGCGCCTAATCACTTCAAATGGGGCTTAAGGGAAAAAATCATTTAAAGGACAAATGGATCGAGATTGGAAAGGTGAGGGAACCGTACCCTCACTTGCTGGACAACTGAAAGTGATATTTTGGGGTCCAAAAGGCTTCCAATGGGGGGGAATGATCTGGGGCTCAAAAAAATAGCTCAAAAGTCAAAGTTGTTGGATTGGTGTGGAACTTGGACGACCACGTAGTGTTCTTCATCCTGAATCTGACACAACTCGTTTTGCGCGAAACAAACTCTGTATGACTCCAGAAATGGGTTATGTTCACTTTCCCAAACATGCAAATTGAAAAAAAAGGACGTCCTAGTCAGCAATTTGTACTGCTGACGTGGTGCTGATTGGGCAGGGTATGTGGACAACAGACTCCTTGACGAATCACCAAGTGACAAGTGGTGTCGTTTCATTGGTTGAAATACCACGTTTTTATTGGTTGGAATGATGGTCAACCACGTGCTGACATGTGGCCCAGCCACAGGCCGCCATGTGGAAGCTCAGGAGGCCACCACATGGCAACCCGGGAGGCCACCAAAAACTTTGTTATAGTCCAGGTGGAGGGAACGGTGGTCGAACCTGCGACCTCCCAAACATATTCCAGAGTCTCTGCCATTGCACCATATACGTGGGTCTTAACCATTATGATCACGCAGTATATTTGAATTACGTTGGCGCAGAGTTCGGAGGAACGAACTAGCCTGCGTGGGGCCAACCCATGTTTAAGGTTACATAACTGCCCTTGTCACCACCGCGGAGTAGGAGTGGGGGCTCGACCAATGGGGGTGGGCTATTGGCCTTAGCCCCGGGAACGTGGCCTCAATTTTCGAAACTTAAGCGTTAGCAGTGATTTTAACTATCTGATAATTTGGCCTGGTTTTTAGCAAAATTGTCGCTCCATTAACGCGCTTTGCGGGCAAAATTGTAGGATGATGCCAAATTTTTGGGAATTTGTGGTGCGATTAGCAGAAGATTGGGAAAGGTCACAACTTCTTCAGTTTTTTACCAAATCAGGAGCAGAAAGAGGCTACACATTCATTTTTGGGCATTATGGAGCGCCATTGGAATAGATTTTAGAGCATTATGAGCATTGTAAACTGATGTATTCACATTTTTTAGCATAATAGAGAGGGCCAAGCCATTGAAAGCTGGACCAAGGAGACGTAGACTAGGAGGGGTGAACTCCTTCATCATGTGTTGTTGTGATACTGTTTATGGTTATGTTTATGTTTGTCATTTGTTATTGTTCACTCATTTGTTTATGTTAAATTGTACATAAGAATTACATAAAAACATTCAAAAACCCATGTTTAAACTTGCAAACAATCACACAATTCCTCAAGCATGGATGGACAGTAAGATTTGCGACCACATGAGCATTCTCAACATCATTACATGGAGCATTGGCAGAATTGACATCATCGACCATTTCCTCTTCTGATGAAGTGCATGGCAATTGGGCACCCTTGGTCCCTCACCTGCTCATGTTCCTTATACGATCTGCAATTGAAACTCGTGGCATGGCTGCAACAACATGCATATTGTTAAAATTTATTTTTGTCAATGGAAGTTGTTTCAGCAATAGAAACTCAGTCTTATTTGAATAAGAAATTTAAATATGAAAATGGTAATTGGTAATTGCAACCTGCATAAAAGAAACTCAGTCTTATTTATTTCTTGAAATTTAAATATGAACATGTTAACCAATACTTGCATTTTGCATATATTTGAATAAGAAATTTACGTGTTTGCATCGACTTGAATCTCCATCCACATGTATCAAAACTGAATTTGATAGAAATATCAGGCCTAAATTTAGCTTGAACATAATCATGTATCCTGAGTAGGGCATCAAATCCATAATATCCCAATCAACCTCAAGAAAAAAGAAAAGAAAAAAAGAAAAAGGGAAGGGTACTGAAAATTGTCTCCTTACAAATGCTAGGAATAGGTGTTGGTTAATTGAAATAAGTTTTAAATTCATTTATTGTTAAGGTCACTGAAAAAGGTGACTAAAAGTTGCAGTGTTTGACCGTATCTTAAAACACTCTAGTTCTCTACATTGTCAACTACAGTTGCTTCCAATTCTGCAATTATACCACGATTTTAGCTACTAACATGATGACTCTCTCTTTGGATAGATTGTAATGTAAATCTCCTTTGATTAGATTCAGAATGATTAGTCTTTTGATAGATTATAATGGAAATCTCCTTTGATTTTATTCAGAATGATTAGTCTTCTGATAGATTGTAATGGAAATCTCCTTTGATTTGATTCAAAATGATTAGTCTTCTGATATGTAGAAGTTTTAGAGGGGATTACCCATAACAATTGCCACCATGCCTCCTTTAAAATGATAACTAAAGCCTTGACATCTTGCAATGGAAGAGGCTTTTGTTGCTCATACAAAACTAAATTCCTTAGCAGTTGTGAAGATGTCTCCTCCATTGTAACTACCTTGTGTTCATTTTACATTTGTGTCTCAACTAACTGAAAACTAACATACTACAGTTTCCTTTTAAAATAGACTAGAAACTTCCAAGCGATTTTGAAACAAATTTATTCATTTTTTCTTAGAGGCATGACATTTATTGCATACAAGCTACCAAATTGTTGTGATTAAGGAATGATCAGGCCTATGTGTTTTGACTCAATTGTTGTGATTAAGGAATGATCCAGCCTATGTGTTTTGACTCAGATGCTCTGGTATTTTTGTCTCCTTTGTCTTTGTTGGGCATGGTTAATTTTTTTTAACTGTTGACTTAGATGCTATGATTTTTTTCTCTGCAATTTCACACATAGAAGCTGAATTTTGTTTACAATTTCTATTTTATGGTATTCTCTAGTTTATGACTATTATGACACAGCCTTTGGGCTGGAGAAGATGTTGTAACAATCATTGATATGAAACCATAGTTGTTTGTTGCACTGTGAAACAATAAACCTTGGCAATATGTCAATGTTATGATGCCATAGATATCCTTATCTTAGATTGTGGCTTGCAGTTGCAGTCATCGTGGGAGTGAAAAATGCTTGGAGTGGAGAGAATGCGTGAATTTGGCACCTTTGGTTGGTCACAGAGACAAACTTGCGAGTTTGACTCTGTCGATGAAAAACACCTTTTAGAGATGATATAATCCATACTCACAATTCAACAAGTATGGAACACAAGACTTGTTCGACTGCCTTATACATTAGACTTCGACATTAGATATGCCAAATATATCCTTATCTCAGATTGTGGATTGCAGTTGCAATCATCGTGGGAGAGAAAAATGCATGGAGTGGAGAGAATGAGTGAATTTGGCACCTTTGGTGGGCCACAGAGGCAAGCTTGTGAGTTTGACTCTGTTGATGAAAAACACCTTTCAGAGATTATATAATCCATACTCACAATTTAGCAAGTATGGAACACAAGACCTGTTTCACTGCCTTATATATTAGACTTTTGTATTATGGCAAGACTGGACTTCAGCGTTATTTTGACAAAAATATCAGGCCTATGTGTTTTGACTCAAATGCTCTGGTATTTTTGTCTCTGTTGTCTTTGTTGGGCATGATTAATTTTTTGTCTATGTTGACTTAGATGCTATGGTTTTTTCTTTGAAATTTCACACATGGAATCTGAATTTCACACACAGAAGCTAAATTGCATGTTGGGCATGATTAATTTGTTCTCTGTTGACTTAGATGCTATGGTTTTTTGTCTGCAATTTCACACACAAAAGCTAAATTGCACATACTGTTTTTTCATATGGTAAATTAATTGAAGATTTGGAAGATTAAAAATAACATAAAGAAATAAAGGAAAAAAAATGAATTTTATACTGTAAATTAATGGAATATTAAACAAAAACAGAAAATAAAATACTTGAATTATTCAAGCCTGATTTCAATATGATGGAGTGAATCCAACTGCAGATGAGTAGAATGAAAGTTTATGAAGCAATTGTGAGGTGGTTTTATAGATTTTTGTTGTTGAATTTGATTGGAAGGGAGGATTGACATGGATTGTTTTTTTCCAAATTCAAATGTGTGTTGTGGATTGATTTGGATGTCATCCAATGACTGATAAACTCTTATGGTTGATCCTTGTGCTTTCCTTTGTGTTTTCTTGTGTTTAATTTATGAATCCTGTGTTTAATTCCTGAATCTTGGGTGTTGGTGTCATTTAATACTTTGAGCAGGTTGCATTGATGAACATATATGTAGTTATGGCTCACACATACATTCTCTATTCTTGTGCAAGTAGGAATGAACTTTGGTCATAGCTGCTCCAATTTATATTTATTGGGGTTGGTCTGATGTGATATGTGTCGTGTTGGATAGTATGAGATGGAAATTTTGCTTGTTAATTTTGTCTTGTTTTCTAAATTAGTTGTGGAGGTACTTGGGACATGATGTCTTGTCAAATTGTGATAGTAAAGGCTAGTGTTGGACAATTCTAAGCCCAATCAATATATGGGCCCATTTTGGGCATATTTGAATAACTTATATAACTTAATATTATTTATTTATGTTTGGGATTATGAATGCTTTTTTGTCATGTTTTGGTGGTTGTGTGGGACCACTATAACAACTACTGGTCCTTGCACAACAGTAGAAGTCTCTCCCCTATGTCCAACAAATATAATTTTTACTAAAACTACCAAATATTCTTGTACCTAATTGTTTAATCTTTTTGACAAAATTAGAATAAAAATTTACAATAACAAAAATGAAAATAAGAGAAGTGGGGATGGTTCTTCCAATCAAAATACAATATAGACATATGAATGAGACGTGTGAAATGCAATACAATACAAGATAGACATGTGAATGAGATGTGTGGGGGTACATGTGAGGTTAATATAGGGAGTCTGGTACCTGTGTACTTAATTATATTCGAAACTCACATCTTCCACCCACATCCATAAATTCAACAAACACCAGAAAAGTTGAGAGAAGCACACACAAAAGAACAATTTTATTACATACTACAAATCACACCCACATCACATATGATGCTTGTGAGATCCAAACAATTCCAAATATGAATAGGGAGCTTGATATATTCTCTCAACATCCACTTACAAATTTACAACTAATTCTAAATTGAGCATGGAAAATTATCTTCCAAATCAAACATGATGCACTGACAAAAGATACATCACTTAACGCATTTGATTCAAAATATTCCATTTATTTGGGTGTTTTGCTTTTATTTGACATTTTTTAATTTTATTTTAAGTTTGATAAATTTTTTTTACAAAACTAAAATTTTAGTTATAATATATATTTTTTTCGTAAAATTAAATTCATTCATATATTTAAATATTGACGATCTAACTAAAAATTAAATTACTAAATTCAAGCCCAAAAAACAACATGCATATTTTCAAAAAATTGGCAGGGATTTTTGTAAATCCAAGTAAAAGTTGTCAAACTTCATAATTTTAGGTGCTTTAGAAGTTTTCCGTGGCGCTGAATTCATTTCCACTATCAAAAACATGATTCAAACACTGCCTCTACAAGATTTTTTGAATTCTTTTTACCTGGATTCCAGCGACTTTTGGTCGTAAAGACAATTCCTCCACGTCTCTAAACAACTCTTTTAAATTATAATTATTAAGCTTTAAGATTTTAAGTATTAATGGTGTTGAATTTATTTCATTAAAAAAATAAATTTTAATTAATTTAAAAAAATATTCACCAACATAAAAGTTAAGAATAAAACCAGCTAGAAATAGGAGTTGTCTTTAGTGCAACTTTTTGGACTTTCCCGTGCCAGAATCTTCTAGAAAAATTTGAAGTGAAATCTTGATTTGTGTTATTTAAACTAGTTTTTTGATTGTATATATGGATTAAGCACACTGGAAAACCCTTAGGGCACTTGGATTGCACAAGATTACCCATCAACCTTGTGATTTCAATAAATTCCTGCCGGATTTTAGAGAAATTTAACGAAAAAAACCCACCATAAAAATTTTCAAAAAAATAACAACTAAAAACAACTCCCCACAAATATCTCCACATCATTATTAACCGAAAACGAGAATTTGGATTATTCTGACATGCGATGACGTAACTTTGTGTATATTAGTGTGCTCAAAGTCACATCGTAACCAGCTGGGGCGCCTTGTTTTCAAAATCAATCAACATCATTCATTGTCTCTGGTTTTCTATAGGTAGCTCAGAATTCACGGCCTCTGCAACAAAGGAAGAGGACAACGCAGCAGGGATTTGCCAGGGATCTTTAACGTTCTATCTCTTTCAGGTTTCAACTAGAGAGACAAATGATGTTTTAAGCGGAAAAGAATCTTTTTATTATCGAGTTTTAAGTAGAAGATATTGCATTGAGTTTATTGTCAAATTGGTATTATTTTATTATTTTGAGGTCGACTTAATTTTTTTAATCAAATTTCTATAACTTAATTTTGAATATTGAAATTTATTAATTTTTGATATTATTTTAATTTATTTTTCTGTAATATGATTGATTATGAAAATGAACATGTTATTGCTCAATGCATGGATTTATGAGCAAAAATACACATCTCATCATAAAATATGGCCCATTAAACTTATTTCAGTTTTTTTATTATAATTAACTATTTAAAAAATCTATTGATACAAATTCCAATTACGTAGGTAAAAAATTTAACATTCAAAATCTTTGTTGCAACACTGACCTTCCTAGCCTTTTACATTGTCAAAATTACAGTGAGCTCTAGAGGCTTCCCTCCAAGCTTTTTAAGCATATGAATAAAATCTTAAATCAAACAAAAATACGAATAAAACTTAATATATCTTATAATAAATATTAAAAAAATTAAAAAATTATATAGTACCTTAGTTACTTAAAAATTTCTTTGTGGTAAACCCATAAATACATATACCTGCATGGAACTATGACTTATTGACAGCTATATTAAGTGTTTCTATCATGTTACAATTAATTATATGTTTTTACTAATTACATTTTCTTAAATTAAAATTTGTTTTCTTAAATTATAATATTTTCATAATTATTTAATTTTGTTTTTAAATTAAACATACATTTTTTTTATTGTTTTTTTCTTTTTATTATATAATATTCAACTACAATTAATTAATGTTTCCATATGTTATAACCAATTAAAAATTAAAAATTTATTTCTTTTTTAAATAAAAAAAATTGTTTTCCTTAACAAAAATATTTTCATAATTATTTAATTTTGCATAATAATATAATAAGCTATCAAATATTTAATATATTAAAAAAAACAGCTATAGTTATTAATTTTTTTCTTGGAAATAGAATTTCATACTTCATGATAAAGACTAATAAATAACAGAATATCTTAATTTACCAATCAATAAAATATAAATAAACCAGATTCCAAAATAACTAAATATCTCAATTTAATGTAACTATATTTAAACTAAACCACAAAGAAAAATTACTATGTAATATTTAAACTAAACGACAGAAAAACTACAATGTAACACTTGTTTTGTCAGAAAATTTGATCAAAATCTCCAAAATTATTACATCAAAGCAAGTTTCAAAGGCCTATGAGTTTGGAAATTGAGAAAGTTGATCCAGAGGTGTCTGGAATTGTGGACATTGCTCATGAGTTTCTATCATCCCGGGAAACCAAACAAAAGGCAATGCGTGTCCACTGTTAAAAGATCAGGAGATTGAGAATCGACCCTGTCCATTTCTAAATAAAAGTGTCAGTAGTTTGTTCTTGTGGTAAAAAGTTTAATTCAATTTTGAGGAGTGCAAAAAACTTGTGGTAAAAAAATTAATTCAATTTTGAGGAGTGCTAAAAAGTTTAATTCAATCTTGAAGAGCGGGAAAATTTTGGTTTTTATACATATATATATTTTTTAAATAGTGAAAAACAGTCATAAAATTTCAAACTAACAGAATTAGAGTATTCATAATTATTTGTTGGTTTTTATTTTTATTAGATGTCTCTAGGTATTGGGTAGTCCTCAAGAAACAAATTTTAAAAAAAATATTTTAAACCCAATATTTATTTTAACTTATTTTAAAGGTTTTATTTTTAGTGAAATTTCAAACTATTTAAATGATTAAGAGTTTGTATGGTTTAAATTTAAAGAAATAAATTTATGATCAATATTGGTAGAAATAGGATATTAAAATTAAAATTCCAAGATATCTGACCATGATGAGTAAATTAATATTAACTATTAAATTAATTCTGATTTTAATTCATTAATATAAATGGATGATTTTAATTTATTAATATAAATGGATGATTAAGTTATAATACATTTAAAAATGGTTAAAAACAATGTAAAATTAATATTTATAAAAAAGAAAAGAAAAATATTTATATATATAATTTAAAATTATATTTGATTTACTAAAAAATTGTTTTTATTTAACTAGTTTTTATTTATATATAAAGTGGTTTCTATTCTCAATATTTTCCTATAAAATTTGAATATAAACCTTGGTAAAGACTAAATTCCTCTTAAACCAATTAATTTATACTTCATAATAAAATTTTATTATTTATAATTCTTTAGACCATCAATAAATTATTTTAAATAACAATAAAAAATCAACTATTTATCTTCAATTTCAATAAATAATTAATTGGTTATAATAAATTTGACATTGTCTACAGAAGCCACAATTTTCCCTGGACAAGACTTTCCAATGGAAATCAGGCGAAATAAAAAAAAATTCAATATAACAATTGCAGTGTTCTTTTTTTCTTTTCTTTTTTTGTAAAATTGGATTACCATCAAGAACCCATGGGGCATCCAAAACCTTGAAGCAAACTGATTTTCAAAATTTCAATTTTTTTTTTTCAAAATGATGCTAAAATTTCTATAATTTTCCAACTAAATTATGGCCTATTTAAACTACCCCAATAAATTTTACCAGAATTTCCATTATTTTCCATACTAATTTTTAAACTCTTTAAACTAGTACACAATTCCAAAACCAAAATGGTGCCTTAATCTAAGAGAAAAGTATGTCAAGGTGTAGAGTGGAGATTCAAAGTATTTAGAGTCAAGGCACATGCTTCATCATACATTTCAAAGCATAATACGTAAATTGGAAGGGATCTCTTCTATCATATCCGATTGGGTTATATTTTTAATGTAACTAATAGGTATTGATATTGATCTAATAATATTTTTGCTACAGATTTATTTTAATTTTGAATTTATTAAATATTTAGAAGGATTATATTTTTGAAGATGTAAATCTTTTTTTGAATATAAAACTTGAGTAAGATTTGCATTTTTATAGATAAAATAAAAAAATTAATTACAAAATTGAAAATTTATTCCTATTATTCACTTAGTGATTTTCTAAATTGTCATGGATATTCCACTAGAATAGTTCATGAAAACAAATATGGTAAACTAACTTACATCTATACTATGTAAATTAATTTTCCTTTAGATCTTATATTCTTTAATAACTAATTTTCTACTTAAATAAATAAAATAATTGAAATGCCACTGAAAGAAATATACTCACACCATCCACAATAGACACAAGTTTACCTTAGGAAACCCTTAGGGAAGAAAACAAAACTAGAAAATACTATGGGAGGTTAATCTACTCTCTTTTTTCTAGTATGGAAATATGAAAGTATAAAGAAAGAGTTATTGTCTATGTAATTACCTAAGGCCTGCAGCATGTAAGGTCAAGACCTTAACCCCTTCTATTATGCTCTCTGACTTTTCACTCCTAACCGCTTTGTTCAACTATGGAACAAAATACAATAGCATGGAAACTCCTACTCCTTCAAGCGACCCAGTATTTAACATAGCCCAATTGTTAACTAGAGATAACATTTGACTCCCTTAATGATACAAGTTGTACAAGGGATGGAATAAAAGGCAAGAAGGGAACACAAACTAACTAGGATGGTGATAGTTATCTATGAAGAGAGAGAGATGGCAATTACATGTATTCACAAAAGATATTACAATAGGCCAAAGGAATGGTATTTTAATAGAAATAAATAAACCTAGAGGTCCAAAACCATAACTGTAGAAGATAAAGTGTCAAAAGCTTTGCAAGCCCCAAGGTGGTTAGTTCGTGCATCAACTTCCTAAGGACATAAATTTTTCATACAACATCTATTTGGGGCACACAATAGTTCGTTGGAAAGAACTATCTGAAGGCTACAACTTTTGACTAGGGCCAAGGAATTTTATGTCAACCCATGGCCCACAAAATTTCCAAAAAAATATTGTTTAGGGCGTCAAAACAACCCAGAAGTTTGGGACCCAAAAAACCATAGAAAAACTACTTAGATAGATAACTATTGAGTTAGTGGAAGAGGTGGGTGGCCACTGATATCCACCTAGATTAGTCCTCCCCCTTAGGAAGCAATGGTCTCCATTGCATTAAGTTCCCAAATCAAATAGGGAAACTTAAATTAGTAAAATTGACTCCTGGTGAGTCACTTGCCTTGGTGAAGAAGCTTCCCTTATTTGACAACTCGATAGAGTTTTATGTGTTGCTGGTAGGTATCTTTTGTCTTGTTGACCGTCATTTGATCCATTGTTTCATGTTTAATGCAATCAAGATTGAGCTCTATGGGGGACAATTGCTTAGCTACCTCCCAAGTGTCCAATTGAGGTGGAAAATACAGTCAAAACAACTCCACATTAAATATTGGATGTAAACTAAGGAAAGGGGAAATAGTCAATTCAAAAAAAATTCTCCCACGTCCTTTGTGATTGTGTAAGGCTCATATCAAAGTGGTATGAGCTTCTTATGGGGGTCGTGAGTTGCTCTTTCTATAAATGCACCCACACCTTATCACCAACCTAAAAATTGTGTGGAACCTTGTGTTGGTCAATGTGTTGCTTGTACTTGACATCGAATTTTTGTAATGATATCATGAACCTATTGTTGGAGGTGTTAAATCTGTTCAACAAATTTGGTTGCTCTATTTGCCTTGATTTGAGTGTTGATATAATCTATGGTGATAAATTAGGACATGTTAAATCAATCGATTTGAGTGTTTATAAACATAGAAGCATATGACTAACTATATGTAGAGAATACCAATGTTATAAACTTAACAAGATATGTAGCAAATAAAACTCCTTTTTTTGTGCAAAAAACATGGGAAAACACTCCGAAACGGGAAAATGGTGACGTTGCATCACCCTTTTTTCGGGGGAGGGGGTGGAGGGGTCATAAAATTCTGACAATTTTCAACCATATCGTTAAACATCAAATTGCATGATTATGAAAAGCCTTAAAATTATGACATTTTTCAACCATGAAATTAAAACCAAATATGAGTACAAAACCTTAAAATTTCAACATTTTTCAACCATGACAGTATAAATCAAATATCATGACTAGAAAAACCTTAAAAATCAACACCTATATAAAAAGGTATTTCTACCAAAAATAATTTTCAATGGGGCACTAAAATTGCAATATTTTTAACTATGATTAATAAAATCATCATTAATGTACACAAAATCATGAAAAACACCATATTTTTTCAAGTTGTATGAGTTCTCCAGATATTACACTAGACTTGACATGTGGCTAGAGAAATCGAGACCCAAGGGCATCTAAGCTGTCAAAATCACCCGTGAACTGCGCTTGGCCCGGGCCACACTAGCCCTTAACATGTCTAAATTTTTGCCCACAAAATTTTAAACTGATTACCTTTACATCATAGAGTGACTTAACAGTACACCCCATCATCGTCTATTCTACACCTCGTGGGCATGAAAAACACCCTTTTAAAAGAATGATGTAATGCAATTTTTTTCAATTAAACAAATGATTTTTTAGAGAAAATTAAATAATTAAAAAAGTGTTTTTGATTTTTTTCAAATCAATAAAAAAAATAAAAAAATATATATTTAAGAAAAATATTTGTAAAAACATAATAATTAAAAATACTATATAATAATAATAATAAAATAGATAAAACCTAAATATATATGTATATTCTAAAAAAATAAAATTTAAAATTATAGAAAGAAAAACATCAAAATAGGTATATATATATATATATATATATATATATATATATATATATATATATATATATATATATATATATAGCAAGCAACATAAATTAAAAATTTGACAAATATAATTATAATAATAATAATAATAATAATAAACTTATTTAATTTTGAAAAATAAAATTAAATAAAGGGCGGAAGAAGCACGGGAGGGGGCAGAGTGATTATTCATCTTGAGAATAATTATGAATTTAAATTTTCTTAGAGATTGGGAGAGGTAACCAACAACGTCGTTGAAGCTTATGCTCATTATATGGAATAAAACAAGTTGTACAATTAAAAATTCAAGAGATCATCATGATTGGAGATTCAGCTCTTATTCTCTCCGTAATTTTAAATAGGACACTCCCTAATGATCTCAAGTTAGCTTAGATCCTCAAACGGATCCTCAATTTACTCTATCTCATCCCCATAAATCAATGTTACCATGTTCGAAGGGAAAATACATTGGTTGCAAATGAAATGGCTAGTCTTGGCTCTACTTTCCCGAAGGAAATCTAGTTTTTCAAAGCCAAACCCAAAGGGTCCCTCTCCCCTGATGATTCACATGATTTATTCTAGGTACATTTTTAATATGCCAAAGAATATTAAAGTGAAGGGCTCATCCTCAAACTCCACAAATATCTCCACGAGGCGTATATGTGCCCCCTCTTGCATACATCATATCCTAAAACCTTCGGCTGGATACATAGTCGAGAAACAGAAACTAGGGGAAGTGGAGGTCCTTGCGATTTCAATTCCCACTCTCAACTATGATGGGAAAGCAAGTGAGTGTAGTGATGAATTCATTTCAGGTCTCGAATAGGGGGAAAGTTCTAGATAGACAAAGGAAGTGGGATATTATGCTATGGTGGAGAAGTGCCCTTCTCATGATATCAGGTGTAGGGGATGGTATTGTTGAATTCAATGTCTATGAGTGGATGTTGAGGGATGAAAAACTCACTTGGCAGCATAATATAGATTATAAAGCCACCATCTAAATTCACCATCTTCCCTGCTACGTGGCTACAAAATCTCAAATTCATAGTTTGTGGCGATTTTTTTAGAGCATTCATGATAAAGATAATCCTCCTCCTCTCATCCACCTGGCTTTTCATTTCTTGTCTTGTTTGTCTCTGATTTCCCCCAAGTCCTCCTACGTTTTGAGGTTGTTAGCTACAAGTATTATTGGCTCTTGATTTGTCTAGGATCTCTATTTAGCATCTTCCCCCCCTAGGTGGCCTACCCTATGTTTCTCTATGTCCCTTTCTCATATAGAAACTCACTCTAGTGGTTCTCCCCTCTTATCTAGTTTCATTTACACCCCTCCCAAAACACTTTGGCTCTAGAGTTAATATGGCCTCTCTGAAGATTTTATTGTTGTTCTTGGTTCACTGCATGATAGAGAGATGATTCTGACGATGTCCCTTCCAAACCTCAACAATAACACCTATAAAACCAAAACAATATGAGATATTAGCATTTGTGTTCTCTCTGCTTATTGCATTTAATTGTCTTCTGCTTCATACAAGGTTATGGCCTCAAGGGGCAACACCAATGACACCCTTCTCAGCACAATCCATCAAGAAATCTCCACCAATTTGGAAGCAATGCAATCATATTACTACATCTAAAGTCTGAAGACTGAATTTAAGGCAATTTTTGAAGATAAAAATGCCTCTAAGGATCATCAACCACATAACTAGATATAATCATCTTGATGAATTGTAAATTTTACTTTTTGTTTGATAGTTTTTTGTTCTCTTATAAGTGATATAAGGAGATTAATAGCATTAAATGTCTAAATATGATGTACTAAAAAAGTAGAGACTAGGTGAAGACAAAAATATTAGCTTTGAGAAACAATCTCTCTAAATAATTTTGTCATGTACTACATCTGAGTTTTATGCTCAGACTTTCTTTAATACAAAATTATTCTCAGTTCTTATAATAATAATAATAATAATAATAAATAACCAAAAATTACAAATCAATTAAAAAACAAATAAGAGAATATACTCATGATTAACAATGTTTTCCATCTTTGGAATGGACAAATTTTTGAAGGCCCCTAAGATGGTTAGGTTTTTTCCCTAGCTGACCGATTCATGCTCAGATTACGTGGATCTCCTTGTAGATATCTATAGTTTGGCTCTTTCATCCCAAGAAATGGTGGATCTTCGTGATTCAACGAAGAAGATATTATCTTTTGTAGGAATGGAAACTAGCTCAACAAACTCTTCGTCTCTGCCAACTCAAGCCACGTTTCGTACAGTTCCATGTTGAAATTTGGAACTGTTCTTGTGGTAGTTCAAGAAGCTCCTTCCTTTAATGTTCCTTTGGATGAGAAAGCCTTTAGTTGTGATTTGGTTTTTCCTTTAATTATTATTTTTAGATGAATGTTTGGCCTGCATATTTAATGGGTTATGGTCGTGGTTAGTTGATATCCACAAGTGTATATTTTATTCGTGGAAACCTCTTTTCACTGATGAACCAAATATTTACTCTCTGGCTTGAGTTTTTTGTTGTTTTTCGTCTTTTATAATATTGAGAATAAGAACACTATTTGTGAATTTGGGCCCTGGTTCTAGGGCAATGTTGGTCTCTTCATGCAACCCTAGACTCCCACATTTTATCTAGTTATGATGTCAATCTCTATGACTCCAGTGTGGGTAAGGATTTTGAACCTTTCCCTACATATTCAAAATCTCCCTCCGTTATCTTCCATTGGAAATACACTAGGGAAGCTTTATTGTTGCAACCTAGAAACTGGAAAATTCTATAAGACCACTTATGCTAGAATATGTATGGAGATGGATTTCAATAAAGGTTTTCCTACTGAGATAAATCTAAGGCCTCCAAACTATATACGGGTTCAAAAGCTTTATTATGAAAATGTTTCATTTCAATGTCAAGTGTTTTATGAAACAGGGCATGTAATAAAAAATTTCCTCTAGCATTTGCAAAATAAGAAAGTTTAGAAAAATAAGGAAGAAGATCAGAGCGAACATTATATGGTGTACAATGAAGAACAAAGAAGAAGAGACTCGAGGTAAGAAAGAAGTAAAATCCAAACATGAAGAAATTTTTGTTAAAGAAAATCCATCAAAGGAAACAAAAATTAGTCGGGAAGAAGTGCATGTCAATGAGGACACTCCAGATTCAACATCAATGGAAACACAACAAACCCCGATGAAATTTGCATCTCCCTTTGAATCCTCATGGAATAAATATGGAAAAGCAATTACTTGGGCACATTGGGTAGATGAGAAAGAAACTAAAGACATCAAAGCTTGCTCACCAAAGGATATCCCATGATACGTGGGTTGGATTCAAGTGGGGAAGAAGGGAAACAATATTGCCCCAAGGAAAATAAGAAGTCAGTCAAAATCAAATCAAAAGGTAGTGCAAAATGGAATGTAAATGTATTTGGATCTTGGGAGTATTTTGGAACATTCTTAGCTGGAAATAAACTGGAACTTTTGTATCATGAGGTAACCACTTGAGGGAATGGATTTATCTGCCAGGCTCAATCTTGGCAAATTTGAAGAAATGTAATGATGCACACACTGTATATGCATAGACGAGATGGTGCAACTGACTACTAGAATCATGGGCAAAGGGGTGATGCGAGCATTTCACTCCCCCCTTTGTGTACTCACAATTTTACGCATGTTTAAATTTTTTAAAATATATTTTGTTATCTTTTTAACATGTTCTTTTTATTTAAATTTTCTCTTTTTTTTTTCACTTATTTATAATTTTCATTTTATCTTTTAGTATTTTATTTATAATTTTTTCAAAAATATAGTAACGAATTTTTGAAATTAATTTTTATTGTATTTTAATTTTTTTGTTTATTTATATTTACATTTTAAAATGTTTTATTATTTCTATTTTATATTTTCTATTTTTAATTTTTATTTGGGTTTTTTATTAATTTTTTAAGGTTGATTTTTTTTAAACATCATATTTTAATATTTTATAGAATAGAAAATTATTATTTTTAATTAATTAATTTTTCTTCCTTTAAAAATATGATGTACACTTTTTTCTACGGGGCCTTACATCCGAATCCTGGAACATATCTGTTTTGGGATTTTGGAAGGTATAGTCGCGGCCATTTATGTCTGTCTGCAGAAGCCTCTGTCATCATACGTACATGTTTTCCTGTCCTTAATCCATTATTCTATCCATATATGCTGTGACCATTAATATCCCAAAAGATCTCCCTGACATGTCTGTTTCTCGATTTCTACAGCCTATGTCCTTTATCCTCTCTTCATCTGCTTTCCATTTATATTGCATGGGATGACTGAGAAAGGGGGTAGGTCTTTCTGATTTATTGAACGTTCTTGAGTCTTGGATCTTTCGAGATTTCATATCTCCTCGGGAGTGTTATCTTTGGCAGAGCATGGAAGGGATCTACGATTCCATTGAAACAAAAGACCTTGTAAATGCTGCCGAGGCCGCTGAACATGCTTGGTCAGCAACCACCTTGGCCACGCTGGACGAGTTGGTAATCAAGCCATCCTCGTCAAGAAGGGGCCCATCCATTATGGAAAAGGACCGAAAATTAACAAACAACATAAACCGGCTAAAACATCCCACCTGCCTCAGGCATTGAGGATAGACATAGCCCAACTTGACGAAAGAATAGAAAGTCTTCAGAAAATGGCCCTGATCGGGAAATGGCATTTCCCGGAAATGTCTGACAGTGACATGAGGAACTGGCTAGCAAGCTTTTGGAAACCGGTTATTGGTTACGTTCCGGTAATCTCCAGCCTAATGAAGGACTGGTACTGCTTCCATTTCTTAAGTGCTGCTGATGCTGAAGCCATTCAGAGTCGGCCTTGGGTATTCAGAAGGAGCTTTCTAGCTCTGTATAGATGGTACATAGGTTTCAACCCGCTGAAAAACACTCCTGTAAACAATTTAATTTGGGTAAAGTGTCCAAATCTGCCCTTGGAACTTTGGTCAAATGAATCCTTGGAGATGATAGGAAATGCTATTGGTCGTTTTGTCTATGTGGACCCATGGTGTCTAGGTGAAAGAGACAAGCGAATAGCTTGGATTCTTATTCAAAGGTCTTTTAGGGGGGGCTATCCGGACCATATCGAGATCAGCTGGAAGAATCAGATCATCAACCAAAGGTTGGATTTTTGGGGTATACCTTTCAAATGTGCTGCATGTAGGAAAACTGGCCATCTGGTTAAAAACTGTCCTAGTGGAAAACTATTGGGAAACAGAAGGTATAACAAAAAATCATTCGTTAATGGCAGTCAATCCTCTCCTATCTCATCATCATTACAGCTCCACAGTCCTTGTAGTCCAAAGCTTCATCCAAATCTTCATACCCACATGGAAGATCATTCTCAAAGCTTGGAACCTGTTTCTGGCCGCCCATGTTCAGCCGACAGCCCTTCCACCGTTAAGAAGTCAGGGATCCTCAGGTCTCCCTTTACAGAGCCAAAGGAGGATTGCCCTATTCCCCCCCGCCTCCCATGCAAAAGGATGATTTCATTCCGGACTCTTCTCCCGGGCCGTCGAAGGGGGCTAACTTTGCGGTTGGTTCTATTCCCATATCAATTTCCTCCTCCACTCCGGAACAGGCTGACCAGCGTATCCACAAGGGGAAAAATAAAGAAGGCGGCCCGACCCCCTTTAATTCCCCATCGTCGTCTCCGGTAAACCTCTTTGACAGCGACTTGGACCATTTGCTTAACAGAGAATCTCTTGAATTAGAACCGCTCACGATTCATAAGCTTGGTTCTAACCACATGCCCTCCATAAGCCCGGACTTGGCTAGAAATATTATGGTTCAGAAAAAAGTCAGAGGAGGGAGCCGTCATTTTAGAGGTAGGACTATTGTTTCAAATGAAGGCATCAGAAACTTGTCCCTGATCGAGATTCCTATCCTTGAAGTCTCTGAATCACAGCCCCTTAGAGCGAGTTTGGCTGCAGAATCATCCAAATGATCCCTATCATTTCTTTCAATATTCGGGGTCTTGGCGTTGATCCCAAATTCATAACGCTAAAAGACTTCTTTTTTCATTCCAGGGTCACTATCATTCTAATTCAAGAAACAATGCACAAGAAGGAGGACACAATCTCTTATTTCAGAAAAATGCTTCCTAATTGGTTCATCGTCGCTACAGAAGCTAATGGATTGTCTGGAGGTATGGCTACACTGTGGGATCCTTCCTGGGTAAAAGCAAAGGCATACAAATGCTACGCGGGGATTATAATTTCGGCCTCTATCAGGGGATATGATTTTCCAGTAAATGTTCTCAATCTATACGTTCCATACAAATCCCGCATAGCTTTCTGGAATAGACTATTTGATTCTGAGCTACTAGACATCAATAATCTCCTCATGGATGGTGACATGAATGTGGTCTTGAAATCTAATCAAGTATGGGGTAAAGGGAAGATAAACAATGGCCTCGTAGACTTCATTAATGCTGAGATGCTCAACAGAAACATGATCGACATAATCCCAGCGGTCATGAAACCGTCATGGTCTAATGGCAGAGTGGGCGAGGCCTACATAGCAAAAAGACTTGATCGAGTCTTTATTCACTTTGATATTATCGATAAGATTGGTATGCTACGCCTTTCCGTGGAAAATGTCCTGATCTCGGATCATAATCCTATCCTCCTATCTTGGCCTGCTAATCTCTTTAGAAGAGGTTATTCCTTCAAGTTTGATCGGGGCCTCCTACAGGATTCCGCCTTCAATGAATATATTCAGAATGCTTGGAAAAGGATAAAGGACCGAGACAAAGATTTTATTTTCTCCTCCTTCAGAGAAAAATTGATAGAGATAAGGGGTCTGATAAAAAAATGGCAATTTCAAAAACATCAGAAGGATAAAAAAGACCTTCTATCGATCCAACAGGAATTAGATCAGCTTATGGCATCTACAGACTACTCCACATGCTCTCTAGAGATGAAAAGTCGCATCAGGATCTTGGAGAAAGATAAACACCATTTGCTGCAACAAGAGGAAGCCAAATGGAGGCTAAAAAGCATAGCTCTGTGGATGAAGAATGGAGATAAAAATACGAAATTCTTTCACAAATATGCAAACGCAAGGAGAGCAAGGAACTTCATATGGAGAATAAAGGATGACCAGGGAAACTTTGTGGTCTCACAGGAGGATATTACTAAACAGGCCGTGGATTTCTTTAAAAAACAATATAGCAGGAATGATGAGATTGCCTTCAACGACATAAGATGGGGCTTAGATTTGGTGCCACAGATGTTTGATCAAGCCAAAAATGAAGCCCTGTTCAGCCCAGTAACAGAGAAGGAACTCCTTGAGATAATGAAATCATTTAAAAAGGATAAATCTCCTGGCCCCGATGGATGGTCAATTGACTTCTTTATTCATTTCTTTGACCTATTCAAAATGGACCTGCTCAGCATGGTGGAAGCATCCAGACTCTCGGGCAGTA
Source organism: Pinus tabuliformis (assembly GCA_031772625.1). Taxonomy (NCBI): domain Eukaryota; kingdom Viridiplantae; phylum Streptophyta; class Pinopsida; order Pinales; family Pinaceae; genus Pinus; species Pinus tabuliformis. The sequence continues at coordinate 238,429,568 of CM062805.1, forward strand.
TTCATTCATATACCTCTTCTACTTACATTGCTCTTATTCCTAAGAAGGAAGAGCCAGTAACTTTTCTGGACTTTAGGCCCATATCCCTTTGCAACATAACTTTCAAGATTATTTCTAAGATTATTGCAGAGAGACTCAAGGGGACATTGGCATCTTCTCTCTCCCCTAACCAGCATGCATTTTTAAAGGGCCGAAATATTCTTAATGCTGTTGCCAGCACGCAAGAATGTATCCATTCCATGGCTATGCACAAAACAAATGCAGCTATCATGAAAATCGACATTCAGAAAGCATACGATGTCCTGGACTGGGGATATCTGCAATGCCTCCTTACGAAAATAGGCTTAGAACGGGGTCCGATCCGATGGATTATGGCCTGTTATGAAAATGTAAACTATGCTGTTTTGATTAATGGTTTTCCCTCTACGTTCTTTCAGGCGGAAAGGGGCTTACGACAGGGATGCCCGCTGTCGCCACTTCTATTCATATTAGCCATCAATACTCTGAGTTTGCATATCAATCGTGCTGTGGAGACAAATGAGTATGCTCCGATCAGAATATGCAAACACATTCACATATCTCATAACCTCTTCGTAGACGATGTTCTACTTTTTTCTATGCTTTCTAAAGTCACCTGGATATGCATCAAATCCATTCTTGATCGGTTTCAAAAAGCATCTGGGCTCGCCATCAACAAATCAAAATCGGTCCTGTTCCATAATGACACTGATGAGGTTCTTACAAGCTGGATCTCCCAGCTCTTTGGGATTTCCTCCAGGTCGCTATCCGAAGGAGTTAAGTATCTTGGATTCCGCTTAAAGCCTAAGGCATATTCAAAGGATGATTGGAGATGGCTAATTGATCGATTTCACAGTAAGATTTCTCTATGGGAGTACAGGTCTTTATCTCTGGGAGGAAGGGTAGTTCTTGCCCAAGCAGTATTGATGCAGCTATTGGTCTACTGGGCTCACCTTTTTCTTCTTCCGGCTAGCATTTTACAGGCCATGAATAGGGTCTCTGCCAATTTCATCTGGGGGGCAAAAGCGGCAAGGAGCAAAATCCATCTTTCAAAATGGGATTTCATAACACTGCCAAAAAATTTGAGTGGCTGGGGTCTGAAGGATATTAGGATTTTTGGGAAATCCCTTCTCTGTAGATCCTTATGGAGAGGCTTTTTTGATTCAAATCCATGGAGTGCTATTATTCGCCATAAATACCAAAAAGGGAGGAGTGTGGAGTTCTGGTACAGGTTTGGCGCCATCGGTATCAAATAGGGGTCCGCCATTTGGCTAAGCTTCAGGAGAATAGAACATTACTTCCTAAACAATCTCAAATGGAGGATTTTTTCTGGTCGTAAGATCTTCATTGGCCTCGACCCTCTTGCTGATTACAAAGGACTTCCTCAGATTCCAGATTCTCTTCTTTTTCATCTCCACAGGTCTGGTTTTTTTACGTGGAACAGGATCATTGATAAATGGAATGGGCTCTATCCTGTGATCAAGAGTGCAGCTGATCTCGGCATCCCGCAGGCATTGTATTCGCTATGGGATAACCTCAAATTATCTATTGAACAAGTAGGTTTGAAGCGCGCTGGGAATGACGATCATTTGGTCTGGTCTTTTTCCTCCTCAAGAGCAACTGTCAAGGATATTTACTCGGATCTCATCTCCAAGAAAATTATTCCGGCTAGAAAGATCTTCCCATCGAAATGGTGGAAGCTCGCTTGCCCCCTAAAAGTGATCATATTCTCTTGGCTTGTCTTCTACAACAAGAATTTAACTTGGGAAAACTTAAGAAAGCGATCTTGGCATGGTCCCAGCAGATGTGTATTTTGCAATATGGAGGAGGAAACCAACTTCCATATGTTCTTCTCTTGCAGGACATCCCAACAAATCTGGTATGAACTTGCCATGCATTTTTCTTTTCAGCTCCCTAACTTCTCTTCTGTGGATGCAGCTTTTCAATGGTGGGGACGTCAAGATGTAAACAAGCGCCCTGTCCTCCCTACAACAATCTGGTGCCTGTGGAAATGGAGGAATTTAAATTTTTTTGAGAATTCAAACATTTCCTTCAAATATGTGCTGTCGTCTGTCACAGCACTCTATCCTCCTATCACATGACCGCAGATCGTCCGGAGGGTACAATGCTTATAATTTTGATTCTGAAGTTTGTTTATAGTTTGGCTGTGGGATTCTTCCCTCTCCTGATGTTTTAAAGGAGACAATGGTGGTGAAATCTTTTATCAGATTTTAAATCTCCTCTTATGTGATGCTTCAGCTCATCTTTTTCTGATTGCCATACTGTCTTTCCTGGACAGTCATGTTTTTCATGAGAACTCATCAAGTATATGTTGTATATATTGCCTCAATATAAATATAATGCTTTTCTTTCTGAAAAAAATATTATTAAAAAATCAAATAATTAAAAATTAAACAAAATTACTTAATGCAACTTTAGATTCATAGTTGACTTTATATTCTTTATTTTTTTTGTCAAAGGTTATAATGTCAATTAATTGGTAATTTTTATCCCAAAAATAAAATAAAAATTAGACATTTGAAAAATATTTAAAAAACAATTATTTAAAAAGAATATAAAAAAGAGTAGAAAGTTAATTTTTTTTTACGTGTTGAGTTTTAGCATTTTTCATAGTCATGATATTGGCTTTTATACCATGGTTGAAAAATGTTTGAATTTCAACCCTAAAAAAAGGTAAGGTTATGGTGCATCACCACTTTTGCATTTCAGCGTGGTTTTTCATTTCTTTTGTAATCATAATATTTGGTCTTTAATGACATATTGAAAAATGTTTGAATTTTAACTCTGGAAAAAAAGAGAGGCGATGTTGCATCATCATTTTTGCATTTCAACGTGGTTTTCAATGTCTTTCTTAATCTTAATATTTGGTTCTTAATACCATGTTTAAAAAATGTTGGAATTTAAACCCTAAAATAAAAAAGGGTGATGTTGCATTACCACGTTTCAAAATCAACATGAAAATCATGATTTGATGTGACCTTCAAAAACAAGAGAACTCAATAAAGTTCTCATTAAGTTGGTGACATTATTGAATTAGACAACTTGTTATCGTGTTAAGAAAATGAAAATGACTATTTGTCCTAAAGTTTAGATCTAAGTTGCTTAAGTTAATTAGTAAGCAAATTAAAAACTCTAAATTGGCAAAATCAAGGAACCATGAAACAAAACTGATCTAACAACTCAAAGAACTAAACGAAACTAATCATACTTTTTTAAAATAAAGGCACACTTCTTGAAAATAAAAGTACAACTTCTTATTTAAAATCTTTTGGGAGATCAAACATGCACTAACATCCCACAAGTTGTAGTTTCTTTGAATTCAAATGCGCACAATGGTTGACTCCTAAAAATTTCCCACAATCTTTTTCATTAGTTGGTTGATTTTAGGTATTGAAATTAAGGACACATTTAAAAATGGAAAGAATGCTTGAGTAAGTCTACTTTGGTGGACTTGCATGCATCAGGGCCTTTTCCAAATGAATGGACACTCCTAATATTTTACATGACCCATTAGTAAGTTTTTTTCTCAAGACATTTACTAATCTATGAAAGCAAGATATATAATTTTTTGATGCAAAACTAGTTGATAAAGTATGCATGCACTAGGGCCTTTTTGATGGATGGTCATTCCTAATCTTTTACCTTGTCTATCAATGAGCTTACCTTCAAGAGCATTAACTAATCTGTGATAAAGAGACTCAAATTTTTCATGAATGGAAATAAAGCTATGACGTCAATTAAATCAATAAAGTTGATAACTTAAAACAGAGGATTGTGCACAAATATAGACAAGTTAAAGCATGAATATGATGATATGAACAAGTTACTTGAAATTTCACAAAATTAAAGGTTTGCTTGCATACATATGTATAAACATAAAAGAAAAACAAATGAAAATATGAACCAACATTGACAATTATGGACAACAAATGGAAACAAGTGCACATGCTAAGACCATGGGGGCCCTTCGTGCTTTAGCTTGAACACTGAAGGCTACCAACTAATGAAAATTCACAAAGATTTCATGTATTATTGATCAAGAAGTTAAAATTATAGCTTCATTGATGAAATTTTTGAATGTTATGCTCACATTACAAATTTAATAGTCTGAAAATTGAAAGGTTACTTAGCAAGCTTCATTAGCTTTGCTTTTATACAAACGTTTTGAAACAAACTACTAAAATTCCTCTTTGCTGCTAAGAACTATTCTAACTTTCTTCTTGATCAATTCAACCTCCCTCACGGTTTATATCATGGGAAAAATCATGTTTTAAAGAATCTAGGTAGATTCTTTGAGAAAATTTGTGTTTTAACAACCAAAGTGCTTGCATTTACTAGCCTTATGCATGTAACTTTTTGTTGAACCAAGGGGTATTTTACCATCTTTGAATTATGGGTGAAAAAATCCATGTCTTCGTTTTTGCCCACCTAACCTGAAAGTATTAAAATGAATGAGCATTTATGAGAATTGCTAATGTCTAGTACAAATATGGTAAATGAGTTTTACAATGTAAACAATTTCATGAAATTTTCAAAATTAGAAATCAATAACAAAATACCTTAGAGAATGATTTATTGGTCAAAATATGTTCAAAAAGAGACATAAAAAGGATTCATTAAGGCCAGGATATGGTATTTAATCATAGCAAAATGTTTCTAAAATAGAGGATTGCCATCTCCCCCAAGATGAAGATGTAGCATGTCATGCTTCAAAACTGTGCCAATGTCCTCAAAGTTCATATGATTCCTAAAGAGGAACATCCACATTATCTCTCTATGTTGATTGTGAGGCTTGTCTTGTCGTTCTTAGCTTGCTCGTTAGTAATTTGACCTTGAGGCTTTTGTTCTTTTTTTTCAACTCTTTCTTTTGTTGGTACCAATTATATGCTTGCTTGGATACAATTATATTTTCTTCTTGAAGTTTCTTATTCTCTTCCTTCAATATTTCATTATCTTCGCCAAAGAGTAATTTGTTATCTGTCTTGATGTAATTCTCTAAGACATTCATCTCCTCAATAGTTATTTTTAGCTTTCTAATTTTCTTCTCTTTTTCTTCATGGCCTCTTTATTTATAGTCATGGTCATAGGGGCTTTTCCTTTTTCCTTTTGAGGTGTATCTTTCACCATGTTTGCAAGCCCATCTTTAGTGGGGTATATTTTTCTCCTCATCAATGAGAATATACTCTTTTGGCATATTTGTGTCCTTTGTTGCTGATAGATGTCTTTTTTTTTCTTTTTCCATAACTTCCAAGGATTATATGTAATCACATAAGATTTGTTGGTCTTCATCCACTTCCAAGGTAATTGAAGAAAACCTAGTCCTTAACCCTTTTGTTGCATGGGAAACATCTTGATCGTCCTTTTGTTCTTCTTGGATTTGCTTTGGCATAGCCATTTTCACCCTTCTAACATATGTAATAGGCTCTTTTCTTGCTACTTGCACCTATTGATGTTGAGGTGGAAACATCTCAAACATTTCTTCCTCTTCCATTGAGGCTTCTTCCTCTATAATTTTGCTGGAAACCTAGAAAATATTAAGAGGGGGCTGAATCAATATTTTATAACTCTGATCAAATATTTATCCCATTTAAACACATTCAATAATATAACAATGCATCAATCACATGAAATTTTAATGCTAGATTTTAACATGGGAACCCATATAGGATAAAACCACAATTTTTATTATTATTATGATGTAAATGTAAACACCAACTCCAAATTACATCAAATTATGTAGGCACCAACCTACAAGAGGCTCCAACCCCATTTTCTTTGCAAGCACCTACTTGCTCAGCTGATCAAATCCCTCTTTCTTCAATTTTCAAACTTAGATTTGAATCTTTTTAATTAAATATATCATTGATACAATAGTAAAAATCTCATATCAACTTTTCCTTGCTCTACAATTACATATCTTTCTCTGATTCTCTAATTCATTTAAGCTTCTTCTCCACTAATATGCTCCTTGATGGAGTTTCTTTTATGCAATTCATATCTTAAAACTTCGTATCTGCATTCTTCAAACTCACATCAACTCCATATCTTGGTTAATCTTCACATTCATCCTTTCCACTTCTCTTCTTTTCAGCTTTTTTTTCAGTTCTACATCAATCTTCACTTAGCTCCAATTAATCTTCTGTAACATAGCTCCCATCTCATTTTTATTTACGAACACACACTCTTCTACCTGTTCACTACACTTCTACACATCAATATGCACGGAAAATCCTCTTCCATCATGTCATATATTCTTCCTTTTATGGACACAACCCTTTTAATTTTGTTCCTTGCAAACTTTAATTATTTAACCAAACTTTGGCACCTAAGTGCCAAATTTCCATCTCGTAGTCGTTAGTGGTTAGCTTCGTAGTGTATATGAATGTGTCCCTGAACCAAGGGGTTAAGCCCCAAGGGAGTGTAGCCCTGGAACACTGCATATTTCTCAATGGTTAAACCACCAACATCTTTTGAATCACACCAATAGATCTGATTTTAAACGACAATGGAAACGTCACTTTAGCCCCACCTTCCTTTATAATTTTTAATGGGGGGTCTGTAATTTGTTGTATATGCAACTTAATCAAGCATCACCTTTTTAGTGTGTGTCAAGCAACCTCATACACTAATAAGATCCAATGGCATAGACCTCACTTCAGGGCCCCCTTTCCTTTAAAATTTTTAATGGGGAGGGTCTGAAGTCCTTTGTCGTATTCACCTATGCAATGTGGCATTATAGAGATTAATTGAGTCCACTTTCTCACTATTGCATGGTGTGTTATGGACAATTTCCCATGTCAAATCCACATAGTTGCCACATTTCATGTCACATCGCCATCACGTGTCACTCAAAAAAGGGTCACTTTGCCACCCATAAAGTTTAAATATACCTATCACGTGTCCTCACCTCAGTCACATCATCACCTTGCCCCATCATCGCCACCTATTGCCACCTATTCTAGCCTACCACTCACCGCTCCTTCTTTTGTCTACACATCGTTTAGACTGGGTGGTTCAATAACCACCTAGGCGTTGGCTGTCGAGCCCCTTGTGACCAAGCGTTAGGACCAATGACCATGCCACTCCACCACTTACCACTTGTCACACTCCCTCCTGAGATTTGCTTATGTGCCCCAAGTGATTTCATATACACTTGAGTGCTTATTCCAAGCTCCTTGTGATCGAGGTCCTTGTCGCCCCACTTCCCATTGCCCAACTGCCCATCGCCCAACATGCTCCCTCCTTAGCTTTGTTTTAGCATTTAACATTGTTCCAATGAGTGGATTGTGTTGGAACCATGACAAGATGGAACCTTTCTTGACTTAGGATGCTTCAAATTGAGTTTTCTCTTCATTCCTTAGGAGTTACACAAAGTTCCATATACCATTGGACAGGTCTTTGAGAGGGCTATCCAACCAAGTGTTTGATAGTTATGGGGTTAGTATGGATCTATGCTAGTATCATACTATATAATATCTATATTTTTCTATCTATGTCTTTTTATTCTTAATTCTCTCTCCTCCCTCCATCTGTGTTTATCTCTCTCCCTCTAGCTTTCTCTCTCTCTCTCTCTGTCCCTCTCTCCCCCATGTCTCTCTCTCTATCTCTCTCTCTCTGCCTCTCCCTCCCTCTCTCTATCTCTATATTCTTCCCTCTCTCTCCCCCTACCATCTATATTTATATCTCCCTCCAACTCTCCCTTGTCTCTCTATCTCACCCAAAACACACACACTCTCTGTCTCCATATCTATCTATTTATTCGTTTGTCCCTCTATATGTTTCTCTCTCCTTCCCTCTCTCCCCACTCCATCTATATATCTATCTCCCTTTGTATTTCCTTTTTCTTTCTATCTCACCCCTAAAACATACACACACTCTCTCCATATCTATATATCTTTCCCTCTCTCTCTCTTCCCCCTGCTCTCCTCTCTCCTTCACTTTCTCTCCATCTCTCCCTTGTCACTCCCTCCCTCTCTCTCTCTGCCCTCCTCTTTCTATGTCTTCCCCCCTCCAACTCCATCTCTCTCTCACTCCCTCTCTCCTTCTCTATCTCAAGTCCTATCTCTCTTCCTTCCTCTCTCCCCATTTCTCTCCCACCTTCTTCTGTCTCTACCCCCATCTCTCTCTCTCTCTGTCTCTCTCTCTTCCCTCCAACTATGTCACTATCTCCTTCTCTTTCTCTCCACCCTCCAAATCTGTCACTATCTCCTTCCCCTACCCCTCTCTCCCCCCTACATCTCTGTGTCTCCTTGTCTTCTCCTTCTCTCTCTTCTCGCTCCTTCTCTTCTCTCCCCATCACTCTCTATCCATCTCTCCCTTATCACTCCCCCTCTCTCTCTCCACCTCTATCTCTCTATATATTTGTTCTTCCCTCCCCCTCTCGCCCCCTCCAACTCCATCTCTCTCTCTCTCTCTCTCTCTCTCACTCTCTTTTTCTCTCTCTCTCCCCCTTCCATCCATATGATAGAGAATCATCAATCTGCATAATCAATAATATATGTAAGGTTTAATATAATAATACTTATAATGGAGATGATTATTATTATAATATATTGGAATAATAATAATCAATATTATTGATTATTATACCAATAATAATATATAAAGAAATAACATGTTAAAGAAACAATAGTATGTTAACTTTACATTATAGACAAACCAATTTCTTCTAAATTGGTAGCTCTTTACCTTACATTTTACATTACATTAAATTTTACATTTCATATTTATATATGTTTTAATTTGTTCTTATTTGTCAATTTGTCTAATTTTGCCATAATTACTTTAGGCTTGACTTGTGGCTTGAGAAACTGCGATCGAGGGGCATCTAAACTGTCAAAATCACTTGGGGATCGCACTCGGCTTGGGCCACACCAATCCTTAACATAGCTAGATTTTTTCCCACGAAGTTTCGAACCGGTGATATTCACATCATGGAGTGACTTAACAGTACACCCCATCACCATGTATTCTACGCATCGTGGGCTAATTTGAATATTAATTAAAACATATGAAATCGACATTTATTTTATTTTATCTATTTTTCCTGACATTTAGAAAATGTTGACATACGTACATTACACGTACACATCTCCCTTGTAGTGGGGGGTACGGTGCCTCTTAGTGCAACCAACTGTTAATACTATATTGTGATGATAATTAATACTATATTTTAAAATACATAGTTTATAATCAACTTCCATTATTTATATATATTTATAATATTTTAAAATATTTTTTTACCTAACATTTAATTAAAAACTAAATTTTATTAACTGGTTTGAATTACATATTTAAATTGTAATTATATAAACATTGTATATTCGTGCTATAAGTTACTAGAATGTTTTTGTTAAGTAAATTTGATTGGATAAAGAGTCAAAAGTTATTAGGTTAATGGTAGTTGCTGACACCTAACATTGATGGTCATGATATTGATCTTGAGCTCATAATATTACATGCACTTAAAGTCTTTAACAAACTTAGTGATTCTCCATTATAAAGTGGTAAGCATTGGGTAGAAGTTTTAATGGGTCCAAATCCCACTGCCAAAGTCAAACCTGCATCCAATGTTCAACGCTACAGTCCTATGCCACTTGTCCTCTTAGGGAACAATTATTGGCTCATTGTTCTAGGGCACACTCCCAATGTAATTATGATTCCATAGGAAAATGCTAATGACCAAAACAAATTTATTTCCCAGCCTTTCCCTCTTTGCTACACAGTGCCTTGAGCGATCCATCCCTTGGCAAGGTTTCCTTGCATCTGAATGTCCAAAAACCAACGCATATCCCTTCCTCAAAACCATCATACCAATCATAGCATGCTCACGGGGGCTTCACTCAATGAACCTCTAACATAGAACGTGTGTTCGTCGCATACTAAACAATACCCTTAATTTGACTACATATTGGAAAATACCTCTAAAAATCGCATTATTTAGCCCCCTACCAATACAAACCCAATACACCTTCCCAATTTAAAAAGCTCATACTTTCACTAGATATTGTAAGTATCCATTTTTTCATTAACATTTTTTATACCCTTTTATATTTTTTCATTAACTTTGAGCTCCATCTTTTATACTTGCCAATATAAAAACCCTTTACCCTCTATTATATGCTCAATATACTATGCCATTTTTCCCCAATATGAATGCACATGGTATGGTATTTCTCCTGCAGTGAAGCCCCCGTGAGCATGTTCATGGTAATCAATGGACATTATTGGGTACCAGTGTCCCACAATGGCCTTGTTCCTGAATGGTTTACCAACACATTGTTGCCTAATCCAATTCCTTTTATCATTGCTATTAATTCTTGTAGTCAGTTCCAACCACCCAAAATGGGTATTTCCATGCTCTCCTATACCAAGCACATAACTTCCATTAAATTCAAAATGAATTAAAATAAATTCAAATCATACCTAATTGGTAGTTCGTCAATAAGGTACACCTACAATTATGTTTACTTCCTGTCACAACAAGTCAAACTAACCCTTTGATAAAATCATCATGTATAAACATATCACATTCAATTAGCTCAAACACAACCATCATAAATCAGAATCATGAAACACATGCAATCATCATAAATCAGAGTCAAGGATCACATGCATAATAAATTTGAAATAAACTATTGATACTTATCCTTCAATCGATCATTTTCTTC